>OY725346.1:0-1227098 GCA_963243735.1 Neocrepidodera transversa | reverse complement strand
AAAAATATAAAAAAATGTAATTTGGAAAACTTATTTAGAAATAATATGTACGAACAAATATGAAATCAAAACAATATTTTTTCTATTTTTTTTCTTGAAATAAAGTTCTAAGTTAGATAAAAAATTAGTTTCCACAATTTTTTTAAGCTCAGTTAACGGGTTTGTCTTAAAAAAATTGTGGAAACTAATTTTTTTGTAACAATTCACTTAGAACTTTATTTCAAGAAAAAAGAATTGAAAAAACATTGTTTTGATTTCATATTTTCCAAATAACATTTTTTATATTTTTTAAAATAAGGCTGCTTTACTCTTGAGCAAAATTTGTATTTTTTTACACCGCGGGGAGTGAAACTAGTACTTTAGTCCCGCATTTACGGGACTAAAGTGCTACTTGGGACTAAAGTTTTGAATCCTAAGGAATTAAAATTTTTTAATCCCGCAAGTAAAAAAACAATTGAAACCTTGTTTATTTTAATTTAATTCAGAGATGTCAAAAACTTTCACAAAGGACTATAGGAGACAATTTTTTGTAGTACAGTTTTCAATTTTTTTTCTCTAATACCATTTATCGAGATCGTCGTAAGTTTTTCATATATTTTTTACGATTTTTATATATTTACAAATTAAAACACAAGAACTGAAACTCTTATCTTTTGACAAATTAGGATAGCATCAGAGCCTTCTATGTTAATATTATTAGAAAAATGTTAACAGTATAAGACACTGTTTCACAGTATTGGACCGGGGCAGCGGCCTACTTTTTCTTTTTTTCTCGATTTTTTTACAAATTTGAGTATTTTCAAATACGTAATTAATTTATTTTGAAATTTATTGAATTTGAAAATAGCGTATATACCACAGGACTAAAGCGCCTTTTAATCCCTCAGCTGATGTTTTCCCTCGCTACGCTCGCGAAACAATCTTCACACTCGGGATTAAAAGATCCACTTTAGTCCATTAGTATATAACATACTATGATGCCCCTCGTTTAGATCATACATTGTAAAACTAAGAATAAAAAAGTTTTCCATACGGTTTTGACTTAATTAAACACACTGTATATTCCACTTTTCTTGAATAGATTCTCCTTTATTTTGTTGTACTAGTTTTTCATCAGGTTTTTCTGCTATTTCTGATCTCTCAAATTTATATTACTCTAATTTTGAATATTTAAATTTATGATTGCGATTTTATTGTCAGCTTGTTTTTAATATTTTGTTTTGACATTCATACGTTTTATTTATTAATATTATTGCAATAAAAAAAAATTGTATATTACTCGAATAAACATAAAGAGAACGTGTTTTATGGAATTTGAATTTTATCATTACTCACATATGCAAACGTAACAAAAAAAAAAACGGGGCGGAAAATGTAAGTAGAAATGCCCTTTTCGCATGTATACCCGGTATTAATTGTGAATAACTGCATAGGAACACGATTATATGCAAGTTTATTGATTGTATCCGTCATAATTTTTCCTTCAACAAAGTTTATTAATATCAATAGCATAGACGTGTGTACAGAAGTTTTTAAGAGGAGTTAAACAATAAAAAAAAACAATTATTTAAATTTGTAGATATTTGAGAAGAATCGGAAAATCAAAAAAATCAATAGTCAAAGATAGTGGAAATAATTGCATGAAAAACTTTATATTTATATTATTTTGATTATTTTCAAATATTTAGCAAAAATGATCCCATTAGAATTATTATTTTTTTAAACAATGTATTAAAAATATAGTAACAGTTATAGTGTTGGTTTTGCATTGATAAGTGATTTAATAAATTTAATCTCTCTTTTTTATTGGTCACTGGTTTTTTTTGACTTCTCTCAAATATTTAAAAAAAAAACAATTCACGAATGCAAATTCATTGAAAATTAATCCGTTAAATGATAAATTCATCGAATCATCAAATTTTTTTTTAAATATTTGAGAGAAGTCAAAAAAACAGTGACCAATAAAAAAAATAATCTCTTTTTTATTGGTCACTGTTTTTTTTTTGGCTTCTCTCAAATATTTATAAAAAAAAATTGATGATTCGATTAATTTATCATTTAACGAATTAATTTTCAATGAATTTGCATTCGTGAATTGTTTTTTTTTAAATATTTGAGAGAAGTCAAAAAAAAACAGTGACCAATAAAAAAAATAATCTCTTTTTTATTGGTTACTGTTTTTTTTTTGGCTTCTCTCAAATATTTATAAAAAAAAATTGATGATTCGATTAATTTATCATTTAACGAATTAATTTTCAATGAATTTGCATTCGTGAATTGTTTTTTTTTAAATATTTGAGAGAAGTCAAAAAAAAACAGTGACCAATAAAAAAAATAATCTCTTTTTTATTGGTTACTGTTTTTTTTTTGGCTTCTCTCAAATATTTATAAAAAAAAATTGATGATTCGATTAATTTATCATTTAACGAATTAATTTTCAATGAATTTGCATTCGTGAATTGTTTTTTTTTAAATATTTGAGAGAAGTCAAAAAAAAACAGTGACCAATAAAAAAAATTATCTCTTTTTTATTGGTTACTGTTTTTTTTTGGCTTCTCTCAAATATTTATAAAAAAAAATTGATGATTCGATTAGTTTATCATTTAACGAATTAATTTTCAATGAATTTGCATTCGTGAATTGTTTTTTTTTAAATATTTGAGAGAAGTCAAAAAAAAACAGTGACCAATAAAAAAAATAATCTCTTTTTTATTGGTTACTGTTTTTTTTTGGCTTCTCTCAAATATTTATAAAAAAAAATTGATGATTCGATTAATTTATCATTTAACGAATTAATTTTCAATGAATTTGCATTCGTGAATTGTTTTTTTTTAAATATTTGAGAGAAGTCAAAAAAAAACAGTGACCAATAAAAAAAATAATCTCTTTTTTATTGGTTACTGTTTTTTTTTTGGCTTCTCTCAAATATTTATAAAAAAAAATTGATGATTCGATTAATTTATCATTTAACGAATTAATTTTCAATGAATTTGCATTCGTGAATTGTTTTTTTTTAAATATTTGAGAGAAGTCAAAAAAAAACAGTGACCAATAAAAAAAATAATCTCTTTTTTATTGGTCACTGTTTTTTTTTGGCTTCTCTCAAATATTTATAAAAAAAAATTGATGATTCGATTAATTTATCATTTAACGAATTAATTTTCAATGAATTTGCATTCGTGAATTGTTTTTTTTTAAATATTTGAGAGAAGTCAAAAAAAAACAGTGACCAATAAAAAAAATAATCTCTTTTTTATTGGTTACTGTTTTTTTTTGGCTTCTCTCAAATATTTATAAAATAAAATTGATGATTCGATTAATTTATCATTTAACGAATTAATTTTCAATGAATTTGCATTCGTGAATTGTTTTTTTTTAAATATTTGAGAGAAGTCAAAAAAAAACAGTGACCAATAAAAAAAATAATCTCTTTTTTATTGGTTACTGTTTTTTTTTTGGCTTCTCTCAAATATTTATAAAAAAAAATTGATGATTCGATTAATTTATCATTTAACGAATTAATTTTCAATGAATTTGCATTCGTGAATTGTTTTTTTTTAAATATTTGAGAGAAGTCAAAAAAAAACAGTGACCAATAAAAAAAATTATCTCTTTTTTATTGGTTACTGTTTTTTTTTGGCTTCTCTCAAATATTTATAAAAAAAAATTGATGATTCGATTAGTTTATCATTTAACGAATTAATTTTCAATGAATTTGCATTCGTGAATTGTTTTTTTTTAAATATTTGAGAGAAGTCAAAAAAAAACAGTGACCAATAAAAAAAATAATCTCTTTTTTATTGGTTACTGTTTTTTTTTGGCTTCTCTCAAATATTTATAAAAAAAAATTGATGATTCGATTAATTTATCATTTAACGAATTAATTTTCAATGAATTTGCATTCGTGAATTGTTTTTTTTTAAATATTTGAGAGAAGTCAAAAAAAAACAGTGACCAATAAAAAAAATAATCTCTTTTTTATTGGTTACTGTTTTTTTTTTGGCTTCTCTCAAATATTTATAAAAAAAAATTGATGATTCGATTAATTTATCATTTAACGAATTAATTTTCAATGAATTTGCATTCGTGAATTGTTTTTTTTTAAATATTTGAGAGAAGTCAAAAAAAAACAGTGACCAATAAAAAAAATAATCTCTTTTTTATTGGTCACTGTTTTTTTTTGGCTTCTCTCAAATATTTATAAAAAAAAATTGATGATTCGATTAATTTATCATTTAACGAATTAATTTTCAATGAATTTGCATTCGTGAATTGTTTTTTTTTAAATATTTGAGAGAAGTCAAAAAAAAACAGTGACCAATAAAAAAAATAATCTCTTTTTTATTGGTTACTGTTTTTTTTTGGCTTCTCTCAAATATTTATAAAATAAAATTGATGATTCGATTAATTTATCATTTAACGAATTAATTTTCAATGAATTTGCATTCGTGAATTGTTTTTTTTTAAATATTTGAGAGAAGTCAAAAAAAAACAGTGACCAATAAAAAAAATAATCTCTTTTTTATTGGTCACTGTTTTTTTTTGGCTTCTCTCAAATATTTATAAAAAAAAATTGATGATTCGATTAATTTATCATTTAACGAATTAATTTTCAATGAATTTGCATTCGTGAATTGTTTTTTTTTAAATATTTGAGAGAAGTCAAAAAAAAACAGTGACCAATAAAAAAAATTATCTCTTTTTTATTGGTCACTGTTTTTTTTTGGCTTCTCTCAAATATTTATAAAAAAAAATTGATGATTCGATTAATTTATCATTTAACGAATTAATTTTCAATGAATTTGCATTCGTGAATTGTTTTTTTTTAAATATTTGAGAGAAGTCAAAAAAAAACAGTGACCAATAAAAAAAATAATCTCTTTTTTATTGGTTACTGTTTTTTTTTGGCTTCTCTCAAATATTTATAAAAAAAAATTGATGATTCGATTAATTTATCATTTAACGAATTAATTTTCAATGAATTTGCATTCGTGAATTGTTTTTTTTTAAATATTTGAGAGAAGTCAAAAAAGAAGACACTGACCAATAAAAAATTAGAGATTATTTTTTTATTGGTAACTGTTTTTTTTACTTCTCTCAATTATGTAAAAAAAACAATTCACGAATGCAAATTCATTGAAAATTAATTCATTAAATGATAAATTAATCGAATCATCAAATTTTTTTAAAAATATTTGAGAGAAGCCAAAAAAAAACAGTGACCAATAAAAAAAGTAATCTCTCTTTTTTTATTGGTCACAGTTTTCTTTTTTGACTTCTCTCAAATATTTAAAGAAAAATTTGATGCTTCGATGAATTTATCATTTAACGAATTAATTTTCAATGAATTTGCATTCGTGAACTATTTTTTTTTAGATATTTGAGGGAAGTCAAAAAAAAATAGTGACCAATAAAAAAGAGAGATTATTTTTTTTTATTGGTCACTGTTTTTTTTTGACTTCTCTCAAATTTCTAAAAAAAAATAATTCACGAATGCAAATTCATTGAAAATTAATTCGTTACATGATAAATTCATCGAATCATCAATTTTTTTTAAATATTTGAGAGAAGTCAAAAAAACAGTGACCAATAAAAAAAATAATCTCTCTTTTTTATTGGTCACTGTTTTGTTTGACTTCTCTCATATATCAAAAAAAAATTGATGATTCGATAAATTTATTATTTAACGAATTGATTTTCAATGAATTTGCATTTTTTTTGTTGTAAACTGTTTCGGAACAATTTTTTTTTTTTGGAAAAATATAAAATGTGTAATACTAAAAAATATTTAGGAATATGCTTAAAATTTATTTATTTTAATAATTCTGGAGAGAAAAAAATGAATAAGTATCTCGCGGTTTAACAATTAACAAAATTTTAATGTAGAAAAACACATTTATTTTTCCTCAAAAATGATTGAAATTTTCAAATAAATTTTATTCAAAAATTGGAAAATTTGCATCAAAACCAAATTTTTGTTTGCAAATTTTCACTTATAATGTCCTTAGGGCATGAATTATTGCCGGAAATTTGAGTATATGAATTTTCTTTATCAAAAAAATACCAAGATAATGTTAATGCTAACTGTAAAAAAAAAATCCAGTGCAATTTTATATTCCTTTACTCCAAGGAGGAGAAAAATTTCCGGAACAATAAATTTAAAAAATTTATTTAATTAAATAATTCGAGAGAAAAAAATGCATTTTTATTTAATATCTTAAATACATTTTCATGTAGAAAAACACATTTATTTTTCTTCAAAAGTGATCAAATAAATTTTGTTAAAGAATTTAAAAATTTTTGTTTGCAAATTTTAAAATTTATTTAATTTAATAATTCGAGAGAGAGAAAAAAATACATGTTTACTTTAACCTAATATATTTAACAAGAGATTTTTTTGTAATTAATTTCGACTTAACCTAATAGTTTTTACTTAAATATTTTCGGTGTTAATGAAATTCGAAATTCGTTAACGACAAAATCGGCTTTAACGTTATAATATTCGTGATATCGTTGCTAATCCACGTTATTAAAACTGGATATCCAAGGATTAACGAAAGATATAGACTGTTTATTATCCTACTAACTATATTACTATCTTCTATGTATTAATTTATAACTAAATTGGATTTTTTTACGATATAAAATTTTTTTTAACATAAACAATTAACACTAAGGATATAGACTACAAATTGACACTTATTTATTTATAATAAATAATTTAATTTTGGTTCTTGTGAAATATAAGATGATTAAAATTAGAAGGGATAATAAAAACCGTAAGATATACAGAGACGGTTAAGTAGGAAAAAATTTAACTATTTTAGAGAGCACATTGGCTTAAAAAAAAATTTACCATTACCGACTTATACAGGAAAAACTAAAAATTCTATTTTCGGATTTTTACGCCTATCATTTTTATCTAAAAAAAAATAACAAAAAATGCAAAAGGAAAGTTTTATTGTATCTTAAATTTGCTACAAATAATATATATAAAAACTGTGATGGGTAAATAAACAATATTGAATATTTTGTTATTTTTTTAAAAAAAATTACATATTTTACAAATTCTTAAAATTTGTAATTTTTGTAATTTTTGAAATTATTTTTTTTTTATATTCCTGACATTTTTGAAATGTTTAAAATTTTCTGATTAATGAATATTTTTGTAATTTTTGAAAATTTCTGATAATTTTTTTAATGGTTTTTGAAATGTTTGATCTATTTTCGAAAATTTATTGAAATTCAGTTTTTTATTAAATTTTAGATTTTTTTTTAAATGTTTTGATAAATGTGAAGTTCTTAAAACAATTAATATTTTTGTAGTTAAATTTTTTTTAAATTCTCGGAATTTTTGAAATTCGACATTAATATATTTTGTACTTTCCATCATATTATTAAAATTTTTGAAGTTCTAGACAATTTCATTTATTTATTTTTGAAATTTTCAAATTTTTTCATATATTTTTGAAATTATAAATTTCTTAAAATTTAGTTTTTTTTGTAATTTTTAAAAATTATTACAATCACATTTACATATTTGTATATATTTTACAAATTCTTACAATTTTTACAGTTTTTGAAATTTTTTTGAAATTTTCTGATTTATGGATATTTTTGCAATTTTTGAAAATTTCTGATAATTTTTTAAATGGTTTTTGAAATTTTTGATATATTTTCGAAAATGTATTGAAATTCAGTGTTTTATTAAATTTTCTAATTTTTTTTGAAATGTTTCATAATTTTTTGAAGTTCTTAAAACAAATAATATTTTTGTAGTTAAATTTTTTTAAATTTTTAAAATTCTCGGAATTTTTGAAATTCGACATTAATATATTTTGTACTTTCCCTCATATTATCAAAATTTTTAAAGTACTAGACATTTTCATTTATTTATTTTTGAAATTTTTGAATTTTTTCATATATTTTTAAAATTATAAATTTAGTTTTTTTTGTAATTTTTAAAAATTATTGCAATCACGTTTACATATTTTTACATATTTTACAAATTCTTACAATTTTTACAGTTTTTGTAATTTTTGAAATTATTTATTTTTTTTATATTCCTGGCATTTTTGAAATGTTTAAAATTTTCTGATTTATGGATATTTTTGCAATTTTTGAAAATTTCTGATAATTTTTTAAATAGTTTTTGAAATGTTTGATATATTTTCGAAAATTTATTGAAATTCAGTTTTTAATTAAATTTTCGATTTTTTTTTGAAATTTTCTGGTTTATGGATATTTTTGCAATTTTTGAAAATTTCTGATAATTGTTTAAATAATTTTTGAAATTTTTGATATATTTTCGAAAATTTATTGAAATTCAGTTTTTAATTAAATTTTCGATTTTTTTTTTGAAATTTTCTGATTTATGGATATTTTTGCAATTTTTGAAAATTTCTGATAATTGTTTAAATAATTTTTGAAATTTTTGATATATTTTCGAAAATTTATTGAAATTCAGTTTTTAATTAAATTTTCTATTTTTTTTTTGAAATGTTTCATAATTTTTTGAAGTTCTTAAAACAATTAATATTTTTGTAGATAAATTTTTTTAAATTTCTAAAATTTTCGGAATTTTTGAAATTCGACATTAATATATTTTGTACTTTCCGTCATATTATCAAAATTTCAAGATATTTTCATGTATTTATTTTTGAAATTTTCGAATTTTTTCATAAATTTTTCAAATTATAAATTTCTTAAAATTTAGTTTTTTTTTTGTAATTTTTAAAAATTATTACAATCGCGTTTATTGATGTTTTATTTAAATTAACTCAAAATTCAACGAATACCAATATAAAATTTTAACCGCAATTAAAGCGTTAATAATATTTTTTAATGACAGTCCTGTAGTAGTTTTTTTTTAAATTCGTTTTAATATTCCATCAGATCTAATGTAGCATTACATAAAAATTTCGATGAAAAAGTTGCATCATCAGTGAAACAAATAAAAATCAAAATAAAAATAAAACAAGCAGAAAAATAATCGACCTGCGTCGCGATTAAAAAATATTGATAAAAATATGAAAAAATATTCAAGAAAAATTCAGTGATTATACATTACATTTTTTACGACGTTTCGTATGACAATAATCATCATTAATACAGACCTGAATCTTGCAAAAAAGATGAAAATAATTAGACTAATGAATAATTTAATTTACAAATATTCAACAAATAAATTTAAAATATTACTAGGTACATATCTATTAAAAATTAATTATTCTTAAATAAATACTGATTTTGTCTTTAAATTCTCTATCAATATTTTTTAATTACAACGCAGGTCTATTATTTTTTGCTTATTTAATTTATACTATTTTGATTTTTTTTACTGATCTTATTTATTGAAATTGTTGGATAATATTTTCATTTTAACAAAATTAAAACAAATTTACAAAATAACTACAGGACCGTTATTAAAAATTATTATCACTGATGATGGTTAATTATTTTTGATAAAACATCGTTAAATTGACAATTGTGATATATAATTGAATTTCAAATTTTAACGGTTTATCAATTTTTTTAATAAAAAACACAGGTCCGTATTTAAAAAAAATAACTTCATAGAAGCGTTAAGACATATCGTATCAAATATTTATTAGTACAATTTTGTAGCTTTCCTTATTTATTTTTTCTAATTTTCTAAATAAAAATTATATGCGTAAAAAACCAAAAATAGCATTTTTTGTTTTCCCGGTATAATTCGAGAATGGTGAAATATTTTTTTAAGTCTAAAATAGTTAATTATTTTCCTACTTAACCGCCTTTGTACGATTTCTGATATAGCAATTTCCAATTTTTGGACATCCTGTATATGAAGGTTTTATTGTTGAACAACGTTATAAAAAAATTTAAACATTAGATATCTTTATATTAATTTTCCGTAATTTGCATGTGCCATATATATTCATATTGTTTAATATATGTTTCAGAAGTTACTAAAAGTAAAATTTATTTTTATAAATATACTATTTTAATTCGATTTTAATTTTAACACCGAATTAAATTTTTTTTATTTTTTTACATCATAGTCAATATTTAATTAATTCATATATCAACAATTCATTTTACGCTTGTTTGTATTTATTGATATACAATTCTAATTAAATTATATAAATACAGATTAAAATGGAAAATTTGTACAAATCAACACTTTTAACCGATTTTAATAAAAGAAAAATATTTGTATTTGTCAAAAAGTATTAACAAGTCGCTTAATGAATCACCCTGTATAAAAAAATGATATAAGAACAAATATCTTTAATTAATAAATATGTAAAATCATATAACTTCTGGAATATAATAATGTTTTAAATAAATGAATTTACAAACAATTTCCATTCATATACAGGATGATGACAATTTAATTGAACACTATTGGGATTTGGTAAGATAGATACAAAGTTGGTTAAATGAGGAAAAATATGTATATTTTCAAGACAAATTTATTGGTTTTTCAAATTTAAAATATCAGGTTCGGTTTCAGAGATATTTGAAAAAAAAACGAAATTGACGATTAACACTTTAATTTTTGAAGATAGAAAAAAAGTTTATAAAACTTTTTTATTGATGGCGTATCCAATTATATAAAACAACGTTTCGTCTTTGAAGGGCCACCCTCAACTATTTTTTAATACGGACATTTTATTTTTTAAATCTTCATTTTTTTTATCTATCCAACTATGTACAAAACTTGGTATTTTTATTAGGTTTTAACAATGAACTATACTTTAGGAATTTGCTAAGTACGGTCCTGTTCAATTTTCACTGGAATAAAATTAATTAAATTAAATTTTCTTAAATAAGTACAATCAGAAAAAATAGTTATGTAAGAAAATTTAATTTAATAGAAAAAGCTCAAAGAATACTCAATTTTTAATTTATGTTATTTAATAAAATATTAATATTTCAATAAAAATGGAACAGGACCGTACTTAGCAAAATTCCTAAAGTACAGTTCATTGTCAAAACCTAATACATAGTTGGATAGAGAAAAAATGGAGATTTCAAAAATGAAATAAACGTACAGGTCCGTATTTAAAAAAAAATAGTTGAAGGTGGTACATCAAAGACGAAACGTTGTTTTAAAACATTGGATACGCAATATTAAACCATATTTGGCCTTCAATAAAAAAGTTTTATAAACTTTTTTTTGGTATCTTTAAAAATTAAGGTGTTAATTAAATAACACGAAAATCGTCAAATTCGATTTTTTTCAAATATTTCAGAAACCGGATCTGATATTTTAATTTTGAAAACCCCATTATATTCGTCTTGAAATTAAACATATTTTTGCTCATTTAATTAACGTTGTATATATAATAGTTTACGACATCCCAATAGTTTTCAATCAAATTTGCGCCACCCTGTATATCCCAGGGCCAAACTGATTCTAAATTCGTAGCTATTTGTGGATGGTTGAAAAATTTATTATAAGTTATAAGTAAATTAAGAAAAATCATGATAACTCTATAAAAGTTCGGGAAGGGGTAAGTAAATATACATTTTCAGGGTTTTATGCTGGTTTTTTTACGATTTGTAGCTGAAATCGAAAAAAAAATTAAAATAAAAGTTATAGATAATTAAAAAAATCTAAAACTTTTGTGTTATGTATTTTTCAATTTAATTTCAAAATTATCGAGAAAAACGCTAAAAAGCTTCTTTTTTCCGCAAAAAAAAATCTTGTTTCTTTGAAAATGTTCTTTGTTTTTGGTTTTAAATAATTTTCTCAAAGTAAAATAATTATTTTTCGAAAAAAATTGGTTTATAAATTTTCAATTTTTTAATTTAAAAAAATATCAAGAAAATGACAAAAATAAGAGAATCGTTACAAAATGTAAAAAATCATGAATTAATGTTAAACAAGCAGAAAAATGTATGGAAATTTAAAAAAATCATGAATTAATATCAAAAACACAGAAAAATGTATGGAAATTTAAAAAAATCATGAATAATGTCAAAAATGGCGAAAAGTTTAAAAAAAATATCAGAGAAATGACAAAAATTAACAAGAAGATATAAAAAAAATAATAAAACCGTTCAAAATGTAAAAAATCATGAAGTCGATGTCAAAAATACAGAATTTTTTTTAAAATTTAAAAAAAAATCATGAATAATGTTAAAAATAAAGAAAAATTCCAAAAAAATATCAGGAAAATGACAAAAATTAACAAGAAGATATAAAAAAAATAAGAAAACCGTTCAAAATGTAAAAAATCATGAAGTCGATGTCAAAAATACAGAATTTTTTTTAAAATTTAAAAAAAAATCATGAATAATGTTAAAAATAAAGAAAAATTCCAAAATAATATCAGGAAAATGACAAAAATTAACAAGAAGATATAAAAAAAATAATAAAACCGTTCAAAATGTAAAAAATCATGAAGTCGATGTCAAAAATACAGAATTTTTTTTAAAATTTAAAAAAAATCATGAATAATGTTAAAAATAAAGAAAAATTCCAAAATAATATCAGGAAAATGACAAAAATTAACAAGAAGATATAAAAAAAATAATAAAACCGTTCAGAATTTAAAAAATCATGAAGTCGATGTCAAAAATACAGAATTTTTTTTAAAATTTAAAAAAAAACATGAATAATGTTAAAAATAAAGAAAAATTCCAAAAAAATATCACGAAAATGACAAAAATTAACAAGAAGATATAAAAAAAATAAGAAAACCGTTCAAAATGTAAAAAATCATGAAGTCGATGTCAAAAATTCAGAATTTTTTTTAAAATTTAAAAAAAAATCATGAATAATGTTAAAAATAAAGAAAAATTCCAAAAAAATATCAGGAAAATGACAAAAATTAACAAGAAAATATCAAAAAATAAGAGAACCTTTTAAAAAATGTAAAAAATCATATGAAGTCGATGTCAAAAACACAGAAAATTTAAAAAAATTCAGGAAAATGACAAAAACAGGGAAATATTTAAACAATAAGAAAACCGTTGAAAATGTAAACAAATCATGAATTAACGTCAATAAAACCACAAAAAAAGATGAAAATTTAAAAAAAATCATGAATAATATCGAAAATAACATAAATTTTTAAAAAATATAAGGAAAATGACAAAAATTAAAAATTATCAGAAAATAAGAGAACCGTTAAAAAATGTAAAAAATCAAGAAGTCGATTTCAAAAATACAGAATTTTTTTTAAAAGATTAAAAAACATTGAGTAATGTCAAAAATGACGACCAAATTTCAAGAAATTTCAGGAAAATGACAAAAATTAACAGGAAAATATCATTATCAAAAAAAAAACCAGTATCCAACCCTTATAACGTATATTTACCTATCTCCACCCCCTCTATCTGAACTTTTATTGACTCGTTTTGATTTTTCCTAATTTACCCTAAATTTTTCGACCATCTACATACTGCTAAGAAATTTTTTTAGTTTAAAAAATGATTAACCCTGTATTATTACATAATATTACTTATCACATATTTATTACACATTTTATGTAATTTTACCTCTATTATATAAGATAAAAAAACAATTTATGCTTGTAAATTCACAAATTTATCATTTGTTTTTTTATACCTAGTGTCTCAAATATAAGATGGTCAATTTAACACAACTGTTTTTAATAATATTTTTTATAAATTTATAATCTCGATTTGAGCCATCAGGTATTGTAAATAATTTTTATTTTACCAACATTAAATAATAAATGATTTTTTTTTTATTTTAAACGTGTTAAAATTATTTAAAATCCAAAAAAATATAGGATGATCAACTTAAGATGCAGTAAATTTTATTTTTTTAATTGAAATATACTTTATTTTATTTTAAATGAAATCAACACCTTGTATATAGTTAAAAATAAAGCACTGATTTTTTTATTGCTTTTATAATGTATACAGGGTGATGATAAACTCACACTTATGATTTTCTTTTTTTTTTAATAAACATCCTGTATAATTTTCATACAAAACTTTTCTAATTTAGGAAGTACAAGTTAATCATCCTGTATATAATTTATAGAAATTAAACAAATATAATTCGGATATTTTAATTATTTTAATAAAAAGTAAATCTCGTAAAACCGGAAACTATACCAAAAAAAATATTAACTAAAAATCGATATGATTAAAATTGCAAAATTTAATTAAAATTACGGTGTTGAGAAAAATGTAAAATTTTAAACAAATGTAATAAAAATATTTTGTTAAAAAAAACTCTCATGAATGAATTCATTTTGAACTAACATGAAAATAAAACTTGATGTTTTTCAAATTTTCTTTATAACAAAATCCGTGTATTTTCTTTTCAGTTAAATGAATCCTTTCATAACCAGTTAATTTTCCGGGTAACATGAAAATGAAACCCTTTTTTGGGCATAAAAGTTATCCAGAGAATTAGAACATTTGAATCCAGAACCATTCTGGTTTATTTGCTAAAACAACGGAAGAAGAAAAAAGGTCCGTCCTTTAATAAACACTAGCTTATCTTAATCCAAATCTACCCCAAAAACAGATTGCATAGTCGCTATATTTTAGATAATATTAGACTGTAGGCCAATGCTTAGAGAATCGAAAAAATTTGATTATGCAAATCAGATCAAAAATATTCAAATCGAAACTTTAATTTATTTTTTTTTTATTCCAATAAACTTTTGATAATTAAACATTCATAACATTGCCATACAGCCTGTTTCGTCCTTATAGGAATTATCAGTAATATTTGTGGAAAAAAATAGTTAATTAAAATTGATCTCATTTTGTGAAAAATTTTGCAATTTTTGAAAATTTCTGATATTTTTGAAATGTTTAAAAATCTTGAAACTTTTTAATTTTTTTAAATTTTTGGATTTATTTATATTTTTGCAGTTTTGGAGAATTTCTGATGTTTTTGAAATATTTAAATTTAATAAATTTTTTTAAATTTTCAGATTTTTTGAAATTTCTGCAATTTTTGAAAATTTCTGATGTATTTTAAATTTTTAAAAATCTTGAAACATTTTAATTTTTTAAATTTTCAGATTTTTATATTTTTGCAATTTTTGATGTTTTGGAAATGTTTAAATTTCTTAAAATTTTCATATTTTTCAGATTTCTTGATATTTTTGCAATTTATAAAAATTTCTGATACTTTTAAAATGTTTAAAAATCTTGAAACTTTTTAAGTTTTTAAATTTTCGGATTTTTTTATATATTTGCAATTTTTGAAATTTTTTGATGTTTTTGAAATGTTTAAATTTCTTAAAAAATTTTTAATTTTTTGATATTTCTGCAATTTTTGAAAATTTCCGATGTTTTTTAAATTTTTAAAAATCTTGAAACATTTTAATTTTTTTTAGTTTTCAGATTTTTTTCTTTTTGCATTTTTTGAATATTTTTGATGTTTTTGAAATGTTTAAAAATCTTGAAACATTTTAATTTTTTTAAATTTTCGGATTTTTTTATTTTGCAGTTTTTGAAATGTTTAAATTTTTTAAAATTTTCAAAATTTTCAGATTTTTTGATATTTCTGAAATTTTTGAAAATTTCTGATATTTTTTAAATTTTTAAAAACCTTGAAACTTTTTAATTTTTTTAAATTTTCGTATTTTTTTATATTTTTGCAATTTTTGAAAATTTCTGATGTTTTTGAAATGGTTAAATTTCTTAAAATTTTCAGATTTTTTGATATTTTTGCGATTTATAAAAATTTCTGATATTTTTAAAAATCTTGAAACTTTTTAATTTTTTTAAATTTTCAATTTTTTTTTTATTTTTGCAATTTTTGAAAATTATTGATGTTTTTGAAATATTTAAATTTTTTGAAATTTTTTAAATTTTCAGATTTTTGATATTTCTGCAATTTTTGAAAATTTCTGATATTCTTAAAATGTTTAAAAATCTTGAAACATTTATATTTTTTTAAATTTTCAGATTTTTTTATATTTGCAATTTTTGAAAATTTCTGATATTCTTAAAATGTTTAAAAATCTTGAAACTTTTTAATTTTTTTAAATTTTCGAATTTTTTTATATCGGCAATTTTTGAAAATTTCAAATGTTTTTGAACTGTCTAAATTACTTGAAATTTTCAAAATTTTCAGAATTTATGATATTTGATACTTTCTAATAGTTTTTTTAAATTTTGGATATATTTTTGAAATTTTCAATATAGTTTGCTGTTTTTAACATTTTAAATTTTTTTTTTTTCGATTTGTTTAAGCGAAACTGTTTTTTTTTAAGTATATTAATTTTTTTTAAATTTTCAAATTGGAATTTAACAACTTTAATTTTTTTGAATTAGGCTTAACTGACTTTTACAATTTACACACCCTGTATATTATATATCCAATAAAAAAATTTTTGATCGAAATCAACAAACAAATAAATTACCATTTTTAAAATCAGCGCCTACCGACTATAAAAGCGTTCGCGGAATCGATATCCGGCTTGAACGACCAAAAAACAAAAACTACGGTTTCCGGTCCTAACGAGATTTGCTTCTTGCGTTTACATCCGGTCAACGCCTGCTTTAGAAACCGCCGCTCTTATAGATAACCTTTTGATATTGACCGTTAGATACGTTTATTTTGTATTTCTGTCCTATGGACTTCCTTATCTTTTGGCCCTTTGCCAAATGGGCCAAGCCAGGCCGCATACATATACTTACTATCCATTAATTTGCTAAAAGGTTCAATTTTATCTACTTTAGTATTATTATTATTATTATTATTTAATTTGCTTTGCGGCCTGATCTGGCTTAGTCAGGCTTCCTCCTATAGTTCAGTAACCTTTTGCATGTACTAGCACAGATAGTGTAAGCGACACAGGCACAGGCACAGGCTACAGCACCTTCACAGGCTACGGCACCTTCACAGGCTACAGCACAAGCACAGATATCCTTGGCACGAACGCAAGCCTAGTCGGCATTGAGTTTGACTCTCTCGGCCCTTCTGAGCAGTCATCTTCAGAGATCCACGACGATTCAGAGTCGGATATTGACGGTGAGAGTATTTTTTCTCAAAGGGATACGTCAATCGGTATGGAAAAATAAATTTGAATACCTTAATTGTACAGGAAAAATTATTGTGGTAAGATGGAAAAGGTTTTCCAAAAAGGAAATACACTAATTAATTCCAGGGACGCCAAAACGGTAGTGCCCATTGACACAAAAAAATTACACACTTGATGCTAAAATCATTTTTTTTTAATTTCCCTCAATCGGAGAAATTTTATTTTAACGTTGGCTAGCTTCCAAAAATTTCCCTAAATTTAAAGATTTTCTATTAACCCTTTAAATGTTGTTATTTCGTTACAAATTTTTATATATTTTAAAATTGTTTATAAATTCTTACAAATACAAATTAATAATTTTTGAAAATTTCTGAAATTTTTAAAATGTTTAGAACTCTTGATTTTTTTTTAATTTTCTGATTTTTTTACATTTTTGCAATTTTTGAGAATTTCTGATATTTTTGAAATATTTAAAAACCTTAAAACTTTTTGGTTTTTTTATTTTTTGAAATTTTCTTGATATTTTTGAAATGTTTACAAAGCTTAAAACTTTTTAATTTTTTTAAATTTTCGGACTTTTTAGATTTTGGCAATTTTTGAAAATTTCTGATTTTGAAATATTTAAAATTCTTGAAATTTTTTAAATCTTCGGATTTTTTGATATTTCTACTATTTTTGAAAATTTCTGATATATTTAAAATGTTTGAAAATCTTGAAACTTTTTAATTTATTTAAATTTTCGGATTTTTTTATATTTTTGCAATTTTTGAAAATTTCTGATGTTTTTGAAATATTTAAAAATCTTGAAACTTTGTAATTAATTTAATTTTTCGGATTTTTTTATATTTTTGCAATTTTTGAAAATTTCTGATGTTTTTGAACTGTTTAAATTACTTGAAATTTTTTAATTTTTTTAAATTTTCAGATTTTTTAGATTTTGGCAATTTTTGAAAATTTCTGATGTTTTTGAACTGTTTAAATTACTTGAAAAATTTTAATTTTTTTATATTTTTTCAATTAAAAATTTCAAATTTTTGCAATTTTTGAAAATGTTCAATGTTTTTGAAATGTTTAAAATTCTTAAAATTTTTAGATATTCGGATTTTTTGATATTTTTCCAATTTTTGAAAATTTCTGAAATTTTTAAAATATTTAAAAATCTTGAAACTTTTAAGTTTTTTATATTATCAAATTTTTTTATATTTTTGCAATTTTTGAAAATTTCTGATGTTTTTGAAATGTTTAAATTTCTTAAAATATTCAGATTTTTTTATATTTTTGCAATTTTTGGAAATCTCTGATATTTTTAAAATGTTTAAAAATTTTGAAACTTTAATTTTTTTAAAAATTCAGTTTTTTATATTTTTGCAATTTTTGAAAAATTTTGATGTTTATGAAATATTTAAATTTCTTGAAATTTTTAAAATCTTCAGGTTTTTTGATATCTTCCTAATTTTTGAAAATTTCTGATAATTTTCTTTAAATTTAAGATATATTTTTGAAATTTTCAATATATTTTGATGTTTTCATCTTTTTTAACATTTTTTTTCGATTTTTTTTAATAATTTTTGAAAGTTTTGATACATTTTTAAAATTTTTGTAGTTAAAATTTTTGAAATTTCTGATATTCTCGGAATTTTTAAATATCTAAAATTCTTGGAATTTTTAAAATTATTAAAATTCTTGGAATTTTTGAAATTTTAAATTAGTTTTTAATTTTCTAGACATTTTTATTAATTTTTTTTTTTAATTTCGAAATTTTTGAATTTTTTCATATGTGTATTGTTGATATGTTAAAAATATTGAATTTCTTAAAAAAAAAATTTAAAAATTATTAGCGTCATTGATATTTTCTTTAAATTTACTCCAAATTCAACTAATGCCAATGCAAAATTTTACCCGCAATTCAAGGATAAATTTCTTTAAATTTTCTTTTAGAAAACACAAGACGAATAACTTTTTTTTTCTTTAACCGACGGACACATAGCCACTACCGCTTTTTTTTTAACGGACGCCATTTACATTTTATATCTCCATCATTTTTCTCCGTCTTTTCAAAGTCATGAAGCAAAAAATAATCCATAATTGTTACACGAAAAGCACGCACACTACTAGGCATTCAAGAAATAAAAAAAAAAAAACGGCAACTTCTAAAAGGAACGTAACGCATTGTGTATGTTAATTATGATGAATTTGATATTTATTTACGCCCCGATTTTTTTTACTCCACTTCTTATGACTCCATAGACGTGGGTAAAAAAAAAATTGCATATTATTACAGTATATGGAAATAGATCGAGGATTGGAAAAAAAATTTTAATTCATAATTTTAATTTCATTAAACTATCTTAAAAAAACATTTTTTTCTGAATGAACTAAGCTCTATAGAGTTAATTATATGATTTTTTTTAAATATTTATGCCTTTTTTTATCAAAATCAGAGACTCGCAGCATTTTTGATCATAAATTTTACACCCTTCAACCCTTGTCAATTCCAAAATTATTAAGTCTGACTAAGTGAAAATATTATTAAGTATGAATCTTTAGTTTAGACAAAAGTGTTATTTCTTGTTAGAAAAAAAGTAAAAATTATGGACAACATTATTAATTTTTCTTTACGTATGTATTATAGGAAAAGTTCAAAATCCAATGCCGTTTGTCCTAATAAAATTCGACTATTAATAACGAAGTTAGACGTTAATGCCCTTTTGTTATTGTCACTGCGCATAATTTTGGTTTTTGTATTTATTATACGTCTGATTTGTAATACAGTGACTTTTACCACGTTAAATCTGACCAATAATGATGAAAATAAACGCTAATGATCTTTTTGCGTTGGTTCTGCGCATGATTTTTCTTTACGTATATTATAATGAAATACTCTGTATGAGTTTTTTAATTGTTAAAAAAAGTATTGTAAAGAATTTGTTGACATTAATTGGTATAAAAAATAATTATTCAAGTAAGGATTTTTTTTTATTTTTGAGGAAAAAATAGATGAAAAATTTTTTTGTGAACGTTATGATACGTTTTTTTTTTTAAGATGGAATGGATAATGATTTTGTCAGTAGAATAAATACCATTACAATATATTATTATTATTATACATCACATTTATTATACAGTTTGTTCCGTTTAAATCTGACAATTAATAAATAAAGTTGGACCCTATTGCCCTTTTGTCTTTGATTCTGCTCATTATTTTAAAGTTAATATCTTTTGATTTAATAAGAATTTAATAATAATAAATGAATTATTCTTTGATAGAAATTTTTTTGAGAAAAAAATGTTATCTGATGTTTAACATGATAAAAAATTGCAACTTGTTTAAACTCTTAAATTAATTAAATTACCAACAACAAAAAAAAAATTTGACTTAAAAATGTCAGAAGAAATAATTTTTAATATTATTTTAAAGCAAATATTTTTTGGTCCAATAAGAATTTCATAATAATAAATGAATTATTCTTTGATAGAAATTTTTTTTTAAAAAATGGTGAAAGCGCTCTTTAATATTTAACATGATAAAAAATTGCAACTTGTTTAAACTCTTAAATTAATTAAATTACCAAAAAAAAAAACAATTTTGACTTAAAAATGTCAGAAGAAATAATTTCTAATATTATTTTAAAGCAAATATTTTTTGGTCCAATAAGAATTTCATAATAATAAATGAATTATTCTTTGATAGAAATTTTTTTTAAAAAATGGTGAAAGCGCTCTTTAATATTTAACATGATAAAAAATTGCAACTTGTTTAAACTCTTAAATTAATTAAATTACCAAAAAAAAAAAACAATTTTGACTAAAAAATGTCAGAAGAAATAATTTCTAATATTATTTTAAAGCAAATTTATTTTGATTCAATAAGAATTTAATAGTAATAAATGAATTATTCTGATAGAATTTTTTTTAAAAAAAATGGTGAAAGCGTTCTCTGATGTTTAACGTGATAAAAAATTGCAACTTAAATTAATTAAATTATCAAAAAAAAAACAATTTTGACTTAAAAATGTTTGAAGAATTAAGTTTTAATATTATTTTTTGGTCCAATAAGAATTTAATAGCAATTGTCCCTTAATTGTAACTTTTAAAAAAATGGCGAATACGCTTACTTATCTTCAAAATGATAAAAAATTAACCGTTAATTTTATCAAATTATTATAATATTAAATTTTTATTTTACGAGAAATTAAATTGTAATATTATTTTAATCCTTTGATCATTATTTTTTTGTTTTGACTGTAAATTTAAAAATTATTAAATTTAATAAAAAAAAACTGAAGCGTTTCATATTTCATTTAATTAAAAATTGATTTTTGTTACTTTTTGCTGTGAAAAAGATAATTAAAAATAGTTGTTTCCCTTTGTATTTACGTGTGGTTATAAAAAAAATAATACCGTTATTAGCCATAAACTAAAATTATGTTTCAGCCATTACAATAGGGACACACACACACACATCGATTTCAGGCTGTTGCTAAACACTTTTTTTAAAGGTAGTGACTATAAAACCGACATTGGTTATGTTAAATTTAAAAAAAATTTAACACAATAAAAATTTCAATTATTACAAAATGGAAAACTATAAGATTAATTTTTTATTGCGACATCTTTTTTTATAATATTAAGAAAAAAAAATTAAATAACCTTAAATATTGTGAAAAATTTTCATTAAACAATTTTAAAATTATTTAAAACCTTAAAAAGTTCGAAAAATATTTACAGTACTCGGTCTCCACGATTCACGTTTGACTGAAGACTTTAGACAAAAACGGAAGTTGATGATTACTTATTAGGTGAGAAAAAAATTAAATAAGAAGGGCGCCACGTACAAAAACAAATTTAAAATCTAAAAAATCTAACCAAAATTATATGTTACAATATATTTTACAATTTCCCGGATAATCCCTTTTTCATTGACTATCCCCATTTGGATTTTCCAATATTTCGACCATTTGAAGGAATTATTTTCCGGACAATTCATCCTGGATAATCCTTCAATCCGGAGAATTCTTCCCCATGACAAATTTTCCCCGTGACATATATTTCTCACAAATCCATGACAATCATTTCCCGGACAATTCTTCCTAGATAATATTTTCCGGGCAATCCTTCCTAGACAATATTTCCCGGAATATTTTTCCAGGAGAATCCTTTCTTCTTTAACTGTCCGCACTTGGATTTTCCAGTATTCCGACCAATTGGGGGAATCAATAATAATCATTTTCCGGGCAACTCTCCCTGGCTAATCCTTCCCTCCGGACAATTCCCCATGACAAATTTTCCCCGTGACATATATTTCTCATAAATCCATGACAATCCTTTCCCAGACAATTCTTCCTAGATAATATTTTCCGGACAATCCTTCCTAGACAATAATTCCCGGACTATTTTTCCCGGATAATCCTTTCTTCTTTGACTGTCCCCACTTGGATTTTCCAGTATTCCGACCAATTGGGAGAATCCATGATAATTCTTTTCCAGAAAACTTTTCCTGGCTAATCGTTCCTTCCGGAGAATTCTCCATGACAAATTTTCCCCGTGACATATATTTCTCATAAATCCATGACAATCCTTTCCCAGACAATTCTTCCTAGATAATATTTTCCGGACAATCCTTCCTAGACAATAATTCCCGGACTATTTTTCCCGGATAATCCTTTCTTCTTTGACTGTCCCCACTTGGATTTTCCAGTATTCCGACCAATTGGGAGAATCCATGATAATTCTTTTCCAGAAAACTTTTCCTGGCTAATCCTTCCCTCCGGACAATTCCTCATGACAAATTTTCCCCGTGACATATATTTCTCATAAATCCATGACAATCATTTCCCAGACAATTCTTCCTAGATAATATTTTCCGGACAATCCTTCCTAGACAATAATTCCCGGACTATTTTTCCCGGAGAATCCTTTCTTCTTTGACTGTCCCCACTTGGATTTTCCAGTATTCCGACCAATTGGGGGAATTTATGATAATTCTTTTCCAGACAACTCTTCCTGGCTAATCGTTCCTTCCGGAGAATTCTTCCCCATGACAAATTTTCTTCGTGACGTATATTTCTCACCAATCTATAACAATCCTTCCTCAGACAATCCTTCCTGGACAATATTCCCGGACAATCCATCCTAGACAATATTTTCCGGACTATTGTTCCCGGAAAATCCTTTCTTCTTTGACTGTCCCCACTTGGACTTTCCAGTATTCCTGACCAATTGGGGGAATCCATGATAATTCTTTTCCAGACAACTCTTCCTGGCTAATCATTCCTTCCGGAGAATTCTTTCCCATGACAAATTTTCTTCGCGACGTATATTTCTCACAAATTTATGACAATCCTTCCCCGGACAATCCTTCCTGGACAATATTTCCCGGACAATCCTTCCCGGATAATCCTTTTTCTTTGACTATCCCCACTTAGATTTTCCAATATTCCGGACCAATTTGGAGTATAACTTTTAAACGGGTTAATACCAAATTTTGGTCGATTATAATAGAGCTATTTTTGGATTTTTCAAAAAAAAATCCAATATGGCCGACAACCGATTTGACTGGAAATTACATGAAAATTGAATGTTCAAATGGAACACCAGGTACATTTTTACATATTTGGATTCTACGACTTCAAACACGTACAAATCGACTTTAAAATGTCACTTAAGACGCCATTTTTATTTTATAAAATGATTTAGTCTAAATTTATTATAATTAAAGTAAAATTAGATAAAATTTATATTTTGTGTAAATTATTTATTTTTGTTTCTTAATAATTATTTACATTTAAAATATGATGTTGTAAATATCTCTTAATTTTTTTTTTTTAACAGAGATGTATTCAGGAGAATTTTATATCGAAATTATAAAAAAATAACATAAATAGATCTTTATTCCCTGAGTGCGACGATCTTACAAACTCGAGGGCCTCTAGCCCGAGGGCATAATCATCTGTTTATACCCGCGGTGCATACAAACTTTTATGTCCCATAGTCCTTTTTGAGGAACTAATTTTATTTAATACTTATAATGCCATCAAATATTAAATATTTTACAATCATTTTTTATTTTTTACATGATAATTTCATAATTTGTAATTTTATTAATAATAATTATTAATAAGTTAAACAAAAACTATTTTTTGTCTGTATGAGTGAGCAGGTCATAAAATGCTCAATTCGGGCCATAATGTTGCATAGAAATATTAAAAAAAAAAACTATTTTTTGTCTTTATGCCCGCGCGGGCATAAAATAAACCTTTATCTAGTTGGTAACTAAGCAATAAAAACAAAATAATATTAAACTGTATAAATTATATTATCCTGATTATAATACAAATGTTCATAAAATATTTTCTACAAATTCTGTTTGGTTAAATTTATTTTCTTTATTTTAAGACATTTTAATTATTCATAAATATATTACTAGAAAAAATTTAATTTAAATTCTCCATATCTACTAGATTTTTCAAAAAAAGAATAATCTCCATCGCTTAGAATCCGTCTAGACGGAAATAAAATATATTTAAAAAATTCCTTATGCACTTAAATTGTTTCTCATGTTTTCTTTCTCATTTTCCTTACTTTATATTCTCATGAAGAAGGTC
This sequence comes from Neocrepidodera transversa, assembly GCA_963243735.1. Taxonomy (NCBI): domain Eukaryota; kingdom Metazoa; phylum Arthropoda; class Insecta; order Coleoptera; family Chrysomelidae; genus Neocrepidodera; species Neocrepidodera transversa. Next base: position 1,202,518 of record OY725346.1, on the reverse strand, counting down.
CTGAAATATGACTCGATCCGTTCTGATGATTTTTTTATTATCTTTCTTCGCACGATTTCATTATATTTATCGTATGATGAAGAGGATACATTTTTTATTCAAATAACTTTTTAAAAAGTTTTTCAAGTAGAGAAAAAAAAAAACAAAAAAAATACGTGAGCGCTAAACGAAACGTAATAGAAGCAAAAAAAATTGTTTAAACTTTTATAATTGTAAAAAACAATTATTTTTATAATTGGTGTACTTTTTTTTTAATAACTAACAAATAAATATTAGGTATTCATTTTTATATGTTTGATCTATGTATACTATATAAAATCTATCGTTTGATGTATCCCTTTTTTTAAAAACAAAAAAATAAATAAACGTCTTAAATTGTCAAAACAAAACGAGAGCGCAATGACACTTGACACAGAACAGTCGGGGCAGAACAATTCAGTAAAGGTCATTTCACAGCTTCGTCGGACAATACGTCCGCTGCAGCTGGTGCCACGTCATATGACGACGATCTAGGCATCGGCGTGGTCGAAAACCCGCTGGTTGACGCGGTCAACGGTCAAGAAGCTCATGCTGGCTACGACCACATAAACGTGAACGTATTAAAGAACAAAGAACGCACGTCGTCGCTCAGTCGGAAATATCCGGAGGAGGCCGAGTATGGCAGTGTTGACAACACCATTTATCACCAAAAGATACCAAGTAGGTACCCTTAATTATATCACAGAACTAAAACTTAATTAAATTATCAGATTTATTGTTAGTATAAATTAGATTTCTATAATTACATGACTATCTCATAATTCAGATTATCACAAAACAGTTAAAGATCTACAGATAAATTTTTTATAACGAACCCTGTATAAAATTGTTCAAAATTATTTTATTTTTAATTTTCAGAGTGATATTTATAAAATTCTTCCCAGACAATCCTACTCCACGACAATCCATCCCCACGACAATTCCTCCTTACGACAGTTTTTCCACAAAACAATTATTCCTCATGATAATTCTTCCTCATGACAATCATTCTTTACGACAATTCTTTCTTACAACAATTCTTCTATATGGCAATTAATTCTTTCGACAATTCTTCCCCATGACAATTATTATTTTACAACAATTCCTCCCTACCTTAATTCTTCTTTAATATAATTTTTCTTCTCCATGATGATTCTTCTTTACGGAAATACTTCCTTACAACAATTCTCTTTCGGGACAATCTTTCCCGGAAAATTGTTCCCAGACAATCCTTCTCCACGACAATCCATCTCCGCGACAATCTTTCCTTACGATAATTCTTTCCCATTACAATCATTCCTTACGACAATTTTTCCCCATAACAGGCATTATTTACGACAATTCTTCCTTATGACAATCATTTCTTACGACAATTCATCCCCACGATAATTCTTCTCCATGACAATTATTCCTTACGATAATTTTCCCCATTACAATCCTTTGTTGTGATAATTCTTTCTCACAACAATCTTTCTTTAAAACAATTATTCTTTACAACAATTTTTCTTCATGACAATCATTCTTTACGAAACTTCTTTCTTACAACAATTCTTCCTTTTTTATGACAATTCTTCTCCGAGATAATTCTTCTTTACTGAAATACTTCCTTATAACAATTCTTTTTCAGGAAAATCTTTCCCGGAAAATTCTTTCCAGACAATTCTTCTCCACAACAATCCATCCACACGACAATTCTTCCAAACTACAATTCTTCCTAACTACAATTCTTCCCGATTACAATCATGCCTTACAGCAATTTTTCCTCATGACAATCATAATTTAAGACAATTCTTCCCTATGACAATCATTTCTTACGACTATTCATCCTCACGACAATTCATCCCCACGACAATTCATCTTCACGACAATTCTTTCTAAGGACAATTCTTCCATAGGACAATTCTTCCCCATTACAATCATTCCTTACAGCATCTTTTCCATATGACAATCATTGTTTACGACAATTCTTCGCTATGACAATCATTTCTTACATTTTCTTCATTCATTCTCAAGACAATTCTTCCTAAGGACAATTCTTCCCCATGGCATTCCTTACCACAATTTTTACCATGACAGTCATTATTTTCGACAATTCTTCCCTATGATAAATATTTCTTACGACAATTCATCCGCACGATAATTCTTCCCCATGACAATCATTCCTTATGACAATTTTTCCATATGACAATCATAATTTACGACAATTCTTTCCTATGACAATCATTTCTTACGACTATTCATCCTCACGACAATGCATCCCAATGACAATTCATTTTCACGACAATTCTTTCTAAGGACAATTCTTCCTTAGGACAATTCTTCCCCATTACAATCATTGCTTACAGCAATTTTTCCCTATGACAATCATTGTTTACGACAATTCTTCGCTATGACAATCATTTTTTACGACAATTCATTCTCACGACAATTCTTCCTAAGGACAATTCTTTCCCATGGCATTCCTTACCATATTTTTCCCATGAGAGTCATTATTTTCGACAATTCTTCCCTATGATAAATATTTTTTACGATAATTCATCCGCACGACAATTCTTCCCCATGATAATCATTCCTTACGACATTTTTTCCCCATGACAATCCTTTTTTACGAAAATTCTTTCTCACGACAATCCTTCTTTAAGACAATTTTTCTTCATGACAATTCTTCCCAAATGTACTTTTTGGGTATTATCCAATATTTATAATTCTGGAAAGATTGTCGTGGGGAAAAATGTCAGGAAAGAACTGTACAAGAATAATTGTCAGATTATGGATTCCCATAGAGTTACACGTACAAAAATACAATTGAAAAAATCATAATTTTTCTCGACTGACAATGACAAATACAAATTACATTGTTGCCAAATGTATGCAAAATTCGCATTGATAGTGGATTCTGTGAGTAGGAAAAAAATTCGAAAACTGTAAATATTTCAGAGCCTAACTAGACTATGTTTCCCCCACCAACCGTTTTCTGGATGCTGAACACGATGGTGGTGGTTTAAACTCCCACTTAATCACACCCCCCTAAGGGTTAAAACGTTATCTCATACCGACGAATCCTGCGTCACATGATGGTCGTAGTAAATTTTTTTTTCAAGTTGACCTCACCCCCTAAACGGCTAAAAACAACATATAAAAAGGGTAAAACGCGCATGCGCCATCTCATACTAAGACAACGTGCTTTACTTCCAGTTTTTGAGGATACTGAACACTATGGTGATACTGGATCTTCTCCCCTAAGCAAACTAACCCCTCAAACGATCAAAAACTCTTTTATTATTCGGTGAACTTCATAAAAGGGGTGGTTTTTGACAGTTTGAGGGGTTAATTTTCGGGGAGAACATCCAGCATCAAGATGCTGTTCAGTATTATCGAAAACGGGGGTTACGCAGGTTTAGACGTTATGAGATGGCATAACTCGTTTTACCCTTTTAGAGGGTTGTTTGTGACAGTTTAGGGGGTGGGGTGAAATAAAAAAAGGTTTAAACCACCGCCACCCTCAAGAATAGTTTTGTTAGGTTCTGAAATATTTACATATCTGAATCAACTATAATCATTCTGAAAATCCTTACGCTATTTTTTCCGCTTTTCCTCTGTTTCCATATTTTATTTTTTCCAATTATCTCTATTTTTTCCAATGTTTTATATTTTTTCCGGTTTTTTTTTATACTATATGATAAATCTGATTTTAAATATTAAATTGTTTCAGTTCTGTAATATACTCTTGTATGTGTCAGTTTCCTCCTTTAGGAGGAGTTCCTGCATGCAATTTTGTAATTTGTAGTTAGGTTTTTAAACGTTTTGTTCTGACATATACATTGTTTATTATTATAATTATTTATTTATTAGATTGAAATTTATCAAAACAATAACGTTTAAAATCGATATTCACTTAAATAATTGGTATATTCTTATCACTAAATTTTTTACAGTATTTTTGAAACCATTAAATTTCATTTTTAATTTGAAAAACATTTTACTTATAATCCGTTTGAAAAAAAATTATTTGTATATTTTTTAAATGAACTTTTTTATTCACTTTAAGGCATGACTAAATTATTATAAAAAATTGTTGTTAAAAAATAAAAAAAATGTGTCGTCTATGTGTTATTTGTTTAAAAAATAATTTATTTTGTTCCGTTGCAATTTTATATATAAACATATAAATTTTTTTATATTTTTATATTTGCAACTGATCAAAATTTTTAAAAAAAATTTTAACTCAATTCTAACGACTTTCAGGTCCCGAAGATTACAACGAAGTGGAAAAAATAGTGTTTCAAAGTACTTGTCACACTGCCCTAACAAGTTGCAATAACGTCTACAAATGTCGAATGCTCCTCAATCCCGTTTTACATCATTGCGACATGTCTCGATGCAACAGAAATTCCTGCATGGAAGCACTACAGAAATTTTACAGCAAACCCGATTTTCCTTGGAACATCGAGATCGCCTTTTGTTTGTGCAAGTGAGTTTTTTTTATCTTTTTATTATTCGAGAAAATGAAAATGTAAAATCGAAGTTAAATCAGAAAACGGATTGAAATAATAATAGACATTTTACTTTTATTATTTACACATTTCTTACGACAATTCTTCCCCATGACAATCATTCTTTATGACATTTCTTTCCCATGATAATCAACCTTACGACATTTCTTTCCCATGATAATAATTCTTTACGATAATTTTCCCCATGACAAATATTCTTTACGAAAATTCTTCCCCATGACAATGATTCTTTACAACAATTCTTCCCCATGACAGTCATTCCTTACTACATTTTTCCCCATGACAATCATTCCTTACGATATTTCTTTCCCATGATAATAATTCTTTACGATAATTTTCCCCATGACAAACATTCTTTACGAAAATTCTTCCCCATGACAATCATTCTTTACGACATTTCTTTCTTATTACAATATTTTCTTACGATAATTCTTCCCCATGACAATGATTCTTTACGACAATTCTTCCCCATGACAGTCATTCCTTACTACATTTTTCCCCATGACAATCATTCCTTACGACATTTCTTTCCCATGACAATCATTTCTTACGACAATTCTTCCCAACAGTAATCATTCTTTAAGACAATTTTTCCCCATGACAATCATTCTTTACGAAATTTCTTTCTTATTACAATATTTTCTTACGATAATTCTTCTCCATGACAATCATTCTTTACGACAATTCTTCCCCATAATAGTCATTCCTTACGACATTGCTTTCCCATGACAATCATTCTTTTCGACAATTTATCCCCATGAAAATCATTCCTTACGACATTTCTTCCCCATGACAATCATTCCTTACAACTTTTCTTTCCTATGACAACCAATTCTTAAGACAATTTTTCCCCATGATAATCATTCTTTACGACAATTTTCAAATGGCAATCATTGCTTACCACAATTTTTCCCCATGACCATACCTGGATTACCCATAAGGCCAACATAGGCCTAGGATGCACGCTTGCGGGGGCGCAGGATACGGAAATTTTGTAATCGTAAAAAATCGTAAAAAATCGTAAAAAATTGTAAAAAATCGTAAAAAATCGTAAAAAATCGTAAACAATCGTAAAAAAACGGAAAAAATCGTAAAAAACCGCAAAAAAATTATAAAAAAATCGTAAAAATTTGTAAACAATTGTAAAAAAACGTAAAAAACTGGTAGTCATAAAATCTCGTAAATAATGCATAATAATCGTAAAACATCATAAAAAAATCGTGAAAAATCGTAAAAAACCGTAATAAACGATAAAAACCCGAAAAAAAACATGGAAAAACTTGGAAAATATCTAAAAACGCGAGTAAATTAGATAAAATCGAAAAATACCAATAAAAAAATTAAATGAAATGGAAAAAAATTATAAAAAATCGGAAATTACAAAAAAGACGAAAAAAATGGAAAAATTAAAAAATAAATTAGAAGAAACAGCCTAAAAAATTTAGTTTTAATAAAAATGTATAATAAAATGAATTCCCTATTTTTTACGATTTTTTACGAATTTTTAAAAAATTGAGAAAGAGGAAAAAACGGAAAAAATCGTGAAAAATCGTAAAAAATGGAAAAAATTGTAAAAAACCCTAAAAAAAATGGTAAAAAGTCAGAACATTTAGAATGCCAAGAAAAAATCGTGAAAAATCGTAAAAAACCGTAAAAAGTCGAAAAAACCTGGAATAAATCTAAAAACACTATTAAATTAGAAAAAATTGAAAAACATCAAAAAAAATAAAATAAAATCGAAAAAAAATATAAAAAATCGAAAAAAAAAATATAAAAAATCGGAAAAAAAATTGGAAAAAACAAAAATTGTTTGATAGTGAAATGACATTTATTAAGACAAATTCTAATAATTTGTCTCATTTAGGAATTTTTATGCTTCTAAAATTTTTAAAAAAGGACAATAGATTTAATTTATAGGAAATAAAAGATTTCAAGGCAGCTCAGTATATACCCAAATTATAAAATAAAAATTATAGGAAGTCAGTAAAATAAAATAAAAATTAAAAAATATTATTCATAAAATTTTTATTTATAATAAATTGAAGAAAATATAGAATTAAAATAAATAAACAATAAAATAAAATTAAAAATTAAATATAATTCAAAACGATGACAACTCCAGTATACAGGGAGGTTACTTTTTAATAGGGACAGTATTGTTATCTCGTAAACGGTAGACTTTAAAAAGAGACAAAACGATTTTTTGAAATCTAAAATATTCCTATTGGTTTCCGGAGTTAAACGACAAAAACCGAATTTGTCAAAAATCGTTTTTTTGACAAAGCTCTGTTATTATACAAAATTTGGGATAAATTTTTGTTCTATTCTGACATCGTTATAAACTGTCATAATTAAATATTAAATCTGACGTTTTGTCTCTTCGGGGCCATCATCAACTTTATCTTTTTAAATACGGACCTGTCTATTTTATTCAATATTATTAAATCGCTTCGAATACTAAATTCAACGATATAGAACACCATCAACTTTATTTTTTAAATACACACCTGTCTATTTTATTTTCCCCATTTTTATTTAATTTTCCCTTATTTTTTCTTATTTTTTTCAAATATTTCCCTTTTTTTTCTATTTTCCCTATTTTTGTTTTTCCCTTATTTTTCTCAATTTGCCCTATTTTACTTTATTTTTATTATTTTTTCCAGTATTTCTCTTTTTCCTTATTTTTCCCTATTTTTTTCAATTTTGCTTTATTATCCCCATTTTAACTTGATTTATCCCGACTTTTTCTAATTTATTTCCCAATTTTTTCAAATATTTCTCTTTTTTCTCCAATTGCCCTATTTTTATTTTTCCCCATTTTTCTCGATTTTCCATATTTTACTTTATTTTTTCCTATTTTTTCCCGATTTTTTTAGTGTTTCTCAATGTTTCCTAATTTTTCAAATTTTTTCCATTTTGCTTTATTTTACCCATTTCTACTAAATTTTTTCCTTTCCCTATTTTACTTTATTTTTTCCTATTTTTTCACCATTCTTTTCAATATTTCTCACTTTTCCTTATTTTATTTTTCCCTATTTTTCTCAATTTGCCCTATTTTACTTTATTTTTATTATTTTTTCCAGTATTTCTCTTTTTCCTTATTTTTCCCTATTTTTTTCAATTTTGCTTTATTTTCCCCATTTTAACTTGATTTATCCCGACTTTTTCTAATTTATTTCCCAATTTTTTCAAATATTTCTCTTTTTTCTCCAATTGCCCTATTTTTATTTTTCCCCATTTTTCTCGATTTTCCCTATTTTACTTTATTTTTTCCTATTTTTTCCCGATTTTTTTAGTGTTTCTCAATGTTTTCTAATTTTTCAAATTTTTTCCATTTTGCTTTATTTTACCCATTTCTACTTAATTTTTTCCTTTCCCTATTTTACTTTATTTTTTCCTATTTTTTCACCATTCTTTCCAATATTTCTCACTTTTCCTTATTTTATTTTTCCCTATTTTTCTCAATTTTCCCTGTTTTACTTTATTTTTTGCCCATTTTGTCCAGTATTTCTCAATTTTTCCTTATTTTTCCCTATTTCTTTCACTTTTTCCCCATTTTGACTTATTTTTTCCAATTTTTGGCATTTTTTTTCAAATCTTTCCCTTTTTTCATTATTTGCCCTATTTTTATTTTTTACTCTTTAATCTATTTAACCGCCTGTATATAGTAATATAATATACATATAATATATATATATATATCGAAATACATTATTTGCATATACACAAAAGCACACTTATTCTAATCATTAATTAATATTTGGTTTAACAATAACTCGATTTTGAGGTAAACATATTGCGAATGCATTAATTCCACAATTAATTCAATAAGGACAAATAATAATGATGGAAATTCGACGAAATTGCCGATTGGGAAATTGGGAAAACCATATAGCTAAATGGGTTTTCAATATAAAGGACCACGCACACTTTGAAAACTTTTATTTATTTTTATTCCTTTCTAAAAACGTTTCCAGTACTAATTTTTAAAAAACTCCAAAATATATTTTTTCTTCCTTTTACTCTAATTAGTCTGAAGTGCCCATTTGTAAGTAACACTTGGTATAATTTAAATTCTCACATCTTATGTAATTTAGTTGACCTGAAGATGGCAGATTTCTGACGAAACTATTCCTAAATCCTATTATTAAATAATCTGTGGTATTAGAGACTTTGGGTTTTTATTTCTTCATTTATTAAAAAAAGCGTCACATTTTTTTTTTTTTTGGTTTATCAGTTTTTGATAAAAGGAAATATTTTCACGTTTCTTTTAGGTTAAATAATTTTAATTTTTAATTATGTGCTGAATAGTAATTAAATATGACATTTATTATTGCTTAGAGATATTTACTTCTCGACGCTACTGATGAACAACAAATTATGGTCAGTAATAATTAACATTAGGAAATGATATTGGAAGTTATTGTAACCATTAAAATTACCGTGTGGTTTTAAAATTATTAAAATTTTATGAAAAACTATTAATCAATGAAATATTAAATCAGGTGAATTTTTTATTCAAATAAAATATACACGAAATGTATATTTTATTATTACATATTTAATTAGAGAATTAATAATAATTAAATTAAAAAAAAAATCGGATTTGTCACCACTGAACTTTCTCGACTCGACTGTAGGGAATAGGATTATTTTAATTACAAAATACTAAGCATTACATTAAAGGTAAATATGTCTATATATAATGATATTTCAATGTTGATAATGACATAAGCTGGCGCATGCGCACATTATATAGTAGACGTTTTTTTTTTAAATTCGACCGTACTTTATTAAAATTTAAACTTTACGTCTATACCTATTTTTTTCCTATTTTCCTCTTTTTTCTCATTTTTTACTATTTTATTTTCCCAATTTTTCCTATTTTTTGCTATTCTGCATATATTTCCCTATTTTCGTTACTTTTTTAATTTTTTTCTATTTTGGACCATTCTGCCCATTTTTTTCCATACTTCCCTGGTTTTCCTATTTTTGCCTATTTTTTTTATGTTTTCTTATTTTTTATATTTTTCCCCATTTTTTTTAGTTTTTACTATTTTACACTATTTTTTCCTTTTTTTATTATGAATTTTCTATTTTTTCTATATTTCTATGTTTCTTTTTGTCCTGTTTTTTCTGTTTTACCTACTTTATCTATTTCTTCCAACTTTTTTTACGTGTTCCTAATTTATCAATTTTTTTAATTAGTTACTCTATTTTTTCGTTAAAATTTAAACTGTTCGTCTATACCATTTTTTCCTACTTTACTCTTTTTTTCTGTTTTTTACTATTTCTTTTTCAAATTTCTTTATATTTTTTCATTTTGTTTTCTATTTTTCATCATTTTTCCAATTCTTTGCTGTTTTTTTTTTTAATTTTCCCCCTATTTCCTATTTTACACATATTTCCCATTTTCGCTACTTTTTTTATTTTTTTTTCTATTTTCGATCATTTTGATTATTTTCCCATACTTCACTAATTTTCCGATTTTTTCTATTTTGGCTTATTTTTTTCTATTTCTTCTATTTTTCTCCCACTTTTTTAATATTTTACTATTTTATACTGTTTTTTTTTCTTTTTTTTTATAAATTTTCAATTTTTTTCTATATTTCTATGTTTTCCTATTTTTCCCCATTTTCTCTATTTCTTCTTAATTTTTTAACGTTTTCCGAATTTGCCTATTTTTTTAATTATTTTCTCTATTGTTTCTATTATTCCCTTTTATATCGTTTTTTTTTGTTTTGCCTAATTTTCTTATTTTTCTCTATATTTTCTACTTTTTAGAAATTGTTTCCATATTTTCCCTATTTTTCCCATTTTCATATTGTTTCCCATTTTTTCCTGTTTTTTACATTTTCCCTGGTTTTCTCTAATTTTCTAAGAGGCTGAGAATTGGAGGGGGTTGAAATATCAAAAAATTCAGATCAATTGGAGGAACTGAAAAAATGGGAAAAAACAAAAAAAAATTGAAAAAATCAAAATAGAAAATAAAGATTTAGAAAAAAAAACACGAAAACAATGAGAAAAAATGAGGAAAAATTAGAAAAAAACGAGAAAAAAATAAATAAAGTGAAAAAATCGAAAAAAACAAGAAAAACTAGAAAAAAAACCAGAAAATACTGGAAGAAAAATTATAACAAGTCAGATGGAAAAATCAGAAAATATTGTAAAAAGGAGTCGCAAAAAATTGCAATAAATCAAAAAATATCGCAAAAAATCACAAATAAAATTGCACAAAATCGCAAAAATATCGCAATAAAATCCCAAAAAATCAGAGGAATAAAAAAAAAGAGAAAACGAAAGAAAGAAATAAAAAAAACAAAACCATAAGAAAAAATGAGGAAAAAGTTAGAAAAAATAAAAAAAAGAAATCAGAAAAAAATCAAAAAAATTTTGTTGCGATTTTTTCCCATTTTTTAGATTTTATTGGATTTTTTTACGATATTTTTCGATTGCTTGTGGTTTTTGTGACTACTTTTTCGTATTTTTTTTTGGATTGGCCAATTATTATTCAAATTTGTTTTATTGAATAGATATTTCTAATATTTCCAGAAATTTATAAAATTCATGTTTACATTAAGTATTTATCTTTGCATTACGAATAATTTTTAATATCTTTTTTCTACAAGCGTGCGGAAAGTTGTACTTTTCCGCACTAGTGCGCAAAGTTGTAAATTTCCGCACGCTTGTAGAAAAAAATACTTTTTGCTAAATTTTTTTTTTTTAATTCTAGGCGCTTGTAGAAAAAAATACTTTTTGCTAAAAATTTTTTTTAATTTTAGGCGCTTGTAGAAAAAATACTTTTTTGCTAAATTTTTTTTTAATTCTAGGCGCTTGTAGAAAAAATATTGTTCCTAACACTTGCGTAAAGTATCTTTTCCCTACTTAATTGCATGCCCGAACTCCGCTTCGCGTCATTCGGGCAACTGCAATTGCGTGCAGAAAAGTATAACTTTCCGCACTTGTTAGGAAAATAACTATTTCATGTTACCTTAAAATTAGTTAACTTATTATTTAAGTAAAATAACGTATGACACAATTCACGTGCCTCTAATTTAATATATCGCGGCACGTTAAATAATAACAAAGCCAAACAAACATAACCTTACATTTTCGAAAATTCCTACATTTATCGACTATTTTGACGAGCAGGCAACACTGCAGCGTCCTGACATCATAAATGATCTATGACGTGCATCGGGATTTATATTAAAAATCCTACATAAATTATCTGTCTCATCTGGTTTACATGTGCTACTAAAACAAGCGCTAGTGATGACGTAGAGGTCAGCAGTTACTGAACAAACTTTATATGTTTATATGATTTTTCTGTTTTTGTTTTTACTACAATAGCATAATTGTCATTTAAACAAATGATTGCAATATTTATATTAAAGTTATTTATTTTTTAATTTCAGAAAAACTGATAATAAAGAAGACGCCTGTCTAATAGCCCAAGAAAAACTACATCCGGTATGTGCGCAAAGAACAGATGAAATACCTCCTCCTTCTTGTCTACATTTAGCGGAAGTATGTAGGGAGAGCAACGATTGCAGGTAAACAAATATTTCTTTTTCGAAAAACAAACATACGAAACGGGGAATTTATTTTTATTGTTTTCGCAAATAGTATTATAAAGTTTAAAATTCTGAAGCATTGTTTTTAAAGTGTTTGTTAGGATGAATTTCAAACTTTTATATAGTTGAAAAAATATTTTATTTTCTCCGCCAATTACAACTTTTCAACTATATTCCAACAAAATTAAAATTGTTGCATAGTTCTTTGTTATGAATTTAATTTATTTCTTAAATAAAGTTTTATTTAGAAAAAATGAGGGGTAAAATCCCACCCAACTTTCCGAACACTCCTTAGTAAAGTAATTATTTAATCGATTATTTTAGTTTTTCTGCATTAAAATGCATTAATAAAATTAGTTTACAAAAATTAAAAAAAATTTAATTTTATAATGTATTTTTTGATCCCTTTCAGATGTATTATTTATATTAATAAAGTTAGTTTAATAACGAAAAAACGATCAAATTTTTGATCAAAAATTTTAACTTTTACATTTTTTTTCTATGATTGAACAATCGGGAAAAAATAGAAAAAACAAAAATTGGGAAAAAATAAGAAAATGAGCAAATAGGAAAATTTGGAAAAAATATTGATAATTTGGAAAAAATAGGTGAATAGGGAAACAGTAAGGTAAAATAAGGAAAATAGAAAAAAATAGCTACAAATAAGGACAAGTAAAGAAAAATATGCAAAAATAAAAATAGAATAATGGAAAACAAAAAAAAAATAGAAAGATATAGAGAAAATAGTGAAAAATATAGGAAAAGAGAGAAAAGTAGTAAACAATTGGGAAAAACCGAAAAAAGGAAGAAATATTGTAAAATTGTGAAAAATAAAGAAATTTGCAAAAAATAATGAAAATCAGGGAAAAAATAAAGAAAAATTGGACAAAATTGGGCAAAATTGAGCAAAATAGAGAGATTTGGGAAAAATAATGAAAAGTGGGGAGAAATTGGAAAATAATAAAAAATAGGAAAAAATATAGAAAAATTGGAGAATAAAAATGGGAAAATAGTAAAATTTGCGAAAAAAGGGAAGAATAGGAAAAATCATTGAAAAATTTTAACAAATAGGAAGAAATTAAAAAAAAGATAAAATAAAAAAATTACAGATAAATACAGAAAAATAGGGAAATATATCTGAAAATAGTGAAACATAGGAGAAAATAAGGAAAAAGTAGATAATACCAGGGACATATGGGAAAAATAGGAAAATATATTAAAAATAGAGAAAAAAACAGAATAAAATATAAAAAAGCAGGAAAAAATAGGTAAAAAAATTGGCAAGAATAGAAAAAAATAAGAAGAAATGATGAAAAATATGGAAAATTAAAGAAAATAGGGAAAATAGGAAAAAATAGAAGAAACAGATAAAAATAATTAATAATAGAAAAATACTATGAATAAATGGGGAAAAAAAGTTCAAATAGAGATATAGAAAAAAATAAGGAAAAATAAAAGAAATGGGATAAAATAATAGAAAAAAAAATAGAACAAATTGTAAAAAATAGAAAAAATGGGAAGATAATATGGTAAAATAGGGAAACACGGGAAAAACTACTAAAAAATTTGAAAAATTGAACAAAATAGATTTAAACAGGAAGTTTTTTCGTTATTTTCCATATTATTTTACAATTTTTTTTCTTTCACTTTTTTCCTGTTTTCTCATTATTCTGACGTTTTGTTTTTTTTCCTGGTTTTTTCTATTTTTTTTTTTAGGTTTTTTCTAATTTTTTCGATGCATTCTAATTTTTCCTCTTTTTTGTCATTGTTTCGTTTTTATTTCTATTTCTTTTTTTTCAATTACTTTTTTTTTCTAATTTTTTTCAAATATTTTCTCATTTTCCCTAATTTCTTTGATTTTTTCCGATTTTTTACAATTTTTTTTGCCATTTTTTTTGGGATTTTGTTGCGATTTATTTCAATTCTTTCGATTTTTCTCATTAATTAAAAAAATCTTTTGTTTACAATTGTTCCGTTTTTTGGTTGTTCTTTACAGGTTTTTCCAACTTATTCAGATTTTTTTGCGATATAATTCGATTTCTTGTATTTTGGCGCTTTTTCTATTTTTTTATTTTTTTTTTTTTAGGACAAAAAAATTTAATTTTTTTTTTATTTCGTTTATAATATTTACAATGTTAAATTCGAAAAGACTAAAACATTTTCTAAATTTAGGGTTTTATATTAACTATCGAATGGTATAAATTCCATTTTAATATCTTTAATATTTTTAAAATTATTCAATTTTTTTTAACTTATATTAAATTTCAAAAAAAAATTATGAATTCTACAATTCTTTGAATAAAATTAAAAAAAAAATCACAATTATCACAAATAAAACCTTTTTAGAATAATTTTAAAATCAAAAAATAATTAATATCTCATTCAATTTTATTCAAAATGGGAAACAGACCTTTTTTTAGGTTTTCTGGATCAAAATGCATTAATAAAGTTAGTTTAAGAAACTAAAAAAAAAAATTAAATTTTCTGTCAAAAATTCATTGAATTGTTTTAACATTTTTCATTTTTTGTTACAACTTTTACAAATACTATGTTAAAATTATGAAATAATTTACACACATGGTAATTTTGGATCTTTTTCGGATATTCTATTTACTTTTTTCATTTATTTTATACTTATTGATAAAACGAAATTTAAAAAAAAAAATTTATTTTGGTTATAATAATTACAATTCCAAATTCTAAGAAACTAAAATACATTTTAAATTTAGAGTTTTATATTATCTTTAGAATGGCGAAAATCCGATTTCAATAACTTTAATATTTTAGAAGTTATTCAATTTAGTTTAAAATCATAATATAATTTTAAATGTTTCTGCTAATTTATAAAAAATTCCACAATTTTTGTATTAAAATTTTGAAAAAAATTATAATTACAAAATTAATTATTACAAATTTAAAGATATTTTTTTAAATCTTTAAAATTAAAATTTAACTAAAAAATAATAATTTAATAAAGATAAAAGTTGCTTAAAAATTAAAATAAAAACTAGCGGCGAAACTATGCGGAACTCGAAAAAAAAGTACAGACAAAATTCGTAGAAAATTTTATGTTCTACAATTTTAATTTTTTGCAAATTTTCATAAAAATCCATAATTTTGTCTCAAAATCTAAAATAAAATCGCAAATGTCTATATACATTATTTTTCACGCCCTCTAGCGACGAAACTATGAGGAATTTAAAAAAACTGTAAGGACAAAAAGTGTAGAAAATTTTATGTTCTACAACTTTTATATTCTATAATTTTTTATAAAAATGCCTTATTTTGGTAATTTAAAAAAAATATGAAAAAAAATACTTTGAGACAAATCTGGCAACTATGGCAAAAGTTTTTGAAAATTTTAATCATTTGAAATTAAACTATAACGTATAAAAAATATATGTATAAAACTTTATTGTCATCTTGTTTAGTAATGACGTCATCACTTATAGCAACTGTCACTTCCGATTATCCGATTAATACCAAAATCTATACAGGTCGTCTCATTGCTATCCGAAATATGTATATAAAATTTCATCTAAATCGGTTCAGCCGTTCAGCCTCTATCGTATCCACACACACACAGACAGACATGCTAAAAATGGTATAAATGGATTCAAGTGACCTCAAAACGTAAAGATCCATTAAAATCTGGATATGGCCAGGAATCTACTTTAGTATTTTAATTAATATCAAAGTTATGTCCATCTTGAAAATAACCTTCAATAATTAGAAATTTGGTTATCTGAGAGCGACGCGACGCGACACGATGCGGGCGATAAGAAAACGAGAAAAACAAAAGCTTCTCTGTGGAATTCCAGAATGAAATGATTTTGGAGTGAGTTTATCTTGTTCGAGTGAGTTATGGTGAAGTTGTTGAGAGGCAGAGAGGCTTTAAAGGGTATGTAACTCGTCGTAGCGCAACCTATCTAGGCTAAACCCACAGAGGAATTGGATAATCGCGCTCCCGGTATATCTCGAGATTAGTTTTACAACCTGGGGTAGAGATGTCAAGAGGGAGGAACGAACGTATAGGGAATGTGTCGAAATACGATTTTAAGCTAAATATCTTTTTAGTTTCAGGATAATAAACCTAATTAAAAAAAAAAACGGTTCATGTTTTTTTAGAACAATTTTCAAAACAAAAAAATAACGTTTTTTGCTTTAAATAATCTTTATAAATATTTCTGATTTTTTAATGAGGCACAAAAACTTCAGTATTAATTTCGTAATGGCGAAAACAATTTCTTATATCCACTTTTCGTTTTCGAGATCTTAATCTAAAAATACAAAAAAAAAATCCTCTAATCCTGTTCCTAAAATTTATAATCGGTTTTAATATTTTTTTTATTGATATTTTTCTGTAATTAATTTTTTTACTGTATCGTTAAATTTTATACAATTATATCAAATATAAGAAATATTACACAGGGTAAAAACATATGTTGTTTTTAGTACTTCGGACCAAAAAATTAATTTTAACAATAAACACAAGAACAATACGCAACAGGAAATTTATGGACATAACTCTATGAAGTCTTTTAAACAGACGTAATTAAAATGACATTTTTTATTAACTACTGAATAAATAATGTGAAATATAACAAAAGTGACCTGCAAAAAAATACGTATCATTTAATTGTCATTTAATGGCTGCCAGGATCTGTTTATAACAAAAAGATTTGCTTCTGTTAGTCGAAAATTCAAATTTTAAGAAAAAATTAATTTTATTATACATTTTTATTGAAATTAAATTTCTTTTCATTTTTTTTTCATTTTTCCCATCTTTCCCCATTTTCCGTCTTTTTTTTCCATTTTTTTTTGGTTTTTTTTATGATTTTTTTGGTTTTTTTTTTTATTTTTTTTTCAATTTTTAATAATTTAGTATGGTTTTTTGACCTTTCCCGATATTATCCCTTTTTTCCATTTGTTCCAGAATTTTTTTTGTGTTTTTTCAGTGTTTATTACGATTTTTCACGATTTTTTATGATGTTTTACGATTATTTAGCATTATTTACGAAATTTTACGACTTTTTACTGGGTTTTTACGATTGTTCACAATTTTATACCATTTTTTACCGTTTTTTACGATTTTTTAGCATTCTGTACGATTTTTTTCATTTTTTTCTCTTTATCAATTTTTTAAATTGTTTACGAACTTTTACTACTTTTTGCCTGTTTTTGCCACTTTTTTACGTTTTTTGCATTTTTTTACAAATTTTAACGATTTTCACAATATTTACGACTTTTTCCATTTTTTCCTTTCTTAATTTTCTAAATTATTCACCAAATTTTTTGCCTGTTTTTGCGATTTTTTTACAAATGGATAATTCCGTTTTTATCTCGAATTTTATTTTTATTTTTTTACTTTCCCTTCCAGGGAGGTGGGTCGGAAAAGTAAAATCAAAAATATAGGAAAAATCTTAAAAAACAGTAAAAAAGTCATGAAAAAATTAGAAAAACCGGAACTCAAAAAGAAAATCATAAAAATAAGAAGAAATATGTCCCTCCCTAACAATTTCTTAATTTTATAGACGTAATTCAAAACTTTGCGCATGACAATATAATTTTTTAAAAAATCGGAAAATCAAAAAATCAGAAAAATAAAAAAAACAGAAAAGTCATAAAATAATCAGAAAAATAAAAAATCAGGAAATTCATAAAAAATCATATAAAATTATTAGAAAAATCATGAAACAATCAGAAAAAAACCAAAATGAAATCAGAAATATCATTAGAAAAATTATAAAAAATCAGAAAAATTATATAGAAAATCATAAAAAAATCATTAAAATAAGAAAAAATGTCCCCTAACAAATCCTTAATTATTTTACAGAAAATAGAAAAATCATAAAAAAGAAAAATAATTCGAAAAGTTGTTGAAAAATCATAAAAAATCAGAAAAATCATATAAAAATCAGAAGTCAGAAAAAACATAAAAATAGGAAAAAATGTCCTGCCCTAACAAATCCTGAATTTTCACAATGTAATTAAAAAAAAATCATAAAAAAAGAAAAATCGTTAAAATAATCTGAAAAATAAAAAAACATCGTAAAAAAAGAAATATCATTTAAAAAATTATTAAAAAAATCAGAAATATAAAAAAAGGAAAAAAATTAGAAAAATCCGAAGTCAAAAATAAAATCATAATTCTACAGGCGTAAATCAAAATTTTGCACATGACAATATAATTTTAAAAAAATCAAAAAAACAGAAAAATCGAAAAAAAAACAGAAAGCCATTTAAAAAATCATATAATAATCAAAAAAATAAATCAGGAAATTCATAAAAAATCATATAAAAAAAGAAAAATTATTAGAAAAATCATAAAACAATCAGAAAAAACCTAAATGAAATCAGAAAAATCATAAAACAGAAAAATCATTAGAAAAATTATAAAATATTAGAAAAATTTTGCACACGTGTTAAGTACTAATAACAATATAATTAAAAAAAAAACATAGAAAATGGAAAAATCGTTAAAAAAAACAGAAAACTCGTAAAAAAGAAAAATAATTAGTAAAGTTATTGAAAAATCATAAAAAGAAATATTAAAAAGCATAAAAAAATCAGAAAAATCATATAAAAATCAGAAGTCAGAAAAAACATAAAAATACGAAAAAATTTCCTTAATTTTAAAGACCTAATTCGGAAAATCAAAAAATCATAAAAAACAGAAAATTCATTAGAAAAATCATAAAAAAAATCAGAAAAATGAAAGAAATCAAAAAAAAAGAAAGAAAGAAAAATTATTAGAAAAATCGTAATAGAAATCAGAAAAATCATAAAAAAAATAAGAAAAATCGTTAAAAATCGGAAAATTATAAAAGAATTTCATAAAAATCATAAAAAATAAGAAAATTCATAAAATCATAAAATCAGGAAAACTATTAGAAAAATCATAATAACATCATAAAAGAAATCATAAAAATCATAAAAAAAATCAGAAAAATTAAAAAACAGAAAATTCATTAGAAAAATCTTAAGAAAAATCAGAAAAAAGAAAGAAATCAGAAAAATCATTAGAAAAATCGTAAAAGAAATTAGAAAAATCATTAAAAATCAGAAAATGATAAAAAAATTCATAAAAATTATAAAAAAATCAGGAGAATCATAGAAAAAAATATTAACAAAAAAAAATCAGAAAATTTATAAAAAAAACAGAAAAATTATTAGAGAAATCATAAAAAAATAAGAAAATTCATAAAATCATAAAATCAGGAAAACTATTAGAAAAATCATAATAACATCATAAAAGAAATCATAAAAATCATAAAAAAATCAGAAAAATTAAAAAACAGAAAATTCATTAGAAAAATCTTAAAAAGAATCAGAAAAAAGAAAGAAATCAGAAAAATCATTAGAAAAATCGTAAAAGAAATCAGAAAAATCATTAAAAATCAGAAAATGATAAAAAAAATCATAAAAATTATAAAAAAATCAGGAGAATCATAGAAAAAAATATTAACAAAAAAAAATCAGAAAATTTATAAAAAAAACAGAAAAATTATTAGAGAAATCATCAAGAAATAAGAAAATTCATAAAAACTGAAAAACTATTAGAAAAATCATAAAAGAAATTAGAAAAATCATAAAAAAAAATCAGAAAAATAAAAAGACAGAAAATTCATTAAAAAATCATAAAAAAATCAGAAAAATGAAAGAACTCAGAAAAATTATTAGAAAAACCGTAAACGAAATCAGAAAAATCATTAAAAATCAGAAAATTATAAAAAATTTAATAAAAATCATAAAAAAATCAGAAGAATCATGTAGGAAACATTAACAAAAGACAGAAAAAAATCAGAAAATTTATAAAAGAAACAGAAAAATTATTAGAGAAATCATCAAAAAATAAGAAAATTCATGAAAATCAGAAAAACTATTAGAAAAATCAGAAAAAAATCATTAAAGCAATCAGAAAAATAAAAAATTAGAAAATTCATTAGAAAAATCATAAAAAAAAAGAAAAATCGTAAAAAAAAGAAAAAGAAATCATAAAAAAATGTTTAATCAATAAAAAAATCGAGCTAGCTAGAATTATAAATTCTGAATAATTTTTTAATAAAATTTATAAAAAATCAATAAAAATCAGAAAATTGTAAAAAAATTCATAAAAATCATAAAAAAAATCAGAAGAATCATAGGAAACATTAACAAAAAACAAAAAAAAAATCAGAAAATTCATAAAAAACAGAAAGAGTATTAGAAAAATCATAAAAAACAGAAAAATGAAGGAAATCAGAAAAATCCTAAAAGAAATCGGAAAAATCGTAAAAAAATCAGAAAAATCATTAAAAATCAGAAAATTATAAAAAAAAATCATAAAACCATAAAAAAATCAGAAGAATCAAAGGAACAAACGTTATCAAAAAACAGAAAAAAAATCAGAAAATTCATAAAAAATCATAAAAAACAGAAAAATTATTAGAAAAATCATAATAAAATTATAAAAGAAATCATAGAAAATTAGAAAACTCATTATAAAAATCATAAAAAAGAGAAAAAACGTAAAAAAAAAAACAAAAAGAAATCATAAAAATAATGTTTAATCAATAAAAAAATCAATCTAGCTAGAATTATAAATTCTGAATAATTTTTTAATAAAATTTATCAACTATTCGTATTTCAATCACGTATTTATTCATTAAAAATTACATCATTATCCACGTCTACAAATTTTATTTTTATTTTTATTTTTATTTTTCCAGATCGAAGTTGGAATATTACGAACAATCATGTGCCGTGGACGCCGTAACGAAAAAATGCGCCGGATCGCCGTTAGAATGCCGAGCGGCTATTTTAGGGATTTTAGGGACAGACTTGAGGACGACATGTGCTTGTAAAGGTACAGACATGACCCAGTTATACGAATGTCTCGGCTGGCAACGGCTTTTATGGGTCAATCCTTGTGTAGGTAAGTGACCGTGAAAAGTACATCACATTTACTAATAAATTACTTTTATACATATGGGTGATTCTCCAGAAATTCACAATTTTATGTCCTTGAAGTATTACTCTTAAACCTGTGGAATCTATTGTTTGTGATTTTATCAGAATGTAAACATAAGTAAGTTTTATCAAGACTTACATACGAATTTAATCCAATCTTATATTATACTTATAAAAAAAAATTAAATATACGTCAAATGTCATTTGCGTGCGTGTCCCGTTGGTTAGTTTCATGAATTAAAAGTACTACATTTAGAAAAAAGAATAATTTTAAACACATTTTTAAATTCTGTCTTGAAGAATAGGTACAGTACTACCAAATAAATGTATTTTAAACAGAAGTCTTATTGTTTTTTCTAATCATACATGTTTTTAAAGTATGTCCCCTACTATTCATGTCATTTGCGAGCGTTTTTAAAACTAGAAAATATCTCCAACGTTAGTGGAAGTTCTCTATTGGCAACACTGCCGAAGAACACATAAAGACCTGTCTATTTATGATTCGACAATCCAAAACGACGGTTAGTAGTTTTTAAATCAGCAAGGGAGAAGGTTTTTCAATTTTCTTTGTGCGTTTATTTATTGCCGGTCATTAGCGAGATACCTGTAGTTTTCACATTTGCGATTTATTTTACTTTAAATTCAGGTAAGTTATTGACTTTTTGTACTTACTAAAGTAGAAATATGAAATCCTTAATAAATAAAACCAAAGTAGTAGGTAATATTTATTTCCTAATAATCATTTGCGTGCGTTTTATACAGTGTCATTTGCGTGCGATATTATGTGCTCGCAAATGACAAAAACGCGCGATAATGACATTTTTTCCTCATTATTAGGATATGGGTCGTAGGAAAATATCCGAAGAAGATAAAAAGAAGAGGCACCGAGAACGATCAAAGAAACGAAGAGAAATGATAAAAAATGACCCAGAAAGGGCAGCAATGGAAAGACTTAAGCAACACAATCGGTATGAAGCCAGGAAAGATAATGGCACTTTTAAATTAATAAAGGAATTGACACCTAGAGAACAAAGACGTAGACGACAAAATTGGCGTAATAATACGGAGCGATATAGAAACAGAGTGGGGTTTTTACAAAACTTGCAAGCTAACACCCCACCGGATTCTGATGCTGAGAATAATGACTCCGGTAATGTGCTTGAAGGAACTGCTGATAGGAATTTGAACAATGAAGTTAACTTAACACCAACCTTTTCCGGTTTACCAAATAACATTAGTTTATCATCCAAAACACCAGGACCAGGACCGAGCCGTCAGAAAGTAGGAGGAAGAAAAATAATGTATGGCAAAAGAGCTAATACAGGGACATAAAAATAATTGCCGCTGAGAATAAAAAGTTACGAACACAGTTAGAACGTTATAAAAAAAAATACTACAGAGCAAAACAAACAAAATTACGTAAAAATTCACCCAATACTAAAGTAAATAAATTTCTGCAAGGCATTGAGGTTCCACAGAAAGTGAGACGAAAGCTGCTTTTTGGAGAAGTCCTAAATGAAGAACTTTCCTTCAATTTTAAAAAATTAAAAGATCATAAATCTAAACAAACATTCACTAAAGTTATTTCTGGAAATCTTTTAAGGAAATACAAGTTCTTACAAACAGCTTCTAGTTTCTTATCATACAGTCTATATAGAAGTCATAAAAATAATTCAAATATTATCTGTTTTGATAGAAAAAAGAAAGCGGAGTTTATAAAACTTAAAGCACGCGTACAAACATTTTTTTTAGAAGATGACAATTCCAAAGTTTGTCCTGGGAAAAAAGATACTGTAACACGTTTAGGGGTAAAGAAGCAAAAAAGATACATAAATAATTCTCTAAAAGTGTTATATAATACTTTCAAAAACAAAACCAATAGCAATATTTCTTACTCATTATTTTGTAAATTGAGACCTTTTTGGGTTGTTTTCCCTAAAGTATCAGCTAGAGATACCTGCTTATGCATTACGCATGAAAATATGAAGCTATTAATTTCTGCCCTTAATAGAAATAAAATTATTCAACAGAAAAATTGGTATGAGGTTCTTAGTCAAATATGCTGTAGTACAGATTCTACACAATGTCTTAAAAGAAAATGCAGTGAATGTGAGACACACAAACTGATGTTTTCTTTAACAGACGGACAAAAAAATAAGGAAATATTGTATCAACAATGGAAAACCAGAAAAGAAAAGCGAATTAGTGCTAAAACCAAAAAAGAAATAACAGTACAGAGAACTGTAAAAGAAACACTAGAAGCCACGTCATACGAACTAGTGTGTAAAATAAACCTAGAATACTTACCTACATTTTTACACCATACACTTAATATTGTACATCAATCATTAGAAATGAAAAAACTGAAAAGGACATTGAAGAAAAGTGAACTGCTCTTTCACATGGACTTTTCAGAAAATTATTTGTGCAAATATGCATGTGAACCTCAATCAGTACATTTCGGAGCATCTAGGGAACAAATAACTTTACATACAGGTGTTCTGTATTATATGGAGCAAAAAGAGGGTTTTTGTACAGTCTCCTCATCTCTTCGATATGATGCTGCTGCAGTTTTAGCGCACATTTGTCCTATTATTGAACACTATCAAAGTAAACCTGAAGTTGATACTATAGATACTTTATACTTCCTGTCTGATAGTCCTAGTACACAATACCGGAACAAAAAAATGTTTTATTATATTCAAACTCACTTGCCAACGTTATTCCCCAACATCAAAAAAATATCATGGAACTACTCTGAAGCGGGACATGGAAAAGGTGCCCCAGACGGAATTGGAGCTGCAGTTAAAAGATGTGCAGATCGATTAGTAGAATTTAACACCGATATAGATACTTTTGACAAGTTTTCCAAAAACGTTTCAGAAAATTTGCCGAATATTTATATTTGCGTTATAGAAGAACAGGATATTAAAAAATGCGAGGAAGTATTACCAAAAGACATTCCATGTTGTGTAGGGACGATGAAAACGCATCAAGTAACATGGAACAGAACAAATAATAAAGTTATATTAAACTCTTTAACCTGCTATGAGTGTAGTATTGGTGAGAAATGTACACACAATTTTATTTTAGAGGTTAATCTTTTACCCAAAGATATACCAAGATTAAATGGTGGAAATAATGATTTAGAGGTCAATATGTGGATAGCTGCTGTATATGACGATAAATGGTACCCAGGTAATTTTCTTCAAACTTTTTCTATGCATTCACTTGATAATAAACTTGTTCCTTTGTGGATTTTTTATTTTTTTCTTGTTTGTTTGTGGTACATCAACTAAATCTTTTAGGCATTATTGAGAAAATAAATGAAGATACTGTGACAGTTAATTTCATGGCACGAAGAGGAAATCGCTATTACTGGCCATTGATTACTGATAGCCAACAACTTGGTGTGAATGCAATTTTATGTGTGCTGAAAGAACCTCCAGTTCCAGTATCAAGTAAATTTTTCCAAGTTCCAAATTCCCAAAAAATAGACCAGAAACTTACTAACTTACTACATATTTAAGAAGAATAGTTGTTTTCTTAAAGTTTATAATATTTTTTATTGTGTTTTTAAATAAAATATGCGCTTATGGATTTTTTTGTGAATCTGTTCTAATATATTTGTCATTAACAAGCGATTTTTTGTCATTTCCGTGCTTTCAGTCATTTGCGTGCACTCCGTCATTTAAGTGCTTTTTGGAAAACTCAAAATTCAAAAAATTAAGCTTTAATTACTAGCAATCAATGTTCACGACTATAAACTGAATACCCTAATTTTTTTCAGATTTTTTTTATTATCATAATTTGCATTAAAATTCGAAATCCTAAATTGTGAATTTCGGTAGAATCACCCATATAATAAAATAATTCCCTATTGTTATAGTGTCTTTTAATTTTTTTATTAGTCATTATTCTAGTATCTTATTTCTTGGCAAATAGCTTTTGTAAATTCGACCTGTAGTTGCCAAGAAGAGTTTTCGTATAAAAGTTTTTCTCGTAACGCAAATAGTTTTCCACGAATTTTATGAAGTCGTTTAAGTTTTACTCGTTCCGCCAACTTTCTACACTTTTGTGAGAAAACTGTCACGTAAATATTGTCGGTAAATAAACTTACTTGTATATTATATATCGTATACACCCAAAGTCAGAGTTCACATTTTTACCCATTTTTTATTATAATTATAGTTTTTATCTTATTTTTTTTCTACGTCTGGACTTTTTAATAGTCTATTGATATTGATATAGAAAAATAAATCTAACTACCGATCTGAACACAGTAAAGCTTAAACTCTTTAGGTAAATTACACCGATTTTCGTGTTAAAAATGAACTATGGTTGATCGCAATCTTATTCCAGACATGCACAAGTAAAAATCTTTAAAAAACAGACCTTACTTTTGACCCTTAAGAGCTATTGCCCTATTAAGTCGGCTAGAAATACCAAAAAAACGAATTTACAATTTTCAAAATCGGTTTTTGAATTTTTTTACACCAAAAATGTGTTTTAAGGAAAATATAAACAAACAAAAATCAATATGATCCAGAAAAAAAATAATTTGATCACATGAATTTTTATTGAAAAAAATTTAGATTCCAATATAGAGGGTGTCCCAAATAAGAGTGATCGATTTTAAATGTAAATTCACAACGTTTTCTTTTATCCAAAAGTTTTTTTATGAAGTTTGTTTATATTTTATCCCGTCATTACAGGGTGATCTACTAATTTTGGTAAAAATAAATGGGAAAAATATGTGTTATTTTAAATGGAACACACTGTATATTTTGATGGCATTTAAAAGAGCGATTCATCATCTTTTAAAAAATATTTAGTTTGATATATTTTGCTTTCCTATCAATATTCGAAATTTTAAGAAACACTGCATTTTTCCATATGGAAAAAGGATATTAAATAAAAAATTAACAAAAAATTTATTCAGAAACAAAAAATCGAAAACATTCTGACAGCTATATTAGAAAAATCGTTTAAAAATTTTAAATTAAAAAATCGCACAAAATTTCAAAAATTCGCGAAAAATTGCAAAAAAACCAAAAAAAAAACTCAAAACATGGCAAATAATCGGAAAAATCGCAAAAATGGCAAAAAAAATCAGAAAAAAATTAGAGAAGAAAAACGAAAAGACGAAAAAATTAAAATATACAGAATCAACGAAAAAATCGCAAAAAATTGCAAAAAACCGCAAAAAAAGAAAACAGAAAAAAAAATTGAAAGAAAAAATCGGGAAATATTGGGAAAAATTGAAAAATCGAAAACACAAAAAACGGCAAAAAAAGCAAAAAATCACGAAAAAATCTTACAAAATGTCATAAATTGCAAACAATCGAAAATAATTTGGAAACAAAAAACAATCGGAAAAAATCAAAATATACAGAAACAAAGAAAAAATCGTAAAAAATTGCAAGCAAACGCAACAAAAAACCGAAAAAAAAGGACAAAAATTGAAAGAAAAAATCATGAAACATTGAGAGAAATTGAAAAATCGAAAACACAACAAATTGAAAAAAAAAAAATATCTTACAAAATGTCAAAAATTGCATAAATTGCGAAAAATAGAAAATAATTAGGAAACAAAAAACAATCGAAAAAAATCAAAATATACAGAAACAAAGAAAAAAATCACAATAAATTGCAAAATATCAGAAAAAAAATTGAAAGAAAAAATCATGAAGCAATGGGAAAAATTAAAAAGTCGAAAACGCAAAAAATCACAAAAAATCTTACAAAATGTCAAAAAATTGAATAAATTGCAAAAAATCGCAAAAACTCGAAATAAAGTGGCAAAAATTTCTACATTATTTATCACTACTAATTACATTATTAGTTTGTAATATTTAGTTGCTGAATAAATTATTCGTTACATTTGTTAATTTTTATGTACTGTTACATATTTTTCCCATTTATTTTGACCAAAATTAGTAGATCACCCTGTATTCATAGGATAAAATGTAAACAAACTTCATAAAAAACTTTTTGAGTAAAAGAAAACAATTAGTGAAAACCCGATTTATTTAGAGCAATTACTACATTGTGCATTTACATTTAAAATCGATCACTCTTATTTGGGACACCCTGTATATCAAGAATTTAAAAAAATAGAAAATTGGAGAACCATAATTTTAAATAAATTTACTTTAATTTTTGCTAAATGTTTTTAATACAAATTGCACAAGTATTATTTAATGATTTTTAAGCATTTTATGGGATTTTTAAGGATGTTCAAGGACATTTAAGGATTTTTAGGGATTTTTAAGAATCAACTATTTTTAGAGATTTTTTGTTTTTTTTAAGGATTGTTTTAGGATCTTTGAGAAGTTTTTAAATAATTTTAAGTATTTTTACGGGTTTTTAGGTTTGTTTAAGGATTTTTTCAGGATTTTTTAAGGATTATTTTAAAGATTTTAAATTATTATTAAGAATTTCTAAGCTTTTATTAAGATTTTTAACGATTTTTTCATAATTTTAACGGGTTTTAAAAGATTTTAAAGGAGTTTGATGACTTTTAAGGATTTTTAAGGATTTTCAAGGACATTTAAGGATTTTTAGGGATTTTTAAGAATTTTGAACTATTTTTAGCCATTTTACTGTTTTTTAAGGATTATTTTATAAAATGTGAATTTTTTATTAAAAAATATCGCAGCGCACCTTTTTCGGAACCGTTACATATTCATTTTTGTTTATTAAAAATTTTAATATTTAAAACAAACTAATTGATACAACACTGTTTAAAAAAAATTATTGTTAGTGATTGCAGATTTCTATTGTTTGACTGAAACAAATTGTTTACAGAGGCGAGAAAAATATAAAAATGAATAATTACTTTAGTTTAAGTTTATTTATCATAATATTTATTTCTCATTCGAAAGTATAATCTGAATAAATGGCATATTCGTTAATTTGGCCCCGCCATTTTCGAATTTTGAATAAAATTTAATTGTGCTGGGTTGTGCCGTAAATAAAAAAAAATATATTTTTTTTCTATTTTTTTTTTTGTTTTTTTTTTTAATTTTTCACTATAAAGTAAAAAAAAAGACAAAAGAGATAAATTAATTATAATTTTGTACTTACATTGATAAACAGCATCCCCAATAATCTAAAAGCAATATCTGGTTGGTCACAGTCTGGAAAAAACACTGACTGCGATTCCTAAATCTAAAAAAAAAGAAAAAAACATTGTCTATTTTTCTAGAATTATATTTTCTTATAGTGTCTTTTATTCTACGCTATTATCTAATAAACAAATTGGCAGCTATAGTTATTTTTATTTATTTAATGAAAATTTGAAAAATGTAAAAGTAGCAACATTGCAAAAAGAATGGAATTTCCAACGATCTGGAAAAAAATCGTAAAATTGACAACATTGCCGATATTACAAAATTTCCAATAGTCTCGGAAAAAGTCGTTAAAGGGGCAACATTGCAAAAAATAACGAAATACCTGAAAGGAAAAAAACTGCAAAACTGGCAATGTTGTAGACCATTCAAAAATATTAAATTTTTCTCTTTTTCACGAAATTTTTATAGAAGTCTACAATTTTGTAGAATATCAGTAAAACCGACAACGTTGTAAATGTCAAATATCATTTCAAAATATGTCTTAAAAAAACAAATTACTGGCATTCCATGGAAATAATTGTAAAACTGGCAACAGCAAAAATAGCGAAATTTAGAACGATCTAGGGAACAAATAACAAAACTGGCAACATTGCAAAAAGATCGAAATTTCCAACTATTTAAGAAAAAGTTGTAAAAGTGGTTACAACAAAAATAACGAAATTTTCACCGATTTGTGGAAAAAAATTGAAAATTTGTCAACATTGCAAAAATAACGAAATTTCAACGATGCAAAAAAGTTATAAAAGTGGTAATATTGTAAAAATAAGAAAATATCCTAAGATTTAGGGAACAAATTGTAAAAACTGGCAACATTGCGACAAAGGGAAATTTCCAAGCAGCGTTGCCAACCGTACTATAATTTTAGTATTTTGTACGATAATTACAACTTCATGTACTATAAAATTACATAGTAAATATAGTACTTTGTACTATAATTTTATATTTTCACAAATCATAACGATATCACATGATCAATCACTGACAAATTTCAAAAACATCTGGGACATTCTTCAGTCATCCATCCAACTGGAAGGATCTACGGTTTTTAAGGATTCTTAAGGATTTTAAGGATTTTAAAAGATTTTTAATGATTTTTAAACATTTTTGGGATTTTTAAGAATTTTCAAGGACTTCTAAGGATTTTTAGGGATTTTTAAGAATTTTAAACTGCTTTTAGTGATTTTACTGTTTTTTAAGGATTGTCTTAGGATCTTTAAGAATTTCTTAAGTAATTTTTTTACGGGTTTTTAGGTTTTTTTAAAGATTTTTTCAGGATATTTTACGGATTTTAAAGTATCATTAAGAATTTCTATGACTTTCATAAGATTTTTAACGATTTTTAATTTTTTTTCAGAATTTAATTGATTTTTAAAAATTTTTAATGATTTTTAAGGATTAGGATTTTAAGGATTTTAAAGGATTATTAATGATTTTTAAGCATTTTTGGAATTTTTAAGGATTTTCAAGGATCTTTAAGGATTTTTAAGAATTTATTAAGATTTATAAGTATTTTTACGGGTTTTTAGGGTTTTTTTAAGGATTTTGTCATAATTTTTTAAGCATATTTTAAGGATTTTAAAGTATTTTTAAGAATTTCTAAGATTTTCTTAAGATTTTTAATTTTTTTCAGAATTTTAAGGGGTTTTTAAATATTTTTAATGATTTTAATGATTTTTAAGCATTTTATGGGATTTTTAATGATGTTCAAGGACATTTAAGAATTAATAATGTTTTTTAAGGATTGTTTTAGGATCTTTGAGAATTTTTTTAATAATTTTAAGTATTTTTATGGGTTTTTAGGTTTGTTTAAGGATTTTTTCAAGATTTTTTAAGGATATTTTAAGGATTTTAAAGTATTATTAAGAATTTCTAAGCTTTTAAACGATTTTTAAATTTTTTTCATAATTTTAACAGGTTTTAAAGATTTTAAAGGAGTTTGATGACTTTTAAGGATTTTTGGGATTTTTAAGGATTTTCAAGGACATTTAAGGAAGTTTAGGGATTTTTAAGAATCTTGAACCATTTTTAGCGATTTTACATTTTTTTTTCAGTATTTTTAAGGGTTTTTAGGGATTTTTAAGGTTTTAAAAGTATTTTTAAGAATTTTTAAGGATTTTTAAGAATTTATTATCTACGAAGAGCAGAAGTATAATTTATAGTCCAGAAAGAGTTGATTAAGATACCTAATTGAGATAATTAGTATTTGTTATTTTTGGTGTCGTTACATTTTTCTTTTTTATTGTACTATATTGTTCTCCAATGTACTATAATAATTTAAGTGTCCGTACTATAACATTTTCCTATACAGTTGGCAACGTTGTTTCCAAGGGTCAATAAAAGATGTAAAAAATTATCAATATTGCAACGATCTACGGAAAAAATTGTACAATTATGAATGTTGCTAATATATGGAAATTTCAATCTAGAAAAAAAATATAACAATGGCAACATTGTAAAAAAAGTATATAATTTTTTTCTACGCTACTATCTAATACAAATCTGATCAAATTGTGGCAGCTGTAGTTATTTTTATTTATTTAATGAAATTTGAATATTTCAAAAATGTTATTATTGAATAATTTTATTTATTTTCTAGTGGAATCTCAGAAGCATTTCCACATGGGAAAAGCATTAGAACACGTCAAGCACACGTCACCGACTCCAACGACAACAGCATCTCCATTAATACATCATCGTCCCATATCCGTCCACAATCCTCCAATCGTAATTCAAGCTACTGAAGCCTCCCTACACACCAGAGTTAATACCATCGCGGAATTTATACCCCCACCGCAACCGTTCGTTCCTACTAGTACTACGACTACCACTACCACGACTACGAGTACTACTACTACAACTACGACTACTGCGAAACCGACAACTACGAGAAGAACTAGACCTACTACTACGACTACGATACTGCCGCCAAGTGAGTATTTAAAAAAGTTTTTACTGCACTAGTTTAATTATGAAATTGTCACTAACTTCAATGAAATTTGTAGAATTACTACAAAAATATTTTGTTTTGTGAAACTCTCTTTTTGAAATATACATAAAATAAATCCTAACTGTTAAAAATAATCAGAATTAATAAGAAAGATTAGAAAAAATTTGTTGAGCCATAAAAAAAAATAAGAATTAACAAAAAATGATCCTGAAGATTAAAACATTATCAGAAAAAATTGTTGCACTATTAAAAATAATTAGAATTAACAAAAAGTGATCAGAATAATTCTTGAGTGATAAAAATTAACAAAAAATGATCCTTGAAGTCCAATTACGATAATAAAATAATTATTGACTGTCAAAAATAATCAGAATTAACAAAAAATGATCCCTAAAATCCAGAATTGATCAGAAAATAATTGTTGACTCTTAAAAATAATTAAAATTAACAAAAAATGATCCTGAAGATTCAAAAAGTATCAGAATAATTCTTGACTGTTACAAATTCACAAAAAATGATCCTTGTGTCCAAAAACGATCATTAAACAATTCCTGACTGTTAAAAATAATCAAAATTAACAAAAAATGATCAGAAAAAATTGTTGATTTTCAAAAATAATTAGAATTAACAAAAAATGATCCAGAAGATGCAAAAATGATCAGAATAATTCTTGCGTGTTAAAAATTAACAAAAATTGATCCTTGAAGTCCAAAAACCTTTTGTAAAATAATTTTTGACTCTTAAAAATAATCAGAATTAACAAAAAATGATCCCCAAGGTTCAAAAAATGATCATAAAATCATTGTTGACTCTTAAAAAAAATCGGCTGTGTCACCCCAGAACTTTCCTGGCTCGGCTGTAGAAAAAAAGTAAAAATAATCAAAAATCAAAAATGGGAAAGAATCAAAAATAATCAAAGAGAGGCAAAGTGGCAAAAAATTGCAAAAAAGGCAAGACAAGAAAAAGATAAAATAAAGCAAAAAAAAAGGAAAAAGGCTTAATAACGAAAAACAAGTAAAAATATGGGCAGAAAAATAAAAATGTGGTAAAATGACAAAACAGAAAATTAAAAAAAAATACCAAATAAGACATTAAGGGAAAAGAATCAAAAAAAAAACACCAAAAAAATAAAAGAAATCAAGAAAATGCAAAATAAAGGCCAAAACGGCAAAAATGATCAAAAAGGTCAAAAATGCCAAAAAGTCCAAAAAATTGGAATAGCTATAAAAAAAGTAAAAGAGGGGCAAAACAGTGGTAAACAATCCAAAAAAAAAGTAGAAAGAAATTAAAAAAAGGCAAAAAGGGGTTAAAAGGCCAAAAAAAAGGAAAAAGATAAAAAAAAGCCAAAAAGAAAAACCCAAAAAAAAACAAAAACATGGCAAAAAATTCAAAAATGGTAAAAGAAGGAACAGAAAAGGCAATAAGAAAAAAAAAGGGAAAAAAGGTAAATCAAAAACAAAAAAAAGGCCAAAAAGATGCAAAAAAAACCAAAATAGAGTTAATTAAGGAAAAGACGCCAAAAATGTCAATAATACTAAAAATTATGAAAACAAATTCAAAATTCCAAAAAAGCCAAATAACATAAAATAAAGGGTAAAGAAGCAAAAAAATAAAAAAATAAGTTAAAAAAATCAATAAAAGTCAAAATAGAAGCAAAGTAAAGACAAAAAGTTCAAAAATGGTCAAAAAGGCCAAAAAAAGCCCAAAAAACAGTTTTAAAAAAAAGCTAAAATAGGGCAAACAGTGGTAGACAAACCAGAAAAAAATGAAAAAGATATAAACAAGAGAATAAAATGAAATCTAATCGGGAAAATAAAATTGTTAAGTTCCACAAGTTCCTTCGTGTACTCATTTTATTTTCCTAATTTCATAATAAAAATTGTCTGCTGTTCTATTTATTTTTTAACTTATGACAGTTTTCATTATTGTTCTGAAGATGGCATATAGTCATCGAAACTAGTTGCGAACGCCAATCTTAAAAATTTTTAATTAATCTTCTTTTTTTTCAAAAAATGACAGGTCAGTTGATATATTTCTTATATTTGATTTTATATTTTAATAGGATCCTGCGTTGTTCAGAGACCACAAATTCCAAACCATTTTATTCGAGAAGGATCATTTAAAAGGGTAAGTATATTTTTTATTAATTAATTAATTAACTTCATAGGTAAAAAAAAAAAAAAAAAAAAAAAAAAAAAAAAAAAAAAAAAAAAAAAAAAAAAAAAAAAAAAAAAAAAAAAAAAAATATTGGGATGGCGTCAAATAGAATCCCAAAAATGATCAATGTAAAAATGGGTAGAAATGGGGAGAAATGACAAACCAAGGCATGGGCCTCTTAGGCCTGCAGTGCTAAATATATATGTATATATATATACAGGGTGGTCCACCGGTAACGCCTCGGTCTGTAGACCAAAACTAAGACAGAGACAGACCGAGGCGTTACCGGTGGACCACCCTGTATATATATAGTTAAGGTATTAAATAAAAGATAAAGTTAACGTTATATAGAGAATTAAAAAAAAGTCGCGATAAAGTCTAGGAAGCTGTATTATATACAGGGTGTACCAATAAAAATTCCCAGGTTGAATATTTTAGAAATGCATAGAGATATTTTAATTCTGTAAAAGCCAGTTTGTAGAGTAGTGAGAGAGCTTCAGTTTTTAGTATAAATTGATTTTAAATATGTCAAAATGTAGATGGCGCTGCGCTCAAAAACTTTTTCTCGATAGGAGGATCAATCAAATGTAACACATATTGTAGAAAATGCATTTTTAAGCAGATTTTATTCTTAGAACTTTGAAGTGCAGTCATGTAAAATATTAGTTTTCAAATTTTCAAAAAAAAATACAGGTTATAAAAAAAGATTTTGAGCACAGCGCCATTTACATTTTGATATATTTAAAATGAATTTATATCCAAAACTGAAGCTCTCCCAGTGCGGTACAAACTGGCAAAATATTCAACCTGAGAGTTTTTATTGGTACATCCTGTAGAGGCCGACCAAGGTCAACTACGCATCTCAACATTTAATTTTTTTTTTTTCTTTTGTAAAATCACGCTCTTACTATAAGTTTGATTTTGTAAATAAATCTTAAATATTTATTGATTTTTCACCTTTTTAGTAAAATTATATAGAAAAAAACCCATTTATATGCCTGCAAAACTAATTGAAATTACTCTGATTTAGGTTTGAATATTTTAAACAAACGAAAATGGTTGCGTCGTAATTGTCAAACAAGAATCAGCTAACCGTAAAATCCCATCATCAGAAATTAAAAAACTTTTATAAAACGCACTGACCATAGATAAAAAAAATGGATAAAAATATTCAGAAATATACAAAACCATAGGCGGGTAATAATAATTAGTAAATAAGATTAAAAATATTACTATTGTGCAAAAAAAATCTCAAGAATTGACACTTATTTTTTGAAGAGTCACATTTTTGTTTAACTCGCAAATTTTTGAAATGTTTGAAATTTTTAAAATTATTAACCAAAATTTTTGAAAATTCTGAAATTTTGGATCAAATTTCTGGAAATTTTGGACAATCCTTGAAATTTCTGAAATTTTGGATCAATATTCTGAAATTTTGGAAAGTTTGGGTAAAAATTATTGAATTGTTTGAAATTTTGGACCCAAATTAATGAATTGTTTAAAATTCGGGACCAAAACTTAAAATTTTGGATCAAGTTTCTGGAAATTTGGACAATCCTTGAAATTTCTGAAATTTTGGATCAATATTCTGAAATTTTGGAAAGTTTGGGTAAAAATTATTGAATTGTTTGAAATTTTGGACCCAAATTAATGAATTGTTTAAAATTCGGAACCAAAACTTAAAATTTTGGATCAACTTTCTGGAAATTTGGACAATCCTTGAAATTTCTGAAATTTTGGATCAATATTCTGAAATTTTGGAAAGTTTGGGTAAAAATTATTGAATTGTTTGAAATTTTGGACCCAAATTAATGAATTGTTTAAAATTCGGAACCAAAACTTAAAATTTTGGATCAACTTTCTGGAAATTTGGACAATCCTTGAAATTTCTGAAATTTTGGATCAAATTTCTGGAAATTTTGGATCAATATTCTGAAATTTTTGAAAGTTTGGGTAAAAAATATTGAATTGTTTGAAATTTTGGACCCAAATTAATGAATTGTTTGAAATTCAGGACCAAAACTTAAATTTTTGGATCAAATTTCTGGAAATTTTGGACAATCCTTGAAATTTCTGAAATTTTGGATCAATATTCTGAAATTTTTGAAAGTTTGGGTAAAAAATATTGAATTGTTTGAAATTTTGGACCCAAATTAATGAATTGTTTGAAATTCAGGACCAAAACTTAAATTTTTGAATCAAATTTCTGGAAATTTTGGACAATCCTTGAAATTTCTGAAATTTTGGATCAAATTTCTGGAAATTTTGGACAATCCTTGAAATTTCTGAAATTTTGGATCAATATTCTGAAATTTTGGAAAGTTTGGTTAAAAATTTTTGAATTGTTTGAAATTTTGGACCCAAATTAATGAATTGTTTGAAATTCAGGACCAAAACTTAAATTTTTGGATCAAATTTCTGGAAATTTTGGACAATCCTTGAAATTTCTGAAATTTTGGATCAAATTTCTGGAAATTTTGGACAATCCTTGAAATTTCTGAAATTTTGGATCAATATTCTGAAATTTTGGAAAGTTTGGTTAAAAATTTTTGAATTGTTTGAAATTTTGGACCCAAATTAATGAATTGTTTGAAATTCAGGACCAAAACTTAAATTTTTGGATCAAATTTCTGGAAATTTGGACAATCCTTGAAATTTCTGAAATTTTGGATCAAATTTCTAGAAATTTTGGACAATCCTTGAAATTTCTGAAATTTTGGATCAATATTCTGAAATTTTTGAAAGTTTGGGTAAAAAATATTGAATTGTTTGAAATTTTGGACCCAAATTAATGAATTGTTTAAAATTCAGGACCAAAACTTAAATTTTTGGATCAAATTTCTGGAAATTTGGACAATCCTTGAAATTTCTGAAATTTTGGATCAAATTTCTAGAAATTTTGGACAATCCTTGAAATTTCTGAAATTTTGGATCAATATTCTGAAATTTTTGAAAGTTTGGGTAAAAAATATTGAATTGTTTGAAATTTTGGACCCAAATTAATGAATTGTTTAAAATTCAGGACCAAAACTTAAATTTTTGGATCAAATTTCTGGAAATTTGGACAATCCTTGAAATTTCTGAAATTTTGGATCAATATTCTGAAATTTTGGAAAGTTTGGTTAAAAATTTTTGAATTGTTTGAAATTTTGGACCCAAATTAATGAATTGTTTGAAATTCAGGACCAAAACTTAAATTTTTGGATCAAATTTCTGGAAATTTGGACAATCCTTGAAATTTCTGAAATTTTGGATCAAATTTCTAGAAATTTTGGACAATCCTTGAAATTTCTGAAATTTTGGATCAATATTCTGAAATTTTTGAAAGTTTGGGTAAAAAATATTGAATTGTTTGAAATTTTGGACCCAAATTAATGAATTGTTTAAAATTCAGGACCAAAACTTAAAATTTTGGATCAAATTTCTGGAAATTTTGGACAATCCTTGAAATTTCTGAAATTTTGGATAAATATTCTGGAAATTTGAAAAGTTTGGGTAAAAAGTATTGAATTATTTGAAATTTTGGACCCAAATTAATGAATTATTTAAAATTCGGGACCAAAACTTAAAATTTTGGATCAAATTTCTGGAAATTGGGACAATCCTTGAAATTTCTGAAATTTTTATCAATATTCTGAAATTTTGGAAAGTTTGGGTAAAAATTATTGAATTCTTTGAAATTTTGGACCCAAATTAATGAATTGTTTAAAATTCGGGACCAAAACTTAAATTTTTGGATCAAATTTCTGGAAATTTGGACAATCCTTGAAATTTCTGAAATTTTGGATCAATATTCTGAAATTTTGGAAAGTTTGGGTAAAAATTATTGAATTTTTTGAAATTTTGGACGTAAATTAAAATTGTTTAAAATTCGGGACCTAAACTTAAAATTTTTTATCAAATTTCTGGAAATTTTGGACAATCCTTGAAATTTCTGAAATTTTTATCAATATTCTGGAATTTTGGAAAGTTTGGGTAAAAATTATTGAATTGTTTGAAATTTTGAACCTAAATTAATGAATTGTTTAAAATTTGGGACCAAAACTTAAAATTTTGGATCAAATTTCTGGAATTTTTGGACAATCCTTGAAATTTCTGAAATTTTGGATCAATATTCTGAAATTTTGGAAAATTTGGGTAAAAAATATTGAATTGTTTGAAATTTTGGACCCAAATTAATGAACTGTTTAAAATTCGGGACCAAAACTTAAAATTTTGGATCAAATTTCTGGAAATTTGGACAATCCTTGAAATTTTTGAAATTTTGGATCAAATTTCTGGAAATTTTGGACAATCCTTGAAATTTCTGAAATTTTTATCAACATTCTGAAATTTTGGAAAGTTTGGGTAAAAATTATTGAATTGTTTGAAATTTTGAACCTAAATTAATGAATTGTTTAAAATTCGGGTCCAAAACATAAAATTTTGGATCAAATTTCTAGAATTTTTTTACTTTTTGATAAAAATTCTTGAAATTTTTTATATTTTGAATCAAATTTCTTGAAATTTTGGATCAAACTTCTGGAAATTTTTGGGTACAAATTCGTGAAATTTTTTATATTTGGATCAAAATTCTTGATTTTTTTAAATTTTGGACCAAAATTCTTGAAGTTTTTTAAATTTTGGATCAAAAATCAGAAATTTTTAAAATTTTGGATAATTTTGATTCGTTTGAAATTTATCAAAATTCTTGAAAAGTTTTAAATTTTGGATTAAAATTCTGGAAATTTTGATAAAAATTATTGAATATTAAAATTACCTATATTTATTCGAACATACTTTGCCAATTTCAAAAATAGAATTTTTTAATGTGATAAAAATTCAAATTTCAAAAATCAATCTGGTCATTTTTATTTTTCATTTTACGTCAAAGTTTTCATATTTTTATTCATGAGCCGCTTAAAAAAGGTCCTGTGCCCAGTTTACATTTTAGGATCAAAAATAATTTTACAACTTCAGGTAAAGGGATTATTTTCGCGCCCAGTTTACATCCGTCCAAATTTAGTACCGGAGCGAACTTACCTGTCATATTTTTGGCTCGGGGATTAAAATCTGACAGCTGGAGCGAACTAATGTGTACCGCCTATTTTCGGCGGATGTAATATGGGCACCAAACGTTTTGATTATATGATGAAAAAAAATTAAACAATATTAATAATTTTTTTAGATATACCACGAAGACGAATTCGAATGTTCCGACGTTTGCGAATGCGAAGTAGGAGAAAAGCTGACCTGCAGGACAATCTGTATTGACAGGATGCCGTGCAAGACGGAATTCGCTTATTACAATCATGCCGCACCAGCATTTCAAGCGTTCAGAGGAAGATGCTTGTGTTATTCTGGAAGGTGAGTACATTTTTTTCAATATTTATTTACTATAAGGTAATAACAATTATATTATACAATATCGAAAGAAATGATGCAAAAATTACCCGAGCTAATGAACGAATCTGTCAAATCATATAATTGGACCTTTATTCTTGAATCGAGAGAAAATTTTACTCCCCGGGGAGCTTCCTGATTTTTCTACTCCTTCAAAATTTCTCTTGATATAAAAAAACTAGGGAGTAGAAAGGAGTGAGATAAAATACGAACACTGATGCCAAATGACAGTAGAAAATCCTGACCAATTAGAAATGCAAAAAATTGATCCCCAAGGTCAAAAATTTCTATATTCTTGTGCTGTAACCCCATTTTTTAAAGCTTTTGTTTTGTGAAAAATATTGCGTCTTTATTTGACATCTTTGGGACCAAATATATGAAGTTTATATTTACTAATAATTATTAAAAAAAAAAAACAAGAATGACACATATAAGACAAAAACAAAAAGACAGCCTAAAATTTGTCTTTCGAACACCCTGTATAATGATCATTCATAATTTCTACTTAGATTTGTAAATACGAAGAATGGGAAAAAAGTTGTTACCTTTGCATGATTAATTGTACTCATTTCCACACCACCTTGATAACAATAAAAACGCATCATGTACTCTAGTGTAAAAAGGGTTTATTTAAGCATGCGAAGGTAGTAGTGTCTGTCATGTATGCCAAATGTCAAAAAAATCGTGGTTCAAATGTTATGAGCAAGGAAAGAAATGGGCAAAATGGATAAAACACCTTGTATCTTGATTATAAAAAGCGCAATACCCATTGTATGGGATTTTTTAGAATCACCTCGGTGACCTCCATCAACAGTTAACGTATGTCCGTTTCCTAATGAATCATCCTGTATAATACATTTTTACATTTAACTAAAATATAGACAAAAATTGATAAATAGGTGAAAGATTTTTTGAAATCGGTCAATAAATAACGGAGAAATATAATATTAAAGTTGTTACATTTTCTCGAGGATTGTGGTGTTTATGACGTCACGTATCCGCATAGCAAAAGTATGCCAGCCGCATGTATTCGAACAAGTAATGCGTTTACACACA
Source organism: Neocrepidodera transversa (assembly GCA_963243735.1). Classification (NCBI taxonomy): domain Eukaryota; kingdom Metazoa; phylum Arthropoda; class Insecta; order Coleoptera; family Chrysomelidae; genus Neocrepidodera; species Neocrepidodera transversa. The sequence goes on along the minus strand of OY725346.1, from coordinate 1,162,779 downwards.
AGCAAAATATGTAGATGAAAAAATGTCGGATCCGTTTATATTTTCGAGTGATTTGTCAGTGGTGTGACTTGGATTAAGATTTATAAAATTAGTTTATTCTGCGTTATTGCGAATTTTAATCAGTGGCTTGCATTAATTTTTTCCTGTTGTTTTTATTTAATCAAGATGGTGTAGTGGAGACATTATATTGATGTTTATGATAATAAAACGAACAACGTTGAATAAATATTGTATTTTACTTTCTATTTACCTCATTATTATAACCATAAATTCAGATTCAAGCACCGAAAATTCAGAAAAATTTTTTGGCATTATTTTATATTAATAATAACAAAAAATAATCCGTGTAGGTATATGAAAAATAAAATTAATTTTTAAATCAATTATATCACGCCGCCCATACTTTACAATTCTCCGACGGTCGGTAGATATTTAGTTTGTATACCGTTACAACTGACTTCGTATAGACTATAACTATTACACAACAAAATATAGTCCAAGAGTCAGGTACAATCCTCTACAGAAGAGATTTTATTGTTGTAACGTATCCCTTAAACGTAAATTCAAGTTGGCGGGACAGGAGCTGCGAGCGTCAGCCGCCATTTTGAAAAATACGTTTTGTGAAATTTCCCGTGAGAAAAATAGTAAAACCTGCTTTTTCTACCCTTGCTCTTGGACTAATGTATTCGAGGAATAACTGGAATAAAGATGAGTGCTTTGTTTTTACAATCCCGTCTCGTAACTAGTTAGGAGAAATGACGTCAGACTACTGAATGCGCAACTTTGTTAGTTTTTGAGATATCATAATTTAACTTACACTTTTGTTTAGTTTTTCTTAAATTTTCAGACTCATTCATAAAAAAAATGATAAACTTGTTCATTTGTCTCTGCAGAAGTTGAATTCAGCAAATTTTGATCGACATTGGAGAATAGAACCCTAGATTCGACATACGTAGCAATATTTTTTTACTTTGTATATTATTTTTTGTGTTCTATATGACTATTTCTGTCGATATGTTTTTTTTACGTGACATTTTCAAAAGTCTTCAATATACATACTGACCAATTTTCAGCTCGTCCCGCATTTTCCAATGCTTTTCCGAAGCACTGAGAGGACTTTTCACCCGACAACTCCCAGTAGAAACAACGGGACATTTTGAAACTTGGGTGATATGTTACGTTTTTTTGTGCCACCCTGTATTTTCATTATTTCTCTACTCAATATTTTAATCTCATACTCGCTTGATATCCCCTTCTTATTTCTTCGCATCATGTTCCTCTCTTCTCTTGGTATTCCTATAAAATGTCTTTCCATGCTAATAATGTTCTTCTCTTTACCTACTCAGTCAAAATAACTGACTTTATATCGTTCGCTTACTGAAGATTTCTTTTTTCTCCCCCTCATCTTATAGGGTAAGTTTTTATTATATTATATTATATTATATTTTCACTATTATTAATTATTTCGACGCTTTTAACTTTTATTTACTGTTATTTTTTATTATTTTAATGCCGGTATATATTTACTCAAAAGTTCATATCTTATTTTTTTTTTGATTATCTATATCTGCTGTCTGTTGATTATATTCAACATTTTTTGTATTAATTCTTACCACTAGCTTAAATAACTATTGTTCATTTTTTTACGGTTAGTAATATTATCTAAATTTGTCTAAATAGTTCTTATTAAAATTTTATCTTTACACTTTATGTCTCACTTCTCGTTTGTACTCTCTACCTTTCGTTTAATGCATATTTTACTTTTTGTTTATTTTGTTGCATAATAGTTTTAGTTCAAATTTATATCGGTTGTATCTGAATTCAAGCAAACATAATAATATATATCTAACTAATAATTAATTATAAATAAAGTAGCTTGTTCCGAAATATATTCTCTCCCTTTGTACTTTTTTTCTCTTCCTTCTTATACCTTTAAATATTATCTTTTTATTTTTAACTAATGTGACATCCTTTAATATCTTTATATCTTTATTGATAAATATTTGCAAGTTTTTTTATCTTTTTAATTAGCTTCCATAATAAGGGTTAATTGAAATTAGTTTATCAGTATCATAATGAATGGAATTTGTTGTAAAATTAATTATTATTCATTCATTATTAGTCTGCTGAGCTTCGTCTTTTTACTACCCCTTATCGTTAAGGAATTATATTTATCTTTTAAGACGTAATGTATTACGTTATATCTTGGTGTTTAGATGTGCTCAGTCCAAACAACCTTTTTTATCGAGTAACAAAGTTGTTGCTATTATCTTATCTAATCTTGGAATTATTTATAATAATAGTTCAGTTTAAGTATTTAATTATACTCAATTTATCTTACTAAGAAGAGAATAATTTGTAAATATTTCATTTATCACCATTTTGTTTTCCGAAATATATTCTCTCCCTTTGTACTTTTTTTTCTCTTCCTTCTTATACCTTTAAATATTATCTTTTTATTTTTAACTAATGTGACATCCTTTAATATCTTTATATCTTTATTTATGAATATTTGCAAGTTTTTTTTATCTTTTTAATTAGCTTCCTTATTAAGGGTTAATTAAATTTAGTTTATCAATATTGTAATGAATTAAATTTGTTGTAAAATTAATTATTATTTATTCATTATTAGTCGGCTGAGCTTCGTCTTTTTACTACCCCTTATCGTTAAGGAATTATATTTATCAAAAACAACAAATAGAATAAGTTTTTGAAACTATACATTCCGACCATTACCATACATGTTTCATCCTTATAGGAATCTTCAGTCACTTTGTCGGAATGCATATACTTAAATATCGGGTTTTCTTTTTTTTTTAAACTTCGGTTTATATTACAAAAGTTGCATTTTTTTATAATCTTGTAAGTATTGTACTAAAAGATCATAACGAATTTGTATTTTTAACGGTTAAGAATGAAAGGAAATGGTCGAGTATCCCTCTATACACCTAAAACAACAAACCTAAAAGTATTAATTTCGTTGTTCCAGATTCATCTGCATGAAACCCATGCCGAACGATTATACGTTGCCTCAAGGGGTATTCCTCTTTCTGGGTTATAGCGAAGTGGACGAAAGGGAACTGAATAAAAATCATAGCGTAATCGTCGTACAAGATATAGTCCGGGTATTGCAGAATATCATAGAAGAAGAGGCCGTTAATGGAGTAAGTAAAGAAAAAAGAAAAAAATATTTAAATTTTACTAATATAACACGAATATATTATCGATAAATAAAAAAATAAGACCAAAGTTTTTTTATTATTATTGTTTAATAAATAAATAAAAATTGGTAAATTCAATACGTATTTAAGGCTCTTCTTTAATTCATGAATTATTTTATTTTGAAATTCCGGTTAAATTGTTAAATTTAAAGGACATATATTTCATGAAAATTTTAAGTATATTGAAATTTTTTAACATAACGAGTTTACTCCAATATTCTGGAAAATTTGAGGTTATGTTAAAAAATAATCTGATGCAAAATTGTAAATTTATTTATTATCTACAACTTTACTGTAAACGATTTTTTGATTGGAAATCGCATTTTGCCGAAAATTACAAAAAACAATTAAAACCTTCGAAACCGTTTTTTTTTTGTAATCATTTTTTTTTTGATTCTGGAAATTTTTGAATATGAATTAAGAATTATTTGAATGTGTATCATTTTTATTTCAAAAAATAGTCACTCTGTAATGAAAATAATTAGGATTTTTTTTTGACTTATTTTACTTTTTTTGTAGTTAATTAATTTATGTTTTTGGTACATTAATGGAATAAAAATTATATTATTTTTTATAATGTTATAACAATTTTTTTTTCTATAAAAAATTGTTTTAATTAAATCATAACCTTGTTAATTTGAATAACTGAAAAAATTAAATACCCATTGAATTTAGTTTGTTGGAATAATTATTTTATTAATAATTAATAGGATATTTCTTTAATTTTTGCGATTGTTTTTGCGTTTTCTTGCACTTTTTTCCGACTTTTTGAAATTTTTTGGGATTTTATTTCGATTTTCTACGCTTTTTCTTACCGTTTTTGTTTGAGATATTTTTGTAATTATTTGCGATTTGTTTAAAATTTTTTTAATTCTTTCCAGTTTTTGCGTTTTTTTTTTGGATTTTTTTTGCGTTTTTTATTTCGGTTTTTTAAATTTTTGTAATTTTCTCGATTTTGTGTATTTTATAATTTTGTTTTTCATTTTTCTACAATATTTTCTAATTTTTTCAACTTTAACAATGTTTTCGATTTTTTCCGATTTTGTTCTCATTTTTCAAAACTTTTTTTGTTTTGTTCTGACGTTTTGTTTTTTATTTTCCCAATTGTTTCCAATTTTTCCCTATTTTTTTTTTTAATTTTTCTAATTGTTTCCACTTTGTCCCTATTTTTCTCTATATTTTCCCTATTTTCTCCTAATTTCTTTATTTTTTTTTTATTTTTTTTTTCTATTTTTTCTCTACATTTCATTATTTTTCCCTAGTGTCCCCTAATTTTCCGTATTTGTTCTTATTTGGTCTCTATTTGTATCTATTTCTTCCTATTTTTCCATATTTTCCCTATTTTTCTCTATTTTTGATTATTTTTTTCAATGTTTCTCAATTTTTTCTTGTATTTTCTCCTATTTTCTCTTGAAAACTTGGCACTATTTTGTCTTTTTTTTCTTGGCTCTTTTCAGTTTTTTGACCTGAAAAAATTGCACTTTTTCGTCTTTTTTTTTCTTAAAAATTTGCAGTTATTTGACCTAAATTACTTTCTTATTTACTCACAAATTTTCCTTCTTTTCTCTTGAAAAAATTGCACTTTTTTGTTGTCTCAAAAATGTATGTTTTTGGACATAAATTTCCCCTCTTTTCTCTTGAAAAATGGCACATTTTGCCATTTTTTCTTAAAAATTTGCAGTTTTTTTACCTAAATTTTATACTTTTTTCACTCTCTTTCCTAAAAAAATTGCAATTTTTTCTCTTTTTTTTGCTTAAGAATTTGCAATTTTTTGACCTAAATTTCCCTTCTTTTTACCAAAAAATTTCCCCTCTTTTCTACTGAAAAAATGGCAATTTTTTGTCTTTTTTTTTCTTAAAAATTTGCAGTTTTTTGACCCAAATTACTTTCTTATTTTTTCCTTCTTTTCTCCTGAAAAAATTGCAATTTTTTTGCAGTTTTTTACCCAAATTTCCCTTCTTTTTACTCAAAATTTTTACCTCTTTTCTCCTGAAAAAATTGCACTTTTTGTCTTTTTTGTTTTCTCGAAAATTTGCATTTTTTGACCTTTTTCCTTATTTTCTCATTATTTTATCTATTTATCACTATTTGTATCTATTTTTCCCTATTTTCAGTATTTTTCGTTATTTTGCTATATTTTATAATGGTTTTATATTTTGCACTATTTTTTTCTATTTTCCCTATTTTTTTTTGTTTTACCCCTTTTACCCTATGTTTCATTATCAGTGTTTTTTCATATTTTTCCTTTTTTTTCTATTTTGCACCGTTTTTCATTATTTTATCCTGTTTTCTACTATTTTTTCTCTATTCCTTATTTTCCCTATTTTACTTTATTTTTCCCTATTTTCTCTACTTTTCGCCATTTTTTCCTATTTTTCCCTATTTTACGTATTTCTCTATTTTTCCTATTTTTCTTTGTATTTACCCCTTTCTTTTAGCCTAGTAGTCATTATTTTTTAATATCTTTCAGTATTTTTTCATACTTTTCACTATTTTTCACTGTTTTTTCTTTTTTTTTACTTTTTTTGCACCGTTTTTCATTATTTTTTGCTATTTGCTCCTATTTTTTCTCTATTGCTTTATTTTCCCTATTTTACTTTGTTTTTCCTTATTTTCTCAACTTTCCCCATTTTTCCCTATTTTCTCTATTTTTCTGCCAAACAATACATGATTAAAATTTCCGTATTATTGAAGAAATTGCTTAAAAATAAAATTGTTTAACTCGATACTAAAAAATTTGTTATTAAACTTATATTAGAATAAGATTAACAAATTCTAAACGATACCAAACAGTTAGAATTATATTCATTAAGCCCTTGTGAGAACCTGTTGAACAAAACATAATTAACTTCTTTAATGTATTTTGCAGACTCTTTGTACGCTGGAATTCTTCAATGCGACAAAAGAAAATGTCATAATTGCTGGAAAACTCTCAGAGGACATCGACTACACAAAATTATCCCCACCGGAAATTCTCGGAAAGGAAAAGGTTTGTCTTTTGAATTTAGTTAAATTGTTAAACAAACTTTAGCCATTTAATATCATTTATAATTCTTGTCGATACATTTTTTTAATTATTGTAAAAATATTGTAGTAAAATTTTACTGATTAACGAAACTAAAATGTTATTTTTTTATTAGACGTTATTAGTAACTTCGTTACTTTATAAAATTAACGCGTTACTACAAAAATAACACGTTATTAAAAAGTAACGCTTTACTTTAAAACTATTTTTTTTTCTTTTTTATTGTTGGCTGTTTCTGCTATTTAATGTTAAATAATTTGTTTTTATTATTTTTTGTACCCCGTTGATTTCGCGCGCTACTGTGTTTTAGATAAAATTTAAAATTAGTCAGGGTCAGGAGAAAAGAGGGGAATTTTTTTAATAAACAGAAGGAAAATTTAGGTAAAAAAACTGCAAATTCTTATGAAAAAAAAGACAAAAAATTGCAAATTTTTTTAGGAAAGAGAGTGAAGAAAGTTTAAATTTAGGTAAAAAAACTGCAAATTTTTAAGAAAAAAAGGCAAAAAATGCCATTTTTAAAAGAAAATAGGAGAAATTTATTTAAAAAAATGCGAATTTTCGAGAAAACAAAAAAGACAAAAAAGTGCATTTTTTTCAGGAGAAATGAGGTAAAAATTTTGAGTAAAAAGAAGAGAAATTTGGGTAAAAAACTGCAAAAAAAATGCAATTTTTTCAGGAGAAAAGAAGGGAAAAATAAAAAAGTAATTTAGGTCAAAAAAATACAAATTTTTAAGAAAAAAAAAGACAAAATAGTGCCAAGAGAAAAGAGGGGAAATGTATGTCCAAAAACACAAATTTTCGAGAAAACAAAAAAGACAAAAAAGTGCAATTTTTTCAAGAGAAAACAATGAAATTTTGTGAGTGACAAGAGAGGAAATTTATGTCCAAAAATACAAATTTTCAATAAAATAGAAAAGACAAAAAAGTGCATTTTTTTCAGGAGAAAAGAGGGGAAATTGTTCAGTAAATAAGAAAGTAATTTAGGTCAAAAAACTGCAAATTTTTAAGAAAAAAAAAAGACGAAAAAGTACAATTTTTTCAGGTCAAAAAACTGAAAAGAGACAAGAAAAAAAAGACAAAATAGTGCTAAGTTTTCAAGAGAAAAGAGGGGAAATTTAGGTCCAAAAATGCAAATTTTCGAGAAAACAAAAAAACCAAAAAGTGCAATTTTTCCAAGAGAAAAAAGGGAAAATCTAACCTAACCCAACCTAACCCAAACCCATATACCAAATTTCAGCTCAATCGACCTCTGTCGTGGAAGAATACACACAGACAAACAGACAGACAGACAGACAGACTTCCATCTGGAAATGGTCTTAATCATCTCAAATCTTAAAATGGATATTTCCATCTTTATCTCGAAAAATTTTTTTAGATAGTTCACAATACTTTCCCTTCTCGGAGGTGGGTCGGGAAGGTATAATTAGTAAAATTGGAAAAATTAGCAAAATTAGCAAAATTAACAAAATTAGCCGAATTAACAAAATTATCAAAATTAGCCAAATTAGCAAAATTACAAAATTGGTAAAACAAACAAAGTTGGAAAAATTTGCAAAATTATCAAAAGTCGCAAAGTAAAATTAAAAAAATTGGAAAAATTAGTAAAATTGGAAAAATTGGAAAAATTAGCCAAATTAGCAAAATTAGCAAAATTGGCAAAATCAATAAAATTATAAAAAGTCGCAAAGTTGAAAAAATTAGCAAAATCGACAAAAATTGGTAAATTTAGAAAAATTAGTAAAAATTTTCAGAATTAACAAAATTAAATAAATTAGACAAATTAGACAAATTAGACAAATTAGACAAATTAGCAAAATTAGCAAAATTGCAAAATTGGGAAAATTAGTAAAATTGGAAAAATTAGCAAAATTATTAGAATTAGCAAAATTGGTAAAATTACCAAAATTGGAAAAATTAATAAATTTGGAAAAATTAACAAAATTATCAGAATTAACAAAATTAGACAAATTATCAAAATTAGCAAAATTGCAAAATTGGGAAAATTAGTAAAAGTGAAAAATTACCAAAATTATTAGAATTAGCAAAATTAGCCAAATTAGCAAAATTGGTAAAATTAACAAAGTTGGAAAATTTTGCAAAATTGGTAAAATTAGTAAAATTAGCGAAATCAATAAAATTATCAAAAGTCGCAAAGTTGAAAAATTTTGCAAAATTGACAAAATTAGCAAATTTAGAAAAATGAGCAAAAATTATCAGAAATTACAGAAAAATTAAAAAAAAAATTATAGAAAAATCCGCTCTAAGAATTATAAATTTTCATAACTATTATGCGAGTAATTTTTAAAAAACAGATTGTTTGCCTTCATCATGACACACGCTGTATAATTGAATCGATTAAAATTATCAATTATATTATATTTTATATGTTTAATTATTTTTTTTATAGGAAGAATGCGTGGATCTTCTAGAAATGGTGAGCGACAGAATCAATTCAAAAAACTCGGATTTCGTATCGCATTTGCTCCTATCAATTTTCAAAATGGCGGAAGTGGAGATCATCCCTATCGAACCGAAATCATCATCTCAGAGATATTTTACTAAAGTACACGTTTTAGTACTTTCAATTTTATTTACGAAATTAGTTCAATACATTCAATCCACACCATCGTGACAACAAGACTGAATAAATTTAAATTAACAAAAAAAAATAAATAAATAAATAAATAAAGATATATATACATATACATATCATATTAATATGCCGGTAAGGTAATGTAAGGTGGTTTTATTTTTCGAAAAAAAAAAACAATTCAAAAATGTTCAATATTTTTTTTATCTATTATTTTAAATTTGCAGCTTTCTAGACATGAATACGCTCTAACGGTTTTTTTTTTGTACAAAAGCGCGTAGATATGGGGAGGGTAAAGGGGTAGTTACCCCCTAGGATACCAAAAAACAGCACGAAAAGAAGAAATAAAATATATGAAATGTAGAAACTGACAAACATATGTTTGTTTAAAAGTTTGATTACCCCCCTCCCCAGGAAAAAATTATTACCGCCCACAGGAAAAAAAGATATCTACAGCGTGTTTTACATCGCGAGGGTTAGGAGAAAATAATCACTCTCGCATATGAAAGTTTAGATGCAATTATAGAACAGATCCGGAAAAAAGTGAAGGAAAATTCACGGAAAATTTCATAAAATCAAAGAAATAAACGCCGAAAAGTATTTTTCTAAAGAAAATCAGAAAATGCCCACAGTTTCCAGTGGGGAAGTTTTTTCCTAAAATTCTTCCAATGAAAACGAAAGTATGGAAAAACACATATGAAGTGAACGAAAGTGAGGAGAAAACTCTAAAAAGGCCTAGAAAAAAACCACACATGAATTGGAAAAAAAAGCATGAATGCATTTGACAGTTCAATTGGAATAAAGAGAAGCAAGAAAGCATTTTTCCACAGTTAAATTTGAAAAAAAAGAATCAAATATGCATTTTTTCACTGTTAATTTGAAAAAAAGGAGCAAGAACGCATTTTTCCACACTCGAATTTGAAAAAAAATGAGCATGAATGCATTTTTCCACACACGAATTTGAAAAAAAGCAGGAATGCATTTTTCCATAGTTAAATTTGAAAAAAGAAGCAAGAATATATTGTTCACAGTTGAATTTCACAAATTATCAAGTGTTTTTTCAAAGATTTTTTAACGATTTTTTCAAGGACCTTTTAGGCATTATCCAAGAATTTTACAGGGATTTATCAAGAATTTTTTCAGGAGTTTTGAATTACTAATTTTTCGGTAAATTATTAAGTTGTCATAGTCCATTTCACAGAAAAACAGCAAAAACGCAATTTTCAAATATGAATAAGAAAAAAACCATAAGCAACAAAAAATTGGAAAAAAACAGCAAACATGCATTTTTCACACTCAAATTTGGAAAAAAACGGAAGCAACAATGCATTTTTTACCAAAGAAAACTAAAAAACAATACAAAAAACATTTTTTCACGTAAAAATTTAAAATTCAGAGCAAAAGTGCATTTTTCCACAAAGATAATTAAAAGACAAAGCACCAATGCATTTATTTATATAAAAACGAGAATACAGTTTTCCACACAGGGATTTAAAAAAACAAAGCGAGAATGCATTTTTTATACAATTTGAAATTTGAAATTCAAAACAAGAATATATTTTTTCTACAAGCGTGCGGAAAAGTATACTGATGCTTCTTGATGTTAGCTTTTGTGTTTTTTCCGCACGCTAGTAGAAAAAATAGTGTACCTAACACGTGCGTAAAGTGACTTTTCCGCACGCGATTGCTGGCCGAACTCCGCTACGCGTCGTTCGGCCATCTGCAATCGCGTGCGGAAAAGTATCACTTTCCGCACTTGTTAGGTAAACTACTATTTCCACAGTTAGCTTTGGAGAAAAATGAGCAAGAACGCATTTTTCTACACTTGAATTTGAAAAAAAAAAACAAGAGCATTTTCTCCTAGAAAAAATAGAAAAAACACCAAAAATGCATTTTTCCCTACAAAGAATTGGAAAAAACAGCAAAAATGCATTTTTCTCTAGAAAAAACTCGAAAAAAAAACAGCAAAAACGCATTTTTCACACACAAATTTGGAGAAAAAAAACGGAAACAACAATGCATTTTTTCCCACAGAAATTTATAAAACAAAGCAAACGAAACAAAAAACATTTTTCCATATAAATATTTAAAATTCAAAGCAAAAGTGCATTTTTTCACAAAGAAAATTGTATAAAAATTTGAAATTTAAAGCAAGAATCCATTTTTCCTCACAGGGCATTAAAAAAACAAAGCAAGAATTCATTTTTTATACAAGAATTTGAAATTCAAAGCAAGAATGCCTTTTTCCATACAGGAAATATAAAAACAAAGCAATGATGCATTTTTTCATACAAAAAATTGAAAAACAAAGTAAAAATACATTTTTTCACAAAGGAAATTAAAAAGCAAAGCAACAATGCATATTTTTTCCACAAGAATTTCAAATACCATATAGGATATTGAAAAACAAAGCATTAATGCATTTTTTCATACAAAAAATTGAAAAACAAAGCACCTACATCTTGGACAAAAAGAGAAAAGAAATAATTTCCCGGATAATCTGTTTCTAGAGGATCATCCGCAACCAATTCCATCTGGCCCGTTTACACGCAAGGGCGTAGATATGGGGGAGTGAAGGGGGTGAGTACCCACCAAAGGATACCAAAAAAATAACACGAAAAGAAGAAATGAAATGTAGAAACGGACACACATATTTGTCTACAAATTTGATTACCTCCCCCAGGGAAAAAAAGTACCTCCCCCCCCCATGAAAAAAAGTTAGCTACGCCCTTGAGTGTCCGATATATGCAAATATGTCATATCTAATTTTAATGAACGTGACATCACGAATCCAGTTTTTCCTGATTGTGAAAAAAATTGTTATTATAAAATTTAAAAAAAAAATCTTGAATGATATCAGCTAATTACAGTTTTCTCTCATGGTTCATAAAAAAATCCATTAAATGTAAATTTTAACACTTTTTTGTAATAAAAAATCAAAAATTCTCAAGATTAATTATTATGAAAACATCGTTTTTTTTTTGTTTTGAACGAAGATAATGAGCGTTGATAAACTAAAAAAATTGAAAATTTGACTTATTTTATTTAAATTCCTATAAAATCGAAAAAATTATACCTTACATAAAATAACGTTTTCACCAGGTTTCATAAAAATAAATTATTTTTGTAGGACATAAAAATTAAAAAAAAAAACTGTTAGTGTTTCTCTCGATAATTTTGATGTTATGTTGAAAAATGATCAATACAAAAGTCTTATATTTTATAATTATCAACATCCAACACTTAAAAATTATATTTATCTACCCCCTTGATTTTTCTTAATTAACTTATAATTTTCCAATGCTGCTAAATTTTTTCCATGAATTCGGGTATTTAAAATCGACTTGACTCAAGTCTAACATGACAAAATAGTTATTTATGTACCAAGGGTATAATTAGATAAAAAACAAAACAAAAAACATTTTTTCACATAAAAATTTAAAATCCAAAGAAAAAGTGCATTTTTAAAAATTTTAAATTCAAAGCGAGAATGCAGTTTTCCACACAGAGAAATAAAAAACAAAGCGAGAATGCATTTTTTTTTTACACAAGAATTTGAAATTCAAAGCAAAAATGCATTTTTTCATACAAAAAATTGACAAAGAAAGCAACAATGCATTTTTCTACATTTTGGACAAAAAGAGAAAAGAAATCATTTCCCGGATAATCTGCTTTTAACCAATAGGGGTAAAGGGGTAATTACTCACCCCCAGGATACCGAAAAATAGCACGAAAAGAAGAAATGTAGAAACGGATAAACATATTTGTCTAAAAGTTTGATTACTCCCCTCCCCCAGGAAAAAAAGTACCACTCAGGAAAAAAGTACTTCCCCCAGGAAAAACGTACCCCCCTCCCCCACAGGAATAAAAGTTATCTACGCCCTTGAGTCACTCTCTAATATAAAAAACTTCTCATATAAATAAAAACCAGTCAAAAGAGAAGGACAGCGAATTAATATGATTCATTTTTACTACTCAAAAAAAACGGATAATCCCAGGGATTGTAAAGTTTGATGATAATAACGTTCATAAAAATAAGATAACAAAAAAAAATTATCTTGAAATATCGATTAATAAATTTAAATTTTAAATCATGATTTTAAGATATCATTTAAACCATGATCGAATTTTTATGTTCCGAATTTTAAATAAAATATTAAATGTCCCATATTTAGAGTAGGTTAACCTACACCACTGTTTTTACAAAACAAGTTTGATACTATTTTTATAAAATAATTTTGCATTTTACAATATTTATTTTATGATACCATTCTTTTTGCACACTCAGAAAAATGTATTGTTCTATTTTACTAATTATATATTTTATTTTTAACATTTTTTTATTGTCCATTTACTCATTTATAAATTTTTTTGTATGTATTTTTATATAATATCTTGAATGATAATTATCTGAAATATATGAGCACTATTAAAAATATACATCGATAATATCAGGGTTTTTGCAATTTTTTTTTTTTATTTTCGAAAAATAAACCACCAAAAATCTCTAGTTTATACTAAACTAGTAAATAAGCCCGTACCTTAAATGTTTCTTTATAAATTATTCTTACTAATATACAGTGAGAGAAAGAAAAATTTTGATTTCAAGTCCCAATATTTAAAATATCTGCCACTATTCCGGGTACGGGTCTTTCTAGTAAAAAAGAAAAAAAAACACTTTGTACATATCATTGTTGACTATTATTGTTACTGTTAAGACAAATAGACTAAATTAGTCATGAACTGTCGTTTTGTAAGGCATTGCTCAGAATCTTTAGATACGAATTTGTCCATATAAGGATATACCAACTGTTTATACCTTATTACCTATTTTTTGACTAAGTAGTCGTGTGGTGTATTATATAATTTTGTAACTGCTTTTGATGTAGAAAAAAAAATAAGTAAAAAAAAGAGTTTTCATAAATTCCACATTTAAAATTTGCAAATTTTTTTTACTCCAATATATATTTTTTAGCTATATTGATAATCTAATAAAAATGTTACATTTAATTTTTTATGTTTATTAATATATATTTGGTACAGCCAACTAAATTCCTGCATAGCAAATAAATAAATATTTAAAAAATCTCAGAAAATAAATATCATAAAGGTTCCTATCCACCAAAAAAATCAATAATGAATTTTTTGTTGCTATATGTTGCTAGTTTATGTTGATTTTCATTGTTCTTATAATATTCATTAATTAATAAAAATCAATAAAAAGTAATTAATATATTTTGAAAGTGGCGCTGCTTCTTGACCAATAATTAACGTTTTACTTTCTACAGCATTGCCAAGATTCTAGCTTTGTTCGTTTATAGAAAAATTTTAATCATAACAAATGAGAACGAGAGTTGCCAGTTTTATCGATATGACAATATAGCCAAATATAATCTGTTTCAATTGGGCCACGTCACAAGCCACTATAGCCCCGATATTCAAATTTTAAAAATTAATTACAGCCGCAGGATCGGTCTCAGAAGGTCTGGACCCGGTACAATGTGTTATGGTAGGTCAAAATTATAAAATAAAAATATAAAAAAATGACTAGATGAGTCGATTAGTCCAGTTATTGGAGAGTTCTGACTTGCAAAATGTCCAGGAGTATTCCAACTCGGTAGATTAGTAAATTTTGGGGTTCTAATTAATATTGGAAAAATGCTAAAAAAAATCAGTTTTTAAAAATATCTTCTTTTCAGCGCCACCTATGTTAAAAGTAGTTATTTTAAAAATTATAGGACATAAACCTTTTGCAAATAAAGTTTTTTAATTCGATAAATAGTTTACGAGTTACAGTTGAATGGGTTCTGGAGGTAGTGGTAACAGGTTCCCCATTTGGCAATTGTTCATATTTTTGCTGCGCAAATACATCACCTAAAATGGTTTAAAGAAACGTTCAGAATATAATAATCAAATAGTTATGATTGTTTTTCATTGTCAATGAGCACCTAAAATTAGTTCTACCATCTCTTCTTCCATTTTTCTGAACTATTTAAAAATTTTAAAAAAATATATCACAACACAAAAAAAGCACATTGAAAGTGAAGTGAGGTTAATAAGATTTTTTGACAGTTTACCGAAATGAAACGGTCTTTGAGACGCTTTCAAAACGTTTTGAACCAGAATCAAGTGTGACGTCATTAATGGTTCAAGAAAATGAAGTGTTTTAAAACTGTTTCAAACAGTGTCAAAACAGTTTTTCAAAAAAAAATGCGTCTAAGCGAACGGTTTAGATGTTCGGAGAGTTTTTAATAGAGCAGGTAAAAATTTTGAGAAAATATCT
This sequence comes from Neocrepidodera transversa, assembly GCA_963243735.1. NCBI lineage: Eukaryota > Metazoa > Arthropoda > Insecta > Coleoptera > Chrysomelidae > Neocrepidodera > Neocrepidodera transversa. The sequence continues at coordinate 1,147,659 of OY725346.1, read as the reverse complement.
TCAATTCGAGCGAGTGATGGACATTTTAGTCCTATGGGACTAGATCTAGCCCTTTTAATACTGCTTTAGTCCGCCTGATAAAATTTTAGTCTCCTAGTCCGCTTGATAAAAATTTTTATCTAACTTTTTTTTTCTTTTCTTTTGTCGTCTTGATCGGACATGACATTTCGAATATTTATCTACTTATCACTTTTGGGAAAGAAGAATTCTGGATAAACCATGTTCTTCATAGTACCGGTCTTAAAAAGAAATAGAAGATATCTTCCTAAGGGTGTGACTGGGTCGTGTATTCCAGGGGTTCGAGGAACCAATTGGAAGCGTCGTCCCACTGCGTTCATGTGGTTGGTTCTTCGTCGACCGATGAGTCATGTCGGGAATAACATAATCCATTTTTAGGAACAATAAAATAAAACACAATTTACTCAACCTACTCCAGAAGGACGCACGTAATCTTCTTTCTCAAACGGTAGCCTCAATTCTTCTTCAGCCACCATTCGACATCGAAGAGGCCTTCTGTGACGTCACGACAATGATTTTAGTTAATTTGTTTCGATATTTGTCAGTATAAAATTACATAAAACAACTAATATGCATTCATATATATAATCAGCTTGGGAGAGAAGTGTGTCGCCGATATTAGAGTGTAGACGATCGTTTCTCTCTCACGCAGCCTCGGATAGTCATAGGCGCCACAGCTGTAAAATCGCCTACGTTTTCTTTTCTCTACGTTCCTTTTTAACCACGGGACACGACGCCAATGCAATTTATGTATATGGGCGGGCATAAGCGTTGGCAACCAATTCTAATCTCTACAGATAAAGATAGGACGTTGGCGATATAGGAGTATTACATATATGTATGCATTATATGGGTAAACTATTTATTCTTTAAAAAAAAGAAGAATTCTCATATATAAAAAATTTATTTGTGTGAATCTAGCCCTCAGATAAGCTATTTAGTCCTCAAGTATTACTCTTTCAGTCCAATCGAACATAGGGTCTTGCCAACACTGATTCAAGCTGGCCTCATTCCCTTTAGCTCTATTTAGCGAAGAATGAATGGGCAAAGCATTTACGCCTCTTGCAAACGATACTGAATTCGGAAGTAGCAGTTACGTCATATATGGTGGGATATCTGCTACATAGAGTCGTTTAGCATCACAACCAATCGTTCGCATCGATCTGCCTGGTATGGCTTGGTATGGTACGCACGAGAGTCCGGAGCAATGGGGTTGGGAAATAGGCAATGTTGGACTAACTCCAGTGAAGACTAAAAAAGATCCAACACCGGAAACACTCCTGAAATTCATTTCGTGCAAGTGTAAGAGGTGCGGTCGAGCCTACGGATGTAGGAAGACAGGGTTAAAATGTTTCATTATCTGCACGTGCTGTCAGGGAGACGCGTGTAAAAATAGCCCCGAAACTTTTGCAGGCCCTGGAGGAGAAGAAGAATATTATGACGACGACGTCGAAGAATTGAACATTGCAAAATTTTTAACCGTCGAGATCGAAGAAGAAAATGCAGATGAAAACTTTGAAGAGGAGGAAGAAAACATTGACGAAACAGACTATTTCGAGCATCGAAACGACGACAATGAACAATTGATCATTCCAAATTTTTTAAAAAATTGACGAAACATGCGTAAATGAGTCCAGACCGTGTGGAGTATCGAAACGAAAGGAGAAATATTAAAAAAAACGCATCGTAGATTAGGTCTACTAGGAAAATCTCATGGTGGTGCGGAAATGAGTGGATTAAGTAATTTTGGAGAAAAAATTGAGCGATTTTGCGAATCATGAAAATTTGGCGAGCTTAACTCGGCTGTAGCTCGTAAACTATTTATCGGATTAAAAAACTTTATTTGCAACAGTTTTAGGAAATTTTATCCCCTATAATTCTTATAATAACTACTTTTAAACTAAGTGGCGCTAAAAAGAAGATATTATTGAAAAACTGATTTTTTGTAGCATTTTTCCAATATGGTCGTTCAAGGTCGCAAACTCAGAGTATTAATTAGAACCCCAAAATATACTCCTGGACCTTTTGTAGCGAAAACCCTCTTTTTTGTCTTCATTGACTGTACTAAATTATTGTTTCAACATATTGATAAAAAATAGCAAAAATCTACCAATTAAGGCATCGATAAGACTTTTTTTTTGTCTTCGAAATATATTTGTACTAACAAAATATTTTTATTATTTTAAATTGGTGATGGTTCGCTAATTGTAATGTTTTATATATACAAAAAATATTTAATTATCATTGTAATAAAAATTAATTATCATACAATATTCCAATTAAAAATAATACAAAAAAAAATTAAATTTGTTTATTTAAAATATTTGAAGAATTATTAAAAAAATATATTCAGCCGTGTTAAAAAAAATTGATTTTTTTATTTGTGGAATTTAGAAAACACTTAAAAAAACCCGACTTAGTTCAGGAGACGTCTTCCTAAAATGTGAGTTTTTGACATCCAAGTCTGTCTGTCCAATAAGAAACAAATTGAAATTCATTAAACAAAAAAACATAATATATTTACTCATTATTATAATAATCTATAGCAAGCTTTCATGTAAATCAAAATAAGAATGAGTCCTATGACATATCCTTGAGGAACACTTCATTCAAATTTCCGTAATTATCATCTTTTTTGTTTACGGATAAAATAAATAAATATTTATGATATTGAAATCATAAATGAACTATTATTATGACAAGTTTTTCGTATACATCAAATGAAAGGTGAGTCCTAGAACATATCCTTGAAGTACGCCTTTATCTGGATAAGTATCATATTTAAAAAAAAAAATGGAAATATAGCTCTAATATAGTAAAAATATTTTATTATTATTGTTATTTTTTTAACTAAATTTACTGTCATTTTCAGCTTACTTGATTCTAAGTAAATGATAACAAATGAAAACGACAAACTTTTTTTATACATCCAATAAAAGGTGAGTCCTAGGACATATCCTTGAAGAGAAAAATCCTGAAAATATGGAACTCTAATATAAAAATAATTAATACCGATTAGTATAATTTTTTTTTAACTGTCATTTTCCAGCTTGCTTGATTTTAAGTAATTAAAATTGATACTGATGAACAATTTTGTTTTAGATTTTGGACAGATAGACAATTCTTCGCTGGATTTAAAATAGAGCAACTGTAATCGATGCTTTAAATATTAAAAAAAAATGTCAAAGCTTACGTGTGTAACTCATACATATCATTATAGCTTTAAAATTAAGAGAAAAAAAAATCGTGTTAAACGTAATGAAAAATAAAATTGATTTTTGCCATTGGCGTATTTAAAAAAGGAAAGTGAATAATTGTTTACTCGCTAGAAACTTTTTTAGAAATGTCTTTGGATTTTTAGAATTTTTTATAGTTAGAATCATATTAAATTTATGTTAACATATTTTTAAAGCAATAACTGGGAGTTTTATTTAATGTTTTTAAACCAATAAAATTGGTAATTTATAGATTGTGCTATATAGGGTGATTCAGAATTAAAAAAAGACTCTTTTATATTTAAAATGTTATTTTTTATTTATTTCATGTATACATGGTGATCTTACGGTATATAATATCTTTAAAACCTTTTTTTTTTTAATTCTCCACTGTTTCAGATTTATTGCTGTAATTTAAAAAAACTACAAATATACAAATCAAAAATGTTATAGATTATGTTTTGAATTTTTATGTTTCAAAGAATGAAATTTGATTCTGATTCACCCTGTATTTGATTAAACTGCTGTGTGAAAAAATAAATTTGTGTAGAAAAATTGTTTGAAGTAAACAAAAATATTATACCTAAATCAGATCACAAAGGTTGTCTCATATAATTTAAACTATTTAATTTTATACCATTAGTATCAATTTGGCTAATTAGCATTTATCAAAGTAAAAAATATAAAACTTATTATTTGTCTTAAAACTAAAATATAAAATTATTATCATTAATATACTTTGTTTAATAATAAATTGTACATAGAATATCAAGAGTTAGGTGACACTTTTAATTATTTTCGAAAGTTAAATTTTATCTAAATTTTATTCATATAAAATGAAAATTTAACATATATTATAGTTATTTTTTTTTGAAACAAAACCACAAATTTAAAAAAATCGGCTTGATTAAAAAATGCAAAATTCCTGAATGGGAAAGTAAAATGCTGTAAAAATGAAGTAAATTTCTGAAAAAAAAGTTGGTAAATATTGCAAATTTGCACAAAAATTAATTAAAATGAAAAAGGAAACGAATTATTTCTAAAAAATTGTTAAAAATGATAAAAAATTGTTTAATTTCAGCAAAAATTGAAACTATAATAAAAAAAGAATTCAAACAGGCCAAAATCAAAAATACAATAAAATCTTAATACAATTTGTAAAGATGCAAAAAAGACAAGAAAGTACCTAACAAAATGAAAAAAACGTAAAATGAAGTAAAAAAAAGAGGCCTAATGAAAAAAAAGGCAAAAAAAAGGTCAGAAAAAGACAAAAAAATATAAAAAATTTTAAAACTATTAAAAAAAGTTGAAAAAAGAAAAGGCAAAAAAGTGGTAAAAATGCCAAAAAAAAGGAAAGAAAGGCAAAAAAGGCAAAATATAGACAAATAAAAGCTCAAAAAAAAGACTAAAAAATTTAAAAATACAAAAGTTTTATGCTACAACTTTAAACTAAATTATGGAGAATTCGAAAAAAAGTCAAAAGAAATTTGATGCGCTCTACAACTTTGCACTAGAAAATTTTGCAACAAAATGCATTGTTTGTCTTAAAAATTTGGAATTTCCCAAAAATTTTATGTGCATTCATTTGTCCATTATTTTTCCACTAATTATTTTTGTTTGTCCGCCCTTCGTTTCAAAATGGTGGCCCAAAAACTTTTTTTTACAAATTTTGCTCTTGGCACCCACAAATTGCAAAAAAAAACCTTTTTTTTTGAATTTTGAAATTTTTTTTTCGTGCATTCGTTTGTTCATCGTTAGTACACCTAAAATTTTTATTTGTCGAATAACCATTTAATAAAATTAATTATAAATTGAGTCTACTTTGAGCATAAATTTTATTAAATATTTGAATTTAAATTTTCTTAAATAACTACAATTAAAAAATAATAGTTATTTATATACCATAGGTATAAACATCTGTTTATACCCGCGGTGCATACAAACTTTTATGTCATAGTAGTTATTGCATTAAAAATATAAATATTTAAAAAAAATCTGTTTTTGGCTTTATTTTATGTACGCGTGGGCCATAAAGTGCATTTTGCGGGCCATATAATAAACAGGACCGTATATAGAAAAATTCTTTAAGTTTAGTTTATTGTCAAAACCTTGAATGTTCTACATGATTGAATAGAGAAAAAAATGAGGATTTCAATGATGAAATAAAAAGTATAAGTACAGGTATTTAAAAAAAATAGTTGAGGATGACCCTTCAAAGACGAAACGGTGTTTTACAAAATTGTGAAGCCATATTTAGCCTTCAATAAAAGTTTTATAACGTTTTTTTCCATTTTTAAAAATAAGGTAGTCATTAATTAAAACGAAAATCGCCAATTTCGGTTTTTCTTATATATCTCGGAAACCGGACCTGATATTTTAATTTTGAAAAAAATCTTTTAATTCGTTTAGAAAATACACATATTTTTGGACAAATGAAAATAATTAGTCGACAATAATGGACAATCAAAAGTGGGTGCCAATTTCCCTGACCTGAATAAAGGGATTTTTTTTTGTAAAACGAATATAGGTGTACGATTGACAAAAACTAGTGAAAAAATAATGATTTTTCTTGTTGTTGATGATCTTTCTTTTATTTTTTTTCCTTTTTTTCTGACTCCTTGATTTTTGTTTCATTTTACCAAAATAATCTTGACTACGCTGAATGGATCACTCTGTATCCTGAAATCCCTCAAAAAAAAAATAGTGTCATTCTGCCAATTATCATTATCAAAGGATATAACTATTAACGTCAAAAAACAATAAGATTCGTATATAGTGAAATGTGCCAACGAAAAAAACAGGCACTACAGTCAGCATTTCCCATAATTTTAAGTCAATTATATTCCAGTGGCGTGCGGGATTTAATTTAAAAAAATTAATTATTACGGAAATCAAAGTAACTTCGTTACACAGTCTTACTACAGACATTTTCGGTAACTTTTCATAATTTAGTGTTAAATTTAGTCGATTATTATTTATAATGTACAAAATATATTTTAATTTTATCTCAATTGTTTTTATTCGAAATTAAGATATACTGGGTGATTCTTTTAAATTCCCACCTCAGTCACCTAAAGTTGTTCTAGCATATTTAAATTAGCCAGTAGCGTCTTTTAAAATCTGAATGTTTAAAAAAAAATAGTTTAAATTATGAGAGACAATACAACAAACCCCTAAAATAAAGTGTTGTAGACGAAAAAAAAAAACAAAAGAAAAATTGTACACTAGACCATTTAGCACTGTCATTAAATATAGTCGTAGTTTAACCTGAGCTTAAACTCGAGATTAGTATTATATAGGGTGTTTCAGTTAATATATCTAATTAGCACACATTTTTCTATTTGTTTAATATTACAAAAATATAAAACTAAAACATCCTATATAGTGGTAGTTAAACGTAAGCTTTAACTTGAGATTAGTTAAACGCAAAATAGCTTCTAGCACCCTAGTCACCGATCCGCCCTTATTGAATTGTAAATACATTCGATTTTATAGTTTATGTTGACATTGCCCAATGAGTCAGTGATACTATTTTAAGTTTATAGTTTAATTTTTGGTAATAAAAAAATTGAAAAAATATCCAAAAAAAATCGTTTTAATTTAACACTTATAATATAAATTAACATAAAATAGATTATTATTAAAAAATTAAAAACACACTCTCTCACACACACACATTGATTTTCCTATAGTGCTATTAAACCGGTATAGTATATCTACTCATTATTAATACTGCTCTTTTTTTTCACCATTTTTATCAATTTTACAGTAAATTATTTGCTGATCGCTTCAATCTAAGTTGTGAAAATTTATAGTCACTGTTTAATTATAATTGTGTGGACTGTAATTTGTATGATTATTAATAGCTATTTATGTACCAAGGGCATAATCATCTGTTTATACCCGCGGTGTATACAAACTTTTAGGTCATACTATTTGAATATTGCGTACACAAAATGAATAATCGCGGGCCATAAAGTGCACTTTGCGGGCTATAAAGTACATTTTGCGAGCTGTAAAGTGCACTTTATGCCCGCGCGGGCCATAAAGTCACTTTATGACTCGCACGGGCATAAAGTACGCCTTTATTTAGTTGGTAACTAAGCAATAAAAATATGATATTGAACTAGTATGACATAAAAAAAATCGGTTGTGTCGCCCCAAAACTTTCCCGACCAGTATCCACCGAATACTTTTTCAAATTTTTAATATTAAAATTTCAAATGTCAAATTTTGACATTTTTTTTATTTTTGCTGTAAAAAAATAAAATAATGCCAAATATGCAAAAAATCTCAAAAAATTTAAAAAAAAATACAAACATATACAATGAAATGCCCAATAATACATTTAAAGCAAAAAATGGGCTAAAAAAATGTTAAAAATTCTAAAAAAAAAAGTTTCAAAATTGATAAAAGAAATTGTAAAAAATATTTAAAAAAATGCCAAAAAAATGCTGAAAAAAAGTAAAATAATGCTAAAAATGCTAAAAATGCAAAAAAAAATCACAAAAAATAAAAAAAAAATCAAAAAAAATGGGAAAAATGCAACAAAAAAATACATATACAAAGAAATGCACAATAATACATGAAGAGCAAAAAATGGACTAAAAAATGTTAAAGTTCTAAAAAAGTGAGAAGTTAAAAAAAGTGATTAAGGAAATTGTAAAGAATGTTAAAAAAAAATTTTAAAAAAAGTTTAAAAAATGCTGGAAAAAAAGTAAAATAATGCTAAAAATGAAAAAGAAATGCAAAAAAATGCCAAAAAATCTAAAAAAGTCAAAAAAAGTAAAGTAATGTTAAAAAATGCTAAAAGTGCAGAAAATGTCAATGAATTAAAAAAAAATCTAAAAAAAAGTCAAAAAACGCTGAAAAAATTAAAAGAATGCTTAAAAACTTTAAAAATGTAAAAAATCACAAAAAGTCAAAAAAAAACAAAAAAAAGCAAAAAAATGAAAAAAATGCAAAAAAATACAAGCATATGCAAAGAAATGCACAAAAATACATGAAAAGCAAAATGAGCTAAAAAATGATAACGATTCTTAAAAAAAAAGCAAAAAAAGTTTAATAAGAGTTAAAAAAAAATGTAAAAAATGTTTAAAAAAATCTAAACAAAAAATTTAAAAAATGCTGAATAAAGTAAAATAATGCTAAAAACGCCAAATATGCAAAAAAAAATCAAAAAAAAAAGAAAAATTAAAAGAAAGAACAAAAAAAATGGGAAAAATGCAACAACAAAATACATATACAAAGAAATGCACAATAATACATGAAGAGCAAAAAATGGACTAAAAAATGTTAAAAGTTCTGCAAAAAGTGAGAAGTTAAAAAAAGTGATTAAGGAAATTGTAAAGAATGTTAAAAAAAATTTTAAAAAAAGTTTAAAAAATGCTGGAAAAAAGTAAAATAATGCTGAAAATTAAAAAAAAAGCAAAAAAATGCCAAAAAATCTAAAAAAGTCAAAAAAAGTAAAATAATTTTAAAAAATGCTAAAAGTGCAGAAAATGTCAATAAAATAAAAAAAAATCTAAAAAAGTCAAAAAACGCTGAAAAAATTAAAATAATGCTAAAAAACGTTCAAAAAATCCCAAAAAAAAAGAAAAATTACAAGAAAGAACAAAAAAAATGGAAAAAATGCAACAAAAAAATACATATACAAAGAAATGCACAATAATACATGAAGAGCAAAAAATGGGCTAAAAAATGTTAAAAGTTCTAAAAACAGTGATTAAGGAAATTGTAAAGAATGTTAAAAAAAATTTAAAAAAAAGTTTCAAAAATGCTGGAAAAAAGTAAAATAATACTAAAAATAAAAAAAAAATGCAAAAAAATGCCAAAAAATCTAAAAAAGTAAAATAATGTTAAAAAATGCTAAAAGTGCAGAAAATGTTAATAAGTTAAAAAAAATGCAAAAAGATGCCAAGAAATATAAAAAAAGTCAAAAAACGCTGAAAAAATTAAAATAATGCTAAAAAACGTTAAAAATGCAAAAAATCACAAAAAGCAAAAAAAAAACGCAAAAAAATGAAAAAAACACAAACATATGCAAAGAAATGCACAAAAATACATGAAAAGCAAAATGATCTAAAAAATGATAGAAATTCTAAAAAAAAAAGCAAAAAAAGTTTAAAAAGTGTTAAAAAAAAATTGTAAAAAATATCTGAAAAAGTATTCGTCGGGGAAGTTTTGGGGCGACACAACCAATTTTTTTATTTTTGACAGGTGACCTCTATGGATATCAGTTTACTAATAAAACACCCTGTATATGTGTATCCTATTTTACTGTTTTTTTTTGTTATTTCTCATATAAATAAGAATAGTTATAAACTTTTAATATATAATAAAAATATATTAACAGTAATGAAATTTTCTCAGTACCATTTGACATTTTAAAGTTAATTATAATTGTTAATTAACTAGGAAGATTTAGATATATAATTAAACGTTTCTGAATTATTATTATTATATATCTATTGTTCGTTTATTGGGTAAAAATAATATTAAAATTGCAATAAATTGCAATATTTTTGTTCTGCTTGTTAGAACCAATAATATTTGCAATTTAAATCAATTGGTCAATTAGTTTATAATTAATAAAAAGTATACACAAGATCACCCCTATAACATTTTTATTTATTGTTCGATCTTAATGAAATTTTAAGTGAATATGTTAGATGTAATTTCAGATTTTTTGACGTACACAATCAAAATGGTCGACTTCCGGTTTCGCCGGAAATAGGTCCAAATTTTTATTTTTAAATACAATACCCTGTATATTTTGATAAATTTGATTTCTACAAGTCAAAATACATACCATTCAATGGTCAAATGTCACTTTGACAGGAAATTTGATTTAAAAAAAAAAGTTTTTAGTGTGCTTTGCTAAAAATTTTAATTTTGAGTATTTTTTTTTCTAATTTAGAAATTTATGTATGGGTGTCAAAAAAGTCCAGGTGATCCAAGAAGGTATTTAAAAAAATGAATTTAGTCGAAAATTGTGTTGATATTTATCCGAATTTATTAAAATATACAGGGTGTTTCTTTCAAAAATAAAAATTTGGACCCATTTCCAGCGAAACAGGAAGTCGGCCATTTTGTTTGTGTACGTCAAAAAATCTGAAATTATATCTAATATATTCACTTAAAATTTTAGTAAGATCAACCCATTACTAAAAAAGTTATAGGGGTGATCCATGTCCCTATGTGACCCGGTATACTATAGTATATATGGTATAAGTAGCGGGAAAGTAAAAATAGGTCACCGTTCTCGAGTTGAATCAAGCTAACAGACGGACGTACAAAACCCTTTATAAGAGATTTTTTTTTTCGAAAACTCTAAAAATAAATCTTGACCGTGCGATAAAATAGTTTCTCTTTTTTGTAGGTTCATTTGTTTATGGATTTGTAGGTTCTAGTAGGTAAAAAAAGAACTTTTCAAGATGGTTTAAGGATTTCGTAAAAAAAACAATACGTGAAAAAATGAGAAAAAACGAGAAAAAATCGAAAAAAAAAAGAATAAACATTGGAAAAGTTAAAAAAATCAGCAAATAAAATTGTAAAATACAAAAAAAAATGAGAAAATCAAAAAAATTGTAAAAAACCAACAAAAAAACCCAAAATCCAAAAAAAAACTCTAAAATCGCAAAAAAACGAAAAAAAAGTCGCTACAAAATTTAAAAAAATCTTAAAGAATTCAAATAAAATCCCAAAAAAATCGCAATAGCAAAAAAAATTCAAAAAACCGCAAAAAAATTGTAAAAATGGCAAAAAATTGTAAAAAAATCACAAAGAAAACATCTAAAAAATCGAAAACAATTGTAACCATCTAAAAAAAACAAAAAAAAATGAAAAAATAATAAAGAATTGTAATAAATCAAAAAAATCAGAAAATAATACAAAAAAATTAAAAAAAAACAGAATGAGAAAAAATAAGGATAGATTATAAACAACAAAAAAAAATCAGAAAAAATAAACAAAAAATACTGAAATATAGGCAAAAATAGGAAAAATGGGAAAAAATAGAAAAGAACATAAAAAAATTGTTAAAAAATATGAAAAGGAGGAAAAAGTAGAGAAAAATAAGAAAATACGGAAATGTGAATAAAAATAGAAAAATTAAATTAAAAACAAAAAAACAATAAAAAAATAGGAAAAATTCGGAAAAAATGGGAAAAAATATTTCAAAAATAGAAAAAGAAGGAAAATATGAAAATACCTAAATTTGAACAAAAAAATGAAAATGGGAAAAATAAAAAAAAAAACAATAAAAAAAGGAAAAATACAGAAAAATATAAAAAAATAAACTTTGACATTTAATGAATTACGATTTTTGTCGTTTTTTCAATTTTTTGTGATTTTTTCAAGTTTTTTTTCGTTTTTTGCAATTATTAGCGTTTTTTGCATTTTTTCCGTATTTTTTGTTATTTTTTTATTAATTTTTTTGATTTTTCCGTTTTTTCCGTATTTTGGAAGTTCATTTTTCTTTTTTTCCCAATATTTTCTGATATTTCCAATTTTTCGATTATTCTAATTTGTTCTCGGTTTTTTTTCTCATTTTTCTGTTTTTTGTTTTTTTCTAGTTTTTTATTTTTTTCCCCGTTTTTTTTTTCTTTTTTTTTCTATTTCTTTCTTTTGTTTTCAGATTTTTGTCATTTTTTTCTTATTCCTCTGATTTTTTTCGATTTATTTCAATTCTTTCGGATTTTTTAATGTTTTGTTCCATTTTTTTTGGATTTTTGTTTTTTTTCCAAATTTTTGCCGTTTTTTTAATTTTTTGTGATTTTTTCGTTTTTTGTGATTTTTAGCGTTTTTTGCCATTTTTTCCGTATTTTTTGCTGGTTTTTTAAAAAAAAATTATTTTTCCGTACTTTATAATTATTTTTTATTTTTTTGTCAATATTCTCTGATTTTTTCAATATTTCGTGTTTTTTTTTCCTATCGAAATAAAAATAACTGTTTAATTTTGTACAAAAATCGCTACAACTAAAAATTGGTACATGGTTCGTGTGGCAAAAAAGTTCGTGTTTTTTTTTAAATAATACATCCTGTATACTAAAATCGTTATATTTTAAAAGTATTCAAAAATTAATGAATTTTAGAAATATGAAAAAGAATGACTTTGGTTAAAGTTTGTTAAGATATGAACCTCGTACATATTTAAATATGTACAGGGTGTTTATAGAATAAATGTTAATTATTTTTTTAAATTAAAACAACCTATACAGGGTGGACCGGATTTAATTTGAGAGATCTCGTAAACCATAATAGATGCAATATCGGTTAAATAAAAAAAAAATATGTAAAATATACTGGGTGTTCCATTTGATTCAGATATTATGCCAATTTCAAAGAAACCGGAAGTTCGTCATTTTTAATTTTTATGTCATTTAATTCAAAATAACCACCCCAAATTTTAAAATAATCCGTTCATTAGTTCTGAAGATATAAACTTGACCCGACCCTATGAGCCACCAGGTATAGCGGTTTGTATAAACAATTTAAATACGTTCCACCCTGTATATATATATTTAATTATAAATAAATAATAAATTTAATATTAATTTATCGATGTTCAAAAAAATTTTAAGTAAAAAAGTTCTTTTACTAGGACAATTATTTTATTATAAAGTTGAAAAAAATTGAGTGGGATTACCCCCTCTTCATTTTCTTAATTTTATATACCAACAAATGATTTTCGTTTAAAAAAAAATTGTTATCATGATCACATAATATGCTGTAATAATAAAGGAAGGTTACGTTTAATGTAGCATTAATACCAATGAGGTATTACAGCTAAAATAAGTGAATCTTGCAATCAGCGTTTATCGTGATATAAAATAATGTGCATTGGTACTATTGGATTTTTATTGTACTTTTTTCGTGTTTTTATTTATTGTAATGGACTGAATTTTATTTCACCTGAAAATGTGGTAAATATTTATTATATATTATTTTTCTCCCTATTTGTAAAATTGAATTTATTTTAGAAACAGAAAATAACTTTTGGTACTATTTTAATTTAGAATTTATTGTATTTATGATTTTTTTATATTAATTTATTTTCAATGCCATGGATAATTATTAACACTCGTGTACTTGATTTAGGATTTTTTTTTCACCTTTTTATGATAGCAATAAAATTTTATTATTTAATCAAAATTTATACCCAAAACCGGAAATAATTGCACCACGCGCATTTTCATATCTATAAACCGATTTATAAAATAAAAGACTAACACAAAAACTAATTAATACAGGGTGTCCTACCGGTAACGCCTCGGTCTATAGAGCAATAACTAAGCATTTTTTTTTTAAAATCTGTTTTCACAGCGAAATTCATATTATAAAAGACAAGAATCTATAAAAAATTCGAATTTTACAGGGTAATCCGGAAAAGAGAGTCATATATTTTTTTAAATGGAACACCCTATATTTTTTTACATTTTTAAATTCGTCCTAAGAAGCTGATTTAAAAAACCGCAAGGTGTAAGAGCGAGAGAATGTTGTGACGTTGCCACCATCAAGCTTAACATAAAATTAATATAGTTAGAATTTATTTCTAATTCTTCCTGCTTTTTTTATTTTTTTACTATTATTATTATTATAAAAAAATCCCATTTTGTATATAATCAAGGTATAAGAGCGAGAGAATGTTGTGACGTTGCCAGCATCAAGCTTAACATAAAATTTTTAATATAGTTAGAATTTTTTTCTAATTCTTTAAGCTTTTTTTAAAATTTTTAAATATTATTATTATTATTCTTGTAAAAAAACGGTTTTATATATATTCAAAGTGTAAGAGCGAGAGAATGTTGTGACGTTGCCAGCATCAAGCTTAACATAAAATTTTTAATATAGTTAGAATTTTTTTCTAATTCTTTAAGCTTTTTTTTAAATTTTTGAATATTATTATTATTATTCTTGTAAAAAAAACGGTTTTATATATATTCAATGTGTAAGAGCGAGAGAATGTTGTGACGTTGCCACCATCAAGCTTAACATAAAATTTTTAATAAAGTTGGAATTTATTTCTAATTCTTCCTGCTTTTTTTAATTTTTTTACTATTATTATTGTTACTCAATAATAGGTTTTTTATTAAAATTCGCAAAATGTATACCTAACCTAACCGAGCGTACTTTTGAACACCCTGTATACATTGTCGAAACCTAATAAAAATATTAATTGTTCTATATGGTTAGTTAGAGAAAAAAATGGGGATTTCAAAGATGAAATAAAAAGTACAGATCCGTATTTAAAAAAAAATATGGATAGGTCAATAAAAAATTAAGGTGTTAATTAAATAAAACTAAAACCGTCAATTTCGGGTTTTTTTCAAAATATCCCGAGAACCGGACCTGATATTTATCGAAAATTAAATCTGGTCCACTCTGTATATACTGGGAATGTTACAGTGTTACTCCTTCCTCCCTACTAACTTTTGTACGGTAAAATATTCGAAATAATACTCAGATAAATCGATTTTTTTTTCAAATAAAATACATTTTTTAAATAAAAAATATATCCTAATAGGGTAAATATTCCCTTCAAAATTGTAAATACTAAAAGAGGTCAACTGATAGCTTATTTGAAAGAATTTTTATTTTCTGTTTGATGGTTTAAAAAACTATTAGTTGAATAAATAATTAAAAACCCTTTCAAATGAGCTATCAGTCGACCCCTGTTGCTATTTAAAATTTTCAACTACGCACTGTATATATAGCGGGATAGTATTATATTGGCTAAAATTTTTATTTATTAAATGTATGTAATGATGTGATTATACTTGAACTTGGCAATGATTGGCATTTTTTTTAATTAATAAAAAAATAATTAACATAACTAATGATTATTTATTATAAATTATTACTAAAAACGTCGGAGGAAAGAATAATTATTATTATTTTAGACACAATTTAATGAGACATTAATTTCAGTAACCTTAACGTTCTGATTTACGAGTACCAAATAATGATAGGAACTAATCAAATTGATTCAAAATTAAAATTCTACCTATTAGAATTTTGCCATGTTTATATTTTTTTTATTATTAAATCCAAAGTCTAGTGTTTGAACAAATTAGTTGGAAGAGAACTTACAACTAGTTTCGGCATACAAATGCCATCATCAGACCTAGTAACAATTAGTAATAAAACCGGTTCTATTTTATATTACTCATTGCTATTATAGGCCTGATGATGGTATTTGTATGCCGAAACTAGTTGCCATTCCCCTTCCAACTAATTTGTTTAAATATGTTGTGGTAAGTACTAGACTGTGATTTTTCTTTCTTCTTTTTTTTTGCCTTATTTTTATTTAATTTTTCTCAAAAACTATTAATTTTATCCATATCATAATTTTTTTACTAAATAAAACAAGCAATTGATAAAAAAACAATTTTGAAAATTTGTTCAGTGGCGGAGAAAATTGGTGGCAAAATATTCGGCCATACCCAACTAGGACGTCACTGGTAAAAGGTTATGATAAAAATGACTAGTTACAATATGGGTCGTATATTTATTTTATTAATTTTAAAACACCCTGTATTTCGAAAACTAAGGATTTTTAAATATTAATATCTGACCTAGATATTCATTATTTTATAAGAGGAGTCTGCCATAAAACATTTAACATCGAATTCTGAAACACCCTATATATTTTCCACCAATATGAATTTTCTATAAAATAACTAATTTTGGGCCCAACTTAATTTAACTTACGCAACAAAGACCGAAACAATGAAAAACCAAAAATTTGGATTTAAATTTATCTCTCTGTAATAAAACAATTATAGCAGCCGATAAAATTACTTGAGACGGTACTGTTATTTTGCCCCTTACGTCAAAATTTGAGGTGCTTGAACTTGTTCGCCAGTGATGCCAGATTGATTTTCATTGTAGCAGAATTAACTATTACGTTGTTTATTACAATTCTAAAAGGCATGATGATTTCTAAGACAATTTAAATATACTTCATTTTTTAACTATAATAATTATACATAAATTATTGAAAAACTTAAAAAAATCTTCAGAAGTGTAAATCTGTTAAGCTATTTGCAATTATTTTTTATCAATATACAAATTTTTAATTTCTAACTAATACTATTATTATGATAGACAGGAATATTTAAAATATTGCTTATTTTGTTATAATACAATTTGTCAATTAAAGCGATAAATGCATCGTGAAATTTACTTCATGTACCCGGTTTTTTTTTAAACTTGGCAACGTTGCTTTTGACTCTATACCTTTCTCTAAGTTTTTGACTTGATTTCTAATAACCAACTCCCGATTGCTGGATGGGAAATTCTTCTTCGGAAAATCTTTTAGATTTTAAATTTTAGTTTTATAATAATAGACTTCATCCTAAAATTGTTTCCTTTCGTTACCACAAGTACTACCTAACCACGAATTGATCTTGAACATAAGCTTCAAGGTCATTTACGTTTGAAATTATTTTTTGAATTAACTCGTCTAATATTAAATATAAGGTTTACAATCGTAAAATTATTTAATCGGTTATATTACTTTTATCATATGCATCAAAATAATTTTTGAGAGTCAATTTGATTGAATTTAACCAAGCGTGGGTAATTTTGTTCAAATTGAAACTATAATTTATTAGGATATTTATAATAATAGGTAAATAGAGTTAATTGAAAATGACTTACGAGAGAATGCAGACCCAAAGTTCTTTCTTGAATTAGCACTGAATCACTTTTTTTTTAGTACCGGCACCAAAAAACTTAATTAAGTCGCCATATTAGGTACGTTCGCTATATCTCCAATAACTACACCGGAGTAACACTGATACCGCTCGGTAATTTCTGTTGTACACTTACACTATATTCGTTGCTAAAATGTAATTTTAGATAAATTTACCACTAAAACCAAGTATTAAACTTGATTTGGAGGAGGTTTGAGAAATGTAGTACAAATATTTGAAAGTTGTATGATGTTATTGTTATTGTTTTTTGTGCTTATTATAACCTATAAATCCTTAAATTGGCATGATTTTATAAAAATGGGTCATTAGAAACCTGAAAAATAGGTATTTTTTTATTTTTTTTAACCTGTATTCGCCCTATATAATTCAAAAAAAATTAAAATCTGTGACGAGTTAAGGTAGATCAGTTAAAAAAATATGAGAAAGATGACGCCACTGATGTATCGATAATAAACCATTAACTACATCTCAATACTATAAATCATCGCCAGAGGGAGTTACGTATTTATTCTAGTTTTTCAATATTAAAAATACTATTCTTGAACATTGTGACACAATAATTATAAGGAATTTTATAGAAATACCAAGAATATAGTGAATAAATAACGTCGATTATACCGCCATCTTCACAGAAATAGAGAATTCATGGATTTAAAAGTAATTACAGGATACTGTTGTTGAAGGTATTACGTTCGACTCTAGTACACTTATCAACACTGACAAGTGAAATGTTAAAATATGTAGTGTAGAATATAAATTTGATGCAGGAACAGCGAACATAGCTTTTGTCTATGTAACAGTTTGGTAAATGACAGGGTTGTATTTAGGGGTATGGACTCGATTTTATTCCAAAGATCTAAAATCATTTAAATACAGATTATTTAATTCAATTCGGATAAATCTGCAATGATAAGTTTTCCGAATATTTTGTTTGGTGGGTTTTCTTCAAATTTAAAATTTTATTAATATTTTTCACATAATAATTTATCAAAATTTAAACAAGCTACAAAATAAATTCAATGTAATTTTATATGTGCAGTAAAAATGCATTTCATGCTAAACCGGAAATAGGAAAAAATTAAAAAAAAACGAATAATATCAAAAACAACCGGAAAAAACCGGAAAAATCTAAAAAACCAAAAAAAATCGAAAAAATCTAGAAAAAAAAAACGGAACAAATGTGAAAAAATCCATGTACTAAATAAATAAATAAACTTTTAGGATAAAAATCTTTTGGCATCGACAAATACAGGTTATGTACAAGGCCGTCAAAGATTCACATATACCGGAAAAAGATATTGGTCTTTTGAAGGAATACCATATGCTCAACCACCTCTAGGAAATTTACGTTTTAGAGTAAGATATTAATTATTTAGAGCTATTTTTCTTTATACATTTTTTATTTAAACAGGCTCCAGAACCACCTTTACCATGGAATGGTATATTGGACGGTACCAAAGAGGCTCATACTTGCGTAGAAACTATGAATACTTTAGATATGGACATCGAAGTGTTTGGATATGAAGATTGCCTTTATGTAAACGTATATACTCCAAAAGTAAGTACAGAAAATAGTTATTTATGCAACAAGTGTGTAAAAATGATAATTTACACACATGAGTGATAAAAAGACACTTTACACATTGGTTACGTACAATATTTTTTCTACTACCAAAAAATATGTAGGTATTAAGTAAAAAATAATCAATCTACTTTACGCATTAGTAGGTAAAATACTTTACGAATTAGTATTTCATTTTACGCACTAGGGCATAAAGTTGAACTTTACGCACGACAAAGTATGTGTAAAGTTAGTAATTTACGTACCATTTTTCTTTAGTTTTCTCTATTTTACTCTATTTGTCCCCATGTTACTTTATTTTCCCTATTTCAATTTATTTTTCCCTGTTTTATTTTATTTTTCCCTATTTTCAGTATTTTTCCCTATTTCCTCTATTTTTTCCATTTTAAAATTGCAATAATTTAAATTAATAATCGTTACTAAAGAACGAATACAATTTATGATACATTTCACATATGTTTGTACCATTCTTTTAAAGGATACATTTTATATCAATTAAACTTTTTGTGTGGCTAAATTCTGATTGTACAATAATTTTTTTTTCTAGAATCCCAAAACTTCAGGAAGATTATTACCAGTATTGGTTTGGATATACGGAGGTGCATTTATGTTTGGAAACTCATCATCAACGGTTTATGGTGCAGACAGTTTTTTAAATCAAGAAATAATCGTTGTTACTTTTAACTACAGGGTAGGACTCTTTGGTAAATTTAAAATTAAATTTTATTTAAAAATAATTATACTTTGTATTTTGTCGTTTCAGGTTTTCTTAGCACCGAAGATTTAGAATCTCCTGGAAATTATGGCTTAAAAGATCAACATTTTGTTCTGCAATGGGTACAAAAGAACATCAAAAATTTTGGCGGGGAAAAAAATCGAGTAACAATATGTGGTCAAAGTGCTGGCTCAGCTTCAGTATTTTACCAATTAATTTATAATAAAAATAAAGGTCTCTTTAATAGCGCAATAGCGAATAGTGGAAGCACTTTGTGCAATTGGGCATTACAAGCAAATCCTAGAAAAATCGCTTTTGATTTAGGAGTAGGAGTAGGGATACATACAACTAATAGCAAAGAACTAATTACAAGATTAAGGAATACTAATATTGACATGTTGAAAAGTGCGTCTAAAATTGTGCTTCTTTTGGTAAATAAAATAAAATTAGACCATAAATAATTTCTAATTCGTATTTCTTTTAGTTTGCACCTCAAAGTGATCGAGAAGGTCTTCCATTTGTTCCTACAATAGAACCTCCACATAAAGATGCTATTTTGACCAAAACAACATACGAAATTTTTGAAAAAGGCGAATTTATCAAAGTACCGATACTTATGGGCAACACTAATTTGGAAACATTAATGTTCTCACATAGTAAGCTTAAATTTAAAAAGAAATTGAACAAGTTTTGAAGTACTCATCAATAGACGAACTAATAACACAGAACTTAACCTCAAATTGTTTATTTGGAATCAGTTTTTGACAAGAATGACATTTGTGACGACACACTTTCCTCGTCTATAATAAATGAGTTCGGCTTTAAGAATTTGGAGCATGTAAGTTCGGTGTAAGTAAATGTCAATTGTCAAATGTCAATAATTTGTCATTGTAAAGATATAAACAAAACATTTGATATTTTTTGGTTTTACTACTTTTGTTTGTATTGTTTAATTGTTGAATTGTTTAATATTATTTATCGATCGTTCTGTCCACTGACATCGCCCTTTTTTTCGCCCCACTGACATCGCCCTTTTTTTCGCCATGAATAATCCTGCTCTAGTTGCACTCTTCTGAGTCTTATCACGAGGAAAAAAAATATTTTAAAGCTTACTTCGCGGACTAAACTGTTCCGAATTTCACAGTTGATAGATATTTTACCCAAAACTTTCGCTTATATTTAGATAAAATGCGTGTTACTCTGTTTTTCTGGCATTATTAGTGATCCGTCAGTTTTAGTTAGTAATATCCACTTGGAGGCTATTTAAAAACAGTAATAACGTTATAAACAGGTACTAACGATACCACCATGTATATAACTTAAAAAAAACACAGAACGTCTCTTACCTATGCACAGAACACAGCAAAAATCGTAAAACAATAAGTCTACGTGGTCTGCGCATGCCTGAACTCCACGTCAAACCGGAGATAATTTTATATACTCCATCTACTCTTTTTGTCAGGACAGGGTAAAACGAGTGAAAAGAGTAATCAAGCCGAACTCAGCTAATGTGTAGTTATTTTAGCAATTTTTGTTTAGAATGTTTGACAAGTATGACAGTTGCTGTAGTTATTACCAACTTAAGTGTTTCGTCACTATTATCACGATCCAATAAAATCTCATTTTTCTAATTGTATTTTTTTAGTTTTGTTCCTACTGAAACCGCTGAATTTGTTGTATGATCTTAGTCCTGGATCTTTACCAAGTAAAAGTATGAATATTAGAACTTTGACTGAAAAAAGGGAGGCTGGAAGAACAATATTAAATCATTACTTTCCATCAGGAGCCTACATTAATGCAAACGATTATCAGTTATTACAAGTAAGTGGATTTAAAATTTTTTTTTCCTGCAAATATAATAAATTTTCATATTTTTTAGTATACATCCGATGATCGTTTTAATAGACCAATACATAAGACTGTACAACTAGTTTCAAAGCATACAAATCTGTATTATTATTTATTTACGTATTCTAGCAATTATGGCAAAAGTTTGCTACGACGAATTTCCAACGAAAATAGATCAGTAGCAGGTAAAATACTTTTTACAAGGTTATGTATTTTGTTCATCTGGCAATATTGCCTTTAAAATCCATTTTGATTAAGTCAGTTGTCAGTTGTCAACGTAGAAAAAGCATAGAACATATGCTTGAAGAAGAATTTCGCTTTAGTTCGGTAGACGCGATGGGTCTTGCAAATGGTGAATTCTCTTATAGCATAATACGCACAACACAAATGTAAACACAAACCGATAAAGATATATTTAAAGTTCTAAATATGAGTCATACGTGAGTCTTAGTAATGACCGACTGTTCGCACATTACTCGTATATTTGACTCCTACTAACTTTATATTCTAAGAGAAAAAGTTTGTTGCCAAGTAATTAAATCTGTTTTTGGCAGTATTCATTAAATTCTTTTTAGGTGTAGCTCATCTTGAAGAGCAATTTTACATTTGGAAGCGAAGAAATGTAAAAGTACTAAAACCAACTGGACTTGACCAATTAATGTCACGAAGATTGATAAGAATTTGGAGCAATTTTATCCACTTCAGGTAAATATACACCTGTAGATTAAATCAACAAAATATTACTTTTTATCACCATGATAAGTATGATTATGACTCAGTGTTGTTACTTATCCCACGCCACCTAAGGCCAGTTTCATAACTGACAGGCCCAGTGTTACCAACCTGTGGGGAATGGAAAACTTAAAAAAAAGAACAAAAATGATTGCAGTTACAATTTGTTTTTAGGAATCCGACTCCTGTTAAGGAAAAACTTCTTCAAGAATTTATGTGGCCTCCAGTAACATCTCCAAATAATATTACTTATATGGAGATAAATAAGAATTTTACGTTACATCAGAATTTTAGAAATGAACATATGGAATTTTGGGAGCAACTATACCAAACTTACGGACATCCACCGTATCTTACTTATTAGAAAAAATGTACAACTAATCAGAAATTTTATAAATTTTTGATTTATAAATAAAAAAACCACAACAATAAATACTTGAAATCAAACATTTTATAAATCAAAGTGTAAATAATAAATGTATATAAACCAAACTAGAATGTTGAAAAACTAGTATCTAAATTAATATCGTCAATTAATCCTATTAAAATATCAAAAACTTGAACAGAATCATGTATAATATTCTCCCAATTATTAACAAACTCCTTCCTTTTGTCTTCCAAAAACTCCACTAAAAAATCATTAGTTGAAATGTATTCTATAGCAAGGAAATAAAAAAAATCTTGCAACTCGTCCGATTTTTTTGCAATCATATGTTTATTTTGTGAGTTTTCGTTTCTGTTGATCAACGTTTTTGCTAGTTTTAACCAATCTTTTAGCGTCTGAGGAGAGCAATCTTTGATTGAATCAAAACTGTTTAAATTTTCAATTTCTTTGTAACGATATTGGCTCTCCTCAGTCGTGGTACTGCTATTGGTTTCTGTAAGGGAATCCTAAAAAAAAATAAGTCTAAATAAATAAATCAGAGATTCATTTGAAACAGTTATTTTTATCTGTTACGAATATTATAAAGATTCATCCACCTCTAGTACGATTAATGACTGTCTAGATTTTTTAAGGTTATGTACACTCTGGACCAAATCAGATTATATACATTTTAAGAATCATATAATAAATACAATCAGTAATCTTCCTTCGTTCTTAAAAATCGTCGGGCGATTCAGTCAAGGATCACTAATTTTTTTGATCCTGATTAATTCAAAATCAACGAACTCGAAACGTATTAATTAGATGCGAAGTTACTGGAATCAGTTCTGCCTGATTCTTTTTATGTCGTTCTGACATTTTGAGCTCTGAATTGAACAGAATAATCAATAAACAATGTAAGGTAATTCAAATAAATCGATCTCGTTAAAAATCGAACCACGAATCGATCGATATCTTGATGGATCTCGTTCCTGTAATTAACTTTTTTTCAGGTAGTCACCACAACATACATAATCATGTATTACTTATTGACGTTACCAAATTGTATATTATTTAAAAAATAATTTAATTTGTGATATGTGATAACCAAATATCATCACTATAAAAAACTGTCCAATATTTTTTTTTCTTAAATTGACAGACGTCAGACTGACTAGTAATTTTATGTTAAAATATATAGTGTGGCTAATCTGTTTGGGTGTGTCTACTGGGCCAGTGCCAAGTTTAAAAAGTAATGAATTATTTGAACATGATATGCATAAAAAATGTAATTACGGCCTAATATATTTTAGCATATTCTAATCCATTTTCTAAATATTTATTATAATGAAAAAATGGAGTAAAACTATATACTGGCTGGGAATTGTCAAAAAGTTAAAAGAAATATTAGATGGACAAATTAATATTTTAGTTGAAATATATATTTTAAATTGTAATAAACTTACTTCATCGTCTGTATCGATCAATATAGTACTTGATGTGTTTGAAAAAAATGATTCCGGTAAACAACAGGCTACTAAAAAAAATACAATTATTGTTCTAAATTATATTGATAGAAAATTTTGGAAGCACCATTTGACATTATCCACTTGGTGCATGCGGTGTTGCCGTTGTTTCTTTTCGTATTTTGTGTTATTTGGTAGTTCTCAACTTGTTACAGTGGAATAGAATTTAGTCAAACAATCAAATTTGTTTTTATTGTCATATTAGTTTCACTGGACCACAATATAATAGTTTGATTATCTTTATGTAAGCTCCGGGTATGTTTGTTGTAATAGTCTAAAATTAATATAAAAAATCTCTTACCTTTGCTTTTAATTGAAGAATTATATAGACTACTGCCTCTATCGGGTTGGGACATATTTTTTGGCTTAACTCAAAACTGGCATCTAACTGAAGTGCCAAATAGACAGTTTACACAAATAATAATCTAGAAATCTAATCATCTGTTTTGTTAAATTATTTATGTATTTACGCGATATTCTTCTTTTTACGCCCTCAGCTATCAGGGCTATTCGGCGTACGGATGTGACCAATAGCTGTGACGAATTTTTGACATTTGACACCTCAAAAACCGTCTCAGTCACATTCAATTAGTATGTTTTTTCTGCCCTCTCATTTGTTATAACTTTAGAATATACGGTAATTTATTGCGCGTTATGGTCGTGGATTCAAACAAAGCGTAGCGGCCATTGTTTTAACATAAGTGTATTTGGAAAATCGTAAAAATCACAACAAAATGGCGGCCGTGACGTTTTCACTAAATGAGCGTATAGTTTGTCGGAAGAATTTCACTTACGCTTGGTAGACGCGATGGGTCTTGTAAATGGCGGATACAAATGACAACAAATCTAACTATGAGTCATAAGGAGAATAAATAAATTTAAAAAAAAACCTATTTTTAATTTTATTTCTTATAAAAATAAATTTACTATAAACATGAGCATTGCAGATATAAAAGATAATATCGTTTGATTTGGATCACTGTATTTGACAGTAGATTCTGAAGACGAAGTAATCAAGTCATCTAATCCTATGAGTTCCAAAGCATTTTCTAAATTTTGAAAATTTGCTTCTCCGATAGAAAGTTCACAGTTATATGAAGTGGATAAAATACCTGTAAGCTTTTTATCATAGAGGAGAGCACTTCCTAATGATTGCTGTATAAATAAAAAAATTATTAAAATATCAAATTCTAAGATAAGTCAAAATGTTATTACCTTACAAAGAGTATTAGTTTCATTAATATTTTTAACACATATTTGTTCCCTGTTAAAACGTCCACAATCTATTATTTCCACCTCATCTATACCCAATTCACCAGTTTCCTGAAAATACAAATACTGATAAATGCCTTCCACATATGACAGTCCAATATATAGAGCTGGCAACAATGTTATATCATTGCTGTTGGCACCATTGGGAGGTTAGAGCGATTAACAGAGACATGGTAGGGTAGATGAAGCAACACAGACCCTGAATAATTACACTAGGACTTATTACGCATGTTATCATTTTTTTTAAAGTACGTATCAAAAACTGTTATAAAAATGCATTGTCACTGAAAGTTTGATTTATATTTCTTTTTCGAAATATTACTACGGCCCTGAACCAACAACGCTAATTTCAAAACAAAAGATGCTTTTCGAGTCGAGATGTTGCGAATATCGGCTTTACATAGAATACACAAAAATCAGTATATTTCATGCTTATTATGGGTATATTCCGAAATACACATCAGTATACTGACGTCATGAATTCGACGCCATATTGAACTGGTGAGAAAAGTGACCAGTGTAGTGTGACAGTAGTGAAGTGAAATATTTAAAATAATGGCAGCTCAGCAGTCTCAAAAAATTAAACAATTACTTTCAATAGACGAAGGTAATTAAGTCCTATATTTGTGACTATGTTAATGTTATGTTAAATAATTTTAAAATTTAGACTTCTAATATTTTACAGATTCTGATTACGATGCAACTTTACTAGTAGATTACTTATTGTTGTAATAACTAGCACCTAAATTCTTTTGAAATAGATTATTTGAAATGTATTATAACTTTTTGAGCATAAACGTAAACAACAAACACGTGCTCTATTTTTAATTACGTTAACGCGCTGGCCAGTATATTTCGGAACAAATCGTCAGTATGGAGTCGATTCATGACGTCATTACCACTGGCCAGTGTACTGATGTATATTTCGGAATACACCCTATATCTCTATGAATTTTTATTCGTCGAGAAAGCCATGATTGTCACTTAAACTGACAGTTGGCATCACTGTCAGTTTGAATGACATTTCTTTTACTTTTTGAACGCGATTTAAATAACTCAAGTGAAATACTTTTAGTGAAAATGTATCAAGGAAAACAAACGTTAAATAATATTAATGCAGATTCTGATATATATGTTAGAAAAATGTATCAACAAAAACCAACAAAATTTGATTCGAATATACAAGTACCTGTTTACGGTACATCTGCGAAAACTGGCAATAATTCTGGTAATTCCAATTTTCAAACAATGAAACTACAGGGTGGTTTAAATTATGCTAACACGAGACCTCAATTAATGAGTTTACCGAGTGGATCAGGATTTACAAATACAACACGTCAAGTAATGAATATACCGAGTGGTTCAGAAAGTACTAAAATGAGATATCAAAATTACAAACCGGAATTTCAACAGAATGTAAGTAGTACTTCTAATTCAACTAAAATAAATCATCAAATTGGCGCAAGTACTTCAAAAATTAATATTTTACAAAATACAACTTGTAATCCTGGAAGTTCGAATGTTTCTGTAGTTCAAAAAAATGTCGCCGATTCTTCTAGTACTATGAAAAAAGATTTTAAACTTTTTGGTACCCGTCAAGGAGAAAAACTTTTCATACTAACAGGAACAGTAGAAAGATTAATACAATGGCATAAATGTTTATTAAACACATTTTGTTACTACGAAGTTATAGCTAGTGTTGTAAGTCTACAAGAAGGTACTGTGCGCACGCAAAAAATTATGCTTCTAAGAGATAGAAACGGACCTATACTTCAAGTTGTTTATTATTTACTCACTCATATCGCCATTGATGATTTTCATTTAGGTAAAATTGTTAGATGCGTGGGAAACATGATCGGACATAATATTTTAAATGCTATCTGCATTAGGGATGCTTCACAAGAAGAGGTCGAACATTTGGAACGTTTAACGCTGATATCTGAACAAGCTGTTGGGAATCATTTAAAACATTAAGTTTCAAAAAAAAGTTTTGTCATATTATTGTTCATATTTAGTTTGTTAAATGTTTAATAATTAACTATTACTTTGAATAAAAAATGTTTCTTCAAGTTTATTTCATGAATTTTAATTAAAGTTATACAATAGAAAACATTTTAAGCCGCTTCAAGAGCGGGGCTGTTAATAAATTAATACCAACTTTGACATAATTTGGATATTATGATTATTCTAGAAATGATGTTTTAATTTTAACAAGTCAGTGGTACTCAAACAAATTCGCTTTATTAAATTTAAATTAATTCAAAAAAACTCTAAACGTTTTGTCGAAAATTGGTTAAATAAAAAAATATAAAATCACCTGATCCCATCCGGCAACCATGCACTTTTGCCCAACGTTTGGAAAATTTGTTTCCAAAGAAATAATGGAGCTTCCACTTGGGAATCTTGTAGATACCTAAAAAAGTTTTAACCATTATAATTTTTCAATGAAAATACAAAAAATCTCTTCCTGTCTTTTCCCTTTTCTTACTAGTTCTTTCTATTTTTCCTGTTTTCATAATTATTTCCAATTTTTCTCTACTAATTGCGTCTTTTCTCTATTTTTCATTATTTTTTTCTAATTCTATCTATTTTTCACTATATTTGTCCCGATTTTTCCTATATTTTTCAATTATTCCCCATTTTCCCCTATATTTTTCCATGTTTTCCTAATGCCTATTTTATCTATTTCTCCTATTATTTCCTGTTTTTGTTTTTCATTATTATTTCCTAGTTTTTACAATTTTTCATTGGTATTCTTTGTTTTTCTCAATTTTTCACTATTTTCCCATATTTTTTCCTACATTTTCTTATTTTTCCCAGTTTATTAATATTTTTCATTATTATTTCCTATATTTTATTTTTCTAGTTTTTCCTATTTTCCCCTATTTTCTCAGTTTTTTTCGTTTATTTTTCTTTATTTAACCCTATTTGTCACTTTGCTTTTTTGTTCCTATTTCACTTTATTTTTCCCTATTTTACTTTATTATTCCCATTTTAAATAAATAATCGTTACTAAAGAACACTTTTTACCATCTCTATTTTTCGTTACGTTACAATTTCTGGAACTTTGTTCCAAAAAAAAACTTACCTCTATCACAGCCAGATCATCAGTCATCGAATACTGATCAAATTGTTTATGAAACGTTATTTCCTCGACATCGTAATTTTGAATAGTCTTCGAATTAAAATTATTTCCACCTGCTTTTACTGTTAAAACAATAGGGGGTACAATACCACCCCAACTATAGTATAAACAATGTGCTAGGGTCAGTACTTTGTTGGAGTTAACGATGATTCCACCGCATAAATATTCATCATCGTAGTTTAGATGAATAGAAACCTAAAATAATACAATAAAATCTTACATCATACGCCCTCTGGTGTTGATATTAGAAATTAGCATAATGGTGTAAACAATTTTTCTTTATTAAGTTGGTATTTAAATATTTTGTAGTAGTGTGTCGTCACAAATGTCATTCTTGTCAAAAATTGATTCCAAACAAATAATGTCAGGTTAGATCCTCTGTTGATGATTTGTTTATTATTTTTTATACCAGTCTTTATTAATATATTTATATATCACAATTTTTTTAAAGTTAACACGTTGAACACAAAAAAACATCAATCGATATCTGACAAGCAGATTTAAATTTGCCAGAGGTTTGTTTATTTGGATTCACTCTTTGACAAGAATGACATTTATGACGTCATAACTACACTTTTACGTAGGGTAAAATTTCAGTACCTTACACAGTCTCCTGATAAGTACATATAAAATTTTTAATGAAGTTTAGTCAACCCACTACAATTTTTATTTTCACTTAATATTTTACCTGGTATGGAATTTCCCCTACTTCTACAAGTTTACTTCCATATTCATAATTAATTTCATCTCCATATGCTGAAACTATATTACAGCTAAATAAGTTCCGAAAAATGCTGAGAAAAGTTAACTTTAATATTTACCAAGTGAAAAAATAATCAAAATGATCATGGCCGTTTTACCTACAATTTTAACTCATAGCACAGATTTTTATTCAAAGTTGTTAGTCTATTCTAGTAAGTTCAACTAAAATCTGGTGCGTCATAAATATATGATAAGATCCACCTAAATCTTCGTTATCTACGATATTTAACAATTTGTCATTGTATTTTGCGATAATACACGTTGCAATATATAACAACGAAAAAACAAATAAAAGATTTTAATCTAAAACAAAGAAATTATTGAAATTGAACAAATAAATAATATAAAAAACATATATTTGTCTGGATACCTACCAATCATTTGATTCAATATTTGAGAAAAAATAAACAAATATTTTTTAATTACTTATAAATGATGCGCTCCCGCCATTAAAAAAAATAAAAGGATTAATAATGGCGTTCATTAATTATTGTCTAGTGCCATCTATTGAGAAATAGGACAATCAAAATTTTTAACGGATCATGAATGAGAAGACAATTAACTTTTCCTGTGAAATATAACGCAACAAACGGCCATTCAATAGTGGCCTTCTGAGTATAATGACTTTAGTCACATAAATTCAAATAGCAGTATCCAAGTAGCTCACCTTTCGTTGCCATTTCGAATAGTTATAGTGGACTGAAAATAACCATAGCTATAGATTGATAAAAACAGAGTTCCAAAATTCGAAACCGATCTCGAGTTATCGCTGGGACAGTCAGACGGGCATTGTAAAATACAATAATTAGTAGGAAGGAGCATTTCACTTTCGATCGATGAACGCGATGGGTCTTGCAAATGGCGGATTTCTCACTAATGGCCGAGTGTTCGCACATTACCACGTGTATTTGATAGTAAATCTTCCTATTAACTATATATATTCTAAATAAAGTACCTCCATGTGTTTTTGTTGAGAAGCTTTATTTCAAATATTAATTACTTTTGGCGGTTAGGTTGTCAACAGTTACCTGTCAATGATATGACAGGCCGAATAGCCCAGGCAGCTGTGGCCTTAAAAGAAGAAGAGCATGCAGTTTACCCACGGGACCACACACAGAAAAATAATCAAACTTCCAAGTTACTGTACAATATTGGGTTAAGTATAATTTTTTGTCACTGGGAGCACTACAGTCGCGACATCAAAGTAGAATTTCTGTCTCTCGACTCTAGTCTCCATAAGTACGTCCACTAGAATGACTATTCTGGGTCCTGTGGTCAAATAAACTACTTCTTTCGGGTCGGTGGCCGAACTACGACCCAATTTTTTAATTTTATTTTTTGTAATTTTTTGTCGTTTGGAGCGCTACAGTCGCGTGTGGTCCTGGATTGACCGCACTGATGTCAGAAATCAAAGTAGAATTTCTATGGAACGCCAAACTACTTTTTAATATTCTTTGCTTGAATGTTTCGAAAAAATTCATGGAAAAGTATTTTTTTAGTAAAACCTTACCGAAATGTAAAGAAAAAAGGCCATTTTTTATATAGATTACTTCAATGTTTCAAAAAATATACTAATTGTTATGAAACTTTTGAAGAAAATATAAAATAAAATGATATTTTTTAAGAAACTTTACATGTATTTATAATTTTTAATATACTTTTGCTTAATGTTTCAAAAAAATGGTTTGTATTTCAATATTTTGATTTAACAAATATATTTCTTTTGATACTTTCAGTCAATGTATCAAAAAAATTATATATATTAATGTTTTTAATCTGAGAAATAGAATTTTGATGAGACTTTTACTCAAGGTTTAAAAAAAATCACCTTATACATATACGTTCAAATTAAAAATAATGATGCAATAATTAATATACTATAAAATCATTGCATCAAGGAATCAAGTTTAATAAAAATATACTTAATCTAAAAGTATATTTTTATAAAAAGTGATACAGGAATTATTGCAAAGAGAAGAAGACATGTCATAAGTCAACCGGCCCGCGCTGTCAGCTGTAGCTGTCACTTATTGTTTTCAAATCCCATAGTAGAATGTATGTATCATAAAAGTATAAAGGTATGTATCTTCCCTTACCTATGATATGTACTGTGAAATCACGAAGGAATACAGGAACGTTTCAATCATCAAATCATCTCTTTCTTGAAGAAATTTATGTTTCTGATTTAGCCTTTAATTTATTTAGTCACCACCATAATTTAAAATAAAGTACCACCACAGGCTGGTCAGTTACTGCAAGCCTTTCATGATTCGTCTGATTCGGAAGATTCAGATTTTCAAAAAATAATGACTACAACTAGAGCTTTATTTAGACCAACTGTTGTAAAGAAAAAAGGTAGAAAGCAATTGAAGAAAGCCCAAAGAACAATACTGCTGTTAAGAAGAAAAAATGCAGGCTTCTTACCCACTAAAAAATACGTTTCGCTAACTATGTTAGCATCATCAGGAGTTGATGATAAACTACGATGCTAACATAGTTAGAGAAACATACTTTGAGTGTTTTTAAAAAGTATAGTTTTGGTTAGTGGTGACGATATTCTTCAACATTGTTGAAAACCAAAGGTTCCAAATTCCCAATTCAAATAGGTAGTTGTGATCATTTATCTAGTATCTACCTTCCTAGTAAGCAATAACAGCATTTAAATTATCAGAAAGTTTATTCTATTATTTTTGTAGAGCAATATCATTATAGAATGCGATGGCTTGATAAAATATATCATTGCTTAATATTAGATAATTTATATTTTGTATACTACACATTTTGGTAAACCAGGAATTTATAATGTTAGACAAGGTTACTGTTAATTCGTTAACAGAGTATCCACTTGGGAAGATTTTCACACAAAGGTTTTGAAATATAACAAATCTACTGGAGACTACCTTTTTATTTAAACTTGATAAATCAAATTATTTTATTTTCTAAACAAATCTGAGAAATTATTTGTATGAAGTTAAAATATTATTACAATGATCCTATTCTACGTACTACCTGTTGAATGCCTTTCGGCTGAATATCCTTGCCTTGCATATTATATTCAAAATCTTATATAAAACCAAAAACTGTACCCTTAGATATTTCCTCCAGTGACATAACCTCTTTTTTTCTTCCTTTCTCTACTCTGGAGATGACTCTGAGAGACAAGTCACAAGCACTATATCTCGTTTTACTCAGAAGATAATGAAAACGATAATTCACAAACAAACATCAAAGTATATTAAAAATTAAATATGACATATTAATGTATAATAAAAATTAAACAAAACACATCAAAATATTCTAAAAATTAAACAATATGCAAGAAAGTATTGTATATTACAAATTAGTAACCTGGGGAAATTAAAAAAAAGTAATGAATAAGTCATGTTTAACAAATATTAAAAACTATTTTTTTTTAGATGCAAATGAATTTTTTTCAAATATTAATGCGAAGAACATTAAAAAGTAGTATGGCGTTCCATAAATTTCTGTCTCTGGACTCTAGTAACACCTCTGATCTGTGATTCCCATACTGTTTTGAGATAGATAGGGATTGACTTTTTCTTAAAATAGCACAATTCTCACAGCTGTTTGTATCTACCGGATGGAATGTAAGAAGTCGCAGAATGGAAGACGCTCCACGGAGTATTCCTTTCTCATTTTACAAAAAAGAATAAACAGAAATTATCCAAACAACCGAGGCCATTAAATTAAAGAAGAAGAGAGTTTGACATATGTCAATGTTTTAAATATTTTGTATATGGTAGAATTTATACGTTATTTGTAATTTGTACGCAAATATTTTTGCTCTAAAAGTTTAGTACTTTCTGAACAATCAGACAGTGCAAATGAGGAGATTAAATAATATCCTAAATTTTTAATCAAAGATTTACCAAGTGCCCAATATGTTCAACCGTATTTTATTTCTCACAATATAAAATTCAATTCAATTAAATTGTCTGGAATGGTTGTTATAATTTTAGTGCATGATGGTAGTGGTACAATTAAATGCCTATTAAATTCCAAAGATTTAGAATCTAACAATGATTTAAATTATAAAACTATATTAAATAAAATAGACGAATTGTTGGAGTAAGGCTAATGCTGAATGAATTTCGATATAGAGACCGTCTTGGAATGATATTAAAGTGGGAGATGAAGTATTTTTGTCTTTATTATATGCATTTAATGAATTTTTGATTTATTTTAATTTTAGATAAAAATAATAGGTAATATAAGAGAATACGTAAATCAGAAATTTATTTTTGTTACAAACATGTTAAAACTGAAAAAAGAGGAACATATTTTTAATTATCATTTAGAAGATTTGTGCTAAAATATGTATGATAAATGATAAATAAAATATATTTACTATAATTTGTAAAAAATATACATGTTTAGATTCGAAGCAAATCACTATCGGCTACGACTATAACAATCTGAAAAGTGAAAATATCTCAAAAAGAAATTAAGTAGTAACAAAACATGGACTTTATTTTTAACAAAAATACGCATAATTATAATGTACAACTCGTTTGGTTACCAAACAATAGCGAAAAATACATAACACGTTATAACTAGTTTATATTTCAAAAAAAATAAATACAAATGAAATAACCATCCAAAAATTATTACATTTATTTACATGTATAAACCTAACATAGCAGAATCAAGAAATTTATTCACACAAATATAGGGAAGTGAAATTAAAAATATAATGCCGTATTGCAATTTTGTCAGAACGGACTTTGGCGTTTTCTAATGGGATGTAACATGGGAAATGGGAAGGAAATCCTATAGCTCTTTTATTACTGTTAAATAAGTATTATTATTATAAAAGTTAATAATATACTCAAATATATACATCAATAATTTAGTAAAAAATAAAAATTAATTGGACAAATACTGATATACCCAATTTATGTCCGATAGTGTTCCATTTTTGTCTCGTAATTGATGCATTGCATATAATTTCATATCCCTACGATTTGTCCTACCCTAATTTTTATATCACATAATCAGTCAACAGATGTATAAACGCTATACTTTGTTGATAGTGCCAAGTAAAAGAGTTTGTGTTTTTTTTTAATGCGTACGCGTACATCAACTAATATATACCACATCATCTTCACTATTTTCAACAATATGTTCACTTTTATTATTATCTATTAACACTGCACTACTATTTAAATTTTTATTCATTTCTTCACTTTCAATACTTATATCCATATCTTTGGAATAATCGATTTCGTCTGATTCGATGTCTTCCAAATCTACAAATTCAGGGCTTAAAGGTTTCTCGTTATTTAATTTGTCTATTTCGTCTGAATCTTCTGATTCATCTAAATTTATAACGTGTTCTTGAGAGGTTTTTTCTTCTTCCATTTCAACAATATTTTTATCACAGTTTGTATCAATTCTTTTTAAATGATTAATATCTTTAATGAAAACTTCGGAAACTTTAATGGTTGAATCGATACCATCGCTAATTTTGACGTTTTCTTTCATTTTTTTAACTACTTTATCACCCACAATATGTAGCTCGGTAACTTTCCCAGTATCATCATCTGTATCCAAATCTATAATATCATCTATATTATAAACATCTAATTCTGGATTATTCTTCATTTTTAATAAAGAAACATTGCTCGGATTAGATACCGGATCTGTGACTTGTTTCACTTCATTATTCTGAATAATAATCTTTGTATTTGTTAAAACTACTTTTTTATTATCTTGATTTTTACTACCAGATCGCCAAAGTGCAAGTCCGGTCGGTGTTTTAACTAATTTTACTCCCTTTAACACTTGATTGTCTGGAATTAATTTTGATGTTGAGGGTAAAAGTCCACCCCTTAACGCCGAAACTGGAACTAGCGGTTTCAAAACTGATTTTAATATTGGTCGCTTTGGTAATGTCACCGGGGATGGTATTTTGAACACCTAGAAAAACAAAAATGGTGTAAAATTAAAATTCCCACTATTCACGCCAAAACAATTTTTTTGTTTCAAATATTTAGGTAGAGAAAATCAGTCTGACTCGACAGATCCTTATAAACTTAGGGTCACAGGAATTGAGTAACTAAAAATAGGAAAAAATGGGGAAAAATAATTTATAAAAATTGAGCAAAATTGGGAAATTTCGGAAAAATAGGGAGAAATTTTTAAAATTAGCGCAAAATAGGGAAATTTGAGAAAAAAATATGGAAAAACAGGGAAATTAGAGGATAAATATGGAAACATTTAGGAAAATGGTGAAAGATAGGGAAATATTAGGGACAATATGGACAAAAGGAAATAATAGGGATAAATACAATAATGAAGAAAGAAGAAAAAATAGCGAAAATTGGGGAAAAATAAGTACAAATGGGATAAAATAATGGAAAAATTTAAAATTTGTAAAGAAAAATGGATAAAATGAGGAAAAATAGAGAAAATAAGAAAATTTGCGAAAAATGGAAAGAAATAGTGAAAATTGAAAAAAAGCGTCAAAAAATAGGGATAAATTGGGAATAATTGGAAACATTATAAAAAGATAAATAAAATGGGAAAATTAGAGATAAATATAGAAAAATTGCGAAATATATGAGAAAATAGTGAAAAATAGGGGATAATAAGTAAAAATGGGAAAAAGCAGATAATACTAGGGACAAACAAAAAAAAACAGGAAAAAGTTATGAAAATAGGAAAAATAGGGCAATTAGAGAAATAAAAATTAAAGTGAAATATGGAAATAAAACAAAACAGGGAAAAATAGAGCAAACTAGGGAAAAATAAAGGAAAGAAAACAAAGAAAAATATGAAAAACGGAAAAAAATATTTAAAAATGGTCAAAAATTGAGTAAAATACTGAAAAATTGGAAAAAATAGAAAATAATGAAAAATAGAAAAAAACAGAAAAAATTGGGAAAAAATAGGACAAAATTGAGAAAAATACAAACAATAAAAAATAAGGAAAAATGGGGGAAAATATTGAAAAATAGATACAAATAGGGACAAATGGGGGAAAATAGGAAAAAATAATGAAAGAAAGGGAAAATAGAGAAAAGTGGCAAAAATAGAGAAATAGGGACAAATAGGAAATAATAGAAAAAAAAGGGGAAAATAAGGAAAACCAGGAAAAAGTCGGGAAAATATGGACAAATAGGAAAAAATTATGAAAAGCAGGAAAAGAGATGGAGAGAGAGAGATATATATTAAAACACGTTTAGACTTCGTTCCTGACCGCACATTTTTTTTAATTCATTTACTTTAAGTCTTTCTTAATTTTTTTTTTCCCGGCCTAGTCCGTGAAATACTAGGCAAAGAAAAAGCTTCCGGGGTCCCAAAAAAAGTAATTTTTTTTTCCTTTTGAGATATAGAACTCAAAACATATACTTAAATCCTTGAAAAACACTTACTAATCAAGAATGTGGATATAAATGATTAGGATAATGCAAAAAAAAAAAAAATAACCGTCAAAATATTAAGATAAAAATTATATATTGACCTTATTTTTGCTGTCGCTTTTATTTAACTCTTCATCAGAATCATGGATTTCTATCGGTTCAGTTTTATGAATGATTGCGCGAAATTTAAGATTTTCTATGTTTCTCTGCTCACGTGGCAGACTTGATAGGATTTTATGTATCTCTAAAGCCTTTTCTCGTTTTTTTAAATACATTTGATTCTTTATCTGGATATACTGGCGTTCAGTTTT
The DNA here is from genome assembly GCA_963243735.1 of Neocrepidodera transversa. Taxonomy (NCBI): domain Eukaryota; kingdom Metazoa; phylum Arthropoda; class Insecta; order Coleoptera; family Chrysomelidae; genus Neocrepidodera; species Neocrepidodera transversa. The sequence continues at coordinate 1,111,063 of OY725346.1, read as the reverse complement.
CACTAGAGAAGAAATCTCTTCTTGAGCCTAAAATGTTTTTAAGTTAAAACAAATAAAAATATCGAAGCAACATGTTTACCTTGTTTAAAATATTTGGTAAATCGTATCCACCGGACTTGTTTTTCGATACATTCAAAATATCAGCAAGATCTTCAATTTTTTTCCTAACAAAGTCCTGTGTGCGTTTCGCAAACAATTTTAAAATATCATCTTTAGGAAATTTGGTTCTTTCTCGACATTCCTTATCATTCAATAATAGTACATCATAATAACCAAATTCACCACAAATCTAAGAAATATTAAGAATTTTAATGAGTCATATAATAAAAAATATGTTTTGACTTACATAATGTCCGTTAAGCACGTTGGAATCTATCGGTTTGTAAATTTCCAAGTCTATTTTGATAGCCACAATGGTGGTAATTTTAAAAGTCGCAGGAACTGGTTGTAACAGTGTTGAAAATCGACTAAAATCGAAAAACGTATCGAAAAAGATAAAATAACCTGTATAGGAAAAGAATCCCAGTCGAATTGGCTGAAAATTTTATAGTTTATGATGTCCTGATCAAATGTCTCCATAATAATAATAATTAATGGACAATTTTTTACAAGACCAATTCGATTGGGATGCTTTTCCCATAGTGTAAAAGTACTTTAGCTAAAAGAAAATTATACCCCTGTGAAGGAATAAATTCACTTTATGATTTTTAAATGAAGGTAACACTTTGAAGTTTTCAAAAAATACATTTTAACCCTCTAAAATCAGATTTTTACCGTCAATTTTTTATAAACCAAGCCTTAAGTTAGGGCTCAATTTATAAGAAAAATATACCATCAAAATTTGGATAGCTCTATTCGCTGTGTGCAACTTGCCTGTAGGCTGAAATGTAAAACTTTGTCCTGTACAATCAAAAAAATCAAATGCCAGGCATTTTGATATTTAAAAGATGAAATGGTTTTGAGGAAATAACGCATAATATGAAATTCAAACAAATTATCCTAAAGAACAGAAGATTATCCATACTCAAATGTGGTAAAAAATTATTCAACGAAAGATCACAATAATTTAATGAAGGTAACAAATTTTAACACGTCGCCGTCCCGTGTTAAAATTTGTTACCTTCATTAAATTATTGTGGTGTGATCTAGTCTTTTATTATTCGTTGACCCTAAAGAACGGTGCAAAACTAGTATTTTGTCACAGAAAATAAAAATAATAACTGCGAAATGTGTGCGAATAATAATAAAACGTAAATATATTGCGCTTTAAAATATATATTTTTATATGTTTATTTTTATTTAACATTTACAATATATAACATATTTATTAAAAGGAATCGTATAAGCTTTATTTTGCCTGATTTCGATTGAAAATTTTGTTCCGAAAATTAAACTCCTTCGAGTGATTCTATGACAATGAAAATTTTAAAATTTGACTAAGTAAAACCGCTAAAAATTACAATTATTATTAATATATCGGTACGTAATTTATATTAAAGACTTTTTGCGTTTTTTCGATGGTTATTCGGTTTAAGACACGAATTTGAAAGCACCACCAAGGACCCGGACCGAAATGAAAATGACGGTTCGGTTCCGGTTCTTATCACATTTAAAAAAATCCGGTCCGGTTGGTTCCGGTTCTCAAAAAAAAATTTCGGTCCGGTTCTATCAAATTTTTTTCGGTTCGGTTTAGTTATTTCGGTTCGATTGATTTTTTATAGTAAATATATACAGGGTTATTCATTATAAATTACCCACCCCTTATTATCGTTTTTGCATATTGAAAAAATAAGTTTCAAATAAAAGTTGTGTAGTTATAACTGTTTTTTGTTAAAATGCTATCAAATGTACAGTAGCGTGCAGATTTTCGTGGATACAAAAAAATTATATTTTTTAAACGGGATACCCTTTATATTTTTATAATCTTCTCAACGAGCTGATTTCTAATGTCTAATATGGATTATAAAGATCTACAGCCACCTGAAAAATCCCTTCAAAATTTTGACGTACCTACATTCACTTTATTCATGTTTTTTCAGCTGTGTGGTTTTATTATTCAGCTACTTTCAGTCATAAAACTATGGGATTCAGTGAGTCTTACTGGTCACGTGAATCAGCTATTCCAGGAAAAAAAAGCATATGAAAAAGGCACAAGAACCGAAAAAAATCATTTTTATTTCAGTTCATAAAAAATATTTTTGATAAAATATCGGTTCCGGTCCATCTAAAAGATTTCGGTTCCGGTCCGGTTTTCGGTTAATAACGGTTCGGTCCGGGTCACCACCCAAATTGATGTACGCCCCTTAGGATTTTGCTTTTTGAGGTGATTTTTTTTTAAATGTTCGTCATAAAATTCCCTATCGATCCCTCTTTCTCCCTCTTTGCTTCGGGTCTTAATTTTCATGGAATTTGACTCCAATAATAGGTTTGCATGGAAAAAACTAGATTTTTCGCACAAAAATGACCCTACGGAACACGAAATTGAGATTTAGTCGGACTTTTTTATGAAAAAATGCTCATCTCGAAAAACCCTACAAGACTATCCACTTAGAATTCGGGGAGAAATTTTCCGTTACCCTTAAAATGGAGACAAGGATAACGAGGATTCGAACCGACGACCCTTTGCTTTCAAATCCGTGTCTTAAACCGCATAACCATCGAACCAACGCAAAAATTGTTGTCTTTAATTTAATATAAATTACGTACCGATATATTAATAATAATTTTAATTTTTGGTGATTAAATTAAGTCATATTTTAAAATTGTTGTTGTCGAAAAATGTTCGGGACAAAAATTCAGTCTTCTCACACACAGCGAATACGCCATAAATACTTTGAGAAAAAAAACTAATTAACAGTTCAAGAGTACCTTAATAAGGGAGCCGTTCACAATATTACGTCACACTTTCAGCGATACCCTAATATTACGTCACAAAAACTAGCCCATCCCCTATAAACTATTTATTGTAATTAAAAATAGTATATACATTATTTTTTGGTTATCTATATATTTATTTACGAGCTTTTAAGTACTTAAGAATGACTTTCTATGGTAATAAAAAATTTTAAGAACTGCTAAGATAAGAAAAAAATTTAGTACTCTGTACCCCTTCTCCCCTTGTTATATCTTGTCACGCTAAGCAACACCCTCTCCCTTATTTGCGAACGTATTTTATGAACGGTCTCATATGGTACAAAAACAAATTAGAAAGTTTTTTCCTTTCTACTCTCTTAACCCTTTAACTGCAATTTTTTTATAAATTTTATTTTTTACAAATTTTACAATTTTTGAAATTAATGTTTTTTGAAATTTTTGAGATGTTTAAAATTCGGGAGATTTTTGAAAAATTTTTAGTTTTTAAGTTTTCAAAAAAAAATTGCAAAATTTCAAATTTTTCGAAATTTTTGATAATTTTTGAAATTTTCGAATAATTTTTTAATGTTTTTTGAAACTTTTGACATGTTTAAAATTCTTGAAATTTTTGAAATATTTTTAACTGGACGAATATTTTCATGTTGAAAATTTTGAAATATAAGTAGTTTGAAATTTTTACTTTTTGACATTTTTGAGGTTTTCGAAAGAAAATGGAAAATTTCAAATTTTTCGAAATTTTTGATAATTTTTAATGTTTTTTGAAAAGTTTTACATTTTTGAAATGCGTAAAATGAAAAATTTTTACTTTTTGATACTTTTTGAAATTTTCGAATAATTTTTTAATGTTTCTTGAAAATTTTGACATTTTCGAAACATTTGAAATGTTTGAAATATTTTTAAGTAGACGAATAATTTTGTTTTTTGAAATTTTCGTTAAATTTTTTAAAGTTTTTTGAAACTTTTGACATGTTTAAAATTCTTCAAATATTTTTAACTGGACGAATATTTTCATGTTTCTTAAAATTTTTGAAATATTTCAGAAATTTTTTAATAATTTGATTTTTACTTTTTGAAATTTTTGAGATTTTTGAAAAAAAATGCAAAATTTCAAATTTTTCGAAATTTTTGATATTTTTTTAATGTTTTTTGAAAAGTTTGACATTTTTGAAATGCGTAAAATTGTTGAAAAATTTTTACTTTTTGAAATTTTCGAAAAAAAAATGCAAAGTTTTAAATTGTCCAATAATTTTTTAATGTTTCTTGAAAATTTTGACATTTTCGAAATATTTGAAATACTTGAAATTTTTGAAATATTTGTAAGTAGACGAATAATTTTGTTTTTTGATATTTTCGATATATTTTTGAAATTTTCGAATAATTTTTTAATGTTTCTTGAAACTTTTGACATTTTCGAAATACTTGATATTTTTGAAATATTTTTAACTAGACGAATAATGTGACATTTTCAATTCTTAAAGTTTTCGAAAAAAATGCAAAATTTCAACATTTTCGAAATTTTTTATATATTTTTGAAATTTTGTTTTTTAAAACTTTAGACATTTTCGAACTGGTTAAAATTCTTGAAAAATATTTTTGAAATTTTCGAAACAAAATACAAAATTTCGAATTTTTCAAAATGTTTGATATATTTTTGAAATGTTTAAAATACTTGAAACAATTTTTCCAAAACAATTGCAAGATTTCAAATTTTTTATATATTTTTCGATAAACTTTTGTAATTATCGAAATTTTTGAATTTTTTACATATTTTTTTTGAAATTTTGAAATTTTTTGATATATTTCCGAATATTTTGATTTTTTTAAAACTCAATTTTTGAAAATTATAACAATCAAGTTTATTGATGTTTTATTTAAATTGACTCAAAATTCAATTAATACCAATATGTTATAATTCATTTTTTACAATTTTTGTGCTGCAAAATTTTACCCGCAGTTAAAGGGTTAAAAAAATATCATATTTTTTGGTTTTAGCTTTTTTGGCAAAAATCATAATAAAAAATCTGGTATACTCACTCTTGTAAAAACGAAGTGGCTAAATTTTCGTTAACAAATCTTAGCATTTTATTTTCAAACGGCCAAGATACATCTATTTCTCCAGTAGGATGTCGAAACGCTCCTAAATATCCAAAATGTGGAATATTAGTAATAATATATCTGTTAAAATCTTCCGGTTTTCGTGATGGAGCATCAATAATATTAATTTCTTGATCTTTATAAACAATAGGAGAATAGTTAGAACCTCCTATTCCATTCGAAGGAGTCTTATTAAACATATTTTCATTTTCTACAGTTAGATCGATAGTATTATCTGTTTTTGGAATATTTTTCTTGCCAGATTGTTCTAACCAATAACCACATTTATAGTCACCTTTTCCTCTCATCTTATTAAAATTTTTTGTTGATACAAGTGTTTTATTGATGAATCTTAAAGTTTCTATGTCGTTTTTTAAATTGTTATTCTTAAAGTAGGGTCCAATGAATAATCTATCACTAAATTTCCCGTCAAAGTAAATACCAAACGAAGCGTGGTCATAACTCTTTTCAAATTCCGGATTTTTTAAAGATACTGTACAGTTATGTTCTTTAGCGTACTCAGACACAGCAAGTAAATCTGTATATCTAATAGAGTATTGTATATTTTTAAAAACAAGATAAGCAAAATCCGAATAGAGAAATACCATGCGCCATTTGTAAATATCAAAAATATCCGGAAGTCGCGCCCAAACGGAATTTTTTACTTCTGAAGTATCCATCATCATTTCCAAGTGACATATATCGAAATTATTTTCTTTAGATAATATTAAGCGTCGTTCCACGCCGTGTAAATCTTTATGATAAAATATTATATTATTATCTTTTATTTCATTACAAATACGAACTTTAGGTTCATTACGTTTTTCTTCTAGATTCTCTGTAATATTTTTTGTACAAATACCGCAAATTTCAAAATGTTCTTTAGTTTCTTTTAAAATAAACGACAAAGAATCTTCATGATAGTGAGAAGGAAGTTTGTTATTTAAAATCCACATTATTACTTCAGTCTTTTGAGTGGTTTCTCTAATATTAACATAATTTATAGGACAACTCTTGTCGCTTTTATTTATTAACAATCTCGCCGGTTGATCGATCATGCTCCAAATATTTATAGTGTTATTATGAAAGCTATTCATTAATGCTAACCATGGTAATAATCTAGCGTAACCTTCAGCTACAGTTTTAGCACCAATTTTTTTTAACAACTCCAAATTTTGCTCGTCTATAATAATTTCACCATCGAATACCGGATCAATTTCAGTACTATTTCTAGGCACTTTTTTCCTTCTTTGAATAGCAAGATTTTCGTTAAGTATTTTATTTTCAACGAGAAGTTTAGGTAGCGGTGGTAAGAAATGTTCACTTCGCGACGTTAACGTTTGTTTCCTTTTATTTCTGCTTTGAGTTTGCTTCAATTGATCCGACATTCTTTCCTGAACCAATACTTGTTTGAGCAATTCAGCTTCTGTTACTTCCGTCTGTGCATTGCTTTGGACTCTTATTTGGAACAAATCAGAATCGGTTATGTTATAAATAAAATCATTTTTAAAAATTTCTGGGCTATATTTATAAGCTTTTAAAAAGTTTGCAGGTATTGGTTTAACTCTTTGGCAATCCATGTGACCGAAATAGTCAATAAAATCTTCACTAAAAGTGCGTTTCTTGATAGTACGAGCAGAGCGTTGTAATGGTGACGAACTGTCGTTTGTTTCAACCATTTTTGATTTTTTTACAAGTTTAACTTTCTTTGGTTTAATATCAACTTCAGTTGTATAGTTTTTTTCTTCTGTATCGAAATTATATTTTTTCTGAGCTTTTGGTCTCAAATTTGTTTGTCTATAAATTGACATTGAAGGTTCTTTTAATGAATCATTATCAATTTCCGTTTTAGGTTTAGGTATCCATAAAGCTTGTCCTTTACAATGACAATCATGTAAATTATGAATCAAGCAATAAGGAATAATATCTGATAAATTTAATTTCGCTAAATTAACTGAACAATTACTTGATAATTTCTCTTCTTCGCACAAAGCTTCATTAGATGGTATATAATCTGTAAATTTAACAGGAATTTTAGCATTTCTCCTAGTTTTAGTTCTACTACCGATACCGACAACTATAGTTTTATCATTAGTGTGTATAACAGTTTGGGTAAATTCTCTTTCAACTTTAGCTAAATTTTTCTTAGCTTCATCTTCGATTCTAGTAACAGCATCTTCAGATAAAATATTAGTACCTGCTGGTAAAGTTAGTTTGTTATATACACAAGGTTTTTCCGCAGGACAAGTACAAGTAAACATACAATCGACTTTTTGACAATGATGACTGGCTATATAATCGCATTTTAAACTTTTACATACACAACCTAATTCACAATAAGGTTTATTACATTTTAACATTTCAGTTTCTTCTACCTCTACATTTACCACTTTACAATTTAACCTCAGTAACTCATATTCTATTTTGGATCGTTTTCTTTGCGGTTTTTTAAATACGCTCACATTATTGTCAGTTATTGGGGATAATAGTTTATCTAATTTAGCTTCAACTTTTAGTTGAGTATCGTCTTCTTTTATTAAAGTTGGAGCTAGTTCTTTAATTTCGACATATCTTATTAAATCTTCTATGACATCTGCTACTGGATTTTTGGAAATTTTAATTTCAACAGGTTTTTCAATTTTATTAATTTCGGTTTTAACACTTGGTGATTTTTTCCTTCTTACTAAAATATTTTCTATTTTATTATGAAAAGGTAAGAGAAACTGAAAACTTTCTGGTTTAATCTTATTTTCTGTTTTTATCTGTATCATTGATAAAGCAAATTCTATTTTATTTGTATCTAAATTTCCACCAAGTATAGAATTGAATCTATGTAATACCTCATTAGGAAATATTTTTTTAGGTTCTGGTATCACTTCTAAACTTATTTGTGGTAATTTCAATAAATGACTATCCCATTTTTCGCTACCAGATACTTGTAAATGTTCTTTCTTACATAACGGTCCAGCGCGATAACGAATCTTATTTTCTTCCTTACGTTTAGAATACAATAAAGAAAGTTTTTTCTTTTGAGCACTTTTTGGAGTCAAAATTTTTTCTTGCTTACAACAATCGATTCTAGCTAAACATTTGTTAGTAGAATAACTGTTAACCCATAATTTGTTATCCTTAAATAAAACATAACTTTTACCTTCAAAATGAATATCAGGGGTATTATTTTTTTCGATTTTTAAACCTTTATGTTTGATTTTTAATTTTAATTCTTTACGTTCTTTCCTCTCTAATTTTCTTAATTCTTTTTTCCGTTCTCTTTCCAACATTCTTCGTTTTTGGGCTACAGTTTTAGCTTTTATTACATTGGGAGTTTTCATATTGCCATCACGTGAAACTTTAATTGTTTTAACTCTTTTTAAAATTAACGGTTGTGCGACAATATTTTTCATACGCTCTTCTTCAAATTTCTGTAATCCATCTTCTGCTCCTAATTTGGGAACGTTATAACTGATATTCAATTTTGATGCATTTAAAAACTCATCTAAAGTATCACTAATAAACGGAGATTTTTCTTCAATTTCTGAAGATTGTGAGTTATCACCTGATATATCCATTTTTTTATCTTCGTCGCTCAATGTAGATACATTTTTAGACGTTAATTCATCGGATAACTTTTTTGTTACTGTAGATTTTTGTTTGTTTATTATTTTTCTTATTTGGTCGAAAACTCCAATATCTTCAGATTCTTCTGTAATATTTTTAGATTCATGTTTGGTGATCGTTTCTGGATCATCGATTTCTACTCCACCTTGCACATTTAAAATTACCAGTCCTAATTCATTGGTTTGAGTATAAAGATCGTTTTCATTTAAACATTTTTCTTCTTCCACTTTATTTTGACTTATTTTTTCTTTTAACAAAGACAACTTTTTACTACATTGCATGTCATCTATTAAATTCGTAGATGGAGTAGTAAGGAACGTATTTTTTTTACGATTCCTCAACGAATCTAACTGTAATTTTAAATTATTTCTCAAATCTTCTAAAGTATCCAAAGTAGGAGTCTCGTTTGAATGATATTCCATTGATCGATTATCATCGTCACTATCTTCATTTTCTGATACTAGTTTCTCTGGTAATGATTTTTTTAAAATTGATTCAATTTTAGGTTGTTCAATTAAATTGGCTTCTGGGATTTGGATTTTTTTAGCAATTGGTGAGCTTGATTTAATCACTACTGGTAGAGTTCTACTAATTTTGGTCGGTGGTTCAGATACTTCTTTAATATTTGATAAATATAATTTTTTCTCTGGTCTTGTAAGTATTAAACTAGTATTTTTAGTGATTAATTTTGAAGGATAGAAACGATTAGGTACTTTTTGCATTGATATTACAACATTCTGTTGTTCCGGTTTTATTATTTTATTTTCCTCACCGGTGCGTAAAACAAATTCGTTAACAAGCTTTTTTTCTTCAAATTTTCCAGGGCTTTGTTGTTCTGATTTGATTATTATATCTTTTTTTATTTTATTCTCCTCACCGGTGCGTAAAACAAATTCATTAACAAGTTTTTTTTCTTTTCCATCAGCAGGACTAAGTTGTAGGGAATGAGTTGATGGAAGAATTTTCTTAAGTTTTCGAATTTGGACAAGACTTTTATTAGAAGCACCTTGTTTCTTTTTTAATATGTAACCAAATGTATTTGGAGAAACTGCAGGTTTATTAACTTTTACAACTGTTGGGCTAGATTGAGGCGAAATCAATGCACGTGGCGAAGTAGGAACTTTCTTAAATAACGTGATGTTACTAGGTAAGGTTCTTTCTTTTAACTCAGAAGTTAAACTCTTTTCAACTAATTTAAATTTTTTTCTAGGATGTATTTCAACGTATTTAATATTTGGGTTGTTATCATCTTTTATTTCATTTTCTGATGGATCCGTTTCTATAGTAACTGTTTCAAAATGTGATGGATTTGATGTCTTATTAATTTTTTGTTCTTCATTGACCTCTATAACTCTAACTTCTGTCACTTCATTTTTATCGCTAGGATAATTTAGTTTCTCTAATATCGGTAATTCTGGACTTATTTGTGAACGTGATTTAGAATTATCCAAAGTACATATATCGTCTATTATTTCATTTATTATGCTACTATTTGTTGCGTTAACTTCCAATTCTTCTTCATCAGTATCGGAAAATGTTTCATCCATTTCTTTGGTACCACCAGAAAGTACTGTACTAGCAGTAGTAGTAGTAGCAGTAGTAGTAGCAGTAGTTTTATAAAGATTTCTATTTGCATTTGTAATAGCAGATTCAAATACATGTTGAAAACTACTTTTCTCTTTATTTTCAACTAATTTCAACATAGGAATTGGTCCTTTCGGAAGAAGCGATGATTCTTTTCGAATTGTTTTTTTCTGAAGTGTTGGATCATTCTGCGACTTTAAAAAATTTACAAGCATTGAGTCAATTTTAGAGGTTGATTCTTTTTGTATATTCTGTGAGGTTGATTCTATTTCAGATAATGTATTATTCTGTGTTTGAGATGTAGATACATTCTGTGAGGTTGATTCTGGTTCAGGTGTTGCGATTAATTCGTTTTGAGGTGATGTTTCAATTTGCGGTGTTGATTCTATTTGAGTTAGATCATCTTTAAAGATGGATACTTTACGAGATGAAAAATAATTTTGGGTGGTCGGTTTTTGATTTTGGTCGGTTTCTGATCCGGAAGATTTTAGTTTTTGTAATCGTTGCAATAATTCGTCGCATGACCAGCCTGTGTTTTTTAAAAGTTGTTGGATTGGATCTGCCGGCTCCATTATTTCTGAAAAAGGTTTATATTTAAAAAAAAAACAAATAGAGCGAGAGCCTACTACAAAAAAACAGTAAACAAAAGAAGATGCCTATAGTCAAGTGAAACGGAAAGAAGCAATACAGCAAGCTCCAAGGTATAGTGGCTAAACCTGCCAGGGAAAAAATGCAACAAGTAATAGAAATGAGTTCTCTGGACCACAGGATCATAAACATGTCACTTGACGTATCGCACATGACGCACTTAAAAAGAAAAATTGAAAATTTGCACCACGCTCGGAGTGGTAAACATTTCAAATTTGGTGCAATCTAGCGGGTGTAACTGGTGGCCAATTTTCTGCATCGTATTGGTGCACGGGTTAAGCAAAAAAGTGGCGGCGAAAAATTTCAAAACTGAAGGGTTTAAAATTTGGCCATTTTTGTACCCATATTAATTGGGTTTACAAACTAACAAAAATCTCTTTTGTCCCCGGCCCCAAAGTAACGTATGTGAAGTATTTTTCATCACTATCGAAATTTGTGAGGAATTAAGAAGGGGTGTCAGATTCTATTATATACTCCCCTCTACCTATCTATCCGGGTTGCTTACGGTTTTTTTGCAGTGGACTCTCGATCTAAAAGTCGTTGTACAATTTTCCGCTGAGCATAGCAAAAATTCTAGAATGAGCAATACGGCCAACCGCGATATATGGTAGTCGATAAAGGATTATTAAAGTAAAAATTGCACATTTATATAGCACGAGAAAGAGTTTAATGGTACAAAGAAAAAAACATAGATATAAGCACGTCCATCGTAGGTTGATGGACACAGCCATTTATAGCATGAAATACTCTGTAAAAGCGACTGACCAAGTACAACTTAGCGCCAATAGATGGCACTCCTCCACCATCATAATGCTTTGTTTCATCCTTATAGAAATCATCAGTGGTACTTTGTCTGAGTAGGTTTTTAAAACTATGCATTCTGACAAAGTACCACTGATGATTGCTATAAAGATGAAACATGTATAGTAATGGTCAGAGTGTATAATTTCAAAAAGTTACTCTCGGTTTTTGATTTAATTGCGTTGTGCCTCCCCCAAAAGGCATTATGGGTGCCATCTATCGGCGTTTTATAGAGGATTTCATCCTAATAAGTGGCTGTGTCTTTTCACTGACTTTGATCTGTTCCTAACAGACGATTTCTGACATTATTAACAATTATAAAAGTTTGGCTGTTGAGAAATAAAAAAAATCAAACCGAGGTAATTACCAGAACCATTGCCGATGACTTGGACTTTTTATAAACAATCAAAAGTATTGAAAACTTATTGATTCAAGAATTTTAAATTAACCAAAACTCATAAATTATTTCCATGGGATCAGTTTGTTGGAAAACTATAATGATAATTTGTATGTATAATTTTAATAATCATAATTATGTTTATTAATAGGGATTTACTTAAAATATTTTATATCACTTATCTTTTTAAATTTTTAAACAATTTTTCTATACTATATACTGGTAATTTTATTATTCTGAATCATTAATTTTTAACATAGTTCATATATTCAAGTCTCCTTGGGGTAAACGAACCCCAACAAAAAAATTGAGCTTAAAAACACTTTATTTACAAAAACCAGTATCCAAGTAGCTCAGCTATTTCGTTACAATTTCGAACGATTGTAGTTGACTTACGTTACTGAAAATTGTACAGACGGACGGACAGACAGACGAACATTATAAAGTAAATAGAGATGGGATTTTTGCATCTCATCCATTAACGCTATTCCATCGGATGAACTATCGCTTCGTTTCTTAATTATAAATAAAATAAAAAATTCCATGTTGCCGTGTAAGCGTCAGCAACGCAGCATAATGCCGTTATTTATTAAAGTGAATGCTGTGAAATACAAACAATTGAAACGTTTTTGTCATTTTTTTTATAAATTAGGCAATAAAAACTTTTAGAAAATGTTGCGTGTGGCCCAATAAATTTTTAGTACTTGCATAATAATTTAGTACGTATCTATCTTTCGTTTATCTTTAATATTTCTTGGACTAATTGTCAGTAGATAGAACGTTCGTTAACTTTAAAGGTTCTGTAACTAATGACAATGACGTTTAGATTGTGACAATTATACAAGAGATCAACTTGTAAAGTTCTATTCTAAACGTCATCGCCTTTACTTATTGAGTCTTTAAAGTTAAAGGACGTTCTATCTACTGACAGTAAGTTCATTCTTTTTGAGGGTAATGCGTTTTAAATGAGAAAATATTCGGCTGCGTTGCCAGCTTGGTTTGAGCAGCGGCACAGATCCGTATTTAACGAAATAATAGATGGAATAAAGATTAAGTATAATAAGATGAAACACAATAAGAAAACAGAAAATGAGGGAGAAAGGTGTTATTAAATATTACTTTGTCGGTGTTATTCCGAATTCACAAAACATAAACATGTGTTATTTGTTTTGTTGTATGATCGTTCGTTTGCCAGCAGTTTTGAATGAACAGTCTTAAGTGTACGCCTATGTTTCGGTCAAAGATTGGTACAAAATAATTAATATATTTCTGTTGCCATTATAGCAACGTTAAAATGGTCGACTTGAAGTAATGTCAGTCCTTTTCGAGAATATATAAGATCTATTATATTATTTTTAAAACAACAATTTTAGGATTTTACTGTAGACAAAAGATCAATGAGGCGGAGGGTGTTTTTACAAAGATTATTGTGAGTGTCCTAGTCTTTGGATTGGGTAAAAAAAAATGAAAATACACTAAAATTAAAACTCATTTAAGTAATTTATGATTCTATATTGTATGCACTCAAAATGCTATGTCTTTTTAACGTATGTAATAATAGGCACTGTATCATTTAGATGTTTTTTTATAGGCGAAATAAACGTCTGTGCATATTCAGTAATTCAACAAACAAAATAAAAGCATTTATCTACGACCTTCTATAAAAATTAGCATTTTTACATTTATTTTAGTTAAATATACGGTTTATACACAATTTTAAACAGTTAGAAAATGGAAAATGCTTTTTGTTTCACTTTTACCGTCATTTAGTTTGATTTTAAATACTTATTTATCAAATTAAATACTTGTTCGTAGACACGATCAATAATGCTAGATTAGGTTATCTATAAAAGGGAACAAATACGTAATGAATGGATTAATTAAGCTAGTTGGTTAGTGAAAACAAAAAAAGAAAGGAAAAACACGTAATGGAAGGGGATAATTAAGCTAGTCTGTCAATAGTGAATCATAAAGAAAACTAGTCTTCAAGACGCCATTTTTATTAAATGTTGTCTGCGTATTAATAATAGTTTAGTAATTTTTATGAATTAAAAAAAAATCTCCTTTAATTGTAAAAAAAAATAAACGTTGACCCAAGAAATACGATCAGGACCGGAACTAAAAGTAGGTCACCTGATCCTTTATTTTATATAAGAATATCGTAAGTAATTCATAAATGGGGAATCAAATTTTTTTTTACCCCAGGGGTTTTTGTTTTGCTCCGTAGTTTTTTGAGCCCTAGATCCGGCCCTGGACACAATATTTAATTTTAATTATTTAGAAAACTTCTAACAGGTAAAAAATAAAATTAATGTATATTATAAGTATTGCCCAATAGTTTGTAATTTTTGATGTATAAATAGAAATATTATAAATTTTATCCATTATTGTTTTATTTTGCTTTTCTTAATATTTTTTATAATTATTTTTATTAAATGAGAAACAAAATTTAAAAAATCAAGATGGCTGTATTTTTGTGTACTTTTTACTGATTTGATAAATTTGTTAAAAAATATTAAGAAAATCGAATCAAGTTTATTGTCATACAAATAAACATGAAAATGTTATGTTAACCAAACTAATATGAGAGCTAATTAAATATAATTTTAAATAAAAAAAAACAATACCTATAATCATTTTTTTTATAAATTTTTTATGCATTTAACCTAAAAAACTTACTATCCTACGCATCTGTTAGTATTGACAAAAAAATACAAATTAGAAAAACACCTAGAATAAAATTTTAAAATTCCTAACCTAACTTATTTATTTCTAAATATCAAATTACTAGAAATTCCTAATTTATTATAAAGATTTTTCGTTCATTCTAAAAAAATATAATCATTTTATTCTGACATATTTAACCATTATGCACTAATAATAAAATCAATAATTTCTGTCACTGTCACTGAGGACGGATGATGTTATACATCCGAAACTCACCGGCTTATAAAACACATAGGAGGTATACGTGACAAAAACAAATATCACAAAAATAGACTTACCTCAATTAAAAACAATTCTGTACATTTTCAATACACATAAACTTGAAAAATAAACATTAATAACAATCATTTTACTTGAAATTATTAAAAATAAGTATTTCGATAAATATTAGAGAAAACGTTTGTGACAAAATGGCGTCTCCGTAAACGAATTCATCAGTTCTTCTGTTTCTGTTTATGCTTTCATTAGATCAAAATTCCAGTTACCGACAGAGTCTCGGCCACGCAAAATGTGTTCCATGTCAAACAATCAGCTGATTTAATACGCATTGAAAATTTTGGGCGTGTGTCAAGAACATATATTTTTAAATTTTTTCGATAAATTATACCAAAAACATATTATTTATTGTGCTTACAAAGTTTAATTAAACCTGATTATGCTTGTTTTTGAAAATATGACGGATCTAACCACCTAACCAAGTATACGTTATGACTACAGGACTGTTTTAGGACACTATTATAATTAACGAGTTAAGTCATATAAAAAAGTATTTTAAATATAACCAAAACTCTAAAATAATCAATAGTATATTATAAAATTACTCACAGGATAATTTAAACGAAATATTTTAACAGTGTGTTGATAAAACGTCAGTAATTCACATACGGATTACGGTTGTTTAGTCACGGTGGAATTAACTATTGTATATTTTATCAGTTACCATGAGATATTTACGAAAAAAAAACTATAAATATACCCTAGTTTTTGTTGCATAAATCTAATTTAATTTACAAAAAAAATAGATTTATTGTAAGAATATACCTATATAATTAAAACTATAAAAACATACAATGATTTATCAGTTTTTTTTTTAATCCAACGATTAAACCACTCATATAGCCCATCTACTAAAACAAATATGTATAAAACGCCATTTTGACATATATCCAAATTAAAAAATAATACCTATAATTCCAGATTAGGTTATAATTTCTACATCTTTTTTCCCATCTAAAATTAACTGTTACCTACATAATAATTATCAATACAAATAACGAAATATAATTGTATCATCTATCACACTCTCTGAAGATGACATAGGTATCACATACAGAAACTTGGGACATTAAAAATACGTATACAAAAACTATGCTTACATGTGTTTTTATGATCAACCAACTAAAAAATCATAATCTCGTCATTATTTACTAATAATAACAACAATCAAAGTCTTTTAAAATAACAATTTTCACCACATGTTTATATCTTAAAACAATTTACTAAAAACTAAGATGGCGGTAACGTATTCGCGTAATACATACAATGGTACCAACATAAATTTTAATGAAACTAGATGTTTGCGACCATTCTAACGGGATTTAAAATTATTATATTTTAGAATCTATTTTAAACAAAAATAATAAATATAATATTACAAATATGTTTTAGTTAAAATATTGATACAAATTCCGAAAGTATTATGTCGCCATATTGAAAAATAAAGCATAATCTAAGTTGTATAATGTTGGCACCAATTAATTAACATGACATTTTGAAAAATATAAAGTTTTCACACATTTTAAAATTATATAATTTCATATAAATATATTGAAAAAAAATTATTCTATGTAAGTAATATTTATTTTTCTAATGTTGGTGTTACACAAAATAAACTTGTTTGTATGATCCGATCATCGAGATCTGATAGTAAAGAAATTTAGACTTACCTCTTAACTGGATATTAGCTTCTAAACTCGATGCCAGATCATTTTATATAAATGGAAATACAAGTATAAGCTCATACAATTTTCCACGTTTTTCCAATAAAAGAAAAAAATCGGTAACAGCTAACAGCATAACAAAACAACTCTTCTGACTGAATTCAAGTATGGCGGAACGGATGTTCCGGTTTAAAAACAAAGGAAAATGGTCCAAATGTTAGTAAAAATATTTTATGAAAATATACCACAAATAGTACAAAATTATATGTTTTATAATAAATAATAAACATTGACCAAGAAGTTATTCAAGTATCGAAAAGTGATATAGGGACATAATACATAACCTCAAAATTTTGACAGTTGCAGTCCAGTTGTGAATTTATTTTAAACTTAGCAGAGAAGTTATAAAGTTTACTTTTATATAAGGTATTTTAAATATAAGTAACGTCTAATTTAATTTTTCACTTGTACAACAAGAAAAAATATAACTTTATATTAATTTTTAACTTGATTTTTCTTAAAAAGCGTAGTAATTATGTGTATATAAGTTTCAAGTTAGTGTAAATAATTCATTATAGGCGCATGTACAAATTGTATTATATCTTCACTACAAATTGTTCATTAATTTTCAATTTGCAATTTGCAATAAATATTGATTATTAAGCTAATGGCACTTCAAAAGAAATGATTATTTCACAGAGTTTATCATTAATTTTTTTATATTAGTTTTTCAAAAAAATCACCAGTTCTATCATAAGTAAGTAGTGTAAATCCAACGTCTAAGTTTGGCTTTACAAGATAGATTATTTATTAAAAATATCAATAAGGTTTTCTCTGTACTTTTTAATTTATCTGATTGACTGTCGTTTATTACTTTTTTTAACCGTTAACTGCAATTTATCATTCTCGTAGAAAATATTTACCTTGTACCCGATTCCGCCTATAACTAACTCAGATCTTTGATCAGGTTTGCAGGCTGACTACCAGTAGACCGAAACCCATTATACCGACCAAATCCTAATAAACTAAACACACTCTCCCAATAGACCGATCACTATTTTTATCTATTTAAAGAAAAAAGGTCAAATAAAAATGTGTTTATTTAAAAAAAGAAAAGATAACTGTTTTTCATCCTGTGTTTTTTACTGTGTCACAAATCTTGTACAGAATTCACATTTAGCTGCTATTGACAACAGTGACAATTATTATTAGCAATATTCAGGCACTACAAGTTTATTCATGAAATGTACTTTTGATTAATGGTTTTTATGACGTTTTATAAATTCTAGTAACAATCACAAGTAGTAAAAAATAATACTTTGAGTTTTCGAAGAAAAAAAAATTCAAAACGGTTTTGTCCGTCCGTCTGTTAGCCTGATTCAACTCGAGAATTCAGCATCGTTAAAAACCCCAAAAATGATATTAATCTTTGATCTATTTTTAATTTCCGCTAATTACACCATAAATATTCTAATTAAATACTCTGTATAACTTTTTTTTTAATGGTTAAAAGGTTTGACAGCATAAATAATTTTATATGTTGTTTGATTGTTCTAAAGTTTATTGTTAAAAAAGTTTGATTTTAAAGAATAAGATGTTCAAAATCAACAATTGTAGAATATGAAGAATCTTATTATTTTTGGTACATCATTATTAATATTAGTATGAAAATAATAAAAAAAACTTTGGGAAATGTTATTAAAAGAAAATTTAAGTAATTAGGTAAAGGACAAGATTTAAAATTTTTCATTATTCAAGTAAAAATTTTTATTTTGGGGAAAACAGATGAAAAAAAAAATATACAGGCATATGAGACAAAATCGTTTAAAAAAGAGAATGTCACAAGAATTTATTCAATAAAACATTATATAAAAAAGAAATTATGTACCAATAAAAAAAGGACCATATTGTTAAAGTTAAAATCGCGAAAAAGTTTAAAATAAAACGATTTTCAAAGGTTTAAAAGAAGTTATTTTTTTGGAAAAGATAAACGAGGCTGAGTAATATTATGGAGATAGTTTAAAATAAAGTAGTGTCAAAAGAAGCAATTTAAGAAGGAAGAATATTGCCGTTTTTCACTTGTTTTATAAAATATTTGGTCATATAAATAAATGTTAAAATTTCATATTATCTTCTTATGCATATTCTCAGCCATACAACAAAATGAAATTCTCACAAAAGTCAATAGTATTATAAATTCGATACGCTATGCAGTTAATTAACTATAATTGTGTTTATTACAGATAATCATTTTGATATGAGACAATGGAAGTATCTGAATAAATTAATCGACTTAATAATGGCAGAAAGTACATTAGTGATTTGTAGAATCGTTATTATAGCTTCAAAATTTGTTATTTGTTGAATATTTGTATAAAACAATAAAAAAAACACAATATAAAATATTTAGTTCAATTGTATTTTAGTTATTAAGAGCTATTGCCCCGGTGAGTCAAGTAAAAATAGTGAAAAAGGTGCGCTGCGGTATTTTTAATATAAAATTCACAATTTTTAAAATGGGTCTTTGATTTTTTTATACTAAAAGTGTGTTTTAAGTACTACCCGACAACATTAAAATATCAACAAATAACATGGTCCAGAAAAAAAAATTATTTGGTTTTAAAAATGATGGTTTATTTTAAACGCTAGACACTTATTGTTCAATGAATTTAAAATTTTCTTTTTTTATTTTTTAATCTACAATTTCTATTACAAACATTTAGCAAAAATTAATGTAAATTTGTTTAAAATTAGGGTTTTCTCATTTTTCTAATTTTTTTTAATTCTTTATCTATATTGGAAACTTATTAAAAAAATAAAAATTCATGTGATACCAATTATCTACAAAGGGCTTGAACTTTTTTTTTATTAGACTTGTAGTAACCCTAATACCACAAAAGGTCCGATTGACGTTTTTTTATAGTTCATTTAACGTCAGAACGTCCGAGGACCAAAATAAAACGTTTTATAAATGTTTCTGCATGAACGTTTTTAAAATGGATATAAGAAACGTCCAAAATGTAGAAAAAACGTCCGAACTCATAAATTAAAAACAAAACGTTTTGTATGCTACAGTACAATAAAAAATAACTACTAAACCTTTTTTGAACGTCCATGTCAAAATGTTTTTATAAGTCACAATAGGGACGTTTTTAAAACGTTTTATTTGAGTAAAAAACGTTGAAAAAGTATGTTTTTAGACAAACTCAAAGTTACGTTCTTTAAACGTTTTTGTAGTCACTGTAAAAAAACGTTCAAAATACGTTTTTGGGTCCGAAAAAGTTTGTTTTGAGAAAGAAAGTTTAAACGTTTTCTTGGGAGTCGTTTTAAAACCACCTTTAGAAACTTTATAATAATATTGATTTTAGGTCGTTAAAAGCATGTTTTCAGGAAAAGTCAGAAAGTTACATTTTTTAAATATTTTTGTAACCACTGTAAAAAACGTACAAAAGACGATAAAGAGGACAAATATTGTATGTCCATTTTCGTCTAAAATGAGATATGTCCTGTTCTAAACCAGTCGAGACATTTAAAATTAATAGAAATCAGAACAAAATAATAAAAAGAAAGGTGATAGACGAACTTAACTGTAGTTTAAATAATTTTTGGACATACAACATTTATCCTCTTAGCCATCGATATAATAATCTGCCAATAGTTTAGGCCATACACTCTCGAATTTTAAAGAGACTGAAATCTATATTATTAAGTTTTTGGAATTGAAAACTTTTCTATAATCGAACCATGGTGACTTATTTTCTTCTATTTTATAGGTGTAATTTTTTTCTCTTTTTCTTTTTTTGTACTTAAAAAAACAGATTATGCTGACACTTCGCCCGTTCATCGATATTTCATTTATGATTTTTCTTGTCTTTTTATTGATGAATAAAGACGTTTTTATTTATTTATTTAATATAAGATTTGGAAACTTTACAATGCTTCTATTGTTTAGTTCTTTATTATAAAAATAGGATATTTTTACTGTAAAACACAATTTTTACCTGTAGGGAATATATTATTTTGAGTTGTTCGAGGAACTAAATAGGATACTTGAAAAAAAAAATAAAAAACATGTAACCTCGAGAAATGCTTTTTATTGAGATATTTATGTAACTTCATTAGTGATTAAATAAATTTTAAAACACTAACGTTAATCATGTAGACAAAAATATTTTACGAAATTTAATGAAAAAAAAAGTATCACATATAGTCCAGAGTTGTGAAATTCTATGTACAATATCAATGAGTGGACAATAAAACAAAAGTACCTGTCCCCCAGGTAATTATTCATAAAAAAATTTCAGTAAAAAATTTTTTAAACGGATACAAAAAACGAAACAAAGACAAGCTATAACATCACGAATATAAAAATAATTTATATAGCTCTAACTTTTTATTTTTTCAACTCTCGACTCTGCCCGTTCCAGTTAGCAAAACACTTACAATTTCTCCCAAAATTTCAACAAAACTTAATCTCCATTTTTATTTTTTCTAATCTGAAGGGAAAAAATCGCAATATTTCTGAAAAATGGAACCAGCTAATAGGTCGTCAAATTAAATTTAAAACAATAACTTAAAATTTTAACTCTTCAGCTAAGATGCAGCGGCAGGCGTGTGTAGGGCCACGTGCAAGGCTTGTTGCAGTTCGGGTGCCAAAGATTGAACCACGCTTTGGAAAAACGATTCGTTCGATTGGACTTGCCTAACGATGTTTACCATCCTGAATCCTTCAGGCTTCGAGGGCTCGATCGCCTCTCTGAAGAACGCTTCCGCTATGATGCTGATTATCCTTGGAATATTTGAATTATTTACACCTACAAATTCAAAATAATAATAATCAAACATGCTTTTTGAATACCAAAATAAAAAAAAATTAAGTTTATATCAGATTCTAAGTTCTCCAAGTGTCAAAAGGGTGCAGAAGCATGCTTATAATTTAGTAAATATGTTGATAATTCAAATTACGATATTTCTTTCTCTTACCTAGAATGAGTTGGTTGTTCTGCTCAATCAAATCACACATGTATCCGTAAATATGCGGTGCCTCATCCGCATCTTCAATCACAGGCAACCAGGAGAACCACAATGGTATCATTTCATCCAAATTAATCTGAGAACTATTGTATTTCATAATTTTAGTTACAGCCGATATCGCATTTTCAGTAGCATTGATATTTCTCGGATCTTTTGATTCTGGATCACTGATGACTTCAGCTAAAAGTGGGACGGCTTTCGCTAATTCTCCAGCAAATTGGTCTCCACCATATTGGGCTAATACTCCCCATCCATAAGCCGTCGCTTGGCGCACTTCCGTGCTCTTATCTTTGATATAAAGTCCTAAAGGTTGGAGGAAGTAGCCCTAGAAGATTATTATTATTATAAATATAAATCACTTAATATTTTAATCATACCTGGTATTTGGCACAGGTAGGTCCAGCAAATTCGATGACATCATCAAAAACGCAAATACCCCATTGGCGATCAGCCCATCCGCGATTAGGTGTCAATAAGTTAACAAAATGGGTACAGATTTGGTCAAAGAAAGGTAAAAAGCTGTCTCGATATACTAAAAATAAGGAGTGGATCACATCGGTTATTTTACTGAGCACGTAAATATCATCAGATTCTTCATCTTCAAGCTGCTCCTGAACTTCCTAAAAAAAAAATTTGGACATTTTTAACTAACTTAACATTTTTTTTTTAATTAGATATAATTCAGGTTTTGTAATTGCCTCATAAAATATTTTTTTAATCAAGTATTTTCAGGAATTGGATCCATTTTTTAAATCATAGGTAAACATACACTTGTTATAATTTGCACCAAGATGCTAATATTCATAGAATAATGGTATTACCTCATCGTAATCTTCATCCAAATGTTTTTTATGTCTATCATTAGCTCGTTCAAAATGTTCCTTCATTAATTTATCAATTATCCTTAAAATTTCAGTCATGGATTCCTGATCAATGTAGCTGGGTCCTAATTTCTGAATACACCTTAAATGAATAAAAAGAAATGAATAAAAATTCTAGATTTATTACTAATTTTTTTACCTTGCCAAAGAGTCTAACATAGCCATAAGTACCTCGCTTTCGGGTTCGGTATCGATAGCTTTTAATAATTCGGGACAAATAAACCGCCACATGTCTCCGACAAAAGCGGGGCCTTTGCCGGTGGCGCATTCTAGCAACCACGGTAGGGATTCCGCGGCGGCGTTACGAACTCCATCGTGGAAGTAGAATTTGAGCATTGGTACCATTAATTTAACGACTTCTTCGGCGTAATTCGAAAAGCTCTCTTTTAATTCGCGCGCGTAACATACCAACATACTGCAAGCTGCCGCTTTATCTTCCAAACCTGTAAGATATTAAAAAATAATAATAATTGTTGATCAATTGAAGGGTAATTAAACAGAAACTTTTTAAAAGCTTCATAATGATGTAGTAATCATAGTAGATATTCAGGAATTGGATCCATTTTTTAAATCATTAGCTAATGATGGATAAAAATATTTTTGTCCCAAAATATTTGTATTTATGAAAATATTTGTACTAGGGTGAATTTTTCTGTTAAATGAGTATCAGTTTTCAGACTTTTTACACAAAAAGTTCTAATAAATGATCATGAGAAAACCCGAACTTTTTTTTCACATTTTTTAATAAAAAATTTCCCCCATTTTCATTTTTTTTTCTTTTTTAATTCAAAAATTATTCTTTTTTTTCTGTTTTGCTTTTTTCTGAAAAAATACCTGCTTTTTCTTCAATTTTGCGCTTTTTTCAAAAAAACTATCTGCTTTTTTTTCTTCTAAATTTTGTACTTTTTTAATCATTTTTTCACAATTTTCAATGAAAAATTACCCCTAAAAATTTTTTTAATTTTTTTTTCTAAAAAAAAATCCTGTTTTTTTCTAAATATTGTACTGTTTTAACCATTTTTTCACAATTTTCAATGAAAAATTACCACTAAAAATTTTTTTTCTAAAAAAAAAATCCTGTTTTTCTTCTAAATTTTGTACTTTTTGTAATCATTTTTTCACAAATTTCAATGAAAATTACCCCCAAACATTTTTTTTTATTCAAAAATTAACTTTTTTTTGTGTTTTGCTTTTTTCTAAAAAAATTCCTTTTTTTCTCAAAATTTTGCGCTTTTTTCAATAAATTACCCACTTTTTTTTCTAAATTCTGCACTTCTGCACGTCTTTCAAAAAAGAAAAATACCGCTTTTGTTCTAAATTTTTGCATTTTTCACAAAAATTCCTTTTTTTCTAAATTCTTAATTTCTCACAAAATTACCCATTTTTTTCTCTAAATTTTGCGCCTTTTTTTAAAAAAAAATGCCATTTCCTAAATTTTGAATTTTTCACAAAATTATCCATTTTTTAAATTAATTTTACTTTTTTCCAAAAATGAAATTACTGTTTTCTAAATTTTGAAAAATTCACAAAATTACCATTTTTTCTCTAAATTTCGAATTCTTTCAAAAATTTTTTTTCCAAAAATTTGCATTTATCTCAAAATTACCCATTTTTTTCTCAAAATTCCGCATTTTTTCAAAAAAAAAAAACTATTCACAAAATTACCAATTTTTTTCTCTCAATTTCGAATTTTTCAAAAAAAAAAAATTATTTTTCCAAAATTTGCATTTATCACAAAATTAGTCATTATTTTCTCAAAGTTTCGCATTAAAAAAAATTGAATTTTTTACAAAATTTGCCATTTTTTTCTTCTAAATTTTGCACTTTTTTCGAAAAAAATAATAATGTTTAAAAATTACTCAATATTTTTCTAAATTTTACACTTAATAAAAAATACCTCTTTTTCCAAATTTTACATTTTTCACAAAATTAATCTTTTTTCTATTATAAATTTTTCAAAAAAAAATTGTTCTAAATTTTGCATTTTTCACAAAATTGCTCATTTTTTCTTCTAAATTTTGCATTTTTTTTTCGGATAAAAATTACGTTTTTCTTAATTTTGCATATTTTAAAAAATTACCCCCATATTTTTCTAAATTTTGCTCTCAAAAAATAAAATAACTTTTTTCCAAATTTTGCATTTTTCACAAAATTACTAATTTTTTTCTCTAAAGTCCAAAGTTCAAAAATTTTTTTTTTTCCAAAATTTGCATTTATCACAAACTTACCCATTTTTTCCTCAAAATTACCCATAAATTTAAAATTTTTTATAAAATTGGCCATTTTTTTCTTCCAAAATTTGCACTTTTTTCGAAAAAAAAAAAAAAAACAAAAAACAAAACAACGTTTATCTTAATTTTGCATTTTTCACAAAGTTACTCCCTATTTTTTTAAATTTTACACTTAAAAAAATACCTTTTTTTCCAAATTTTACATTTTTCACAAAATTACCCATCTTTTTTCTAAATTAGGAATTTTTCAAAAAAAAATTACCATTTTATTTTATAAATTTTGCACTTTTTTTTTCAAAAAAAAATACCATTTTTTATAAATTTTGCCAACAATAATACCGGTTTTTATTATACTAAAAAAATAAAGCTAGTTAGTTAATTTTCTAGTTTGAACTTGACTTAAGGTAAGATAATAATCCAAAATAACTATTTAAATATAAGTTACCTGCTGTACGAATTCCAAAGTTCTTTTGTTCACCAAGCGATACAAACTGCCAATCTTCGTCACCTTCAACTCCTTGCATATCATCATTGTCTAATAAAGCAACATCCGGTTTCATGGCTGCTGTCCTCATCACTGGTCCCATTACCAAAGGCAAATATTGTTCAAAATTCTTACCAAGAACCTATTACATAAAAAAAAACATGATTAATAATTATTATTGTTTCAAGTTTCATCAAAACCTACCTTACAAATTCTAGACCAAGCTGATATGAGATAACTAGTTTGGGGATCATCATCGGGTAATTCAGCACCATCTCCGTGCGTTTTTAGCAGCATATCCATTACTTCAGTTGCATCAGCACTGAATTTGTCTGATCCAACAGCCATACCAATCAATGTAACACATTCAATAGCTTTTCCTGTCATAAAGATACATTTTAATATATATATAAAAAAAAAACTAGTCAATATTTCTAACTAACCTCTTAGAAGTTTTAATTCATCTTTATTAGCATTTTGAATAATATATTTCAAACAAGGCATCAAACGATCGTAAAACGCTATAAATTCTGTTTCTGCTGTATCAGCTACGCTCGCTATTGTCGTGACAACTTGTTCCAGTACTAGTTTAGTACCTTTTTCTACAAGTTCTTTGAATTTTGCCGTTAATATGCCTTCCAATTTACTCATTAAAGCATCCAAATAACCGCTAAGAATATGTTTTGGACAATCTTCGGCAAAATTAACCAAAGCAGCACCTAAAAATATATTTTTATAAACGAAATATATCATTTTTAGTTATTATTTTTACCTGCATGAGCTTGAACTCTAGGGTTGTTATTGTCATCTAGTAACATGAGTAGACCAGGTACTACCCTATCGTGAAATTTCTTTTCAAATACTGGTGCAAAATCAGTGGACATTTGACCTACTGCGTTACAAGCTGCGTATCTCACCCTCGGATGAGGATCTTGTAAGTATCGCAAAACACCATCCATTACTCCCGGTACTCCATTCATTATTTGTTGAAGCATTGTTTCCATTTGTTTATGGCAACCTTCTCCGATGGCGCTGAGCGCCATTAAAGCGGCGTGTCGTTGTTTCCAATCAGGACTAGCCAACATGGCGGGGATGTTTTGTGTAACCAAAGGCAAAATTATTTTACCACCTGCAAAAAAATTAATTGTTAGAAAAATTATTTTAAGCATTTATATAAAGTTTTAATTTGATTGTTGCCTCATAAAATGTTTTTTTAATCAAGTATTCAGGAATTGGATCCATTTTTTTAATCATGGGCAAATAAATATTAAATTTGTCTAAATTTAATATAAATATTTATAATTCTAAAATAAGAACTTCTTAAAGAGTATTTAAAACATCCTTAAAAAGTACATGAAAAATCCTTGAGAAATTCTTGAAAGATTTTTTAAAAATCCTTAAAACTTACATGAAAATTTTAAAATATCTTCAAAAAATACATGAAAAATTCTAAACATTCTTTTAAAATTCTTAACAAGAATTCCTTGAATACTTTTTACAAAATCCTCAAACAATCTTAATAAATCGTTAAAAAAATATTGAAAAATCCATGAAATATCCTTAACAAATTCTGAAGGAAAGAACCTTAAAGAAATCGCTAAAAAACTATTAAAACTATCAGTGAGAAACCTGAAAAAAATTTCAAACAATTTTTAAAAAATCCTTAAAACGTACATGAAAATTTTAAAACATCTTCAAAAAATACATGAAAAATCCTTGAAAAATTCTAAACATTCTTTTAAAATTCTTAACAAATCTTTGAAAATCACCAAGAATTCCTTTAAATACCTTAAAAGAAATCGCTAAAAATTCGTTAAAAAATTATTAAAACATCAATGAGAAACTTAAAAAAAAAAAAAATTTCAATTTTGAAAAAATCCCCGTTTTAACAATTTTTAAAAAATCCTTAAAACGTACATGAAAATTTTAAAATACATGAAAAATCCTTGAAATATTCTAAACATTCTTTTAAAATTCTTAACAAATTTTGAAAAATCAGCAAGAATTCCTTGAATCCTTTTTACAAAATCTTAATAAATCGTTAAAAAAATATTGAAAAATCCATTAAATATCTTTAACAAATGCTGAAGGAAAGAACCTTAAAGAAATCGCTAAAAATTCGTTAAAAAATTATTAAAACATAAGTGAGAAACCTTAGAAAAAATTTTCAAATAGTTTTTAAAAATCACCGTTTTAACAATTTATAATAAATTCTTGAAAAATTCTATCAAGTTTTTGAAAAGACTGGCAATATCGTTAAAAAATAAAAGAAAAATTAATAAAAATTCTTAAAAAACTTTTTAACTTAAAAACTTTTACACAGTCCTTGTAAGATCCTTTTAAAAATTTTAAAATTAAACACTTGTAAAAAAATCCTTGAAAATCCCTAGAATCCTTAAATAAAATTCTCAAACAATCTTAAACAATTCCTGACAAATACTTAAAAAAAGCAGTTGAAAACTTCAAAAATAAAAAAAAAAAATCCTTGACAACTCCTCGAAAAGTAAAGAAAAATCCTTAATTTTTTTTTTAACATCCATAAACAAGAACTATTTTTAACTTTAAAATATAAAGTTTCGTTATTAGCAAATTAATACTTACATTTATGATGGTAATTTGAAGATTTCAAAACGATTTTGTAAATATTTCAAATCAAATATCGCATCTAGTAATATTTCTAATTTTTGTGTGTTGATTTAGATAAAAATATTTATGATTGGTTAAAAAAAATACAATTATTCTTATACTGCAAAAGTTTGTTTTTTTTATTGAAATAATTATTTTGGACTTACCTAATCCACAAGCGAGACGATCTAGTGCTGCCTCGGCTACAACATTATTGCAATCGTTGTCTTCGTCTAAAAGTTCATCAGATTCCGACCAACCGGCCTCATCCTCTAAATCAGCCATAAATTGTAGAACAAGGGGAATTAGTTGTTCCATGTATTTCGACGCATTTTTACGTACCATAGCTGGAGCCATTTCAGCAAGAGTTACCATTACCTAGATTTATAATATTCAAAAATGTATTACGATAATCAAAAAAAAAAAAAACATCGTGTAATGTAAAAAAAAATACCTCAGATAATAGTTTACATCATGATTACTCAAGAGTAGCAAATACTAAATATACATCATTGGTAAATAAAAAAAAATTATAATTTAATTATCTTTTACCTCCAAGGATAATTGTCTCCAGCTATCCAGTGCTCCGTGATCACTAAAAATCTTCATGCACATCTCATAAATAGGCAACAATTGCGGTCTCAAATATTTCGGTACATTCTCGGCCAAATCGATTAAAACCTTTAAAAGCGTATCGTCTTCTTGTTGTTGAATACTTTCCGCTATCACGTGCAACATAGGTGTCAAAACGTCAGCGAAGTGTTTTAAAATTTGGGTTTCCTTGTCGTTAATTAGCATGAAGGCGCCGACTGCACGTACAGCTTGAAAACGGACCTGCAATCAAGTCAAATTTTGTTTGTTTCTACCGAGATATTAAGGATCTTGTAATCGTACCTCGTACACCTCAGTCGGTTGAAGGCTTTGCAAAAGCATCTGTTTGATTAGATCCAAGTAATTGTTTTGTTGGTTACCGAAAACACCGGGAACGCTGGTGAACATTTGTAGTGCTGCTTCTTTAAGAACTGGATTTTGGTCATTAGCACAATGAAAGAGGAACTGTAAAATAAATTACACATTTTTCTTGTTTCTCCCAGGTTATTTATTACCTACATATCTAATTTTTAAGACAGTGTTTTAGGCAGTAAAACCAGCACTCTAGGTGTCAAACCCCACTTTAAAATTTTTAGAATCAGCTTTTTACTATTAAAATATTTAATTTACAGTAGTAGATAATTTGGAGTGAGAACATCAGAGCATCGGGGCTAGTAATGCGAGCCGGGCAAATACCCAGTAGGCAGGATATTTATAAATGGGTATTTGGTTAATCATTTGCCCAAAGCAATTTTAAGCGCCCATTTATTAAAAAAATTATTATTCTAACTTTTTACTGGTTGTGATTGTTACTAAGAGTTTTTAAAACGTCATAAAAACCAATAATCAAAGGTACATTTCATAAATAAACATGTAGTGCCCAAACACAGCAAAGAATACATGATTAAATGCTCTTCTCAAGATTACAGGAATAAACAAGGAATTTGGTCCAGACAATTTGTATGGGAACGAATGGTTATTAAATAAAAGAATGTTTATCTTGTAACTAGTGATGTGGGCTGGGTAAATAACAAGTGGTTTAACTTTTTACTGCTTGTGATTGTGACAGGTGAAAAAGAAATATAAATATATTTGTATTTTTCTTTGTTAATAATTTTAATGTTTGTACTTTGTAAAATTTTAGTTTTAACACCCTTCTTTATAATTGTATATGCGCACTCCATTTTATGATGGTTTTTTCGCTAATCTATAAAAATTTTTTTGCCATAGTCTTAAACCTACTTTGGTTAGGTGATATTTTTCATATTTTTTTCTGGTATTACCAGTGTTTTAACGTTACTCGTAAGGTATATTATAATACCAAGTGGTTCTTGTATTGCATTCCTGCAATTTTTCGTTAACACACGACCGATCAATTTTCAAATTTATTACTAATGAGGACACACCAAGTTAATTGGAGTTACTCCTTTTTATCATTCTCGTTTCGTTTATTTTTATTGTTGTCAACACTATTTCTAAGTTAAGACATTATTTTACTTCATTTGCATTTTCTACTTATTTTATTTATTCATTACCCAATATTACAGTTTGTCTTTAATTTTAATAACCCCCCATGAATACTATGGTAAGTTTAAATTTGTTAGATGATTTATTCTTGTTTATTGACGGTAGTCGTTACAGATCTGATGATGGTGAAATTTAGCCGAAACTAATCGCCTTCTTTTCATCTTTAATAAATATATATTTGTGGTACTTTAACTTCCGAGTTTCATTACCTCATTGGTTGACCACATTAGAGAATATGGATAATCTATTGGATTTTACAGGATTAAATGCTATTTAAGTTCAAAAATAGCAGATTACAGGAATTTGGTCCATAAAATTTTGCTTTAGCTGGATACAAAGAAAGAAACAGACATCTGAGAGGGCAGTCAAGTCACTTATATAGTATACAATTAATTGTTAAGTTGATACATGGAATATCTAAGCGTAAG
The DNA here is from genome assembly GCA_963243735.1 of Neocrepidodera transversa. Classification (NCBI taxonomy): domain Eukaryota; kingdom Metazoa; phylum Arthropoda; class Insecta; order Coleoptera; family Chrysomelidae; genus Neocrepidodera; species Neocrepidodera transversa. Next base: position 1,080,579 of record OY725346.1, on the reverse strand, counting down.
CCCAACAAAATAACGGAAGAGACTCTACATAGGAATCCAGAACAACATACAGTAAAGAACGAATTATGAGCCTAGAGGATTCAGATTCTGAATTTTCAGAAGAATCTGAGAGAGAACTACTTAAAATTTCATCAAGAATTTACAGAAAAAAATTAATATAGAATAAATTATAAATACAGTATTATTTACATTGTCAGTAAAACTATCAAACTCATTAAAAAATTCAAAATGAATTTCTTCATGAAACATTCATATCTAAAAATCCACTTGAAATCTAATATTACAAAAATTTGCTAAAACATAATTTATAAGCGTTATATAATTAATATGTTATTAAGAGAATTGTACTAATTTCTAAGTAGAACTTTAGTTAACAGAGCCATTGAAATACTTTATGATCATCTTTTAACGTTTTAGTATATGTGTATTCTATTTCTAATTAGTGTTTTTCAAGTTTCAGATAATTATGTTGCGAGGAAGTAAAAAGAACGTTGACAGAAGAAAAGGATACTATTCAGAAACAATAGAAATTTAACTCACTAAATGTTTATTTAGAATTAAACATTTGCTAACTACAGTACAATATCTAAGATCCAATCCCAGTTTAATAACTTTCTTGACCAAAAAGTTTAGCACTGCTAAAATTCTTATTTTTTTAAAAACGTGGTAGATTGGTTGAAATGTAGATTCACGTTGGTTTGTCATGTCTAAACAATTTGAAACTTCCCTCAAATTTCTATAGTTCAAGTTGTTTATCAAATTGGAAATAAATAGCTAATATATTTTTGAAATTTTAAAAAATCTTACAAATTTGATGACAAAACTGAGTTATACATAAAATGTTTGTAAGAATGAAATAATTCTTTTGAAAAATATTTGGAAAGAATTTTTATGAAATCAGTGTAAATTTCTTATTGTACAATCAGACGATAAATCTGCATTTCTGCAAAGAAAATTATATGAAGATATTTATATTTATCTCCCATCAATGAAAATGAGATTTTTAAGCTAAATAAACGACAATATGGGCTTTTTTAAGTTTTATTGGGTGGAAAATACTTGAAGCAAAAAATGAAGTTACAAAAAAATTATCAAGTTATGGTCTTATTTGGAATAAATTAAGAAATTGTTCATAGCTTTTTAAGACCAGATTCAAACGACTGGTAGTAATACATGTTTTTTTTTATTATGTAGGTAGTTTACTAGAGGTTTTCTTATATTTTAGTTAGTTTTGTCATAGTTATGTCATTTTCTAGTTCCTATTTTTGTGTTACATTTGTTTTTTACATATGTTGTAAGTATTATTCTATTTTTTACAAAATACAAAAATATAAAACGTATACGAAGAGTTTCAAAAAAAAAGAAGGAAAATACCATTAAAAACCCACTGAGTTTTATTGGATTACCCACTAGACAGCCAATCCTTTGAAATAGTTTTTTCGTAGAACTGAAAATAATATAATATCTATTGGGAAAACAAAAATACAAATTTTTAAAACGGAAAAACACCAAATCCTCATTAAGTTTTCATTAAAAAAAGTTTCCAATTAATACATTTTGATCAATTTAAAAATCTTGAACCAAAATTAAATTTAAAAATATGCAAAACTGAAAAAACATTGATTACTAAACATGCCTAAGTCGTCTAGTCTAGATAAATGTTTTAATGGATATTCCATTTAACAAGAATTATGATATGTTGAGTCTGATTGAGAAATGAGCTAAATTACGGCTGAAAAAAATTAGGAATAAAGATAAGTAAAACATTTAGGCTAAAACGAAGCGGGTAATGATTAAAAAGAGGGTGTAAAAAATAGTATTTTGTAATGATTTATGTATATATTAATTAACAAAAGTTTAAGCATCATTTCATAAAACTATTATTATATTAATTACTGTTATTTAAAAAGGTATATATAAAATGTTAATGACTATTTTTTTTACAAGTCCTGAATATTTTTTATATATTTATACACTCAAGCTGAACATTTAGTTGGTATGTTAATTACATATTTGGAGCCATTAAATTTAATGGTCAGCATGATAAATGCAATTTCAAACTCAATATCACAGATAAACTATAAATAGTACAAATTATCAATTCATATTTTTAAATTAAACTGTAAAAAATTCAATTTTATCTGATTATTTCTACATGTCATTGAATATTTTTATTACAATTAGAAATTAAAATCACATAACTAAAATAATAGGAAATTATTAAAAAAAAGCTTGTTAATTTTCAGATTATATGATAAAAGAATATTTTTAACTAACCTGCAAAAATTCTGGCCATTGATTATTCCCATCATCATCGATCAAATTTCTTGCAACTTCAGCGACAACTTCGCAAACTTTATGTCTCAGATGTTCAGTTTCAACTTGTTGGACGGCTAGCAGTACTTGCTCTTTCAGCTGAACTTGACTTTCTGGTGGTAATTTCGGATAAAATTCCAAAAAGTCATTAGAGAATACTCTACGAAGCAATACTGCCGCCATCTGTCTAGCCTCATGACTCAAGCTTGAATTGTGAATTGCTAATAAGAGGTGACTTACTTTAGCCTCAATAGACAAGTTTGAATATGCCTCCTAAGAATTAAAAAAAAATAATTAATAATTAATTCGTTTCTAAAGCAACAAGTTTTTATGTATCTAAACACTCAAAATTAATTTAACAGTAAATAAAAATATATTATAGCCAAAAGGATTTTTGCTTATATTAATTAAATTTTAAATTGTTACATATTTTTAACTTTTTTATTATAATGGAGGTCTTGGCGCTCTTTTTCGTGTGAATCTAGACAGCTATTCAAAATTAACAAAAATCATGTTATAAATAATTGAATTACAATGAAAAATATCGAAATAAACCGCAAAAGAACATTAATTAAAACATATTCCAACTCATTTGAATGATTCATCAGCCGTTTAGCGACCTAGACAGAAGCATGCCTCGAGTTGCGGTACACGTTGTGGATACCAGATTTTTTGACAATTTATTCAGAAATTAATAACTGCCTTGTAATTATAATATCACCAAACTATTAAAATATTATTAAAAAAGGATTTATCTCACCTCTGCTTGTGTTCTAATAGTATTATCGGTGGATAAAAGGGTTGTCAAGATTTGATAAAACTGCTCCTGTTCGGCGGCCATGGCGCCTTCACATCAAAGAACGATAACATTTTTCAAGCAAGGTTGCCACTAGACGTCAAAAATGACAGATGGCAACTAGACCCTAAATTTTATTTTTTAGGCATATTTTCAAAAGCTTTTTTTTGCAGTAAATGTAACAAGCCCAAATGAGAATCCATTATTTTTTATAATTAAGTTTGTTTACAAAATTCACGAACACAATACAATAATTTCAAATATTTTGACTTATCTGACTTGACCGTTGACAGAAACTGTCAAATTATATCGCCTGAGTATGAACATCAAATTTTGGGGACGGCAAAATATTTTCCGATTCGCATAAATTTTGCGAAATCGTATGAGCATGAACATACCTTTAGCGTGTGAAAGGAGCGTAACTAACTAAAGGTTAGTTCATACAGACGCGAATCGCGATTTGTGAATTGAGAATTCGCAGGAAAATAATTCGCAAGTTCTGGACTATTTCATATAGTTGCGATGTTTTTGGGGGTATTTACTTTTTTCGTATTTCTTAAGTTTGTAATGAGTGAATTATGACATGACATAGGCTGATATTTGACAAAGTTGACATATCAGCTGGTATTTGTTTTTATGTACAATGTGTATGGTGCTTTATTTTGGATTTTCTATTTATTAATATTAAATCAGTTTGTATTTACTTTCAAAAATGGATGCATGTTTATTTCATTGGCAACGAAGACGTAAAATCGTTGCTTACTTATTATTAAAAAAAAAGACAGAATAAAATATATCAGTATGAGACTTGTGAAATTTTTAAATTAGGGAAGTAGCAAGGGGCGTATCACAATTTAGTTCAAGAAATGCGTTCCAAAGATGTCCTCATTTAATTCGTCTGGCTCATGCTCAGATACCATTTGACTATCATTTTGGGTATCAGCATCTTCCAGACTGCATTGGTGAAACTGGAATATTTCCAACATAAATATTTCGCCACACTCATTAGATTCAACTGGGGCCTGAAATAAACCAGAGACAGATTAGCATTTTTAGGTTATTTTGGTTATATTATTTACAAACAATGAATAACGCAACATATCTCGCTGCTTTCCATGTCAGAAACACACTTCAATGACAAGAATCAGACAGAAGTAAAAGAACAGAACAAGAATGGGCTAAATCCAATTTTCCTGCCTCCTAAATTTTAAATTTTGCGATTTCGTAAAATATTGAAAATCTTGTCAGGCAGCCATGTTGATTTCTTATTGGCCAATCAGAACATTTTTCGCAATTCGCAAATCGCGATTCGCGTCTGTATGAACTAACCTTAACACTCCCAATTTTTCAATCCGATGCCGAACTCAGCTTAGGTGTTAGTTGTCACTTCTGCGGCTATGAGTACGTCAATTTTGAGTTAAACGTTAAAAGCTGCCTTAATACGAAATTTTGGTTGGTTATAAAACAACTGTCATAAGTCATAAATGTCACATTCATTTTAAGTCAAAATTGTCAAATTGGTTTAACTTTCCAGGGGTCAATCGTAAATCGTAATTAAAGAATAGTTTACTTCCATCATGTCTGAATTAAAAAATCGTAAAATATTGGAGAAAAAAGAATATTCCACAGAAGGTAACCAACAAATATTTACCCTAGAAACTATTTAAATGAAGTAAAACTTTGTGGTAAATGTAAATACGTTAACAATGAAGTGGCAAAAATTACGCATTTTTATAAATTTGTCTCCTTTAGCGACTTAATTTTATTTATTCTAGTGTTTTAAAAGTATACTCTGATACTGTTTTTTTTTTGTCAAACCATGACGTTTCTTTAATTTTTGTTTTAGATGAATTTGAGTATGAAGACACAATGACAAAACCCCACGCTGTTCCTGTAGTAGTAGCTGATGAAGGTCATGCTTTTAAATTAGATGAAGAAGCTCTTAAGAGGGTTCTAATGAAAGATGAACTTAAAGACAGATTTGTTGTAGTTGTGTCAGTCGCTGGTGCTTTTCGACATGGGAAATCTTTTTTACTGGATTTCTTTCTAAGATACATGAATGCCAAGGTAAGTTGTTTTTTTTTTATTAATTATTGTCTACATCAAATTATCAATTAGATAAATATGTACATCTTCATTTAAAATAAAGTTCGGTGCTCTTTTATTAATTTATAATTAAACATTATCTTCATTACTTTTTTTATGTTGTGACTCAATTGGTTTTATCTTAATTGCAATTTTTTACTTTAAATCTAAATTTTTCACATGCTTTGTATATTAAAACGATTATTAATTGATTCAAATAGATTTTGTTAACATGCAAATAATGTTAATAATTTTTTAAATATTTAATTATGTTTTACTTTTACATTTCTTTTGTTATTTCTTACCTGTAATAAACAGTTTTTTTATACAATTAATACAACTTTGAGTCATGAACCACAATATATTCAATAAAATACTAATGTAGGGGCAACTAGTTTCGACTTATGAGCTATCTTCAGGGCTAGAAAATTATAAAAGTTTTATTTATTGAATAACTTAACCACATTTGAGATAAGGATAACCTAGGTCAGTGAAGTTGGCACCTACTTTTAGGAATTTCCCAAAGATTTTGTGTGCATTCGTTTATCCATCGATTGTCCACTAATTATTTTCGTTTGTCCACCCTTCATTTCAAAATGGTGGCCCAAAAACAGGTCATTTCTTTTTTGTTTGTCCACCAATTAGTTTTTTTTGTCCACACGCCGGTTAATTATAATTAACTATATAACTTTTAAAAAAATTTGATATTGTCAAGTTGGCACACCCTTTTTTGAATTTTGAAAATTTTTTTCGTGCATTCGTTTTTTCGTCGTTAATCCAAGATTGTCCATCTAAGATTTTTGTTTGTCCAAATACCATTTCAAAATCGACGATTTTGATTTTATTTAATAAACACCTTACTTTTTAAAGATAGAAAAAAACTTTATAAGGTTTTTTATTGAAGATCAAATAGAGCTTAATAAATATAGCCCATCTAATTTTTTAAAACAACGTTTCGTCTTTGATGGGCCACCATCAACTATATTTTTTAATACGAACCTGTACATTTTATTTCAATTTAGAAATCCCCATTTTTTCATTATTCAACCGTGTAGAATTTTTGTACGCACTTTAGGAATTTTTCTTTTTTCTCTTTCTATCTACACTTAGTACGTTTTAATAACATTAATAGTTTTTCTGTTACAGGGGTTAAACAAAAAATTATTTATTAAAATCTACAATTACCTATGTTATTTTCTTTAATTAAAAAATATATTAAAATCATTTTAATACCAGTTAAAAGAGAATAAAAAATTCTATAAGTGGGAGTTTTTCCAAAATTTTTGAGCTCGAATTGTCACCTGGTTAAAGGGGAGAGACCAAAAATGAGGAAAATTAAAAAAAACCCTTATGGTGGTCTCTCCCTTTTCTCACAATCACAATTTTTTATCTAAATTTTTTAAAAAATTCACACATATAGAATATTTTTTTCTCTTTCTATCTGCACTTAGTATGTTTAAATAGCATCTATAGTTTTGTTGTTGTAGGGGTTAAACAAAAAATTATTTATTATAATCTACAATTACCTGTTATTTTTTTTTATAAAAAATATATTAAAATTATTTTAATACCATTAAAAAGAGAGTAAAAAATTCTATAAATGGGAATTTTTTCAAAATTTTTAAGCAAAAATTGTGACCTTGAGAAAAGGGAGAGACCAAAATGAGAAAGAATATAGTTATGGTCTCTCCCTATTTTCACAACCACAATATTTTATCTAAAATTTTGATAAAATTCACTTATATAGAATATTTTTTTCTCTTTCTATCAACATTTAACACGTTTTAATAGTATCTATAGTTTTTTTGTTACAGGGGTTAAACAAAAATTTATTTATTAAAATCTACAATTATCCAAGTTATTTTGTTTAATTAAAAAATATATTAAAATATATTTAATATCATTAAAAAGATAATAAAAAATTTTATAAATGGGAATTTTTTTAAAATTTATAAGCAAAAATTATGACCTTGAAAAAAGGGAGAGGCCAAAATGAGAAATAATATCCCTATTTTCATTCCATTTTTACTGAAAATATTTATAAATCATTTTAAATAAAATTAATTAAAAATTGAGTCTACTTTGGACTTAATTTCTATTAAATATTTGAATGTAAATTGTCTTAAATAACTATAATCAAAAAATAACAGTTATTTATGTAACATAGGTATAAACATCTGTTTATACCTGTGGTACATACAAATTTTTATGGCATACTAGTTATTGCATTCAAAAAAACCTGTTTTTGTCTTTATGCGCGCGGGCCATAAACTGCATTTTGCGGGCCATATAATGAACAGGACCGTACATAGAAAAATTCTTTAAGTTTAGTTTATTGTCATAACCTTAAGTGTTCTACATGGTAGAATAGAGAAAAAATGAGGATTTAAAAGATGAAAACGGTGATTTACAAAATTGGATATTGTGAAGGTTAGGTTACCTATTAATAAAAGTTTTATAAAGTATTTTTTTATCTTTAAAAAATACGGTGGTAATTAATTAAAACGAAAATCGCCAATTTCGGTTTTTCTTAAGAATCTGGGAATCCGGATCTGATATGTTAATTTTGAAAAAATGTGTTAATTCATCTTGAAAGTTCCCATTTAACCGATATTCGATCTATTTCGGTTTATGACATTTCTGTATACGCAAATTAAATTCGATCCACCCTGTATACTCTAAACCCGGTGAAAAAATATTTATTTGAAGATTGTCTACTGGAGTTTTATTTGTAGATGTTAAAAAATCATTTGTCTATTCTCGTCCAGAGAATTTAACCAAATGAGAATTCGCTTTTTGCTAACTTCACTGACCTGGATAACCTTTTGGATTTAGATTTTTTTATTTAACAAAAAAATATTCAAAAGTAACTGAGCTTGTATGATTATGACATTAACATTCAATACCCAAAATAGATAACTTAAACGGGGAGTTCAATTATATAAAAAACCAATTAATATCTGATAAAAATATATAGCAACGTATTATCTGTATTTTATAATAATTACTTTTCGGTATAAAGTCAAAAGTGCATCTAGTTAAAAATATTTTTTTTAATTCTATTATCTTTAATCAGAAATTTTAATTTATTTATTCAATGCCAAACCAGTCTGTTTCTGATCATTTTTAAATTTTATGACATTTACAGGTTCTACAGACTATTTGTGGTTTAATTCATTGAATTTAATTAAAGTCATCTAATAACTTTATTCTAAGTAGTTATAGGTGTTGTTCTAAAAAAATTGTATAAAAAAGGTCTAAAAATTATAAAATGCTCGGTCCAATTACAAATATGCAATAAATCAAATCTAATTAACTATTTTGTTTTTATTTAAGACTGATGTGCATTTAAATTTTAGTATATTTTAAAACAAAATACATCAGAATGGGTTGGTTCAGAAGATGCACCGCTGGAAGGTTTTTCCTGGAAGGGTGGTTCTGAACGAGATACAACCGGTATTCTTATGTGGTCTGAAGTTTATACTACAGAATTAAGTACTGGCGAAAAGGTACATACAATATAATTGTCAGTTAGTATAAAAATATTGTTAATAAATTACATTGTATACAGGTTGCTGTAATATTATTGGATACACAAGGAACGTGGGACAGTAAAAGTACAGTTAAAGAATGTGCTACTATATTTGCTCTAAGTACAATGCTCAGTTCCGTACAAATATACAACCTGTCTAGTAACATACAAGAGGACGATCTCCAACACTTACAGGTAATAATTGTTCTAAAAGATTTTTACGTTTTTAATGAATTTTCTTAGCTTTTCACAGAATATGGTCGATTAGCTTTGGCCGATTCGGGAACGACTCCCTTCCAGAGACTCCAATTTTTAGTAAGAGATTGGCGTTTCCCTTACGAGGCCGCTTACGGTGCTGCCGGTGGACAACAGATCCTCAAAAAACGTTTAGAAGTAAACGAACATCAACATAGCGAATTGCAATCATTGAGGAAACATATAAGTTCTTGTTTCACGGAAATAGCGTGCTTTCTGATGCCTCATCCGGGTATCAAGGTTGCTACAAGTCCTACTTTTGATGGACGACTTGCTGGTATGCATCAAATTTTATTCATTATACATTTTTATTAAGGCTGTGGATAAACGTCCCACAGTCGGATGTTTATCTCATTTACTAAACGTTCGATAGTCGGTGTTCTTTAATAATAAAGTTTTAATATATGTAAGCAAGAGCTTCAGTAGCTGTGTGGTATAGTGCTCGCTAGTGGTGCAGTGGGTCCGGGGATCGAATCCCACATATCCCAATTTTTTTTAACGCAGATTAGATTTAGATAGTCAAAACTTTTTTTTAATACACAGGCTAGCTTTGGGCAGTCAAGACTTCTTTTAATAAAATAAATATTTTTTTATTTTAGATTTCAGGACTGTCGGACGTTTAGTAATTGAGATAAACGTCCGACTGTCGGACGTTTATCCACGGCCTTTTATTAATTTATTAGGTAAAAGTCTAGTTTACGGCAACTCTTCAGATTTTGACAATTTTTTTTATAGACTAATTTGGGGTCCAGGAACACGAAAATGTAAAAAAAAAACTTGACGGTCTTTTTTCAACACAATGACACAATTTTTTTTGCTACATTATCTCTTCTTAATATAGAAAATATTTTTCAGACGCCATTTTATTTCTTACGTCATGTTGTAGTCATATAGAAACCACAGAATATACACTATTACAGTACTGAAACTAAAATATAGTGGAAACCAGAATGAAATGTACTAGATTGTACTAAAATTTACGGTGTCGTGTTTCATAGAATAAATACCTATATTTTGCACTGACGAAATCATTCAATTATTTTTGCACATTATTTTAATTTTTTTATTATAAAATATAAACAAAACAAAAAATATAAAATAAAAAAAACATCATTTTGATTTTTATTTCTTAAAATTTTGGTTTAGCGTAGTTGCTTCATTTTGATATATTTTTGTATATACATACTTATCCTAACATTCAAGAGTACGAATATGAACTATTTTTCCGGAAATGAAAATCGGTTTTTAAAAAATTATTAATTTCCACTGTTACAGAATTAACTTGAATAAAAATGTAGCAGCATTAAAGGATCTCGTAAATTTTGAAAATGAGGCAGATTCAGCAACTTTTTGGCCACTGTTTAATCGGTTCCTCAGATTTAAAACCTTTTCTCTGCATAATGGTTGTTTCAACTCCTTTTAGTCACCATTTTATACATTTAGGTGTCAACTTAACGATAATTAAGTTCAAGGTCACCCATTCGCGTTTTAACTATATTTTAGTTTCTGCACTGTAATATTGTCTATTCTGTAGTTTCTGTATGATTAAATTGACCTAAGAAATAAAATGGCGTTTGAAAAATATGTTCTTTAAAGATTTTTAATAAATTATACTTTATTTTGATATTAGTTCAAGAAGATTTTGTCGTGTAACTTATTAGGTCAAGAATTGTGTGTGAAAAGAAAATCGTAAAACACAGGTATTAAGAAGACCCTAAATTAGTCTATAAAAAAAATTGTCAAAATCTAGATTTTTTCCATTTATTAACTAAATAGTTCCTTTTTAATATAAATTCATTGTCACTTATTGATATTCCATCTGTGATAAAAATTATATTTGATGGTATTTTTTCGTTTTAGAAATTGATTCAGAGTTTAGGGACAATCTTAAAATTCTTGTGCCAATGTTGCTAGCGCCTGAAAATCTGGTTCTAAAAAAAATTAACGGTGATAAAGTTAAAGTAAGAGATTTTGTCCAGTACTGTAAGTCTTACATGCAAATTTATGAAGGAAATGAGTTACCGGAACCGAAATCTATGCTTGTGGTAAGATTTTATCCTACCTGATGATTTTTTTTAACATTATTAATCACTTATTCATAATTAGGCAACTGCCGAGGCGAATAATTTGGCAGCTGTAGCAGATGCTAAAGAAGTTTACATAAGTATGATGGAGGAAGTTTGTGGTGGAGTCAAACCTTACTTAAAGACGGAAACAATGGAAACTGAACATCGTAGAGTTAAAGATAAAGCAATTCTACAGTTTACCAGCAAGAAAAAAATGGGCGGAGATGAATTTAGTTTAATTTATAAGGATCAATTAGATAAGGTAGTGTATATATATTTTCATTTCTTATTTCTTACAATATATGTTTAATATTTAAGGATATTGAAGAGACATTTGGACAGTTTAAAGCACACAATGAAAGCAAAAATATATTCAAATCAGCTAGAACTCCTGCCGTATTTTTTGCTATTGCTGTTATATTTTATATAATGTCTGGTATATTTGGTTTCATAGGTATTTATTCATTAGCTAATCTCTGCAGTTTGGGAATGTCAATTGCGTTTATAACGCTAGGAACATGGGCATATGTAAGGTAAATAAAAAATCAATAATTTTATTTTTATTATATACCAATAGATGGCACAAAAATATTTAAATCTATTAAAAAAATTTATTATAAAGGTATATTATATTGTCGTTTTGCTATTTAATAATTGCTCTAATAGATGAATTATAGGTGATATAAAAATATGTTTAAAGGTTATTTAATTGGATACAATCTTTTTCTGATCCCTTTAATAAAAACTCTTGAATCTATTATTTTTCCGACAGACAAGCTTACACTTACCTTTGTGCATTAAAGTTACATTGTAAAATACAGAAAAAATGAAGAAATCACAAATCCGAAAAAAATGCTAAAAATCGCAAAAAAAAACGAAACAAAAACCAAAGAACAACCAAGAAACCGGAAACAATTGTAACCATAAAAAATGAAAAAATTCAAAAAAATTGACATAAATTGCAAAAACAGAAAAATCGGGAAACAAATTAAAAAAAAACAAACAAAAACTTTGGAAAATATTGGGAAAAAATGAAAAATAAAATTGTAAAATACGAAAAAAATGAAGAAATAACAAAATCGAAAAAAAAACCGCTAAAAATCGCAGAAAAACGAAAAAAACGCCTTAAAAAAACGAAAGAAATCGAAACATTTCACAAAAATATGATAAAAATATCGCAAAAAATCAATGAAATAAAAAACCAAAAAAAAAAGAATAGAAAAACAGAACAATGAGGAGAGATTAGAACGAATTGAAAAAAAAAAACAAAAAATGAAAAAAAGAATGAGAAATAATTAAAATAATCGAAAAATACTGGAAAAAACAAAAAACTTTAAAAAAGAAAAAATTGATGGAGAAATTAGAAAATATTGGGAAAAAATAAAAATAAAATTGTAAAATATATAAATATTATCATAAAAAATCAAAGGAATAAGAAAAAATGAGAAAAAATTTGAAAATGAAAAAAATAACAAAACAAACAGAACAATGAGGAAAAATTAGAAAAAAATCAGAATAATGAGTGAAAAGCGAGAGAAAACGAAACACATCGCAAAAACCAAAAAACAACTAAAATTAAAAAAAAAAACTGATATAAATTGCAGAAACTCGCAAAAAAGTCGCAAATAATTGCAATAATCAGAAGAAATGAGAAAAGATTAAAAAACGAAAGAAAAAACAGAAAAAAACAAAAAATCAGAAAAATGAGAATAAACTAGAACAAATAAAAAACCTCTTTATTAAATGATATATGAAAAAAATTGGGAAAGTAATTAATTTTAAAACAAAATTTTAATTTTATTTTTTGGATATTTACATTTTAACCCTTTTTGGTGATTAGTTCTGAAATAATCATTTTCTGTTAAAATTTTTGTAACTAACAAAACTAAATACTTCTGGTACAGAAAAAAATCATTCTGATATAAAACAAACAGAGGTTATTTATTTGGAGAAAAGAATTAAAAAAAAATTGTTTACTATAGAAATCAGGTATAGATTTAGATAAAAGTATTGAAAAAATAATATTAAAAGATACCATTCACAGGCGAGTTTAATGGTATCACTAAAATCCCTTGTTCACTCAAAATTAAAACCCGGCGGTCGTTACATCTGGCAACTAAGCAAGATTATTGGAGGATAATAAACATTTAAATTTTTACGCAGAAAGCCAACATTTGGTTAACTAATAGTTTGTGTTATGAAAATCATGGGGTGCTAATTCCGTCTTAAAAATCTTTCTGATTTTTAATATTAGTAGTTTGAAAAATTGATGTGTTATCTATCGGTGATTTTACCTTTAGCATGAAAAGTGTATAGGTTTTTATTTATTTATTTTTACAGGTACAGTGGTGAAATGAGAGAAGTTGGATCATATATTGATGAAACTGCCAACTTTATATGGGAAAATGTAAGTTTATCTCAAATAAACAATCTCAATAATAACAACAATAACTATTCTTTATAAATAATTTCTTAGATAATTTGGAATAATAATTATCTCTAATTTTCATATATTTTTTTTGTTTTCTAATTTCTAACTAAAAGTGACTAATACCAATTAATCCCGTTTTTAGCATGCCTATTTCAAAAAAAGAAAACTTAGAAAACAGAGTATGTATTTAAGTGAATACTATTGCATGTAATATCGAAATTAAAAGCACACACTGCATGATTTTATATATTTATTGACTTAAAATTCACGACAATTCAGCATAGATAATAATAATAATAATCTCTAGTTAATTAACATTTATTATTATGTTGTGAAATATGTTGGTTATCGTAAAATAAAAAGTAAAGAAAACACTGAAAACGCTCTGGCTGCTGACAAGCTTCAAGCTTTAATAGCTTCAATATTGTATCGACACTATTAATTTAACCCCTTCAGATGTTTATAAAGAAATATGAATTACAATTTTATATCAAGCTTTATGAATATTAAATTGTAATGTATGGTGATTGTAATCTTACAAAAGTTTGGTTCTGTACAAAAAGCAATTTTCATACTGAATTTCTTAAAAATTTTGCTACATGACTGTTTTAATTCTCTAAATATATATCATTAATCATAATGTATTGTTAGATTTATTGTGTTGTTTGTATTTATTTTTTAATTGTTACTTTACAACTTTTATCGGGTCCCTGTTGATATTTCAAAAACAAGAATTTCGAATTTTTTTTTCAAAGTATTTGATTTCGAATAACTGTTATTTCGAATTTTTTTATTTCGAATGTTGTTTATTCTAAAGAATATTGTCGAAATTATTTTTTTCGAACTTTTATATTCGAAAAGCTTTTATTCAGAATCAAAAATTAATTATTTTTTACTTTATCGACCTATATTAAACATATTTGATGCTACTTCCATTTTTGTCAATGTCTATGCAGGAAACTAGTCTTTGGGACATAAAAACAAATTGATAGTAACCTAGGATTAAAATATTCTGTAAATTTATTAAAAGCCTTGGCATTTATTCCTCCAACAGTGTTCTAAGAGGATACGATATTATTTTATCTTTTGCCAGAACAACTAAAAGAATTCATACAGTATTTGGAAAACATTTGGGTGGGTTCTGTGCATTGGAGCACAAGAAAAGAATCAATGTTTCCAATATCTATGTGGAATTATTAAAAGGCAATTACATTACCAATAACGTAGTTGAAGGGTGGCACATATGCATAAATTTCGGCAAGTAAACCAAATGTATGGAATTTAGAAAGAGCAAAACATGACCGAAGCCTAAATTTTGAAAAGTCAGATGGGCGAAACAACCTACCATAAGAAATCATCATCATTAAGTGGTAGATTAGGTGAAATATGCAATACATTGCAGGAAAGATTTCTTTCCAATGGAGAAATACCGGATGATGAGCTCCTTTTACATATAAAAAGGTTGGCCATATTTTGTAGTTTATATCGTTTAACGTTTATTTCTTATTTTAGTTATAAAATAATATCATTAATCAAAAAGTAGGTAATAATAAATAACCTAGATTTTGGAAAGCGTTAAAAGTTGTCTTAAAATAATGAGTTTCAATTAAAAAAAGTATAAAAAAACATTTTATTGCTGTTTTGAGAAAAAAATTATTCGAAAATTAGCTTTTTTCGAAATTTAAGTAATACGAAATGTAAATTTTCGAAAAAAAAAAATCGTTCGAAATAGAAAATGTGTTCGAAATTAAAGAGTTCGAACAAAAAAATTTCGAAACTATTAGCATTCGAAATAAAATACTTCGAAATAAAAAATTCGAAATTCTTGTTTTCGAAATATCAACAGGGACCCCTTTTATCATGTTTTTCAATTCTAATTATTTTGCTTTTTGATTTATATTGTTTAACTTTTCTTCTAAGCCTACTTCTACTAACATTTTTATAAATTATTGCGATCATATTTTGGCCATACCCAGATTTTAACGGATCTCTACGTTTTGAGGTCACCTGAATCCGTTTATACCATTTTTAGCATGATGTCTGTCTGTGTGAACACGATAGCGTCTAAACCGATTTAGATGAAATTTGTATACATATTTAGGGTAGCAAGGAGACGACCTGTATAGATTTTGGAGTTAATCGGACAACCGGAAGTGACGTCATTACTAAACATGGCAATAAAGTTTTACACATATAGTTTTTATACGTTATAGTTGAATTTCGAATGATTAAAATGTTTAAAAACTATTGCCATTGTTGCCAGATTTATCAAAAAGTAATTTATTTTTATATTTAAGTATATAGATATATAACGTTATATAAATATAACGAATTAAATATTGTAGAAAAATTCAATTTAGTATTGAGATTGTTAACAATTTTGGGATTTAAATAATTGCCCCTAATTTCTGTTATTGTATTTTTTTAATCAACTTAATATTTTGGGACATTAACAATTTATAAAAACTTGGAGATTTTTAACAATATAATAAACAAAAATATGTTTTTTGACAACCAAAATATTCATACTTGTCGAATTCCCAATTTTTGTTATATAAGAAAAATGAATCATTGTAATGGAATAAACCGATTTCATGCATATACGAGGGGTGGTTCGAAACTATAGCTTTTCTATTTTATATTTGTATTATTTTTAATGGTTATATATAGAGTGTTTGCCAAAAAATTACGGCCCTTTATTAATACTAATTACACTTGCCTTTTTATGTTACCAATTATTTGATGTTATATGCTTACAAAAATTAAAAATAAAAATTTGGGTCATACTGTATATACAAAAATGGTATTTCAATAATAGTTCATAGAATAATTGGAAAATTCTGTGCCTAAAATATAGAATATTTTATTTAAAAATTAAATGTTTCTCTCCGATATCGTTTATTATTTTATTGCAAATTGTACATAAATTTTTTAAACAATAATTGCCCCCTAACCTCTACCCCTGTATTGCTTTAATTTAATCAAATTATTATGGGGCTTTTTCAATAATTAAATAAAAATATTTCATCCATTTTTTTATAACACAAAAAATAATAATAGAAGTTAATTATTAAGTTTTAACTTACCAGAGAAAATCAGATAACACAAATAAACATTTTCACTTTTTCCTTGTTAAAAATATAATCGACAAAATTTTGTTATTAATTTTAGTCAAAAAGTTAATATTTATTTATATATCTATCTATCTCATTTTTCTGATTTTTTTTTAAATTGTCTCTAATTTTTTCGCATTTTTCTGATTTTTTTTTTTTTTTTTTTAATTTTCCTCATTGTTCTATTTTTTCTATTTCTGTCTTTGTTTTTAATTTTTTTCTTATTCCTCTGGTTTTTTTTTTCCAATTTTCGGTTTGTTGACTTTTTCTTCTTTTTTTTATTATTTTTCGCTTTTTCTAATTCTTTCACTTTTCCTCAATTTTCCCTGTTTTTACCTATTTTTTTCCATGTTTCACTATTCTTTCCTCTTTTTCTCTTTTCTCCATTTTTTCTATATTTCCTTATTTTCCTATTTATCCCCATTTCCCCCTATTTTTCCATATTTTTTTCTTGTTTTCCCTACTTTTTCGCGTTGTAACCTATTTTTCCAATTTTCCATATTTTTCCCATTTCTCCCTATTTTCCCCCATTTTCACTATTTCTCCTGTTTTTTTCCTATTTTCTCAATGTTTCACTATTTTTCCTTTTTTTTCTAACTATTCAGATTTTTTTTGTTGTTTTTTGATATTACTTACACATGAAATTTTTAAAAATCCAAATATGAAAATCTCGTTAGTTGTTAACTTCCTTTTCTAAATCCTTGATATTGTTCTATAAGATCTTTGCATTTTAACTTATTTTTATTAATATCTCCAGAACTGGACAATTATCGCTTTTAAACTGTGCTAATATTTATAAAAGTAGTCTTTTATTTATTATTTTATTTTGTATTGTTTGTTAATTTTTCTGACTTTTAGTTGTATTTTAATGTACATACATTATAGTTCTAACTTTTTTAACTTATATAATAATATAATTAAACAATTTTGAAATATGCTAAGTGAATGAAATTTATACCTGTTAATTCACGTTTTATTTGTACTACATCTAAGTTAATTTAGCATGATCATCTGAAGGGGTTAAAATGCACATTTTTTTGCAAAAATGTCAAATTTTTCGACACAGTTTTTATAAATATTTTGATCTGATTCGTAACATATTAAATTTGTCTTTAAAATAATAATAATAAGAAATTTTTGATGTAATTAAAAAGTGACGTTTGTTTTTGTAGTTCCTGAAGAACTTAATACAAGGCTACGTCGAAAACGGTATGCAACAGGTGGCTGTAGAAGTAGCTGAGAGAACATTAAGGAACGCTACGCAAACTACGGTAAACGGTGGTAGAAAGGATGCATGATTAGTAAATTTTAATTCGCGTATAGTTGTTAATCGAAAAAAAATTCCCAACGCTACTGCTTCGTTACATATATCGTCGATTTTAGGAATAACCTGTACCTAAGTGGAAATTTAATATTTGGATTGTTAAATCTTGCCATCTCTCGTTCTTAAATGTCTTCTTTTTTTATTTGATGTGTACAGATTGTAGCCTTGTGTGTATGTATATATGTAACATTTATTTTTATTATTATATTGTGATATCTTGGCAATGTTGGTATTAGAGTAAACCTTTTTTATTATTTATTATTTTATACGAATATGAATCTTTTTTTTTTTTTAATTATTTTAAAAACAAACTTTTGTTTTCACATGACAGGAAAATATATAAAATATATGCATTTACATGTGGATTTGTAAGCATAAAGTAAGTGCTAGTTTTTTTTTATAATAATTTCTAGTGTTTTTTATTCATACTAAATTAATAATAATAGTTCGAACACTATTCAGTATTGATTTGTCAAATACTAACAAGTATACAGGATGTTTCATTTGAGGAAAAATTCGTTGAAATAAGCATCAATAGAGTTTAAACATTATTTTATCTATTAATGAAAAGATACATTTATTTTTTAAAAAAATATTCATTCAGAACAAATGATAATCGATATTCAAGACTAAAAATAATGGGATGTGTTTTCACTTATATTTATAGAGGCTTTATTTTATAAAAATTAGGTATTAATGCCAGAAAACATAGTTTATTCCTCATAAGGCAGACATAAATTTATTTGTCCTTGATGTAGGGAAAGACGTTTTGATGTAGATCAATTTCAAGTTGCTAAGGAATTTGAGTTTATGATATGTAACTTTACAAAATTGACATTTTTCGAGTGAAATCCGTTAGATTTTATTTACTTTGTGCCATTCAGTAACTTGGTAAACTGATTATTTTCCATTTCCATATTTTTATTACTTTTCAAAATAATTCTTAGTCTTCTGCGAACTTAATTTTCAATATCTCCAATATGTAATTTATTAATATATTTTCCCATCTTTAGCTGTTTTTAAGATACACTTTATAAAGATTAATTCCCAATTTTTAATCAGATAATATATTTCTGTTTTCACTCATTTTCCCAGCTTTAGCTAATTTCAAGATCTGTTTTATTAAGATTGCATCCAAATTAATTGAATGTCCATTTGATATCAAAAAACATTTTACCAATATTGCTTCTCAATTTTAATTCAGATGTTATATTTCTCGCTTTTGCTATTTCGAGATCCATTTTTATTCAGATAATATTATTTCAAGAACCATTATCTAAGTTGCAGCTGAGTTCAAGATCTATTTAACCAAAATTGCTTTTTAATTTTCATTCCAATACCAGTTTATTACTGACTTCAGCTGATTTAAAGACTCATAAAATTATTGGATAATAAAAAATGGAAAATTATTGGACTTGTTTTATAGATTTGGTCGGTATTGTAATGGGAAATTAGGAACATCAAAAAATGACTAAATTCATCATTTTCAGTTTATTGATTATTATATTTGTTTCTAGTAAAAGTTTTCTTTTAGCTGTGCCCGGTTTTGTTTATACAGGGTGTTTCGCTAGAGACTGGCCAAACTTTACCAGATGGTAAAGGACCATGAAGTTGTTTCATATCGTGTCCCAAAAATGTTTTTTTTTGACGGCGTTAAAATAAATTTTTGTTGTTTACGATACACAATTTGGTAAATTATCCACATTAAAATATACGTACCAAATTCTGTTCAAATTAAAACAACCGTCGCCAAAATATTGACAATTGAAATTTTTGAAAATAAACGCAAAGACCCTGTATATATTAAACAAAGGATATTTGGAACATAATAATAGCCCCTATGAAACAACTACATGGTCCTCTACCATCTGGTAAAGTTTGTGGCCAGTCACTCGCGAAACATCCTGTATATCTTTAATATATTGATCTTTTTTTTTGCTGTTTGATTGAATTTTTTGTAGTTGTTTATAGAATTATACGACAGGTGTTTGACTAATATCTCTATGGAACATGATTTTACCTTTTATTTCGATTTCTAGTTTTGTTTCTGTTGTATATTTTTTGTCGCCCTTCTGCATAATATAAAAGCTTACTTTGGACTGTGAATTAATCTCCAAAGTTGTTTTTGTTCCATAAAAATTTCTCGGTACATTTTGTAATGATTTTGAATTCTTGCATGATCTAAAGTTGAGTAACTTTTATTTTCTCTCATTATGTCTTAAGAAGAAACTTTTTTTAGTCGTTAATAAAAATGAAATAATGATTCTCATAACCTCGGAGTAATTGATGAAAGCTTAATTGATTTCTGAAGTATCAAGATATTTTATAATGGCTTGAAGCTAGAGAATTTGATCTCTGAGGCTTTTTTTAAATACGTCATGACTAGCAGTACATCGAATGTACTCGTTTATATCGTATAGGAAAATAAAATAAATTATCTATTTTTGAAGTCTCGAACTTGGAAAAAAAAAGACAAATGTAACGATTACCAATCACTATTTTTATTTGGTTTTTATGAAGCTAAAAAAAAAATCAAAACATAAACGAACGTTACAGAAATATGTACAAAATAAATGCGTACATCCAATGTACCGCTAGTCACGGCGTTTTAAATATGTCTTAGACAGCCAATTAAAAAAAAATCTAACTATAAAGCAAAATATCAATTTTAAATATCTCTGTTTAAAACATCCTGTACAATATTATTAAGTTAATAATTTTAAGTAAACTAATACTGTATGGTTGTTGCCTTTAATAATAAATAATTAACCTTAGAAATTAAATAATTGCCACAAAATCAAAAATATATAGTATAAATTGACAATTTTGTTTTCATTTTATTTTTAACACATTGCTGGAAAATTTTCCCTTAATCAGAGAAGTATTTAATCATTTTCGTGCCACTCTTTAAAACACTCTGCGCAAGGAGGGTTTCCTTTCTTATAATTTTTACTTTGCAAAAAATGGGTTTTTGTTTTAGTATCTGGAGGAAGTTTTTTTTTCTGAGAAATATGTAATAGCACATATCAACGTCAGATATATATTTATTAAAGGCAGCAATTTCTCAGAGTTTTCATCTTAATCTGTTTATGTTTCGGCTCTAGTGAAACCTTTGGAGCAAATATCAATTCTTTAAAATGATTGTTTTTCACGTGACAAAAAATAAGCATTAAATGAGAACAGTATGAAAATAATAACCAGTTACAAATAAAAATATCTAATATTTGATAACAGAAGTTTTTAGGAGAACTGTAAAAGATATACATTGTAAATATAAATTATATACACGATGAAATAAAACAATTTAATTTGTTTAAATCTTCATTATAATGAAGATTTAAACAAATTATATAGTTTATAAAAAATTAATTCTTGTTAAACTAGGTCTCTTTAAGCATCGTTTTTTTGGTTTTTTTATTTCCAAAATCCATGGTAATATTTAAAAAGTATATTTTTATAATAATGTTCAAAATCGTAATTTTTCAATAAATAAAATTTATATCATCATGGATTTTTTGTTGTATGTGTTTTTAATATATTTCTTAATAGGTGGTATTTGTTTTTATTAAGTTATAAGTACTGACATTGCAATATTTTTACACCGAAGTGCCTCCTTAACTTCTATGTACTTTGTTGTTTTTTTATCTATTGTGTAAATTTACTAGGTTGTTAATAATGGTATATAAAATTTCTCTTCTTTTCCACTTTAAAAAGCCATCATAATTGGAGAATCCAACTTTTTAATTTTCCTATGCATCTTTTTGTGCCATCTTAAAAATATACATCCATTAATATAATAGGTCCCAAAAAAATGTGATCTTTGATATTAATATTAATTTTTTTGTCATTTTAAATATGATTTTGGATAATACTCAATATTTGTAATTAAATTCTAAATAATTCAACGATGGCTTTTTAAAACGTAGTTTCAACTTAACTTAGAATTAGCAAATCGTTAAAATAAAAGAGTAATAATTATAGGAAGGAATTTACTTACCTTAAAAAAAATTAAAATGCATGAATAGAGTAACAAAAAAATTAGATCATGCGTATTAAATTGGGTGGTATTACGCTCAATAATTATAATAAAAAGTGTACATTTGGTTTTGGTAATAAAATTATTTTTAAACTATTTCATTGAATTTAATCCTTAAAAAAACAATTACCTAATGCATATATTTTATTCAATGATTACAAATAATTTGATTAACTTAAAGGAAACATTTTCTTAACCATATTATTAACCTTAAGTTCAGCCTTTTTTAATTCACCTTTAACAATAGTTAAATGATCAGTACAAGCCTTATTATTGGGCTCCAATTCTAACAATTTTGTAAAAATCTCCAATGATTTTTCATAATTGCCTTCATGTTTGTACGCTACTCCTAACTTATACAAAGCCTTAATATTATTAGAATTATACAATAATACTTTTTGACATAAATCTGTTACTGTTCCCCAAACATTATTTCTAAAATAACAAGATGATAGATTATTATAAAGAATCTCTTTGCAATTATTTATATCTGAAAGTAATACATCTTGTATACTAATTGGTACATTTCCTGCATCGATTGGTATGGAGTGAAGAATTTTAAGTCCTTTTATAAACCTAAATGCTGCATCTTTATTGTTGTTTACTTTAAACAATTGGTTGCCTTTTTCCTTATGGTTAATAGCTAAAATATATTTTTTTGAAGCGTTCCATTCAAATATATAACCATCAAATACTAAATCTACCAATTCTATAACTAATGATATATTATTATTTGAGTTATTTATTAAATATTTTGATTTTTCCCCAAAATGCATTGTAGTTAAACACAGTTCTACAGATCTCCATAAATCTCCATCAATATCCCCTATAGTAACTATTTTATTATCAATATTAAGTGAAGAGCATCCTTTTATATTAATTGTGCATTTACTATTTTCGCTAGGCTTAATTCCCCATTTGCCTTTAATTAATATTTCCTTGGTAATATCAGGAGAAACCTGCTCCATGTTTAACACTCTGATTCGGTATTAAACTTATTCGCCAAAACTTCTAACGTCAAATTATAATATTCATGCGCTGTCTTATCATTAGCAGCAATGGGACTCGGTACAGCAAGCTTACAATCACTGAAATATTGTCCCGTAGATCTATTTGATGTAAGAAGCAAATGCAAAGGAGTTTGAGCACCTTGTGTTGGTCTTTTAATAACTACAACCCGTATTGGCCACTGAAGAGCAAATAACCAACGGTTGCTTAATGGTAAAAAGTTTCTAAAAATTGGAGTTTCGACGTTACCAGGGTTGGCAGAGTTTACCACAACGTTGGTATCTAAATCAAATATTTTTTTGTATTATAAAAGTAAAAAAATATTTTTAAGTATACTTACTTATTAATTTTTTCGATAATTCCTTGGTAAATAAATTTAATGCAAGTTTGGAAGCTCCATATGCAACAAAATGATCTCTAAATTCAGATTGGCATTTAGTTACTGCATTTAAATCATAAACATTGACAATTCTATGCCCTTCTGATGAAACATTAACAATTCTAGCATCCACAGATTGTTTTAACAAAGGTAATAAATAATGTGTTAAAATAAAAGGACCTAAAATAAAATGTATGCATAATATAAACCATGAAATAAAAAAAAATGTTATACCTAAATAATTCGTTTGTAGAGTTACTTCAAAACCGTCTTCTGTTAATCCTTGAGGATGGTAAAATACTCCAGCATTATTAACCAAACCATAAATCTCATTAAATTCTGACTTAAGAGTATTAGAAAACTTAACAATGCTTGAAATTTTACACAGATCGAGCTCCTTTACATAAATCTTAAAGGATTTATTATTTAAATGAGAAACAATGTACTTTTTTGCTTCTACACCTTTATCAATATCTCTACAAGCAAGAACCAAAGTAGCCCCTAAAATTTAAGAAAAATTGGAATTCTAGGTAGATATATTTTTAATGCATATATAAGCGTAGAATTTGTATTATAAATGATGAATTTTATAACAAAAGAAGTGTAACAAAATATAAATAGAAGTAGCGAGAAGTTTTCAATAACTGTTTTATTTGGAAAAAGAATGTAATGTAATATATGAGGAAGCAAAAAATACAGAATTATAGCAAAGCACCTCTTTGAACTAGTTCAAGAGCCAAAGCTCTGCCAATGCCTGAATTTCCACCAGTTATGACAACTACTTGACCATCTAATCTCGTTGGACACCGGCAAACACCTCCAGCAAAATATTTGCTAAAAATAAATCACTATAATGCTGTAGAGATACTAATAGGTGTACTTACACCAAACCGTAAGCCGCTGTACCTATAACTACAGAACCCGCGATGTATTTCCACATCTTCAATTTAATTTGGATAGCAGCAACAAGAAATCAAATGTAAGAGGCTTTGAAAGACTAATATATCCTACCTACTTTTGCATAGACACATCCGTTTTAACTAAAATTTTTGTTGACATATAAAACGTTTTACAACCTACCTCAAGTAGTTCATACAGAAACTGTATGACCTCTCTGACAAGAGGATGTCACCGTTATGTTATGTGAGTGGGTGGCATTCCAGAAAGTTACATGACCTTGTGATAAATTGAGATATAAAAGAGATTTAAAATAATAAATCAAAGAATACTTGGTTTGTGGTTGCAATACAAGGGTTTTAGATAAAATTTACTTACAAACTTCTTGTAATCTTCATAAACTGACATTACATGACCTTCTTCTTCTTCTTTCCTAATTTAATGGCCTCCACCGTCTTTGGTATTTGGCCAGTTCTAATTTGTTCTTTTGTAAAAGAGAAAGGAATACTCCGCATACTAGAACGATAATTAATAATAGTAACAAGAACTACGAGTTTTATTATTCTTTAAATAACAGGAACACTGATTTTATTTGGAACAGTAATGAATACGACCAAAGCTGTGACTGTTCTAAAATGGAACTGTGATAAGTCACTGTGCTTTTGCCGGAACAGTCAGTCATCCAAAATTCCTCTAAAATACTATCACGCCACTCCTCTAGTTTGCAGCGTTGCCAGACTTCAAAATAAAGCTCGCCCAATTACGCGACAGTCGCAAGCGATTTTGAACAGGCACTGTAGAGAAATATGGTAATAAATACACCTATAATTTTGCAGCATGCAACGTGTGTCGTGTAAGTGGGCTACCAGCTTAAAATTACGAGTAGTAAGGGTCCGAGGCGGAAAAATTAAATATTGTCTCCTTTGGATTCATTTTAGGTGAATTCAGCTTGGTCAATCTTTTCACACATTTTACCCCGTCGCTGACCCATCCGTTCGGGTACTGACAAAAATTCGATTTAGAAATTACTCCACATACTCACTATTTTACTCCTATACGCTTCAAGCCGAACTGAAATTTTCTGTCAATTGTCACTCGTCACGTCAAAATCATATGTTAAAACGTCACTATTTCCTTGTCAATATAAACAAAAATTGGAAATGTAAAAAATGTATAGTTAAGGAATAAGGCATTAATACCTAGTCATGTTTAAAAAACCTAGTTAGTTTAAAATAGTAGTATTCAAATGCGTTCATCGGTAAGCTATATTTTGTCAGGTAGTACAAGTGAGCCGAATATGTCTCACCCAGACTATGACCAGTATTCCCATGATCATGCAGCTCTTCTAGTGCTGGTAAAACATATAGGAACACAATTAAAACCTAAATTGTTTTCCAAATTTTTCGATCGAATTAGCAAGCTTACCAACGTAAGAATAACCGATTCTACTGGGGCAGTCAGAAACATTTTGGTGAGGTACGTAAAAGATCATCCTGTAGAAAATAATGATTGGGGCGATTTCCAAACACATAGACGATTATTAGGATTGATATCTCTTGGAAAGTACGATTCACAACAAGAATTGAATGAAATTTGTAGAGTACATGAAAGTTTTAAAGTTAAATATAATACAACTTTGTTTGATTCAAGAAGTATATTATTTGGTCCAACTAAGGACTTTGAGTCTCCGATAGATGAAACTCCTGTTTCAAGTAGCTCTGGAGATAGTGAAAATTCTTCTGATAGTGCTATAGAAAAGTTTACTACTCCGAGTAACTTTAAAACCAGAGCTCTTTTTTATGATATTTCATCTACTTGTCCTGATTTAGAAAACCAATTAAATGAATTTATTAATTCACTATTTTGGGTTTTGGATTCAAAACGGGTAGAGAGATCTAGGGAAAAATTAGAAAGAGTGTCTTTATTATTAGCACCATTCGAGAAAAAAGATTTCGTTGGCTTAGACATGGAATCAAGAAATAACAAAAAAAGATGCACAGGTAAACCATCTTTTATATACCTACTTATATTATTGATATTGAATTTTTTTATTTAGGACGTATGACAAAACATTTAGGAGATCTTTGTTTACAAACTGGTATGTTAACTGAAAGTTTGAATTATTATGCACAGGCGGGGGAGATTCTAAAATCTATTAACGATTGGCTTTGGCTTGGTGCGGCCTATGAAGGACTTTGCGCAGCTTCGGCTTTAGTTCTATATCCTGATATGCAAAGAAACGTTCCTCTTCATCGAAATGCAAGTTTACAAGAAGGATCCCCAAGAAAATCAAGCCAAACTCCACCACCTATTGGTTTAGGAATTAAAAAGAATATTGCTAATGCTTTAATTCCTGAAGATATATCGAAAAGATATAGAGAGGCCATTATACACTATAGCAAGTACCAAAATGCTGGAATAATAGAAACCGAAGCAAGTTTTAAAGCTGCTAGGATAACTGTAGAACAAAATCATGCCTTACAAGCTGCCAGTTTTTTACAAAACGTTGTTTATATAAATTTACAATTATCCGAACAAGAAAAGATTCAAAGATTTGAAACACTAGCCGAATTGTATTCACAGATTGGTTTTTGTAGAAAAGCTGCCTTCTGTTTAAGATTGGCTGCCACTAGGTGAGTTGAACTAAATCGTATCTTTACAAATAATACTTATATGTAAAGAAAAATTGTGTCAAACATTCTATCTTTGGTATTCTAAATTACAAGCTAAAATACTGACTAAAGTGCAGAGTTTACTGAAGCCCTAAACTTCAAATCAATTTATAATACATCTTATTTAGTTAGTTACTTTATATTTTAAAAATAAAGCATATCATCATACATCTTTCATTCCCCCTTCATTGTCTTATATGTATGAAGATAACTTATAAAACAGAGTAATAAGGGAGGCGTATATTAAATAATTTTGATGATGTCTGATTTCCTAATATAGGTATGTATCTCCTCAAAATCCCGCTCCAAATTGGGGCCGTTGCTATGCTCTGATGCTTCAAAGTTTACCAGGACATCATCTTAATTTGGATCCAGTTGAAATGAGAGCTGCAGATCAAGGATGGCCAGCGTTACAAATTCAACTCGTTCAGGTATTTATTAGTTAATAGGCAGGTTCGAATTTTTTTTTATTTTAACCTAAATCGAGAGGTTAACAGTTAAAAAAAAAATGTCGAACCTGTCTATTATATAAATTCTACTAAACACCCTCATTTTTACCTCTCGCCCTTCAGATAAGAGAGGTATAGGAATCATGCTAAAAATTGGGTAGTGAGTTTTCAATGGATAAACACGTTTTGGGGTCCCTAGAATACGATTTTGATATTTTCGCGATGATGTCTGTGTGTGTGTTAGTGTGTGTGTGTGTGTTTGGATGGATGTTGTAGTAACGATAACTCAAAAACTACTGAATAAAAAAATTTGAAATTTTGCATACAGAATTCTTATACCCTAGATTAGATCTGATTAGATTTTGGTGCCAATCGTACAACCGGAAGTGGCAGTTGCTATGGGTGGTGACGCCATTATTATACAAAACGGCAATAAAGTTTTACACATATATTTTGTATACCCTATAGTTTATTTTCATCTCATTAAAATTTTCGAAATTTTTGCCATTGTTGCCAGATTTACAAAAATATAATTTTTTTTCATACTTTTTTGTGTCAACCTGTAAATTTTTGATTCAAAAATGGCGAGAGGTCATGTGCTGGCCACATCAGATTTTTCTTAAAGATCTACTAATTTAGTAGGAAATTTACTAAAAACGGTAACCCTGTAAAATGTGTTTGCATCGTGAATACAGCGCAGCAGCGGGCAAGTGGCGAAGCATTCATGGCTACTGACGTCACACGGTCTAGTCTCTCGCGATCGTTGATTTTAAAATGCTTACAGCGGACGTAAATGTTAATATTTGATCGTTTTTAAATAACAAAATCTCTCGATTTCAGTTAAAAAACAAAAATGTCGAACCTGCCTATTAAAACCAGTATGAAATCAAAACTTATTTTTACTTATAGGAGTTAGTTGTTGCTGCAAGAAGAACAGGACATTCAGCATTAGCTACTAGACATATGACATTTCTTTTACAAACAATGTGGCCACATCTAAGGTATTGCTTATTGTTTTGATAATATATTTGTGGTAATTTTTGTCTTTGTTTAGCTCTACAGAACAAAAAGAACTAGCGGTTCAACTCCAGAGCCTTTCTGCTCAATGTGAGGGTTCCCCTGTTCCTCTGGTTTTAGATAGTGGATTGGTAGTTCCTCCCGCTAACCTTACAGATATACCAATTTGTGCAGCATTTACTCCAAAAGATTTGCAACCGCATTTAAGGCCCAGAAGGATAGAAAATAATAAACAGGATCCTGGACCATTTCTATTTACTCCAATTCACTTTGGTGGTGGTAGTTTAGATAGGCGATCTAGAAAGAGTACTTCTAAATTAGGTAAAGTAAAAGTATTTATGTATGAAGTTCGTTGCTATGACTTTTTTGTAGATTTTCTTTGGATACAGAACGAGGTATGTGAGGTTCAACTTAAATTGGTCAATCCTCTACCTTTTGAACTCAAGGTTTCCAATATGAGACTATTAACAGGTGGTGTAGTATTTGAATCCGTACCTGAAACGATTGTTTTACCTCCAGATATTCCTTCTTCTTTAACTTTAAGCGGTTGGGCTAGAGAAAGTGGCGACTTGGAACTTTCCGGTTACAGTACTCACACTTTAGGAGTCAAATCGAATTGTCGCTTGCGACACATGCCTATTTCCTTGAATTTTCCTCCGTATTACAAAGTGCAAGTTGTGCCTACTTTACCTTTGTTAGAGGTGAGCATAAATATTTAACAAACTAATAAAATAGTCATTATAAATGTTTAATTTTTTCAGGTAACAACTTCTTTTCCTCCGAGTGTTTCATTTTCCAATTTTCATGATGAAAACACAGTGACATCTGCCAGTGCAAGTTTGTATCATGGAGAAAGTACACAGTGCATTATTACTTTAAAAAATACCAGTGATGTTCCGGTAGAAATGTTAGAAATAGAAATAAATAGTATTTTGGAAGCATCCTTACAAGAACAAATATTCCGTTGGGATAAAGATGAAATTAACAGATTATTACCAATTGCATCAGGAGAGACAGTAACTGTCACTTTATATTTCTATTCAGCAGCTAATTTTTTAGCGCCAAATGCTGCTGTTTCTCCTACAATTCCTCAAGATATGAGCAGTGGCCCATTTAGCAGTATGTCAGCTTCTCTACCAGGTAAGAGAAATTTTTAAATATAATTAGTCTTCCATTCACTAATATATGCTGAACTAAGAATAAAATAGAAAGTATATAATTTACATTTTGTACTGGGTGACGATAGTAAGTCCAGAACAAAGTAAAATACAGTTTATTTTATTTTTTAGGAGGATCTCTTCCTTCTAGATTTAATTCCAGTTTCCGGTCATCCAATTCTGGTCAATCCAGTATCGTGGGTGGACTTACTACCCTATTTCAACAACAATCCTCTACTTCCATAATTGAAGGTCAATTAAAGTTGAAATACAGCGGATCTGAAGGATTTTCCTCAGAATATTGCAGATGCTGTTCCGTTTTCTTGATGCTGGAAATGTTACCTTCTTTGCAAATCACCAATTGGGACGTACTTCCTGCTGAAACGTAAGTAAAAACAAAAAATATTGCTAATTAAAAAATTAAAAGACATGTCTAACGTTATCAGAGCATTAGTGGCCAGTTTTGTCAAAAAAATATGTATCTTTCAACAATAAAGCAATTATCTATTTTTTTTATAGTCACTCTCAATTCTATCTTGTATTGGACGTGGCGAATTTGACAACACAAGAAATGGAGCTACAATACACTCCAACGAAAACAATGCTTATAGAAGGACAAGAAAGTTGTAGGGTACCCATTCCAGTTGATAGATGTCCTCTGTCGAAACTCTCTGGACTTTTTCAAGACATAGATGATGATAATCTGGAAAGTAAAAATGATATAGATGTCAATAAAATATGCTCAGAACATATTACAAATCTCATTGATTTAAGATGGCATTTGCTTGGAACTGATAATAGAGGAATTGCTCTATTGAAAGGGATTACTTTGACTCCTAGAATGTTAGATATTGTTAGAATGTCGCCTCTAAATTGGGGTAAGGAAATTTTACATCATTCTTAGTTACAATAATATCTTTTATGGTGTTTTTTTTAGAAGTGGCAATAAATGGGGATGTTGTAAAGACCCAGGAAGAAGTAACTTGTGAAGCAGGAGATTGTTTGAATTTAAAAATGTCTGTAATTAATAGTTTACAAAAAACTTTACAACATCTTACTCTAAATATTCAATTCTATCAAGATTATGAAAATGGTACTTTGAATTATAGAATGGACACCCGACTGGCGACTGCAGGCAGTACAAAGTAAGTTAGAAGTTTTATTTATATAGAAAAAAATATATTATATTTTTTTAGGAAACTATTTTCATCTCTGGAACCTCGAGCTAAAGCCAACCACGAGTGTAATGTCATATTTTTTACGCCTGGTTACTACAAATTGGATATTCAGTGCTGCGCACCAGAAAATCTAACATCCTCTCGGATTAATTCGTTAATTTCGACAGGACACGTATGGCGGTTTACTCCGACTGTCTCGTTTCTAGTTAATTGACTTTCTGACTGAAAAAGTATTTATTTAGACTGCATTACATTTGAGTAGCCATAATTAATCAAAAAGAGTCAAATTTATTTTGAATAAAAAAGTTTGACAGCTAAACCTTTGTTATTCAATCTTTCAAACAAGAAAGTAATTATTAGATGGTATTTTTAAGGTGATTTTTTCATTATAATACTGGAATTTTAATGTAGCTGCCTAATGAAATATCAAAAATACTGAGACTTTATTTGCTACTAATTGGTGCAGATTAAAATATGTCGTCATACTTTTTTTTATTCTTCTGTTCGTCACTTATTAAAAAATATGTTTAATATTGTTTATTATCTAAATATAATTATTTATACTTTTAATTATTAATTTAATTCCTCTACACCTCTCCTATTACCTTTGCAGATGGTTCAATAGTTAAAATGAAAGCATTCTTTTAAACAAAATATAATTAATTAATAAATACATAAATCACAGTTAATAATAATTATTCAAAAAGAGATTAATTTTTGAAACACATTTCAAATGTAGGTGGTTTTTCAGGTATTCTTGAGATATCCAAATCGTCGCTTTGAAACCACTTAATTTCATCTTCGGTTAATTCATCTAATTTGGAATACAAACTTTGATCAAAATTTCCACTTAATGGGACCAAAATAGGAGGGTGGGGTACACTGTTGAATATACTATTACTGTATGATTGTGGCGTTTCATTTTTTGGATGATTAGGAGCCTGACTAAAAATGGAAGTTTGAGGTATTTGATTATTAATTTGGGGCATTTGAGACATTTGATTCATTTGAGGTTGAGGAATTTGACTTTGACTAAATATAGTTGGAGTAGGTAGCAAAGGTGTTTTAGTTGGATTACTTGGAGGTCCAAATATATTGGGAGCTTGAGAAACAGGTTGAAATAGATTAACTTGCTGATTCTGTGGGGTAAATATGTTTGAATTAGGTGGTTGTGAGTTATTATTAAAAAATGATCCCGAGTTTGTGGCAACAGCGGCCTGTTGACCAGCAAATACTGACTTATTAGCATTTGCTTGGGCAAAAACGTTGCTACTGCCGGTTGTTGGTATTTGAGGAGCAAAATTGTTGGTTGTTTGTTGGTTTGCAAATATGTTTTGATTACCTCCTGTAAAAGCATTATTTGCTGGAGGGTTAAAAATGGTACTTTGTTGTTGCTGAGAATTTCCAAACATATTTTGATTTGCTTGAGCAAATATGGATGTATTCTGTTGACTAATACTTCCCGTTTTAAAACTGAAATTTGAAGAATTCGTGCTTGGAGCATAACCCGAATATATACCTGCTTGTTGAGAAGCTGGTGTATTATAAATATTAATGAGTAAGTTTACTATATCTGGCGATGGGTTTTGAAGTGTTCTTACTTTCATCAGGACCTGCTGAACCATTCCCTGAATCTGTTCTTTCTGTAACAAAAATAATTTATTAAATACCAATTATCACCTCTATTTATAGACTTACAAACTGTTCAACGGTGCCTGCTTTAGCTGCTTCATAATATCCATGTCTTAATTCTTCAAAACTTTGGTCTTCAAATCCAGGAAATGCTGGTTTCTCCTTATAGGGCGCATAACAAGAAAATAACCATTGGCCACCTTTTTCTGCTTGGGTCATATCACTAACAACAGATTTTATTAAAGTACCTGTATCCACAGACGATTTTTCCTGGCTAATCTTTGGTTGGGGTAATTGCGCTGAGCCAAAGTTAGAATGTCTTAATATTGACGTTCCAGTCGTTTGATATGGATTATAAGAATCTAAAATTGACATATTTAATATTTAGATGGTAAAAACCTATTAGCAGGCATATATTATATTATAAGACTTTTCTAATATAGCCCCATTCTAATGTATCATATATATTTAAAAACATTACCATTTATTTCATGATCAAACTTGCACATGCTTCCAAACTTGCAAGTTCCTTGGAGAAAAAACTTACAAACAACCATGATTATTTTTTAATTTCGCAGTTATTACTTTTTTTATGTAAATTTTTTTGTAATGTTTTTTGTAGGTTACGTTAATCAAATTTTTTAAAGAAAGACATACGTTTGACAATAGACATTCATACAAGTGCACTGTTGCCAGTTCAAAATTTTAAAAATTCCCTATATTACTGTTAAGTATAGTTTATCAGTATATTTTTGTGTTAAGGGTATTTGTAACTGTGTGTACATATTTTTTAAATTTAAAATAATGCCGAGCTATTTCCGTAAGAACTTAGAGATATACGCTTTTATGTGCATTCGGTTTTTGGTAAATTTTTAGTTATATTACAGAATATTGGCAAAGAATAAATATATGCTGCACTAGATACGGTATCCTGTAGTATTTGTTGGGTAGGTGAGGGGTAATGTTCACAGAGTATTATGAGTCGGATACTGATTTGTCATTGGTCAAACTACGTCGATGCTGATTTCTCATTTGTCAAACGATGTCGAAATTTGAAAAAGACCAATCACTAGTACGCTAAACCCATTCGGACCTTCAAAACAAATAGGCCGAGACTACACACACGTTAACCTGTGGATAATTTCTCACCATTAGCATGCACTATGTCACGAGGCTACCAGCTCATGCATACATATGTTCAAACTTATTATTTAAACGAATCACGTTTCACGTGTGGGTAATTTCTAAAATTATCCACAGGTTAACGTGTGGCTAGTCACAGTGTAAATTAAAACCGGTAAAAGTGGCATAGTAAAACTACTGTATATCATTATACTATGGTTCGATTTTTGCCTTGATACAAATCAGTTCCTTCTGATAGAATCAGTTCCATCACTTACGACGAACGGTGAGAGGAAAGTAAAGTGATGTGAATACAGTGTTGCCAATAACAAATAGATAAAATACCCGCAACTTTTCCCCAAAATACCCGATATTACACGCGTGGAATTCCAAAATACCCGCATTTTACCCACTTCCAATTTGAAGTGTTTGTCAGTTAGTTATAATAGTTTTTTTTAATGTATATAACAGATTACAACACAAATTGCAACATGCAAGTGCAACACAAGCAAGAGTTTAAATTGAAAATAGATCATCTTCTTCTTCTCTTTCCTTTTTGAGGCCTCAGGTGCCAGGGCTATTTTCTATTTGACTTTGACATCTGACATGAATTTTGTTTAAGTGTTGCCAAGTGTGTTCAATGCAAACCAATTACTCTTTTTATGTATCTTTTGAGAAATAAGACAACTGTAGCGGTAATATTTATCTTTAGTAGAAGTGGCTTCACTACCACAAAACATCAAAACAGTAAATAATTGACATGAGATGAAGATGGAAGGAAATACCCGAATTTTACAAGCAAAATACCGACAAAGCCGGAAAATACCCGAAAATAGGGTAATTACCCGCAAATTGGCAACACTGTGTGAATGTGATGATTAATTTAAAAATGGCTGCTCTAATATGAAGTAAATATTTTTTTTTCGCTGCATAGTAACTACTGTATATACTTGTTTGTGGTTCGGTTTTGGCCTTATTCAATATATGTATGCAGATCCTAATCAGTTCCTTCTGATAGAATCAGTTCGATCTCTTACAACGAACAGTGAGGGGAAAGTGAAGTGATGTGATGATTAATTTTAAAATGGCTGCTTTGATATGAAGTAAATATGATTTTTTTTCGGTGAACTATTTTATATTATGTTAAGTGCAAAATAATTGTAAGTGTTCTTTAGAGAATTTTAAATAGTAAACACGTCTTCCAAAAACGTGTAATGTTTAGGTAAGTAAATACTCAGTTTCTTTAAACAAAGCACAGTTTTTGACAGGTTGGTCTTATAAATTTGGGAAAAACTTGCTACAAAAATAATACAATAACGATCAACCGGGAAGTATATTACATTCTTATAATGTATATACTAACTTGGTTTATTATTCTTAAACTTGTGTAATATTTCTTTTTTTTTATATTTTCAGATATTATAGTTAGACCTAGTGTTACTTAATAAATTAACTAAAATGGATATTATAAATGACGAGGACCGTAGAAGAAGGTTGAGACTTCTCGAAGACAGAATTAGAGATCCTCGTAGTAAGGGAAATATCGATTCATTGCTAGATACCGTACAAGCATTATACACTGATTGTGATCACCCAGCTATTAAAAAGTTAAAGAATGTAGAAGTTTACTTAAATAGATGTAAGTATTTGAAATTTTTAATGATTTATCACGGTTAAAATTGGAATAATTTATTACAGTTGAAAATATTTGTCAAATAACTAGCATGAGTAAAATTTTTTATTAAAATGTAGATACCATAATAGGATCTAAATATTATATAAGAATATTTTGGTAAATTAGAAACCGATTAATTTTTCTGATAAGCTAAATTCCATTATTTTCAGTTTTCGGAAAAATGTTCCTTGTTAATTATAAACTTTATATGACAATAATTATTAAAAACATTGTAGGAGAATAAATTGAGCACATTATTTTTTGTAAACGAAAATTTTTGTTTTCTTATTTCATTATATTTACAGAAATTTTGATAAGGTAAAAAACATGCTCTGATCTATATATGTTGCTAATACTAGAGCAAATAGTGTTGACTTTAAAAATGCCAGCTGTAAGTTCAAGGCCAAGGTATTAACCTTTTTGAAATAACTAAAACACAATATTTATATTTATTATTAAAAACAAGAAACAAAAAATTAAATAGTTTAGATAATCATAATTTTGAGAGTATTAAAATATAAAAAATAATTCAAGATTATCCATTTTGTATTTTTAACTTCCTCTCAAATTGTTAAATGTCTGTAAATAATATGATGACTAAAAATAAATGAAGATATCATCAAAATAAATAAAATGACCCACAACATGAGATAAAAAATTGTCAATGAGAAATAACCATAATATACAATTTTATGGGTACTTATTTATATCTTATCATCTTCAGATTTCGGGAGAATCATAATAAATATTCCTATTAATTTTTTTTTAGATAACAAAATAAGATTTTAATTTTTTTATCAGATAGTCATCCATATTTATTATTTAGTTTTTAATACACTAAAATTCATAATTAAACAATCAAATATAGCAGACAAAAAACTATTAAATAAATCTAAAGAAAATCCAATAAGTTATCTACATATATATTAAATGTGGTCAAAAAGAAATAAAAAAATTCATGTACCACAAGTTATAATTGTAAATAGTTTCTAGTTTTCTTTAAAAAAACCATCATCTCAGACCATTATTAATAAAACCAAGGAGAAAAAATTAATTTGTGTATAAAAATGTGAAATCCATATGAGATTTAATAATTAAAAAAACTAAGCTAATAATAAATGGAAGTGGTAAAAATGGGGAATGTTTTTAAAAGAAAGGAGGAAAAGGGGATTGTTTTAAAAGAATAAAAACTCCATTTATTTCTTTTAAAACCATCCCCACTTTTTACTACTTATAATGGATTTTTAATGTGTTAATATATGTGGCCCCAATGATATAAAAGACAGCCCTGAAAATAATGGTCATGTTATAAATTCTTGTGTTAATTTTCTGTACCAATTTTTAGAACATTTTTAGCTGCAAAATACTTGAGATGAGATAGGATATTCGTTAAATAAAACAAATAATAATGAGGTATTTTCACTAGTTTCTTTTACTATTCTTTTATTTTAGACGATGATTTCGCTAGTGATATAATTAATCTGCGGATGAAGACTGATGACTTTGAGCACATCAAAGTGATTGGCCGTGGGGCGTTCGGCAAGGTGCAACTCGTTAGACACAAATACACAAGAAAAGTTTACGCAATGAAACGACTCAGTAAGGCAGATCTTATTAAACGTTCGGACTCGGCTTTTTTCTGGGAAGAGAGGCATATAATGGCACATGCCCGATCTGAATGGATTGTACAGTTACATTTTGCTTTTCAAGTAAGTGCTTACGTCAATACAGATTGATAGAAAACAAATTAATATATATACATATATTTAAATTTATAAAGGATGCCAAACATCTATACATGGTGATGGACTATATGCCTGGTGGCGACATAGTTAACCTTATGTCAAATTATGATATACCAGAGACTTGGGCGAAATTTTACACCATGGAAGTTGTTCTCGCTCTTGACGTTATACACTCTATGGGTTTTGTTCATCGTGATGTTAAACCTGACAATATGCTTTTGGATAAATATGGACATTTAAAACTAGCGGATTTTGGAACATGTATGAGAATGGATGAAGGGGGACTTGTTAGGTCTAATAATGTAGTTGGTACCCCTGATTATATTTCTCCAGAAGTGTTACAAAGTCACGGAAAAGGTAAGAATTCTAAATTACAATTTCTTGTCTATAGATATAATATTTTTTTTAGGTATATATGGTAGAGAATGTGATTGGTGGTCAGTAGGAATTTTTGTTTATGAAATGCTAGTCGGTGAAACACCATTTTACGCAGACAGTCTTCTTGGAACTTATAACAAGATTATGTACCACGAAAACAATCTCTCATTTCCGGAAGAAGTGGAAATATCCAACGAAGCTAAATGTTTTATACAGGGACTTCTTTGTGATAGAAACAAACGATTAGGACGAAATAGCGTTGAAGAGATAAAATCGCATCCGTTTTTTATTAACATGGAAAATTGGACTTTTGAAAATTTACGGGACATGGCACCTCCAGTGGTTCCGGAACTAACGGGCGATGATGATACCAGTAATTTTGAAGATTATGAAAAGGATGAAACACCTGAAGAAAATTTTCCCGTACCTAATACCTTTGTTGGGAATCATTTACCGTTCATAGGTAAATATTTATCTAAAAATTATGAATGTTTCTAACAAATTTATTTTTTTAGGTTTTACCTACAACTCAGATTACCAACTACTGACGATCGATTCGGTAGATAGTAAACCCAATAATTTAATGACAGACGCAACTAATAGTTTATCGGCTTCAACCAATCACGTTCACAAGTTGGAACTTTTACTGGAGCAAGAAAAATTGAATGTTGATACTTTAGAAGCGAAACATAGACAGTTGCTTATGCAATTAGAGACCATAGCTCAAAGGGAATGTGACGTTAGAGATGAAGTTACTAAATACGAAAAGGAACTGACCATACTAAAACATAATTGTAAAGAATATCAACGAAAGGCCGAATACGAATCAGATTTAAGAAAAAATACCGAAAAGTATCTATCAGAATTGAAAAAACGATACGATGAAGAACAAAATAAAAGAACCAGAGAGATGAACAATAATCAACAACATAACGATAAAATTCAAATATTGGAAAAACAGGTTAGAAACTAATTATATCTATAGAATAAATTATACAATTTCATATTTAGGTAAACGAAATGCAAGAAAAACTAAAAGCAG
Organism: Neocrepidodera transversa; assembly: GCA_963243735.1. Lineage (NCBI taxonomy): Eukaryota > Metazoa > Arthropoda > Insecta > Coleoptera > Chrysomelidae > Neocrepidodera > Neocrepidodera transversa. Next base: position 1,042,274 of record OY725346.1, on the reverse strand, counting down.
AGACTGAAAATTGCCAAAAGTTGCGTAAGCAAGCCAACGAACTAACCATAGCTAAGTCAAATTCCGAACACAAAGTTGTTGAATTTCAAACTTTGCTACAGTCGCTCCAAAGCCAAAGAGATAGTTTGCAGGCAGAAGTGACATCGCTACAGGATCAGTTAACGGAAGAGAGAAATTCTAGAAGTCAAGTAAGATAATTTATAAAGTGGATTATAATTGTAATTTAGCAATCTAGCTGTATTCTAGGTAGGATAAAATTAGTTTCTCGAATTATATTCATCTTTATTTATTAATTTTGTATGTATAATAAATATTCTTTTTTTTTAAGGTTTCTGATCAACAAATAGTGTTAGAAAACAAGCTTCAATCTTTGAACGCCGAGATGGAAAGGTTGCGTCAAAAGGAATTAAAAACGTCGACGGATAACAGCCAGTTGACTGAAAAAGTTTCTTTCTTGGAAAAAGAATGTGCTGGACTAGATCTAGAATTAAAAGCCGTCAAAAATAGGTATCAACAAGAAGTAAAAGCTCATGAAGAGACTGAAAAAAGTAGAGTTTTAAATAAAGAGGAAGCGAATCTTGAAGTAGTAAAAGGTAAGATATTTTCAATATAATAACTGTGTTTTTAAAAATAAATTTATTTCATGCAGAACTTATGGATAGAATTATAACTGGTAATAAACTAATAAAAAATTATACAAATATTAAAACTAATTTATTATTTTAGCTCTACAAACGAAACTAAATGAAGAAAAATCGGCGCGACAAAAGGCCGATTTGAATTCTCAAGAAAAAGAGAGACAGATTTCTATGTTGTCAGTAGATTATAGACAAATTCAACAGCGATTACAGAAATTAGAAGGCGAGTACAGACAAGAAATGGAAAAAGTTAAAGCATTACATAGTCAAATAGAGCAGGAACAGCAGAAGAAAACCATTTTACAATTGGAAATGGGACAGCAAACTTCCGAGCTGAACAAATTAAAAGCTAAAGAATCTCAATTAGCACAGGAACTCGCCCATTTACAGGTAAAATATTAATAACTTCATTAACACATTCAATAAATGAATAATTTTAGGATGTAAAAAGGGCGTTAGAAGAAGAACTAGTAAGGATAAAGAGCAACTGGCAGAGGGATCAACTCCAAATGAAAGAGTTACAAGAGAATTTAGAAACTGAACAGTATTTCACAACCCTTTATAAAACACAAACGGTAGAATTAAAAGAAGAAGTCGACGAGAAAAATAGAATTAACAAAGAGTTTGAAGAAGAGAGGGTTTCCTTAAAACACCAGTGCCAATTAGCTTTAGCCAGAGCTGATTCTGAAGCGTTAGCAAGGTCTTAATTTTTGTGACTATCAAAAACTTGATTTTAAACATTCCCTTTCTATTTTCTAGGTCTATAGCTGAAGAAACGGTAGCAGATTTAGAAAAAGAAAAAACAATGAAAGAATTAGAACTCAAGGATCTTCTTGCGAAGCACAGAACCGATGTGAATAGTAAAGAAGTCGTGATAAATACATTTAAAGATATGGAGTTGGAATTTAAAAAAGCAAATGAACAATTCCAAAAAGAAAAAGAGGAATTGAATAGGCAGTATAAGCAAGTACAAGATGAATTGACTAGAAAGACTATTAATAATGAAGATATAGATAAATTGGTAAGTTGTCAACAAAATAATAATAAATTAGATAATATTATATTTTTTATTTTAGGTTATTAAATTGAATACTGAAAGTCTCTTAAAACAACAAGCAGTTAATAAACTACATGAAATTATGAACAGGAAAGATATTAGAGAATCTGGTAAAGGTAAATCTAAAGTATCCAATTCAGATCTCAGAAGAAAAGAAAAAGATTTAAAAAAATTACAACAGGAACTTAGCCTGGAGAAGGAGAAATATAATCAAATGATAGCAAATTATCAAAAAAATATACAAGAATTAAGTGTAAGTGTTTTAAGTTTTTACATAATAATATTTTTATTTCTTACTACTTTTAGTCCCAATTGAACGAAGAAATAGCATCAAAACAGCGCCTTCAAATGGAATTAGACAGCAAAGATGCAGATTTGGAACAATTACAATTGAAAATTTCTTCTTTGAATAGCGAAACCGCTTCTTTAAGCTCGGCTGACAACGAAGGAGACGAAATCGATGCCGTCTTCGAGGGCTGGCTTTCGATACCATCCAAGCAAAATATTAGGCGGCACGGATGGAAAAAACAATATGTCGTCGTATCTAGTAGGAAAATTATTTTTTACAATTCCGATAGCGATAAGCAAAATTCGGACCCGGTGATTGTTCTCGATTTATGGTTAGTATATACATATTTATATTAACTGAAGTAATTAATTATTATTTTGATTTTAGTAAAGTATTTCATGTCCGTTCGGTGACTCAAGGTGATGTTATTCGTGCCGATTCCAAAGACATCCCGCGCATCTTTCAACTTCTTTACGCCGGCGAAGGGGAAGCCAGAAAGACGGACGAACCGATTAATGCGTTAGATGTCAGCCAATCGATGAGGAATTTTGAAGAAAAACCAGGAGTTATATCACACAAGGGTCACGAATTTCTCAACATCTCTTATCACATGCCTACCACATGCGAAGTGTGTCCGAAACCCATGTGGCACATGTTCAGGCCGCCACCGGCCTTAGAATGTCGAAGTAAGTGAAAAATTTTAGTCTTACTAGATACACTAAAGTATAACAATCAAATATTATTATCTTTTTTTTTATTTTCATATTAATAGTCGAGGAAATAACACAAAATTAGGAAAGGTTACTGAAAATTTCAGCATATAGAAACTTTGTAACGTATTCTGTATGCAGCTGTAGTAACGAAGCTGAAATGTTTCTCGTGAAAACATTTTTTATATTTCCAAAACTTGAAAATCTAAAAGAGACAAACGAAAATTTGTTTTTCCATTTTCTGACTCGCCTTTAATTCGTGCAAAACATAGGCAACACATTTTACGACAAAGTTTGCTTAAATTCAGAATATTTTTGGCGCCCAATTTAAAAGTTATGGAAAATGAAAACCGGCCGACATGTTGCCAAATCCTCCTTGTAATTTTGTCGAAAAAGAGATTTCAAAATTAAAAAAAAGTATGTTGCGAGACGTTTTAAAGAAAAACATATCTTTTAGCGAGAAAAATTTCGTACGGGGTCGCAAAAACCAAAAAAAAAAAAAAAACAATACCCTCCTTGTTTAACCGCTGCCTATGGTTCGTTTTGAATACCTAACCTTTCCCTTTTTAGTGCTCTAATTATATTTGTATGACTTTGAGGAAACCGATAAAATTTTTGTATTGGGATAATTTAAACTATTATTCTGACAGCTCACGACTCAACATATTTCTGCTGTACTGCGCTAGTATCGGCTGTCAAAATACTCCGCCTTCTCGTACACAGCCAATAAATTATAATGGAAATCATTTGAAAATAAATTTTTGGGACCTTTTTGATTTGATTTATCAATATTTCATACTTTCATTACTCTAACGGCACTTATCAGTAGCGCAATGAATTCTACTTTAACTTTATCATTGTTTCAGGATGTAGAATAAAAGTCCACAAAGATCATCTGGAACGAAAGGAGGACAGCGTACCTCCTTGTAAATTACATTACGATCCTTCTTATGCCAAAGAACTACTGCTGTTAGCTTCGTCGCACGACGAACAAAAGCAATGGGTATCGAGGCTCAGCAGGAAGATACAAAAGTGCGGTTTCAAGGCCAATAATTCCAATGCCATAGATTCTTCAGCGAAAATATCGCCTAGGTGAGTCTCGATATTGTAATTTAGCTTTATTGTACTTCTCTTTTATATCTTTTGGTCTTGCGCTGCGCATTCTTATTCTGGTACCTTTTTCATTTGATTTGTATAGCATGAAAATAATTTAGCTACTGTTAAATTATTCGATATTGTATAGCTTATTCCCAGCATTATGCATTTTAGTAGTAGGTAACAGAAAAATTATATTTTTTTATATGGACTGTGAAATACTCTGGTAAATTTTTTTAATTGTTAATATATTTTTATACAGGGATGTTCGTTTCAAATTGTTAAAACATAACTAAATTTGTATTATTGGATATTAGTGACTGCTTTTATTTGCTCTATCTAAAATGGTCTTATATTTTTGTGACTAATATACCATTTTATGTTTTTTTTTGATCTATATTGATATTCTATTTTATTTTTTCCTTCTCTATACCATTAAAACATTATTTAGACTCATAAATAATTGTGTATTTATTGTATTTTTTCTTTTTTATGTTATGAATAAAAACTAAAAATTTTTATATTTCTTTCACTTATTTTATTCACCTCTCATTTCTTACTAATTATTTTTCTTGGTGTAAATTTTTTATATACGCAATTTTGGTTTTTTTTTAGTCTTTACAGGACGTACTCCATAATTGTCAGGGACCACTTCTAAAATGGCTGTCTAGTGGCTGAGCATATTGCATGGCTTGTTGGGTACAAGTAGAATAAATTGTGTAGAATATAGTGTATATAAATAGTATGATTTTCATAAATAAAAGTTAAGGTAGAAATGATTATGATAAAAATTGCTTAATTTTTTTGGTGTTGGACTCAAATTGCAGTTATATTTCTTATTATGCACCAATCTGGTAAGTTTAAGTGTTTGTGCGTTTTTTTTTGTAATTAATCATTAATCATTGTGTTTTTATTTTCTATAACAATTTAACATAATTATCATTTCTGTTCAAGATTGCATTAACTAATTACTCATTTATTTGCACAGGGAATCCACTCGATCTAACATGAAGCCATACATGAACGCTCAGCAACGATCGGCCACTCTGCCTGCTAATTCATCAATGAACAGCAAATGACACGGCAGAGTACCATAATAATTTCTATTCTTTTCACATTTTTTTTACAAAAATACTTTGCTTATTTTCATCACTAATTTTTTTTGTTGTGATTTGTATCAAAATAGTACAAGGGTGTGTCAAAAAGAATTTTTTCTGCGTTTAGCAGATATTGTTGAATACTTAAATAGTTTATTTTGATAAGGCACTAATAGTACAGAGTGGTTACTTTTTTTGATTTTATATTATAACAAATAAACATATAAAAAAGTAACAGTCCTGTAAAAAAAAATTCCACGTAACTATCATCGATTTATTAATTATTAAATTCCTATATATCATCTGCAAGAAACTAACATTTACAATATTAATTGTGTTTTCTTGCAATGATATTTTTTTATCGAATTTTTGTGCTAAAGTAAAATAAATTTAGCCAATATACGAATATTTTAATAAGTAAAATAGTATAGTTCGATTTAATGACATTTTAAATAATTTTTTTAAAAAAGACAAATAGAATAAACAATAAAATGCGCAAGTATATTAACTATTTTCATATATAATGTTGTTTTACAAAAAATATTTATGATCCAAGTTTTGAAATTTTTCTGGAATTAAAATATTCGTTCAAAAACTCATTTTTTTCTAATATTCTGATGTCCAAATTAGTCTTTATTCTCAGTATTCTATTTCTCTCATTCTTTTTCCGAAGAAAATTAAAAAAAAAATGGTCTATTCTATGGATCATAAATATATTTGCGCTTTTTATCCCAAAAGCTCATATTCTATTGGTGCTGATTAAAAATTAGTCTTTTAAGTCATGTTAACGAAAATGGTAGTTTAAAGTTTCGTTAACGAACTTTCTCTGACAGTACGTACCGTCAGACGGGGTGAAACTGGACAATTTTTGGTATATTTTGAATGACTGAATCTTTTCTATCAGTATTTGTGGTGAGTGGGAACAACGCTTTAAAATGCACAGTTTGGCCAGTATTTCCCATGTGTATTGGAACATATTATGCTGTAAAAAATATATTACTTAAGAAACTTCATTTATTGGTATTTTTTATAGATTAAACATAGAAATAAAGACAGTAACAAATTATAAAATAGCGAGAAGAATACTTTTGTTTCTAAACATAATTTTAGATTTGAAGAAAATGTATTTCTCGTCGCACATCTGGCTTTGATAGAATTCTATTAATTTTACTTGGTCTTAAAGAACTATATTATAGAATCTTCAGCAATGGTGTAGATAACATTTTCTCCTGGGAGAGGTAATGAAACTTGTAGACTAATATGTTTTGTATGTTCCTACATTTTTCATATATTTTATTTCTTCTTTTCGTGCTATTTTTGGGGTTTTGGGGCGAGTAATTACCCCCTTTACCCCCCAATTTCTACGCCCTTGTGTGTAAACGAACCAGATGGAATTGGTTGAAGATGATCCTCCAGAAGCAGATTATCCGGGAAGTGATTTCTTTTCTCTTTTTGTCCAAGATGTAGAAAAATGCATTCTTGCTTCTTTTTTCAAATTTAACTGTGGAAAAATCTATTTGTGCTTTTTTCCCAATTCACGTGAGATTTTTTGTAGGCCTTTTTAGAGTTTTCTCCTAACTTTCGTGAAAAAATTTATTTATTTTTGTAAAAATTTGCACTTTATATGTGTTTTTTTCCTTACTTTCGTTTTCATTGGAAGAATTTTATATCATTTTTCTGGAGTTTTCCGTGAATTTTTCTTCACTTTTTTCCGGTTCTGTTCCAACAGTGATTCTATAATTATATCTAAACTTTCATTTGAGAGAGTGATTATCTGATTGATTATTTTCTTCTAACCCTCGCCATGAAACCCTCTTGTGAAACACGCTGTATACAAGGGCGTAGATAACTTTTACTGGGGTGAGGGTAAATTTTTCCTGGGAGCGGGGATAATAAAACTTAAACAAATTTTCAAAGAATAATGAAACTCAAAGTCATACCACAATAATGTAATTTAAGATATTATTTTTTCAACAATGGGCAACATGTTTCGGCCATTCGATGGCCCCTTTACCCTTCCTATATCTACTCCCTTGATCTTCAGATTCATTTTCTTGTACCTGACATACTTATTAGTTGAAAAACGCATTTCCAAGAAGTATTTTGTTGAAAATTCTCTATTTGCATTACTGTTTCATAATAAATCACAAAGTCAGGGAACACAGAATTTAATGTAAAAGTAGCAGAAGGCAACTAGTTTCGGTCACTGATCATCATCAGGCCATCATTAAGCACTTCCGCAAGGGAAAAAAGAAAATTTCACATATATAACACCGTTAAGGGCAGTAAAAAAAACCTGTTTTTACGAAATAATTTAAAAACTGGTACTTGAAAAAAAAAAGAAAAAATTAAGCATTAGAAGTTAAAATAACTAAAAATTAACTAGTTTGTTCCCTAGGGATGTACTTAAGTGCTGGTAATTACTGTCAGCAATAAGGAGCAAATTGAAAAAATGTAATACGGAATTTATATTCATTAAATTTATATCCAAACACATTTGTCCTGACTCACCCCTTCTGAAGGTAACGAAATTAACATTAACGGGAAATATTTTTGCTCAAATTTTCAGGTTCATATAAAAATTGACGAGCTTATTTTATTCGAAATGTAGAAATTTGTACTTAGACTGAAAAATACGTGGTTTGTCTAATGTTAGTTGTCATAACTGCAAAACAACTGTTTTTTTTTTTGATGATTTATTTTCTTATAAAAATATTTGTCATTACAGGATACAAATATTTTTTCCTAGCTGTATTTTTTACATTTGTTTCTAAATTTTATAGTAATTCAACTTTTTAGTAATCGCTGCTATTTTTGAATATTAATAAACTTTAACCAACATGTAAGCAGCGATTTTAATACTCGACATTCCTTACTGTATTATCAAATATTTTTTTTATTGTATATTTTTGTTGTTGGTTTTATCTTGTACATTTTATACCCCAATTTTAAAAAGGAACGTTTACTTATATTTATTTTTAAAATGACCCTTTTCTCAAGAGAGTGTAGTTTTTTTCTTCGAAATCGGTCATTTGGGTAAAGCAGTTGTGCCTTATTTTTTTTTTGTAAGTAGTTATTACTTTTGTATTAACTACTTTTGATAATTTAAAGTGATCTTGGTGATGTAAAATAGGAGTTTAAGATTATGCCTTATGTATACAAATTGTAAACCAAAACGAACGATTTTAGAATAAATTGTTCTTATTTATTGACGGTTTGTTTAAATTTTTTTCCTTAAATAAAACTAACTATTATTCAATATATATATTTTTTGTAATTAACAATAATATATGTAACACAATAATCAAATATCCATAGAAATCTCTATACATGTAATATACAAATATTTGTATTTATATTTATAAAAAACGGAGTACATATCTTCTAAAAATACGTAACAAATTAAAAATGCATAAGAATTTATATACAAGTAAAATATAAATAACATTTGTTTGCTTTCACGGAAAACATTAGTGAAATTTATTTCCTTATCACCTATTATCTAACTTGCATTGACGTTTTTATCGAAAATAAATTCCACATGATTCCAAAAAGGAACAAAATGACAAAAAAATCAAAATTCTTCAATAAATAATAGTGAATAAACTTAATCTATTATTATGTAACAGATAGATTTTTAATAATCGTTTCTTGCTTATGGTCCAGGACAAAAGAATTTATTAATCAACAAAAAGAAAAAAGAAACAGACAAATTTTTTAGTTCAATTAATAAGTTCTAAAACGAACTAAATCAATGAGAAAGACAGAGCTCTATTATTTCTACTAATGCATAATGTTGACCGGCTAATTTATTTTATATACAAAAAATATTCATTAGTAGGGCCAAAACCGGACAGGAATAGTTTAAAAATATAAACATGATCATTTTTAACTCAATTTCAGTACACCCAATAAAATTTCGTTTTTTTAAGTTCGAAATAGATACTCAACGTTTCGCTTCCATTGTAGACAGCTTCTTCAGTTGAGCATAGTAAATTTATCTCGAAATTAAAATATTTTTCATGATTGTTAAAAATCTATCTGTTGTAAAAAAATGAAGAAGAAAAATTAACCACGAACAGTGATAATACTAAACATTTAGTCACATCCATGTAACATCAAGTGACACATAAGGGTACATTATCGTTTTACTGTTAACTAAATACAGAAAAGTGTTTTAGATAGCACATATGATTAAAATATTGAATTTAGAGTTCTAAAAAAATAGCAATTTGTGTTTGAATTAAAGGAAATGACAAAGGGGTATATGAATTCTTTCAAATATGACTTTCGACAGGTTAATATAAGGAGACAAGGTTAAATTATTAATTTTATAAAAATAGTTTGAATTTTATCCTAATTCACAATAGCGCCGGGTCAGAGCGAAAATTCAATTATATGATATATGTGAAAGAAGAGAAAAAACTACGAATTTAGAAGAAAGAGTTAAAAGAACTTGTCAAAATAGGCGAACATGAAGTGTAGACTGAAATAACTGAAAACAGAAAAATATTAAAAAATTTTGATGATGAATACATAATATAAAAATAAAGTAAAGAAAAAATGACGATTTAGCTAGAAGGAAAAAAAATAAAAATAATAAAGTACCAGGCACACATCTTATGGAAAAGTCTTTCGGAGAAAATGGTTGAATTTTGATGTAGTAACCAGAGTCATTCCAAATAAAAAAAAAATCATTGTCCCAACTCGATCGTATGACTAGATTTGGCGCTAGAGGACACAAAATAATAAATATCGCGTATTTTTGAGAATATGAGTATCATGATTTGCATTCACTCTAATAGTTAGTGACCGTTTAAACTGTCAAATAAAATACATTCATGACGAAATTCATCAAAACACTATAAAGGCGGAATTAGAACTTCACCATCGAAAATCTGAGAATGTTGCTAAAAGTAAAGAGATGCTAAACAAAATACAAACTAGTAAAAGGAATAATCTCTGTGCGATTTTTCAAGACTACGGCCCGTTTCCTAGAATTTCTTGGACTTTTTTGCCATTTTTGGCAATTATTTAAGCTGTCTTAGATTTCTCAACGTTTCTAATGGTTTCTAGCTAAGTTTAGCCTGTTTTCATCAATTTTATAGAATTTTTTAAAGCCTTCCGTAGTTTTCACGATTTTTAATAGTTTTGAGCTGAATTTTTGCTTTTTTTTATTTTATTTTTTAGCTTTTTAATGGCTTTATGGCATGTTTGACCGTTTTGTCAATATTCTACAATTTTTGTATTCATATGTATTGAAAGTCATTTTTTTGGACCATGGTGCAATATGAGTAAAAATTGACTCAAGATATATGTGTACAAAATTTTAAAAAAATTGGCCCGGGAACCAACCGCAATAAGAAAAGTGCATGGTTCTTTACAAATGAAGAAGTAGCAGCTCTTATACAACAAGTGTCACGAGTAAGGAAAGCATAAAAAAACTTTGAAACCTCTTAAATTACGACTGTGTGGTTTCGATTCGAGAAAGAACATTTTTTGAATTTTGCATTTAAAAAGACTTTGAATACGGTTTTTTTCACTCGTTCGAGAACTGTGCTAAATGGAACGATTTGAATTAGTGACCTTCAATATACCACAACTTCTCATTCCTCACCTAAATAAGAATTAACCAAAAAAAAGACTGATAATGCTCCTGACAATCTTGATGGCATCTCCGACATTAGTGACTTGATTGAAAGTGACTTAGAATGATGTAATAAATATAATATAATTATTTTCTGTTCGAAATATTTCCTGTTAAAATAATAATCATAAAGTATATAACATTTATTACAACTATTCTAGCCAAAAATACCCAAATTCCAGTGCGCCAATATTTGACGAATTATCAAATACTTTAACTTCGAATATCTCGAAATAACCTTCATGTCACTTATGGCTCTAACCCCTTTCATATATCCCAAAAAAAGAAAAAAAAATATTATATGTGAATGCCAGACCCGATTAATATTTAAGAGACTCCAGTACACTTGTTACAAAAATTCAATACACAAATTATTCCAATTTACTATCTAAATTTTATCTGTATTTAGTTTATAATCACAACAAATTTTGTCTCATGGAGGTGCGTAAGCGATTGTTTTGTTTTTGAGATGTATCCCGGTAAAATTTAGTATAAGCACATTCGGTACAATATGATTCGAATAAAATTGTTTGTTTTTACTCTAATAAGTACGCTAGATGATGAATGATGCCTCCACCAATGAATTTATACTGAAAAAGAAATAAATGAATTTTAGGATGAATCACAAATTAGTCGAAATATTTTGATAATTTAACATTCGGCATGAGTCAAAAGCGAAAAAAAGATTTGTTAGTATAGCAAACAAAATATTGAAATATATACTAAAATATACAGTTTAATAATATTAATAATAATGGTATATACTATAATAATAATAAATTACATTTATGTATATTATTTTATATAGAAACAAACTACAATAGAGTTTTCAGTCTCATTTTGAGAATAAAGTATCAAAAATAAGATATAGTAAAAAAATCACTAATATCTTATTTTTCCTAGAATGAGTACATGCTCTCAAACTCTATACTACATAGTCTACAAAAAAAAATCCATGCTCTTTAAAAACAAATTCAACGATAATTGTTATTACCTTGATCAAAACAACTAGGATTGATCAAATTGATCAGTTCGTTCTCGGTGAGCGACGTGAAACTTTGAGGAATCATTCTATCGTCGTTCTTCTTATCATTTTGTGTTGTAGGAACGATCATATCTTTAACGGGCATGGACAAATTAGCGTAAGGCTGCGTATATGTATCAGTTGTTGTATTTGTCGGTGATTGTAAACTGGTCCCTAAATCGTTGATTCTTTGTTGGGTTTCCAAGAGATCGACAGCTGCTTTTAGTAGAACGACCTTTTCCGGTTCAGCGGTTAATGCTACTGTAATTTCGGATGGTTGAGGACTCGATAATAAAGATTGTTGCGGAGAAGTGTTATTTAATAAAGCTTGTTCGACTACAGTAGTGGGTTGACAAACTGGTGGTGCCAGCAACGTTTCCTGCTGAAGAGTATTATTATTACGGCACATTAAGCTTGGAGATATTTGAGAATTTAGTATAACTTCAGATGTAAGAGTAGGAGAATTATGAGAAATACCAAGTTCTTGTTGACCAAGAACAGATGAAGACATAGTAGTGTTTATCATAGGAGGAACCATAAGACTTGATTGAGAATTTAACATAACATCGTGGGTAGAAATCATTACTTCAGAAGTACCGCCCAAATTACTAATTATAATATCTTTACCCCTGCTATCAGATCTTGTGGGACTTAAATGCGATTCCACTGTTGAATTAACTAAAGCGTCAAGTCTTTCAGTATTTATTGGAGTTGGTATGCTTCTTTCTAATACACTTGCAACTGTAGTAACTGCAGATGAAGCCATGGTCATTGTTTGTTCGGGTAAATTTTGTTCGGCAACGTCAGCACTTTCTGATTTAGATACAATATTATTAACGTCATTTTGTGTGGCATTAGATAAAAATGGTCTAGCAGAACTAGGATAAACAGGCTCTCTTGTATTCATAATGTCACAATTTTGCATATTAAGACTCTTCTGATTACTTATTATTTGTGATAACTTTTGGCTAATATCATTTTTCATCAATAAACTAGTAGGATTAGTCATAGGTATTAAACTAGGTTTAGCTTCGATTTTATTCAAGTAATTCTCAACGCTTTGAGCACTTTGAGTAGGTAACGGTGCAGATGGATGTTCCATGATTCCGAAACTCTGCAATGCAGCATAAGAAGGTGCTGTGGTATTTACTAAATCCGCAACGGTAACCATCGGTAGCTTCATTCGTAAATCTATAACTTTTTCCTTTTCATTTAATAGATCAGTTGTAGTGCTGCAAGTACTATCTTCATTTATCGACGACATGTTTGAATCTAAAGAACTTTCACAAATTGAATGTACTCTATTCATACAAACGGGATCTTCATTACCAACGCTAATATTGGAGTTTTCATTAATATGACTCATCATGGAGTTTTCATTGAACATAGATAAATTAGAGTCGCCATGGTGAACATCTAGCGAACTTTCTGACAAATGTCTATATCTTTCTTGTTCCATCAAAGAGCTCTGACTAGTTTCATCAATATACTCTTGCTTCAGACTGTGTAAAGGTGGAGAATGACTATCACTTGTAGAAGGCATATTAATCGAAGGTCTTCTAGTAGAAATCGGAACCATACTTGATTCCGGTGGTGGCATCATATCCAGATCTTGTTCTCTCTTGCTAATCGACACTGATGAGTGCCAAAAGTTGCTCTTGAAGAATTGTGGTGGTTGTTGTGCAGGTGGTGGTGGCGGTGGTGGTTGTAAAGGCTCGACCATAACTGGAAATTATGAAAAAAATGTTATTTACTGGTTCGAGCACTGTTTGATTTCTATACTACTAGCTGCCAGCTCAGCCACTGTAAGAAAATGGGGGAACTTGCCACTCAAGCTATGTGGTATTTTCTATATCATATTATCTATATCAGAACTGATAAAAATTTTTAATTATGATTTTTTTTCTTTTTTTATTAAATCAATTTTACCAAGGCTTGATAGGCATGACCCACAATGTTGACGCCTTCACATTTTTGTCTCAGAACCATCTATGTCATGGTCATCAATCTCACCTCTCTCATCTATCTTTACTATAACTATTTTAATATATTTTAACGGGTAAAAGGAATTTTTGTGATAGTGTAAATATGATCCAGTAATATCAGGCAAAGTATAAAACTAAATGTCATTGGACAAAAATCGATCAGTATAAGAAAACTCTCTACTACTTTAATAATATTTATTTTGATGTTTTTTTTTAAACGTAAGAAACAAATTATATATATATTAAATCAAATATAAAATTTTCATTGTGAATTAAATAATAGTTTAAACATCCGGTGTTCAGGTCAAAAAAATAAAACAAAGCTAGCGAAATTGCAAAATTTAACTAAATACAAGGGATGTAGGGTATTAAATATAACATTTCCACGAAAAATTACCATAGAAAACACTCAGCTAAAAAAATTGCTAACTCAACATATCACGCGGCCAATTTTTTTTAAAAACAAACGACTAATTCCTAGACTTAAAGAGAAACTGGATAGATTCTAGGGCCTTAAAATGAAACTGGACTAGTTCATAAGGCCTTAAAATAAACTGGACTATTTTCCAAGGGCTTTAAAAGCGAACTGAAGTATTTATGGACCCAAAAGCAAACTGGAGTAGTTCTAATGACCTCAAAAATAAACTGGACTAGTTCATAGTACCTCAAAAACAAACTGGATTTGTTTATATTGCTTCAAAAGCAAATTGGACTAATTTCTTCGTAAAAAAAACAAACTGGACTAATTCCTAGGGTTTTAAAGAGAAACTGGATAGATTTTAGAGCCTCAAATTTAAATGGGGATAGTTGCCTGTAAATAAACTCGGCTATTTTCCAAGGGCCTTAAAAACGCCTAAAAACAAGCTAGACTAGTTCTTATGACCTCAAAAGTAAACTGGACTAGTTCATAGTGCCTCAAAAACAAACTGGACTTATTTCTATATCTTCAAAAGTAAACTGCCAACTGGCCAACTGGACTCGTTTCTATGGTCTCAAAAGTAAATTAGACTAGTTCCTATAGCATCAAAACCAAATTGGATTTGTTTTTATGGCCTCAAAAGCAAACTGAACTAGTTGCGCGTTTGGTAACAACAATTGGCCGTTTGATAGGTTTCTGTTTTGTTTCACATGCCGGAGTATGTGGATTTAGCTATTTTTTTTAGCTGAGTGTGTCTCTATGTTAATTTTTCATCCGTTGTACTTTGTTACATTTTGCAATTTCGCTAGTTTTGTTTTATTTTGTAATGAATGCGTTTATTATCTTGACATTTTTCGTCAAATAAGAACCATAAAGCACGCGTAGAGAGGATTCTTAGGGATAAAAATGGGAACCGAGGTAATATAGGACATTAAAACCTGACACAATCGCAGCAGATTCAACTCAATCGTTCATTGCGTGAACATTACGGGTCTAAATCAGGGTTTAAGGACTCGTTGTTGGCTTTCCTGTAAAAAAATAAAATTCGGTCTCGTCCAAATGTGACCAACTGATCTAAAAGGAAGTCCTGGATTCGTTGGAAATCTAGCTTAAAAATTTTGTTTGTCGCTTAAAATTATGTTGAAAAAGTTTTACATATTAAAAAGCTAAAATTAAGTTTAAAATTAATCCTATGGTTGTGTGATGGAAACTAGAAACGGTTTTTGGGATATGTGGAAGGTTTTATGTGATTTGTTGCTCCAAGTTTCACTTTCAAGAGTTCTTTTGTTAATAACGTATCTACTTAAGTACTTGTATAAATATTTTTTTTGTAAGAAATAAAAATTAAATGTTTATTTACTATTTTGTTTTAAAATTGTATTATTTCTTACTAGATATTTGGAATTAAAAAGTTGACTCACCTAAATTGACACAAAATATGCCATAACCATATAAAATAATAAATCTAAAAAAATTACTTTTAACATTAACAAAATGCTAGTATTTATTTTTTTATAGGCTATACCAAGAAAAAAATTATTTTAAAAGAAAATTAAATATTTTTATGTGGTAATTGAATTTTTTTAATATTTGTTATTAACTTTTTTCCTGATTTGGAACTGGTAAAATAATTCACAATGCGGTTTTTTACCAGTAAAGTGGGTCTACTTCTTTTTTTAAGAACAAAATATTGGTCTCTACTGAAAATGAACTTTAGACAAACTTGAGGAAAATTTAGTGTTTTATTAAGAAATGATATATTTAACATTTCTTAACTAATTTTCCTTAGCTATATATTTGTGTATATGTGTGTAAAATTTGAAAACAAAAATAAATATACAACCCCAAATTATTATTTTTTTATATATCTATTTTTGTTATATATAATTTGTTAATTTTGAATCTTAATTTACACTTATATAAATAATATAAAATTGTTATTAATCTGAAGCTATATAAGTGTAAAATTGTTTATTTGAATATTTATTTTAGTCAGACCACAAGATTAAAATCAATAAAAATTGGGACATGAATTTAATATAAAACGATAGAAAAAAGATATTCAACAAATCCACTTTCTCCTAAACATTTCTCAGAAAGTTAAATGATAATATTTTGATGTTTATAACTTATTACTACTCTCTAAACCAGGTAGAACTGTTAAAAAATATTTCTGAAAAGGTTGAAACGCACCAATACAGTAAGAAACTTAATTCCAAATGATTAAATTACTGATATAATCGAAAAATCGCTAGAAAACAAAGTCTACTTGGCCATTCTCTTGGATGTTAAGAATTTTGATAGCCTGAATTTGCTCTTCCCACATCAATATTCAAGACCAGTGGAATCATATATCTCTGATTTTTCAGTCAAAGAAAATGAAGTATATTCCGAATTGGACAAAATCAGAGCAAAGAAATGTCCTAGGGTCTAGATTTCTTATTATTTACCTCAAAGGACGTTAAAAAAATGGATCTATATTAAATGCATACTCTAAGGTCATAGTAGGTCATCAAAAAAATTTGCCATGTGACCTTTTGACCTTCCACTTTAACTTAGAGGGTTCCAATTTAAACTCGATCTCATTAATTGGTCCAGAACCAGCGATGGGAGTACCAAAACGTACGTTCAGGAACCATATAAAAGACTGGATCAAGCGAGAACACAAATTGTACTGGGACAATATATCCGGATAAGGGAAAAAGTTTATAAAAGAACCGTCAAAGAACGTAACTGAAGAACTACTTTCAATGAGTAGGTATCAACTACGAAGTACCACAGGGTTCCTCACACGACACCTTCCCATCAGAGAGCATCTAAACAAAATGGGGCTATACAACGGCCAAAACTGGATCCAGAAGACTATTGCAAACAGCCAATAAAGAACCAGTACAAACTAGTACAGGGAACAAGGTTGATGGAATGGGTGCAGTAGATAAAGGTACGGGATATAACGCAATAAGCCCACGAGGCTGCAGTGAATTCGGTTTTCTCCCGGTCCCGGGAAAAAAAACTCTCTAAACCAAGTATAAGATTTTAGAAAACAGTTGCAGAGTAATTATGTGAAAATTAACCACAGGATACGGTACCACTTTCCTTATAATTTACCTCATACAATCGACCCTTCACTTTAACCTACAGCTCAAATTTAAATTCGACCCTAACCTACCAAATTTGAAACATATCGGTTCAGTGTAACGACCGTGAAAGCTCTCACAGACAGACATACTAACAAACAGACATACTAACAAACAGACATACTAACAGGATGATCTTAATAATTTATTAATCTCTGACGTAAAGAACGAACTAAAGTAATTTCAAGATTATATTAAATCACAAAGTGATTTTGGTAGAATTATTTCTAAAAAATTGATTATAATTTTTATGATCTGGCTAATATAAAAGTAAAATTTTAATTAAGAAGATTTTAAAATTTTCAGCACTTACCAAAGAGTTAAAAAATCTGTCTAAGAGGACATTTTTCTTATAAAATATTGATCAATTAAGTTATTTAAAATAAGATTTTAATTATACTTTCTTGAAATCAACATACATTTACAAGAATTATTGAGTTTTTTCAAGAAAGTTTCTGTATCAATAATTTTTATAAGAAAAAAAAACCATTAAAGTATCCCTATAAAAATGTATTTATTAAAAAAAAGTGTTGGGAGTGTGTAAAAAGGATATTTGGTGTAAAATAATGATGTATATCTTGTGTGTGTTTTTTTAAGTACCCGTTATTCTAGAACCTGATAATAGACGCGTTCATCTGACAGTACGGCAGTCGCCTAGGCCCCACAGGCAGATAGTAGACGGCTTGCTGCGCCTCTGCGTATACAGAGCCTGTATGCTGTACGAGACAAAGTGAAAAAAGCAAAAAACGCTAGTGAGTAAACGACTTAATTACATTTTCAATAAAAAAAATTTACTGCTTAAAGACTACCTCTGTAGCAAAATTTTTTGACTTGCGTTTCCAAAAAAAAACAAATATTGTGATGTTTTTGTATCAAAGTAAGGAATCTTTTAAATAAAATAAAAGTTTGGGATAGCGCTTATCTAATATAGTACAAACAATGCCCTCTGTTGGTAAAAGGAATTATTATTACACAATTTTTTGGATTTAGGTCAACAAGAAAAAATAGAAGACAATATGTGGAAACAGCAGAACAGTAATATGAAAATTTCATGTTAGTTTGGAGACATTTTTATTTTTTAGGATTGCATCTATCCTAGAAAGTAAATATTTTTCTAAAAAATTGATTTGTACGGTTTATCCCGTTTCTTAGCTCTTAATGCAAATTAAATTAATTCATATCTAACATAAGTGTCAAGTTTCCATGAATATCTAAAAAAAAATTGGTTGTTAGGGGCGTTGAAGTTATAAAAAATCTTTTTCCGGTACCCCAAATATTCCAATTTTTATAAAAAAAATCTGCTGATTTTGATATTTTGAAATTGCCTGTCAGATATTAAAAATATTCTTCCATTATCAATACTTACGTTTAAAATGATGTGGTAAATATGGATTTTGAAATAACAGAAAAGATAATAAGATTAACCAACTGCCAAAATTTTTTTAAAACAATAAATTTGATTAAAATGGGTTTAAATTAATTTGGTAGTTGGTTTCCTTTGAATAAGCGATATCCAAATCTAGTACAGTACGAAAAAAATGAGAATTGCAGAAATCCAAACGATTCGACTAAAACTAGTTTTTTTTTATAAATTTTGAAAAATATTGGAAGCTGTCAAAAAATTTTGTAGTACAAAATATAAGCAAGAAAAATAGAAAAAACTGGCTTTGGCAAAGATCTTTAGAAATCTACATAACAAAAAATGATAATCACATACAACATAATAGTTAAATAAATTACATTTCAGTTTTTAGTATTTAAAAATACATGTCACAGTTAGATAGATACATTTCAAATGTTTGTATACAAGTCACAACATTTTATAAAAATTCATAAAAAAAAAATTGTGAATTTTTCGTTGTAATGAAGGTTTCATCCTAGATAAAAGACAAAAAAATGCAAAAGATCAAATATATGCCTGCTCCAAAGCCATTACTGCAAAATGTTATATAGGGCTACGTTATCGTTATCATCGGAAAAAATACACGAATAAAAAATAATAAAACTTAAAAACAAAATATTAACTGAAAATTAAAAAAAAATAAAATGGGTGATAAAGTAGCCCAAAATCTGGAAAAATTGTGGGGCAAATGTGACACTACAACATTCGGAAAATCGCCTTTCGTCAAAACTCTCGCAAGCTTGAGAAGCATGCGTTCGTTAACTGTCAAAAACCTGTCAAAAATTTTCAAACGACCTCAACGTTCACACTTTAGCGTACATTTGCCACCTTATTATGTAAAAAAAATCGATTAAGGCGAAAAATTTCAGTAAAATAAAAGTTTGTAAAAGTTATAAAAAAATTTATAATAAAGGAACTTCCTCCTACCCACTTATAGGAAATGTAAAATTTTGTGTTTTTCAAAATAATTTGGAAAACAAACAAGTGTAAGTTTATTAAAACTTCACCTAATCCTCTAATAATAATAATCTTTTATATTTTAATGACCGATGGTGAGTAAGTTGTGTTTCAATAATTAAATAATAAATTTAAGCGTCATTTACCTATGATTTTTATCTGGAGAATCATTGCGATCTAAATATAGGGTCACCCATTGATTTGAATAATTGATAACTTGTTTATCTTCAAATATTTTCGTTTAATTGTTTCAGAATTTGTAAAGGGAATAGAGAAAAATGCAAAAATTTAGTACCAAAATCGTTGAAGTTTATTTTGAAAATAATCGACCAATTACCTTGACTGTTAGAGAATCCCCTAGTCAGACCACAATTGATCGTCCTGTAGCATGTCTGTGGCAACAGGTTGAAGTCAGTGATTGTTACACTCCAGGTATTAAAAAATATTGGAAAAACATTGTTTTACAAGATACCCATATTAATAAAAATGGGGAAAAATAGGGAAAATTGGGAACAATAGAGAAAAATGTAGAAAATTGGGCAAAATAGGGAAAAATAGTAACAAATATTGACAAATAGTGAAAAATAGGGAAAAGTTGAAAAAAATTGGGCAAAATAGGGAAAATACGGAAATTAGAGAATGATAGGAGAAATGGGGAAACACATGGAAAAATATTGGAAATAGGGAAAAATAAGAAAAAATAGGGAAATTGAAAAAATAGAGAATAATAGGACAAATAGGAAAAATTAGGAAAAAATAATGAAAACAGGAGAAAATAGGGAAAATAAAGGGAAATGAGGCAAAAAGTTAAAAATAGGGAAAAATTAGAAAAGTAGTTTAAAATGGGGAAAAAAGAGGAAATATAGAAGGCAAATTAGGAAAAATACAAGTAGAAATAGAATATGGAAAAATAAAGAGAATAGGAAAAAATAGTAAGAAACAGAAAAAATAGGAAAAGTAGTGAAAATGAGACAAAATAGGGCAAAATAGTGAAAAAGGGGAAAACAGGAAAAAATCGAAAATAATTGGGTAAAACAGGAAAGAATAATGAAGAAAAATATGAAAAAATATGAAAAAATAGGAAAAATAGTGAAAAATTGGGAAAAACAGGAAAAAATAGTGCAAAACAGGAATAAGAAAAATTGCGAAAAATACAGAAAAATTGGGAAAAATAGGAATAATCAGAGAAAGATTGAGAAAACGGGAAAATTAAAGATGAATAAAGAAAATCTGGAAAAAGAGGGGAAAATAAGAAAAAATAGATAATAATGACAAATACGGATAGATAGGAAAAAGCAGGAAAAATAATAAAAAACAAGAAAAATAGGAAAAAATTTATAGAAATGCTAAAAAAATTGCAAGAAAAATAGGGAGAAATGGAAAAAAATTGGAAAAAATAGGGAGAAATATAAAAAAACTTGATAAAAATAGTTGGTGATAATTTTTATATGTAAGAATATACGTTTGAATTCTAATTTTTATATAATATGATTTTTATTTAAAGAAATCTAATAATTTACTCATTAAATGGTATGATAGTACTAGTAGCGGGAAAGTAAAAATAAAGGTTTTATTAAAAAATAATATTATTTAATAGTTATAACAGTTTTCCTATTTTAAAATTTTTTTTTTATTTAATTTCTTCTAATTTACTTATAAATTATAAACAATCCGGACCTGTGTACAAGGTCGCACTTACATAACTATGTAGCGTACACAACTTAGGAATTCAAAATGGCGTTCCATTCATAATTTATCAATGGAATGACTACGACCAATCAAATATTTTCTAGGAAATTTAATACTAAGTTGGTAGGAACGGTGTATTAAGTTTTAAGTTGGTACTAGTCGTTTCAGTTTTTTTTGACAGCTGAGTAATAGTTTTCTTAGATTTTAAATTTTTGCATTTACTTTATTAATCAGACATGTTTATACCTTAAATTATATATTAAATTAATGATCGTAAATTATATTTTACTATAAAAGTTGTGATTAGTTGTGGTTAAGTGTAAAATGGAAATAATTTGTGTTTGAATTGTACAGCCATCAAGGTAGGATTATTTTTAAAATTATGTATTATTTCGAAATGGATTTATTATTATTTTAGTGTTATTATCACTTTGAGGTAGTGAAATAAGTATAAAACATATTAATTGTAAACTAATTCCGTTAATTAATAATCTAACCTAAAAAAATAACTCCGCGTAAAATGATTATAAAAGTACGTTTATAGTAGTTTTATTTTAAAAATTCATAATTACAATCGATATATTTGATTTTTCTAATTTATTTTCTGCCAATAATACGAAATCGGGTTATAAATGTTTGATACTGTGTAATTTTGTTGTATTTAGAGCTTTAGAAATTATTCGACAAAGTTCTAGTATAATATAAATACTGAATATAAATGTACGACCAATATTATTTTATTATGTAAGAATCGTATTCTTTTCTAATATCATTAGAAAATTGGAAATATTTGTCCAATATCGATGTTATATGGAAATTCAATATATTATTAATATATTGAAAATATTTTACCAATATCAAATCTATATACTTTTTAATATACGATAAATATGTTCAAATAACATTTTACTTATATCGGTTTCAACTGGAAAATATTTGACCTATATTAAAATTTTGAGCCAATATTTTACCAATGCTTGATTCAGGATTCATTGAGTAGACGAGTTCAGTTATTATTGCCAACTGGCTCAAGTTTGGGGTTTGTCGGAGAGTGGGACGTAGAACTGACAACGAAGGATTTCATTCAAAAAAATTATAGATTTAATCTTTACCATAGGTGTATTAAAAAAATGTTACAAAATTGAGTTCCCCCGGATCTACAATGTACTAAATCATATAAAATTAAATATAAATATGAGTTCTCTAAAGTCTGATCATTGCCAGGTGCCAGTGTTACTCAATCTTGGTATTGGGATCACAAAAAAGGGGAGATTTTAGTTGTCACAGTGACCAATCGTATCGTGCTCCTATTCTTGAAAATCAGGGTGTAGAAATTAAGATATAAATGTAAAATAACCCAATTCTTGAAATATTTCGATGGAACTTTTATTCTCCCAGGGAGTATAAAATTTCTGTTTGTCATTAGGGAGTGAAATTTGTAAGGAGTAGAAATTTATTTGAAACATTAACCTAACTATTTAATCTGTCGGTCCGATTTATTTTGTTTGTATTTCCTGTCTTTATTTTTTTGAGTTTTGCTGGGAAGTTTACTAATATAATGGATAATATTAATGAATTATTGATACGGAATAATCTTATGGATGACGATGTGGAGGAAGTTCTGGAGGAGGTTGAAATAGGAAGAGTTCATACTACTTACTTTCCTCCAAGTTTCCCAGGTTCTATTGGCTCCCTCCCCTCAAGTATACAATTTAAAATTGTGACCAGCTCAGAACAGAGGGCTTGGCACTGAGCCCAGATAAATGTGGGGGTAAATTTTCCCGAATACATCTGTGGTCGTTGCAAAATGTAATCCACCAGTATTTTTTTTGTGTTTTGTTAATATTTTTTTTTAATACATTATAGTTGTCTTATCTTATGTCAGAAATTTAACTGCTTACACTTGGTAACTATGTATGTATTTTCACTTACTCCTTTTTTTTCAAGAATAAGGTATTTTTGTACCGAGAGAAAAAGCTGCAAGTAGAAAAAGTAGGGAGCTACTTTGGGAGTAAATTTTCTCTTTAACGCCTCATAAAAATTGCCAATACAACACTAGTGTAAATTAAATTTCAATTTATATATTTTATTTCTTAGAAAGAAACTATTAAATTTATTTGTAAATAAACAATCAACTAACCTCAAGGGTGTAATAAATGCGACTACTATCCCAACCCTGCCCTGTTTGTTCCGCATAAAAATTTTTGGCACAAAAGTTAAAACTTCGTTGAATAGAGAAAGTACTATGCTTATATTTTTGCTATCTTTTATTCTTACCTATAGTCGTCTACTTAAGACACAAAAAAAAGTTTGTGTGGTCGAGGGAACTAATTTCCTTACATAGTTTAATCTCTCTTTTAATTATTTTTCATTATATTTTATCCTTATTTTCAAATATTTTTTATTATTTTTTCACTATTTTTCATTATTTTTTCCCCATTTTTGATTATTTTTTTACCGATTTTTCAGTATTTTTTTCATTACTTTATTTCCTATTTTTCATTATTTTTTCTCCTATTTTTTATTATATTTTTCAATATATTTTTACCTATTTTTCATTTTTTTTCTTATTTTAATTATTTTTACCCCTAGTTTCCATTATTTTTTTCCATATTTATTTCATTATTTTTCCCATATGTTTTATTATTTTTTTCCATATTTTTCATAATGTTTTTTCCCTATTTTTTATTATTTTTTCACTATTTTTCATTATTTTTGTCCCTATTTCTCATGATTTTTTCCTATTGTTCATAATTTCACATCATAGGATATTTTCAAGTAAAGCAAAAAAGTATTCTTGACATTTTTCGATATTCGGAATCTAATTTTGAAAAAAAAAATTTTCCCAACTTTCGAACAAACGGAAAAATACTTCAAATAATACTTGTTCAGCTATTTTAGTACTACATTTACGTATTTTTATTTTTTGAATATCTTTTACGGTTTCAGAGATATCGATTTTTTTTAAATGATAATATTTTCGGAAAAACAACCCGGTAAAACCTACAAGAAATTTTCCGATTATTTCGATTTTCAATAGGCTTCGTAACAGTAGTTCAAGGTATCTTTTTCTCAAATTTGAAGCAGTTTACTCAAAAATTACAATCTGCAGTGTTTCCTGTGAAACTAGAAAAAAGGTGGGAAAAACTCGAAAAACCACGTTTATTCATTTTCCGATTTTACTCATTTTCTATCAAAATGTAGTACTCGTGAGTCTTAAAAATTGGTGAAAATTTCACGTCGATACATTGAAGCATTGAAAAGTTATGTCATTTTTAAGCGTTGCAGACTTACAGACAGACATACAGATTACAGAAAAAAATTAATTTGCTCAGAATTCGACGGGGATCATTTCTCCTGAAAATACTATAGCCCGTTTTCGCTTATTTACGATTTTTTACGAATAGTTATGAATTATTCAAACCAATTGAGAAAATTTACAATTCCGTTTTTATGATTTTAATAATCAAAGAATAATTTGGTCCTAATTGGCGTGTAGAATTTTCTAAATCTTACAAAAATAGGTCAATTAAAGTATGACGTCATAATACTCCTTTAATTAATTAAAAGTTAAAATAAATCAGACTTATATTCTTGAACTATTCCAAGTATTAACAATATATTTAAAAATTACATGTAAGTAGGGTAGGTTGCGAGATTATTATTATTATTAAAAAAAATCTATTTTTTATGTATATTAATTGGTTTTTTTTTTAAATTTTTCACCTTCATTCGCAAAAAAACCATTATCGAAAAAAGTAATTAGCAATTTTTTTAATATTATTAAAGAAAGTATCTGGAAAAATTCTAATAAAGTTAAAAAAAAAAAAAACAACATGATAATGGTTTTTTCACCCATTCGTTCAAATTTATCATGCACAACATGCTTAAAATCTACACTTATTGGCTTAATTTGGAAACCACCATTTTTGTTTAATACAGGGTTGTACAAAAAAGTACAAAGAACATTTTTGATAAAAAATTAAACACTATGTATATTTCCTTTCTGTTTTAATATCTTTAAAATTTTTATGGAAAATTGGTAATGCAATTTGCTTTTTGTACATTTTTACACCCTGTCAAGAAGTTTTTTTTATAGAGTGTTCGAAAAAAAATATCACTAGCACACCAGAACAGTTTAAAAAAAAATCTATTTCAAATATTGATAAAATGATAAAGAAGAAGAAATGCTATTATTTTAAAGGAAATTAAAAATATTCTATTTAGATATAATTGAAAAGCCTAAAAAATACTGTAAATAGTGACCTCTAGGGCTGAATCCGATAACGTGAGGTGTTTGTGTACCAAATATGAAGTCAATCGGATGTCTAATTGATATCCAGATGATAAAGGGGATCAGAAGGAACCTGTAAAATAAAAACGACGCTCTGAGGGTTGGTTTAATTTATTTATTTATTTGCGATTTTTCACAAATTTTAGCGAAACTTGACGCTGTATCAAAAAAATTCAACAGTAAAGTTGTAGCTTATAAAAAAATTAGGTAATTCGTGGTAAATTTTTTTTTTCGTTCCTAATTTTTCACTTCCGCAAAAATCATTTTATTTTGATGAAATTTTCTGAAAGTATTCACTTTTATGTCTTAAATAATCAAAAATAGGAAAAAATTGAGAAAATGGCAAAAAATTAAAAATGAGAAAAAGCAGGGAAAAAATAAAGTAAAATAAGGAAAAATTAAAAAAAAAAATAGGGAAAAATAAAGAAAAATGGAGAAAATAAAGAAAATAGGGAAAAATAATGAAAAACAGAGCAAATAGGAAAAACTAAGAAAAAATAGTTAAAGATATAGAAAAATTGTGAAAAACAGAAAACATACGAAAAAACGGGGGAAAATAGAAAAAAAAACGGGGCAAAAGAGGGAAATATGAGAAAAAATAATGAATAGGAAAAAATTAGACCAACCCTCAGAGCGCTTTTTTTTTGTTCACATGTTCCTTGTTACCATTTTTATGAATACTCACTGCAGGTGTTTGGATATCAATTAAATTGTGGTAAAAATGTATCTCGCTGCAGTACAAACAGACAGACAGACGGGATTACATTATTATTAAATTTCTACTTGACTATTGAAAATTATATTCTGGTCCAAACATTAATAGTTAATAGACATTAATTTTGTACGTTATATTAGTTCTCTACATTAAAAAACTTCTTATTAAATTAGTTTTGTATTAATGAAAATTCCTTTTTTAGGTAATTAATATATTGTTTTTATGGTGCAATTTAAGCCAACTTTTAAAAAACATTTTCCCAAAGTAACATTTTATAAGCTTACCGCTCGGCACCCCGTTTACGGGTGTATATACAAACTGATGCGATTCTGATCGTTTACCACTAGACTCTACACATAACCTCACCGGTACCGGTTCGATTATGTCAGGCCTTCGGTAAGGTGGTACCACACATACAAAGTGTGTCTGAAACAAACAAAAAAAAAACACATTTCAGAGACAAATATCAAAATATAAAATGAATAAATAATTACAATTATATTATATACCAAGGTACTAAAATGCATCTTTTAATCCCGAGGGAAACGATCACCTGAGGGATTAAAAAATATTTTAGTCCTGTGGTATACAGGGTGGCGAAAATTTTATTGCAATCTCGGAAACTGTAAGACATATGAAGTCTGTTAAATTTTATAATAATTGATAAACACCAAAATTGCACATTTTCTATTTAATGCTCCATTTTGAACAATAGAAAAAAAGTCCCTTGGGAGTAAACAATTTTAGTCCCAAGGTAGTAAAAGTGGCACTTTAGTCCCGCAAATGCGGGACTAGAGTACTAGTTTTACTCCCCGCGGTGTAAAAAATCTAGTATTAACGATTTTGAGTAATAAACTCTTCGTATTTGAATTTTTTTAATTAATAATAATGGAAAAATTAACAAAAGTGGAAAAATTTGCAAAAATTGGAAAAATTTGAAAAAACTGGAAAAATTTGAAAAAATTGGGAAAATTAACAACATTAGAAAAAATTGGAAATATTAACAAGATTGGCAAAATTATCAAAATTCGAAAAATCAGCAAAATCAAATTGGTCAAAATTAGGATAATTGGAAAAATTAAAAAAAAATTAGAAAATTAGCAAAATTAGCAAAAAATGACAAAATTATCCGAATTAGCAAAATTGGCAAAATAAATAATTTGGAAATATTAACAAAATTGGCAAAATTCGAAAAATTAACAAAAATATTAAATTGGCCAAAATTAGGATAATTGGAAAAATTTAAAAAAAATAGAAAATTAGCAAAAATTGTCAAAAGTATCCGAATTAGCAAAATTTTCAAAGTTAGTAAAATTATCAAAATTCGAAAAATTAGCAAAATTAACAAAAATATCAAATTGTTCAAAATTAGGATAATTGGAAAAATTAAAAAAAATTAGGAAAATTAGAAAAATTGGCAAAAATAAGCAAAATTATCAGATTTTAAGGGTATAGAATATTTCCAAGGAAAATGGGGTCGGAGCAAAATTTTTAAATTTTGAATATTTAAGAGAAAAAGGGTAATTTTTCAATAAAACTTACAAAATTAAAAGAGAAATTTGATAGTAAAAGAAGAAAAAAATTTAGACGGGAAAAATTTTAAGAGAAAAGGGGAAATTTCCCCCCTTTTCTATCTTAATTTTGTCACTTTTCACTATCAAAATTCCTCTTAAAAATTTCCCCTTTTTCTTTTGAAAATGTCTCCTCTTTTATCTCAAAAATGTCTTTTCTTTTCTCTCAAATTTTGTGACTTTTTTCATAAATTACCCAATTTTCTTCTAAAATTACCCCATTTTTTTCATGTTAGTCTTAAATTTTTCCCTGAGTTTTGTCTCAAATTTCTCCTCTTTTCTCTGAAATTTTGTGACTTTTTTCATAAATTACCCCTTTTTTTCTAAAATGAATAAATTGGATTAGCAAAATTCGAAAAATTAGCAAAATCAAATTGGCCAAAATTAGAATAATTGAAAAAATTTAAAAAAAAACTAGAAAATTAGCAAGAATTTTGATGAAAAATTCAAATTTGAATTTTTTCCTGTTTAAAACTCAGAAATCGAGAAAAACAAAGATAATTAATATATTTTTGTTAATTATTTCATTCCAAAAAAAAAAAAAATTGTCTTACCTGTTGTAAATATTCTTTATCTGGAATAACCGATTGTTCCCATCGCACGTGTCCATCTTCGTATTGTTGAAAAACGACCTTGGTATCTTTAAGGAAATTTTTTCCAAGGACGAAAAGCTCCAAGCCTCCGCCAGCTGGACAGGACGTTAAGGATTTTTTGCAAATTTCCGGAACACCTGGAGGCTGAGCTAAATAAAAAAAAGAAACATACATTACCTCAAATTTAAATCTATATATAAATGTTGTTCATTTTAATTGGAAAATTTTGGAAAAACTGAAAATTGATATAAATCATCTAAAAAATTTTTTTTTTGCCGAGACCACCATTAAAAATTGAAAAAAATAAAATAAAAACTTGCAGAACTAGCAAAATTGGCATAATGAATAAAATTATCAAAATTAGCCAAATTGGAAAAATGAAGAAAATAGAAAAATTATCAAAATTGGCAAAATTAGTAAAATTAAAATTTTGAGAAATAGCAAAATTATAAAAATGAGTAAATTTATCAAAACTTATAATTTTTTTCTCGTTTTTCCTCATATTTATGATTTTTTTGTTTTTTTTTTCTTCGGTTTTTCGATTTTTTTCCTCATTTTTCTGATTTTTCTAATTTTGTAATTCACTATTTTATATTTAGTTTTTAATAAACGAAGAGAGAGAGATTGATTTTTTCCGATTTTTTTTGGTTTATTCTAATTTTTTCTCATTTTTATGTTTTTTGTTTTTTTCTAATTTTTTAGATATATAATTTTTCCTCATTGTTCTGTTTTTTTGTTTCTATTTCTTTCTTTGTGTTCCGATTTTTTCTCATTTTTTTTTATTCCTCTGATTTTTCGGTGTTTTTACAATTTTGTTTTCTTTTTTCGGATTTCTTCTATTCTTCTCATTTTTATAATTTTCTTTTTTTTTTCTTCGGTTTTTCTGTTTTTTTTTTTCGATTTTTTTTTTCTTTTCCCATTTGTTCTCATTGTTCCGTTTTTTTCTATTTATTTCTTTTGTTTTCCAAGTTTTCTAATTTTTTCTTATTCCTCTAGATTTTTTTCGTTCCTTTCAATTTTTTTGGGTTTTAAAATATTTTTGTCTCATTTTGTTTCCAATATTTTCTGATTTTTTCTGTTTTTTTTTATTATTTTTTTCAGATTTTTTTCGGTTTTTCTAATTTTTTTCCTTTTTTCTTCTCATTTTTACGTTTTTTTTTTGGGTTTTCTGTGTTTCTGATTTTTTATAATTTTTTCCCATTGTTTTATTTTTTTCTAATTCTTTCTTTTGTTTTCTATTATTTTCTTATTCCTCTTGTCTTTTTTTGTTTTTAATCTTTTCAAACCCTTTTTAGGTTCTTCTTATTCTTTTAATTTTTGTCAATTTTTTTTCGATTTATTTGAATTTTTTTGGTTTTTCGTTCCCCAACCGTTTTTACATATTTAGCTACGAAATACGGTCAGTTGTGATGTGACAATTAGTTATAAAATAACAAATTTGGACAGAATTACCTAGTAAAAAATAAAACGAGGAAAGTCATGACGTTACAAACGTCATTCTTGTTAAAAACTGATTCCAAACAAAATTCTGTCAAATTTAATAAACAAAACAACAACAGATAACCTAACCTCAAATTCTTTGCTTCGAATCAGTTTATGACAAGAATGACATTTGACACATATTAATGTAAGGCTAAAATTATCAATTAGTTTAAATAATATAACAAAATATGACTTACTGCACACGATAGGTTGCGAACAAACTTGTAACGTTTCCTGGGTCCCATCATCCAACGTAATGGTAGTTCTGAATATCATCCGACATCTAGTCGACTTCTTTTTACTCCTGTTACCAAGTTGATCGGGAAATCTGTGTTCTACGTCAACGTTTCGTTCTTTTAATATCCCGACGCAATCACAGGTGGCGCTCATTTCTTTAGTCGGTTCTAATTGGAGTTCTATAACGCATGTACCGTCAATTTTTTTTTCTATACAAGGAGTTGAATTTTTCCCGCTGACTTTGCAAGCTTGGTAAAACATGTGAGGTGATACTTTGCCTACATCAGTGCCTATGAATACCTGAAACAAATAATAATTTAGATCTAGTTTAATGTGTGAACGATTTACGAATAATAGTATTCATAAATGTTGAAAGAACACTGGACTTGTATTTTCTTTAAATATAAGCAACGAAGGACCAAACTCTTTAGGTAGGAGTTAAACCAAAATAAAAGAGTATTTGAAATAAGAATGTACTTTTTATTCCATTTACTCC
This sequence comes from Neocrepidodera transversa, assembly GCA_963243735.1. Lineage (NCBI taxonomy): Eukaryota > Metazoa > Arthropoda > Insecta > Coleoptera > Chrysomelidae > Neocrepidodera > Neocrepidodera transversa. The sequence goes on along the minus strand of OY725346.1, from coordinate 1,011,741 downwards.
AAGTACTAACATGAACAGAAAAATAATTATGAAACCGAAATCAAACAACTCATCACTTCACTCACTGTAAAACTATGTACATTTTTATGTTATTATGAAACCTCAGAAAACTTTTTTGTGTGTGTTTAATTACGCAACATTACAATTATTTTAAGAAACTTTTACTATTTAAATGCGACTGCATCCTTAGACAGTCGATGAGCGAGTCCCGATTATGTCTGAATTTTAGCGGGATGCAGGTGGTATTGGTAGGAGACACGATACGTGGTATCCAAATAACCTTGAATTCAGAATCTTAGCGGGAAGAAATATATTTATATTTTTTGTCTCTTATAATGATGGGATAATATGAGAGAACAATAATATTGCTTGCATAGCAACGATCGATTATGTATTTTGTTTTCGTTAACGGTATTTTGAAAGTAGAAAGAAAAAACGTCTGAGAGAAAGACGGAATGACTCTTGTGTTGAGTTTAAATCTATATTTAGAATTTTAAAATATACAATGATAGACATTAGTATGAACTGAAAGATTAATATTATTAATTTTTAATGAAATATGAATTATTTGGTATTTTCTGGATAATATTCCAGTGAAATTTATCCATACTGCCCCGGCAGCAAAGATTTGGGAATGATTCCAGTGAATTCATCGCGAAAGAAGAAACGGGTGAAGAATAACCCTGAAAAAAGTAAGAAAAGACTAAACTCTTCCTTACTATTGAGTTCTCACATAACTATTGAGAAGTAGAAAGTACAGAATACTGTAATGAAAATTCATAAACACAAACATGAAACAATGAAATTAACTTAAGCGAAAAGCTTATAGTAAGACCACAGGTCCTTATAGAAGGCTGTAGTGCCCTGCTTTGTTAGCAAAGCGTGTAAAGAGCTTCCTTATTAAAAGGAGAAATAAAGGCATGCATGTACTTATACAGTGGCTTCCTTGAAATTAACTTTCCTTCCATAAGGGAAGAGAAAGTGAAAAACCCCGTGGGAAACTTACCAGGGACGAAGTTGCCTTGCGTTTGTGTTCCCACATAACAAAAAAGAATACCCCAAGCAGCCCCCAGGTTCGACTGCTAAAATCGTTAGGTGCATTTCGCCTAGCAAAAACTAAAAATGTTGCTTGTGCATTTGTGACGCATGGCGACCACAACTGACAAGCAACAGGGTGGACAAATTATCAAACAAACACCATTCTGGGAATACAGAATGGGCTTAACAAAGGTCCATAAAGTGGCGAAAAGAAAATTGAATTTATACACATACGCATGTGGTTATTCCCTTAAGTCGGGCCACAGAGGCTTAAAACAAACTTAAAACATATACGCTTGTGTGACGCGCCGTAGAGCGAAACACAGAGGCTTAAAACAAAAGTAAAACTGTCATGATGCTGCCTATTCAAGGTCAGTCATCATGAGCAGGCAAATGATCAGTTCAGATCTGAAGTAATTAAAAGGTATGTGTGGGTCTTATCTCATGCCCGTGTGTTAATATCTTATTAACCAAAAGTTTTTTAAGAAATATTTTAAATTTTTAACAAATGTTTTGTAACAGCTGCTCGTTGCTCCAAAGTGAATTAATCATTGTATAACAGTGATATGACACTGTAAAAATATTATAATTAATTATAGAAGTAAACAATAATTTATTTTTATTTAGGAAGAATTTTAAAATACTAAATTAAGTGAGTTCGCCACTGCACTTCTGAAATTGTTATCATCATAAAAGACCTAACAATTTATTTTATTTAATTACCATTTTATGTAATTTATAAATCCATCAATAGGATTTATTTTAAATGTGCACGCTTATGTGCGTAACAAAAGGTTAATATTTTTTAAGAAAGTATCATGTAATCAATATGTGTAAAGTTTTGGAACTGTTTATGAATCCTTAATCAAGGATCTAGTTGAGTACGCCTCTGCATTGGGCAATAATTGTATAAACTAATTTATCACAACTAAATTTGTGAAATAGAAATGGAATCAACTTATTTATTGTAAGGAATACGCACGCCACTGAAAATAAGTGACCAGTTTGAGATTAATTTTAATTATATGAATTAATGCACGACATTTTATTGAATGTGTGCGCCACTGGGAAATAATTTCCGCAATAATGTTTAAATATTAAATAATAAACAAAGTAAATTTTAAAATTGAAATATTTTTGACATGTGAGTCAGAAATATTAGTTGTGTACGCACCTGGATTTTCTTTTATCCGAGATGGTATAAAGAAGAATTGTATTGCATCATGAAATCGTGCAATTTAATTAAATGAAAACTAAATAAATTGTGAACGCCACTGGAATTTGGCATATTGGGAATTAAAACAATAGTTTCGACTAAAATGCGCTGAAAAAGAAAGTGTTGACAAATCCACTTATTTTTTCTGAGTTGGAGGTTGATCAGGTCTCCCAATCATTAAAATAAGCGAATGGACATAGAAAAACAATGAAATAGTCATTATCACATTGGTGATAAGGTAGAATAATAAAATACTAGAAAAGAATACGAAGAAAAGATTTGAAATTAAATTCAAATTGTATAAAAATTTCGTGGACGTCACTGAAGTTTTTTGTTCTAACATCAAATAAATTTATTTTTGCTGAGAGCTTATGTTTTTTAAAAATTATTTTATGTAATTGAGTTTGGAGTGTTATTTTTCACGGTCGAAATATTTATGCAATAGAAGCATTATTCATTCCGAATTGGAATATTAAATCATATGTTATGAAGATAAGGAAATTCGCGTATATACGAAGCAAAAAGATTGTGACTGTAATTTTTTAGTCAATAAACATTTAAAAATTTTATTTTGTCTTGATTAATTTAATGTAAATAGTTTAGTAAAAATATTATTAAAAGTAGAATTACTAAAAAAGTAGAACATTGATTGTGGAATTTTCCACATGAAAAGTTGAGGAAAAAATTTCAGTCAGTGTGATTTCCGTAATAGGATAATCACTAACTAAATCTTTAAAAGATAGATTTATAAATTAAAAATAGGAAGCGTGTTCCAAGTGACTGATTTCCGTTGCGAGGAGAATCAGTATCAAAAGTATATTTTTTTTTTTATTAAATTGACTCATATTAAAATGCAAATCAATTTTTAATATATTGTGACATTAATTTGTCTGAAATATCTAGCTTTTCAGCAGTTTGAAAAATAACACTATACTAATGAGAGAAATTATTTAAAAAACAGGCAACAGGGCAGGGCCGCTAGCCGTAATAATTTGTGGACCACAGGGTCGCTTATAATATTATGAAAATATAATATTTAAAGAAAATTTTTGGGCACTTGGCCGCTTAGAGGACACGAAAACATATTGGGCATCTTTTTAGCCGCTAGTAGAAACAAAAATATTTTGAAACATGAATTTTTGCGAACAGCAAATGTCAAAGGAAAACCTTTCGTAGAAGGAGTGTAAATAATAATTTTCCATCAGAGGAAATGTCGTAAAATACCTTTCTTTGTAAGAACGATTTTAGACAGATATATTAATTGTGAAGATAAGTTCATTGTATTTTGCACCTTCGTTGGTGCTAAAATCTAATTGAGTATTTCTCAACATCATTAGAAATAAAATTTCCGTGGTAGGAATTGAAACTAAAATACCTTTCGTAAAAGAACGATTTTAGAAGCAAAAAAGAAATGTATTAAAAATACCTTTCCTGCAAGTGGGAACGATTTTTAAACAAAATACTACATATTTTCCGTCATAGGAATTATAAAAAATACCTGTCCTTATTAGGAACGATTTTATAAACAACATTGAAATAGAAACTGTACTAAAATACCTTTCCTGTTTTTTGGAACGATTTTATAAACAACATTGAAATAGAAACTGTACTAAAATACCTTTCCTGTTTTTTGGAACGATTTTAGACAAATAATGATAAAATACCTTTCCTGTAAGTAGGAACGATTTTTGACACAAATACTTTTCCGTAAGAGGACGTTTTCCGTAAAAGGAACTAATTTATGTATTTCATAAACACATATTATTGTTATTTTGGATTTCCTGTCATGGGATAATCCGAATATGTTTCAATTTGAGCAACGGCAGCTGATACCAAGTACCTAGTACTTATTTTAAAGATAGATTGTTTAACTTTTGTGGTGGTATTTAAATGAATAATATAAATCAATAAGTCTTTTAAGACAGCAATAGTATATGCATGTGATTAACTTTATGCGTACTAGTGAGAAATATTTATTTTTATAAAATATGTTTATAGAAAAAATCAAATTGGTGGCTAGTTGCCATTTAAAAGTGAAAGTGTCATTTTTTGGACATATTATTATGTTGCTTTTTTATTAAAAGTACAACGAAGTTAGCACTAATTATTAAATTTGCCATAAGATGCATTGAAATGCCATCAATTGCAGATTCAAAACCTAAATAAGTAGGATATACAAGTAGAAAGAATTGTTTTGCAATTGTATAAAAAATATAAGTATTAATTAAATTGTAAAAAAGGGGTACGCTACTGAGCGTAGAAATCTAAAATTTGTGAATCACACAAATTTATTAGGAATGGATCAACAGCAATTTCTTAACTGTTCCAATATATAATTAAGTAGACAGCTGTGTCTATTATGCTATAAATGCTAAATGCGATTGAAAAATATTATTATTGAAATATTTTTATTTTAAATTTAATAGTAAATTGCACATTAAAAACATTTAATTTATATAAATGTGATTGACAAGTGCATGCGGTTAAAAAATGGATTGTTGTGACAATGAATTCACAAAAGATTTGATAGTTTTAAATGCAAAATTTGCTTGAATTATTAAGCTAAATAAACAAAGGATATCAGAAGTTAGAAATTATTTATTAGCATTTTGTAATAACTAAAATGCGTGCGAATTTTTTAGCAATGAAATGTGCGAATTCTCTTAAGGATTTATATTTGAAAATAAAATTTAAAAGTTTAACTTTTTATTGTATTTCATGAATAATTTTCATTTAGGTATGGCAGAGCAAGTAACATTGTTGCCAAATTGTTATTAAGAATTAATTTTTGTTAGTAAAATTTTAAGAAATTTTTTATCGCAAATTTTGAGTGATGAAATACACTTTACATATAATCTTTTATATACAGTGTTTGTGTTCTTTTTTGAATATTTGAAATTTTTATTTAAATTGTTGTAGAGGCTTTCTACAAAAATTATTATGAGAAATTAAATATTTACTTATTTTTATAACCAATGTATTTGGTTTAGTGAGATAAATTAATATCCTGTTTTTGTGAACATATTAGGAAATATTGTTTTCCTTTAGAAGAATTGAATTATTTTCATTTTTGTTATCAAACATTAGGAACTATGTGTTTCCTAAATTGGTGGATTATTTTTATTTTGTAACCCATCTGATCATTTTTTTTTATGATCATCAAAGAAATTTCTTTTTGCACGGGAAAGATAAACGTTTAAATATGTTCCTCATTATAGAGGGTGATCAAGTTAGATGTTCCATCTGCATTGAGCAGAACTGGAATTCAATAATGGGAAACTTAAGAAAGTTTCAAAACCTTGTTTGGATATTTAATTTAATTATTTCACACTCAAAAAGAGATACATAAAATAAGACTAAAAGAAAATTATTACATTATTTAATTGAATCATTTCACACTCAAAAAAGAGATACATGAAATTTTCAAAGAAAATTGCAGAGCCTTGTTTGGCTTAATCATTTTTTCACACTCAAAATAAGAGGTACGTGAAACAAGAATAAAGAAAATTATTATATAATTAAATCATTTCACACTCATAACAGAGAGATACATGAAATATTCAAAATTAGAAAAATTCACACTCCAAAAAAGAGATACATGAAATAATAATAGTAAAAGAAAATTGTGATTATTTAATTGAATAATTTCACACTCAAGAAAAGAGATACATGAAATATTCAACCTAAGAAAAATTTCACACTCAAAAAAGAGATATACATGAAATATATTGTAAAAATGTTATTAATTGACTCCGCAAGTCTAAACACCAACCCATCTTTCCACGGTAGCGCCCTTTTAACGTCCAGACTAGTCATTGGGATACCATGAAAATTTAGCATTGATGCTTAACCAACATTGTCAAAAAATGAGAAATAATATCGAAAATGTCATTGAAGAGCAGATTATAATTGTCACATTTATTTTGATTTTATGTATGTTCGCTTTTACCACAGTTAAACAATCTTATCTTTTTATTTACTAAAAAAGATTATGCTGGTAGCATAAATTTTATATAGTGTTAAAACCTATTAAAATTATTTATGGCACGGCCATGTATTGTAGACATTTGAGTACGTCGGAATAAAATCTCACAGTGTTTCTGTGGATTGTTTATAAACATTTTTATTACTATTAAAGAAAAGAATCCTTTATGCATTCATGGGTTAATTTTTACCTAATAGACATTTTGTTGAAAGTGTTTATTATTTTTATATAAGTCCGTGGACTTGAGTATTGATTAAAATTTGATTTATTATTTATGCAAAATATAGATAGTTTGTTTAAAAGGAGAAGTTTTATACTTGTTTTCATTAGAAATTATGTTTCAATTTTCTGAGATTTCTGACAATTTTTTTTTTTTTAAATAATGGAAGATGTCGAATAGCTGATGGTTTAATTTTTTATAATAATTATTTATTAATTGTTTTTATTTATTATTATATTTTTTGTTTAAAATATTTGAATTTTCATAAATCATCATCTATCAACGGGAACAGTTTACAAATAAAAATATCATTTTTCAGCATAGTTTTATGGTTTTGATTATTAATCAAAGTAAATAATTATTTAATTATTAATTTCACACTCAAAAGAGATACATGAAAATTATTGAAAGATTCTGTAAAAGATGTTTTTATTTTTAGAAAAAACATAATGCCTAAATAGGACAACTATTTAAACAATAAAAACAATAATTGTAATTTTTATGTGCAGTAATTATGCAATATAAGCAGTAATTATGCGAGAAACATTAAACTATTTTTCCACACTCTAAGAGAGATACATGAAATTTTAGTAAGATTTATAGCTTTTTTGTTTAAAAGCAAGAAAATTGACTAACAATTTTTTAAGGTATTTTGTACCTAGAAATATTTTTTTTACAACAATAAAAAAAATGAAAAATATTATTGAAATTAAATGTTTGAAATGAAAAATTTTATGAATCAAAAAACTAACCTTTTTTATTCACAACACACTAATGATACCTGACTCTTTTCCTAAAGAGACTACAGGTTGCCTCCAACTATTTGCTACTTGCACAGACTTGCAAGCTGCTGATTTGAAAAATCTCCGCTGGCATACAGATGGCTACAGATGTCCATACAGATGACAACAGCAGGAGAATGTTTGCTGGCACACAAACGTGATGACCACAGCAAGAAAATGCTTGTAAAAAACTGGTTCCAATACATATCCGGCTCGAAGGACCATGAACGATTTACGAATAATAGTATTCATAAATGTTGAAAGAACACTGGACTTGTATTTTCTTTAAATATAAGCAACGAAGGACCAAACTCTTTAGGTAGGAGTTAAACCAAAATAAAAGAGTATTTGAAATAAGAATGTACTTTTTATTCCATTTACTCCAAGTACTAACATGAACAGAAAAATAATTATGAAACCGAAATCAAACAACTCATCACTTCACTCACTGTAAAACTATGTACATTTTTATGTTATTATGAAACCTCAGAAAACTTTTTTGTGTGTGTTTAATTACGCAACATTACAATTATTTTAAGAAACTTTTACTATTTAAATGCGACTGCATCCTTAGACAGTCGATGAGCGAGTCCCGATTATGTCTGAATTTTAGCGGGATGCAGGTGGTATTGGTAGGAGACACGATACGTGGTATCCAAATAACCTTGAATTCAGAATCTTAGCGGGAAGAAATATATTTATATTTTTTGTCTCTTATAATGATGGGATAATATGAGAGAACAATAATATTGCTTGCATAGCAACGATCGATTATGTATTTTGTTTTCGTTAACGGTATTTTGAAAGTAGAAAGAAAAAACGTCTGAGAGAAAGACGGAATGACTCTTGTGTTGAGTTTAAATCTATATTTAGAATTTTAAAATATACAATGATAGACATTAGTATGAACTGAAAGATTAATATTATTAATTTTTAATGAAATATGAATTATTTGGTATTTTCTGGATAATATTCCAGTGAAATTTATCCAATGTGTTTGTGTGGCATATAAACTTACTTGTAAGGTGGCAGGTTTGAAATAACCAATTAATTGAACTATAGGAAATCCATTTCCTTCCCGGTCTTTTACTGCTCCTCTACTACCTTCTGTTTGGTAACGCGCTCTGTGTTGTTGTTCCGGTTGTTTGACAATTTGTAATGAAACATCCACTAAAGAAATAAATAATATAAAAATTTCGATCTAAATCAATTATATTAACTTACTATATCGCGATGAACACAATAACTGCGTAGTGAGCGGTATTGGACCTGAAGAGGATTGTCTATTTGTCAGGGGGACACATCTAGGTACTGCCCTACCTCCAGTATTATTGGAATTTGTAGGCATACTAAGAGATGGTACAGAGCTCGTAGGTGCTGTTCTTATCAACCTATATTTTAATAATTTTAGAATGAAAAAAGACAATTTGTTAATATTTTACTTACGATAAATTATCTGTACAAGTTCGCACGTTTTCTGGAAAACAATAACCATCGTTAATATCTTCGTTTTCTAATTTAATGTCTAGTTTCGGCCTTTTTGGTTCCGCCCTTTGTCCGGTCCATGTCAGTCTTTCGCTACCAGCGTTATGCTGATGGGGGTCCATGTGATGGTCACCAAAACTGCATAAAAAAAATATATATTAAAGATACAAAGATTGTTGTTACATTGAAAACTACAATGGTGACAAGAGATACGTATCAAATGATCTGAAAAGAATTGTAATACGAAATTGGTAAAAGAAAACAGTGCAAAAGATTATAATAAACTGAAACTCTAAAAACTTTTCCTTGAAGTACCAGAAGATCATTTTAGACTTCTAAACAAAATCAAATACAGTTTCACACTCGAAAAGGAAAAATGGTAGAGACCCATATCAACATGGTGGCAAGAGATACGTATTAAATGGTCTGAATAGAATTAGAATACGAAATTGGTAAAAGAAAACGATGCAAAAGGTCAGTGCCGGATTTAGATATTAGACTGATTGTACATTGCCCCCCCCCACATTCTAACCCTCAGTCTCCGATAAACCGGGATAGCGTCACTGCTTAATCGAAATACACCCCGAAAACGCACCGGAAAGCTCCAATTAGGTTATCTCTTTGTCGGAAATCATCTTGAGGCAAATCTGATTTTTTTTCGACCTAACTGGCACATTACCGGGTTATCGTCAGATCTTCCCCCTCTCATTTTGTTTCCTTGTTGACAACAAGGTTATTCGTTCATCAAACAGACCAACAACAACTTTAATCGTCACTTCATTTACTTTACAACAAAAACAGTATAACTTTGCGATCTTGCTAATAGCGTTTTGACAGTGATTGAAACAGTAGTGCCAACTGCGTATAGGAGGACCGCGAGCGCTGCGTAGCGGCGGCCCATTCTCACGATCTAGAGTAAGTTCGTCGCCTGCAACACTGTCGCACTGGGAGTTATCGTTATCAAATGATTTTTTCATGTCTATGAGTTAATCATCAAGTTGTCACTTATTCAGATGAATACTTTTGTAGCATGATACATGCCCCATTCAAAAAAACAACAGAATAATACAACGATAGAAAAAAGCCATAATAGAAAAAGGAAAAAAAGAAAATTTGTCGCCCTGGACTTTAGCTCCTTCAGCCCTCCTAAATCTACCATTGCAAAACCTCTAAACATAGTGAACGGATTAATGAAAAAAATATCAAAAACGAACTTTTCCTTAAAGTACCAGAAGATCATTTTTAAACAAAATCAAATACAATTTCACTTGAAAAGGAAAGATGGTAGAGAACCAGATCGACATGGTGCCAAACGATTTAAAAATAATTGGAACATGAAATTGGCAAAAGAAAATAGTGAAAATGGGGACTAATCTACCCCGAAGGGTTAATCGAATGAACCCTAAGCAGATTTACTGGATTTATCAAACAGTGGTCACATATGGCGCAGTAGCCTGGTGGACAAAGGGACTCAAGTCTAGTGCGGCTAAGTTATTTAGACTTCAGAGACTAGCTTGTGTGGCCATTAGAGGCGCCATGTCAACTACCCCAACAGCGGCACTCCTATCCATATACTATTGGAGCAAGAGGCCAAAATGACCTCCTACAGAGCCATGTCGGTTGCTAGTCAAATCGCATGCAAAAAACTACTTAGAGAAAAGAAAAGGAAGTTTAAAGAAAAACAAGTATGTGATATAGAAGATTACTATAAAAACAGAGAAATACAAAACTTGTACCAAGGTGTAAAAAGACAAAAAAGCGGCTATACGAAGTCAAGTATAAAAGGTAAACAAGGGCAGCTCATTATGGACGAAGAAGAAATGCTAGCAAGATGGAAAGATTATTTCGAGGAACTGCTAAATGAAAATAACCCCGAAAATACCGACCAGGAGATAGACGTTTTCGAGGACCCGGTAAAAGGAGTGGAGGAAATACTAGGTATGTAAAAAGAATTCTAAATAGCTTAAAAATGAATAAAAATCCTGGCAAAGACGATATCAGAGGTGAAATGATAAAGTTCGGAGGGGACAAATTAACTGAAAAAATACACAGTCTGATTGTAGAAATTTGGGAAAAAGAAATTTGGGAAAAAGAAATTTGGGAAAAAGAAATTTGGGAAAAAGAAAGAATGCCTCGCGACTGGAACAAAGTTCTAAAAAAAGGGAATAAAAAATCTGTGAAAACTATAGAGGAATAGCACTATTGAATGTTGGATACAAAGTCCTGGCGACCTGCATAAAAAGTAGACTATCAGCGGAAATGGAAAGAAGAATTGGAGAATATCAGTGTGGATTTAGAACAGGAAGAGGAGTAGTGGAGAGAGAGAGATTCAGGCGGAGAGTTACCAGCATCAGAAAGAAACGTATGTAGTATTTATAGACTTTAAAAAGGCATACGATACGATCAAAAGAGCGGCAGTATACCAAGCACTGGAAGAACTAGAAGTTACCGAAAAACTCATAAGATTAGTAAAATAGACGCTACAGAATACTGAAAATAGAATAAGAATGAAAGGAAAAAATTCTGAAAAGTTTAAGGTGAAAGGGGGATCCCTTGCCAACAGTTCTATTCAACTATGTATTAGAATATATAGGAAGCATCAATGTTTGGCGTTCGCTGACGACATTGCTATTTTATATAGAAGTAATGCAAGTTATTAAAGTGCTCGAAGAGAAAGCAAAGGAAAAAGGCCTAGAAATAGATGAGGAAAAAAAAAGAAGCAAATAGTGGTAAGATGTATAAGTTTGAAGAGGTCGAACAATTTGTCTATTTGGGATCAACATTCACAAGAAAAACGGATACGAAGGAAGAAATAAAAACAAGACTGGGAAAGGGAAATAAATATTTATATAACCTAAACCATCTCCTAAATAGTAAGCTAATAACAAGGAAGCTAAAAATTAAATTGTAATAAGGCCCATAGTTACCTTTGCCTGCGAAACATGGATTTTGAGAAAAGCAGATATAAATACCTTGGAGGTCTGGGAAAGAAAGGTATTAAGGAAAATTTTCGGAGGGAAATGAAACAATGAAATATGGGAAAGAAGAACAAACCAAGAGCTTAGGGACATATATATATAATGAACCAAGCATAACAGGATTTGTGAGAGCACAAAGACTAAGATGGCTAGGGCACTTAGAAAGGATGGCGCCAAATAGAATCTCAAAAATGATCATCAGTAGAAGTATAGGAGGAAAAAAGAGAAGAGGAAGACCAAATAAAAGATGGAAGAGAGAAGTGGAATTTGATTTGGAAAGTCTAGGGGTACAAAACTGGAAGAAGAAATGTAAAAATAGGAAGAAATGGGGAGATGAGTACTCATCACACTCTCATAATAGTTTCAGATGTGCTCTTCTTCAGAAACGCACATGTAGAAGTCCATTTTTGACATTGCCTGCTAGAATTGTAAATAATTTTTTCCAAAAAAATATAGGTCTCGATTAATGAACCAAGTACAAGAAAAAAGATGATTGTTTTATTTTTTTTTGGAGTAAAATAACTTACCCAATGCCACTATCATTGGAGTTGTCGCAAGGATCGAGACTCCTCCTGTACGTTGATCTGACTTTGGCGGACATTTCTCTTTGTCTAACGGACCCGGTACATGATTTGGCGCTGGTAGGCCTTCCGGGTCGTCTGGCTGCCCTTGGATTAAGCGTTGGTATCGTACAAAGGGTCATCTTTGATTCATCTGTAACAAAATTAAATTTATTTTTAAAGACTTCCTGTAATTTATCAAATATTTGCACTATTTTTTTTTTAAATTATGGTTTATGGATTAAAATAATGACACTATTGTTTACAAATTGTTATCAGATTGTGCAACCATTAGATAAATGTGCCAAGGAAAATAATTAATAATTTTAATTTAGATCTTAAAAATATTGTTTTGTACAAAAATAATTACAGTTATCAGAAATACAGTTTCTATGAGCTATTCGTTGCCTTTCGTTCTGGATACCAAACATTTTATTTAATTTCCTTTCTGTGCCACGTGAAACGGTATTAAGAGGCCCACACACCACGTGACTTTTGTGTTTGCCGGTTAGAGAATTATCCAAGGAAAATGTGCTTGTATTCTTATAAATTTTTTTTAGTATTTTCCGGTTTATGTTAAATAATCCTACCCTATAGTCCAATTTTTACTGGGTAGAGCAGCATAAAACATAATTATTCGTATTTGGACGAGAACTCGCCTAATATAGCAAGTAAAAATATGCGGTTTTTATTTTCCGAACCCAACAAAGTTGTATAGAAGGAAAGTATTGCGATCATGATATTTTGATTATCAAAAACTTTTGCCATTGTTGCCAGATTTATCAAAAAGTATATTTTTTTTTCATATTTTTCTTAAATAACCAAAATAATGCATTTTTATGAAAAATTACAGGATATGAAAGTTATAGAACATAAAATTTTCTACACATTTTGTTATTACCGTTTTTTTGAATTCCTCATAGTTTCATCGCTAGAGGGAGTGAAAAATAATGTATATAGAGATTTGCCACTTTTTTTAGATTTTGAGACAAAATTATGGATTTTTATGAAAATTTACAAAAAATCAAAATTGTAGAATATAAAATTTTCTACAAATTTTGTCTTTAATTTTTTTTCGAGTTCCGTATAGTTTCGCCGCTAGTTTTTATTTTAATTTTTAAGCATTTTTTATCCTTATTAAATTATTTTTTACTTAAATTTTAATATTAAAAATTTAAAAAAAATAAAATTTGTAATAATTAATTTTATTATTATAATTTTTTTCAAAATTTTATTACAAAAATTGTGAATTTTTTTAAAAATTGACTAAGAAACATTTAAAATTATATTATGATTTTAAACTAAATTGAATAACTTCTACAATATTGAACTGGGATTTGCACCATTCTAAAGATAAAATAAAACTCTAAATTTAAAATGTATTTTAGTTTCTTAGAATTTAGAATTGTAATTATTATAGCCAAAATAAAGATATTTTTTTAAATTTTTTGTAATTTCGTTTTATCAATAATTATAATATAAATAAAAAAAGTAAATAGCATACCCGAAAAGGATCCAGAAGTACTATATGTGTAAATTATTTCATAATTTTAATATAGTATTTGTAAAAGTTATAGCAAAAAATGAAAAAAGTTAAAACAATTCAATGGATTATTGACAAATTTTTTTTTAGTTTTTTAAACTAACTTTATTAATGCATTTTGATCCAGAAAATCTAAAAAAAGGTCTGTTTCCCATTTTGAATAAAATTGAATGAGATATTAATTATTTATTGATTTTAAAATTATTCAAAAAAGGTTTTATTTCTTTTTAAGGTTAATATTAATATTAAAAATTTAAAAAAATACCATTAAATTTGTAGTAAATAACTCTATAGTTGTGATTTTTTCAAAATTTCATATAAGTTTAAAAAAAATTGAATAACTTTTATAACCAAAATAAAACAAAAATTAAATTTTTTTGTCTTGTTGTTTTATCAAAAATGGTAAAACAAATAAAAAAAGTAAATAGTAAGGAAGGGATCAAAAAGTACATTATGTGTGAAATATTTCATAATTTTAAAATAATACTTGTAGAAATTATACAAAATTATAAAAAATAAAAACATTACAAAAAAATAAGTTTTTTTTTAATTTTTGTAAACTAATTTTATTAATATATTTTGATGCAGAAAAACTAAAATAATCGATTAAACAATTACTTAACTAGGAGTGTTCGGAAAGTTGGGTGGAATTACCCCCTCATTTTTTCATGATATTTAAAATATTTATGATCATGAGCGCTACATTTTTCAAATTTGTTTAGAGAAAAAAGTTGACAGTCGTATCACTCTTACCAAAATTATTTAAAAAAAAGTGCCACAGACGCGCTCTAAAGAATTAACTACAGAATCGAATGGTGAAAACAACAGCTTCCTATCTTTAATATTAACGGAGCGCTCGTCCAAAAACGATTTCAGGCCTCTTATTCCTCTTATATTTTCACTCATGTGTTAATCTAGTTTTTACATTCGCCTGAAGATGGCCTAAGAGCCGAAACATGTTGCGATGTTATTTGGCAATTTTTTTTAAAATTGCCAAATAAATAAAAATTTTTATATTAAATTCATGTGGTATCGACTTTACCTTTAAATTAAATGTGTTCATAACATTCTGGCGGATTTAAAATTAAAATAAAAGTATCACAAATATGGTTTAACTTAAAGAAAATTTAATTAATTTTTTTTTAATAATATATGTGAATTTTTACTTAGACTAATAATTTAGATTATTTAATAGTTGAATATAGCAAGTTTTATAATAGATGATAAAAATTCCCGATTATAATTGCTTCGTTTAATTTCAAGGTTAACTGACATTGCAACTAGGAACAATTCTAGTCTATGTGCTAGTCAACCGAAAAAAAAATTCAACAATATTTAATTATATATATATAGGGTGATCAGTAATCAGACAATATCAATTTTTTTTACGAAAATCCATACAGTATTTTTAATCTAATTTTAACCAAAATAAAATAGCAGTGAAATCTAGTTTTTGTTATTATTATTATTATTATTATTATTATTATTATTAATAGGAAATGTTTAAACTATGTCGAAAAATAAAACAACAAGAAACAATGAATTTTTCCGGTTGTCTGAAAAATCGTGACATGAAAATTTTTCTCTTTCTCTCTTTCAAGCTATACTGGAAGAAAGAAAACATTAAAAAGTTGAATTTACCGAAATCCGATTAAAAAATTAAAAGTTCTTCTTGTTAAGTACAAAAATTTGAAAAATGGATTTTTTTCTAAATACCATTTCTCGCTATTTTTTTAACTTAGACAACAAGTTAAAAAAATTGTTTTTTGATCCCTTTAAAAAAATTAAATTAATACTCTTTGGTTTTCCTGCTTTCTTAATGGAAAGATAAAATTAAAAAAATTGTTTTTAATTTAAATTAATTTCTTGTTTTTGATCCCTTGTTTGAAAAAAAAAAATTGAAAAATTGGACTCTTTAATAAATATAAATTAAAATAAATACCATTCTCCCTTCAGAAAAAAAATTGTACTCCTTTTTTAGCAAAATTAAACTAGAAATCACTAATAATAAATAAATCTTTTACTAGGATAATAAAAATTATTAAAAATAGTATAGTTAAATCAGGCACGGATTTAGGGATCATTTTTAATGAAATAGAAACAAGTGAAATTAGTGAGATTTATAGTATTTTAATGCTAATTCAGCTCATGAAAAAAAATTAATTTTTTTGTGATTTTTTTTTTAAATTTCTTTAAATTTCTATCCATTTGCGGTTCCCCGACCGCTCCCTCCGACCCCTCTTAAATTTGTGCCTGAGTTGTTATTTTGTTTGCTGAAATTCTGAGATTCGATCAAAAATATATTTTTTCAAACTTTTAATTAGTTTTGATAAAATTTATTTTTTATTTGTTAACAAAACTGGATTTGTTTAATGATAAAAATTACTTAAATATATAAAAATGTAAATTTTATTAGTTTTTTAAAAAAGTTTAAAATTACTAATAATAATTAAATTTGTTTACATTTTTACGGATTTATGAACAAAAATACAAAAACAAATGATAATAATTATTCAGCAACACAATATTAAAAAAATAAAAATTGAAAACAAAAAATATAGATCCTGTCTACACTGAGAAACAATTTAAAATCAAAGTACCGATATTAGGGTTGATATTTAATTAATTAGAAAAAATTCTAAAAAATTCCTTGTCCTTAAAAAAATCCTTAAAGAAAAAGTCTTGGAAATGAGTTGAAAAATACTAAAAATACACGAAAAGACTTAAAAATCCTTAAAAAAAATCTTAAAATATAATTTTCTAATAAAAGGTAAAAAATCCTTGAAAAATCCTAAAAAATTCCTTGTATAGTCCTTAAAAAAATCCTTAAACCATGTTTTAGAAAAAGTCTTGGAAATGAGTTGAAAAATACTAAGAATACACGAAAAGACTTAAAAAATCCTTTAAAAAAAATTTTAAACTATAATTTTCTAATAAAAAATCCTTGAAGAATCCTAAAAAATTCCTTGTATAGTCCTTAAAAAAATCCTTAAACCATGTCTTAGAAAAAGTCTTGGAAATGAGTTGAAAAATACTAAGAATACACGAAAAGACTTAAAAAATCCTTTAAAAAAAATTTTAAACTATAATTTTCTAATAAAAAATCCTTGAAGAATCCTAAAAAATTCCTTGTATAGTCCTTAAAAAAATCCTTAAACCATGTCTTAGAAAAAGTCTTGGAAATGAGTTGAAAAATACTAAGAATACACGAAAAGACTTAAAAAATCCTTTAAAAAAAATTTTAAACTATAATTTTCTAATAAAAAGTAAAAAATCCTTGAAAAATCCTAAAAAATTCCTTGTAAAGTCCTTAAAAAAATCCTTAAACCATCTCTTAGAAAAAGTCTTGGAAATGAGTTAAAAAATACTAAAAATACACGAAAAGACTTAAAAATCCTTAAAAAAAAATCTTAAAATATAATTTTCTAATAAAAAGTAAAGAATTCTTGAAAAATCCTAAAAAATTCCTTGTATAGTCCTTAAAAAAATCCTTAAACCATGTTTTAGAAAAAGTCTTGGAAATGAGTTGAAACATACTAAAAATACACGAAAAGACTTAAAAAATCCTTTAAAAAAAATCTTAAAATATAATTTTATAATAAAAAGTAAAGAATCCTTGAAAAATCCTAAAAAATTCCTTGTATAGTCCTTAAAAAAATCCTTAAACCGTGTTTTAGAAAAAGTCTTGGAAATGAGTTGAAACATACTAAAAATACACGAAAAGACTTAAAAAATCCTTTAAAAAAAATCTTAAAATATAATTTTATAATAAAAAGTAAAGAATCCTTGAAAAATCCTAAAAAATTCCTTGTATAGTCCTTAAAAAAATCCTTAAACCATGTTTTAGAAAAAGTCTTGGAAATGAGTTAAAAAATACTAAAAATACACGAGAAGACTTAAAAATCCTTAAAAAAAAATCTTGTATAGTCCTAAAAAAAATCCTTAAACCATTTCTTAGAAAAAGTCTTGGATATGATTGAAACATTCTAAAAATACACGAAAAGACTTAAAAAATCCTTGAAGAATCCTAAAAAATTCCTTCTATAGTCCTTAAAAAAAATATACAGTATGTCTACTTAAGTTGATATGACAGGAAAACTTTTTTATTATTAATTTTAAGAAAAAAACTTATTTGTAAAAAGTTCTAAATAATCTAAAACATAACCATTAGGTACAGTAAGCGCCAATTAAGACGACATAGATCCGCGCATTATTGGGTGAATAGTACGAATTATTGAAGATCGCTCCAGTCGTAAGTTTTCGAGTGCTAGACTTATTCAAGATAACCGATCGGTGAGAAATACTTTTTTCTGGTTCCTATGGAACCACCCGACTGACACAGGGCCAGATCAAGCCCAAAAGTAATCAGGTTCCCAGCATTTATCAATAACTTCCGCGATTACAAATTGTTGGGTACTGAGGGTACCCAAAGTGGCCGACCACCGGGAGAAATTATTTTTCTCACTTTCGGGTCCACCCAAGGTTAGATCGGGCCCAAAAGTTACTATTTACGTTTTGAAATAATTTAAACTTTACTGGACTATAATTTTTTTGGTTTACCTTCTAACTTCTACTTCATTCAAAATTATAACAAAACTAAGACTTAATTTACAACGTTTAATGATAAACACAGATAAAGGAGATTTACGTTAAGACAATGACGTCATAAGATGACAGATTACAGTGTTGCCAATAATTAAAAAAATTAAAATTTTTCCAGGTTTGTTATATATTACTTTTTACAAAGATCAGAAAATGCTAAAAAAAACAAAATAAACATACAAATAAAATATGAAAGTTACAGCTGTCAGACAGTTATTTTTGGTTTGGCAACACAGCTCAGGATAGACAACTAACTAATATAAAATATTACTAGTTTATCAATATTTGATTGGGAAATATATTAAAAAAAAAATAGAGAGCAAAGTTACATTTAGTTGTTTATTATAGAGTATTTATTATTTATTAATAATTTGTTTATTGTACTGCTTTGATTAAATTTATTTATGTAAGTTTAGATTAAGGTTAAATTGGGTATATATGTCAAATACGCAATTGGTTATTATTATTATTATTATTTACTGAAAAAAAAATTTTTCTTTAAAATAAATGTTTGTTTAAAAAATTCTTTTAACTCGTTTACACGTGTTTAAAGAAACTTTATTATTAACATAAAATAAATTAATATTGTTTGTCAGTATATAAAATGTTTGATTTTGGTTTATCCGTTAATATTTCGCCATAAATTCGCGAATTACATCAGAATTTTTAATTAAACGTTGATATCCTTGAAAATGTATTTTTTGTATTAAGAATGAGACTAAAACTGTTAAAAAGGTAAAATTATTGCTTATCTAAAGTACGGATCTGATCAATAAAGTCACAAAACAGTTTATTGTTAAATTTTTTAAAACGTCCTTTCAAGGTTCCCATTGAGGTAATCAGGTTCGGAGTCTACATGGGACAAACACAATAAATTACACATATACAGGATGGTATTTTTTTTTTATAAATGGGAAAAAAAGAATAAGTTATGTTGTGATTTGAGCACTTTAAATAAAGATTTTTCTATATTTTGATAATTCTCTATAAATTTTACAATTTTTGAAATTGCTGAAATTTTTTAAGATCGTGACATTTTTGAAGTTTTTTTTTTAATTTTTTTTTTTTTTAATTATTATAGTTTTAATATTTGAAATTTTTAAAAATTTTCAGATTTTTTTGATATATTTTTGAAATTTTTAAAATTTTTGAAATTCTTGACATTTTTTTTGTAATTTTTGATTTTTTTTAAATGTTTGTTAAATTTTTGAAGTTTTAACACTTAAGATTTTTAAAAATTCTCAGATTTTTTTAAAATGATTACAATTTTTGAAAATTTCTATTAATTTGATATATTTTTGAAATTTTTACAAATTTTTGAAAATTAAATATTTGAAATTTTTAAAATTCTCGGATTTTTTGATATATTTTTGAAATTTTCGATAAACTTTTGATGTTTTTTAATTTTTTTTGAATGTTTGATAAAATTAAATGTTTAATATTTGAAATCTTTAAAATCCTCAGATTTTTTGAAATTTTTAAATTTTTTGATAAACTTTTGAAATGATTTGAGCACCGTAAATAAAGATTTTTCTATATTTTGATAATTCTCTATAAATTTTACAATTTTTGAAATTGCTGAAATTTTTTAAGATCGTGACATTTTTGAAGTTTTTTTTTAATTTTTTTTTTAATTATTATTATAGTTTTAATATTTGAAATTTTTAAAAATTCTCAGATTTTTTTGATATATTTTTGAAATTTTTACAAATTTTTAAATTTTTTGAAATTCTTGACATTTTTTTTGTAATTTTGAAGATTTTTAAAAATTTTCAGATTTTTTTAAAATGATTACAATTTTTGAAAATTTCTATTAATTTGATATATTTTTGAAATTTTTACAAATTTTTGAAAATTAAATATTTGAAATTTTTAAAATTCTCGGATTTTTTGATATATTTTTGAAATTTTCGATAAACTTTTGATGTTTTTTAATTTTTTTTGAATGTTTGATAAAATTAAATGTTTAATATTTGAAATCTTTAAAATCCTCAGATTTTTTGAAATTTTTAAATTTTTTGATAAACTTTTGATATGATTTGAGCACCGTAAATAAAGATTTTTCTATATTTTGATATTTCTCTATAAATTTTACAATTTTTGAAATTTTTGCAAATTTTTAAAATTTTTGACATTTTTGATTTTTTTTTTAAATGTTTGATAATTTTTTTAAATTCATAATATTTGAAATCTTTAAAATCCTCAGATTTTTTGAAAATTTTGATATACTAAAATTTTCGAAAAACTTTTGATGTTTATAAATTTTTTAACATTTTTATTGTCGAAATTTTTGAATTGCTTAAAAATTCATTTTTTTTTATTTGCTAAATATTTCATAAATTTTTGAAGTTAATATTTGAAATTTTTCTAATAAAAATTGATTAGTTTTTGAAATTTTTGAATTGCTTAAAAATTCAGTTTTTTTTTTGTTGAAATTTTTACATTTTTTGAACATTTCTAATAATTGAATATTTTTGAAATTTTGATATATTTTGAAATTTTCAATAGACTAAGTTCTTGATATTCGGAATTTTTAAAATTTTCAGGTTTTCTAAATTTTTGAAAATTTTCTAATTATTGAATATTTTTCGAAGTTTTTTATATATTTTTAAAATTTTTGATCAATATTTGTTGTTTTTAAGTTTTTTAATATTTTTATTATCGAAAATTTTTGCATTGCTTAAAATTTTTTTTTTTTTAATTTTTGATTTTTTTCAAATGTTTGTTTGAATTGAAATTTTTAAAATTTTCGGGTTTATTGAAATTTTTGAAAATTTTCTAATTCAATGGTTTTTGAAATTTTTGGTAAATTTTTGATGATTTTTAAATTGCTTAAAAATTCATCTTTTATTTTTGAAAAATTTTTGAAGTTCTTAATACTTCAAAATACTCAGATTTTTCGAAATTTTTGGTATATTGAAATTTTTGATAAACTTTTGAATTTTAAATTTTTGATTTTTTAAAATGTTTGATAAATTTTTAAAGTTCTTAATATTTGAAATTTTTAAAATTCTGAAAATCAACAAAAAATTATATAGAAATTATATATTAATTTCTATAAATTTCACTTGAAACGCCATTTTTATTTTTTTGTATCATCCTATATTTTGTCTTTATTTGAGAAAATTTTTTTTTCAAATAAGTTTTAACAAATTTGACGAAACGACGCGAATGCATTATAAATCGTAGCAGCTATGACCCACATTTAAACGATATGACAGTAAACGTATTAAACGCGACGTTTGTTGTTGTTTTTCTCGTTCTCGATTTTGTTTTTGGACGTTTTCCAATTAAATGTTTTCAAATTTTTTTCTTAAGGTACGAAAACAAAAAAAAGAAACATCACTGAGATATTTTTTACCAATAACAAACTTCACACTAACATTGAAAAAATTTTTCACATTATTAGATTATACTATTTTTTAATAAAAAAATTAAATTTGGCTCAAAAAATTTTGAAAATACATCTACAATTTTTTGACAAATACTTCTAAAATTTATAGAAAAAGATGTATAGAGACTACACTCGGCGTACGTTTCGCTAACTAAGTTAGCATCATCAGGAGTTTATGATTAACTAAAAAAAAAAAAAATTATCATCAACGCCTGATGATACTAAATTACTTAATGAAACGTACGTCGACTATTTTTTTTTCAAATGGGTGACGATATTTTTTAACATATTATGTATGTGTGTCTATTTGTGTATACGAGTGTCTGTCTGTATGAGCAGATTCAAAGGGTAAAGGGACCAAAAATTTTTAAATTGCCACATGTAAGTGGTAAAAAGATTAAAAATTTTTTTACAAAAAACCGTAAGAGGTAAAAAATTTTTCAAAAATTTCCAAAATGATGTACCGATTTTCATATTTTGTACGATTTTTTTTAAGTGTCTTATATGTCTGTTTCTTACATATTATGCATTATATACAATTTGTTTTAATTAACTTTATTTTATGCCGAGCGAACCACATGTGAGTTCTAGTAAAATAATTATTGACATAATTAATTAAACATGGACGGACATAAAATGTAAAAGGAGAAAATATTTTTAGAAGTAATAAAGTGTTTTTAAAAAAAATCAAATCTTATCAACCATCAGGAACAGTTAAAATGGCAACTAAAAATATAATTTTTTTTGATATTTTATTTATAAAAATTATGTTAATTATTGTTAGGAAATAAACTAATTTTATTGAATACTTAATAAATTTCAATGTGTTACGTAAAAAAATAATTACATGGAAAAGAGGATGACAAATGAGTGGGAAGTGTTAACTACTTTCTTTTATATTTAAAAATTTTGTAAATAATTCTAAAAATATAAAATTAATATTAATTTAAATTTCTTAACTTTTTTTTTTATTACATTTATCCCGTTTCATGCATAAATAGATCAAACTTTATTTTCACTATCGCTTAAAATTAGTCTTGTTTGTTTAACCTTTGATCTGCGAAAAATAAGGTTAAATTTAATATTTGTTAACAGATCTAAGAAATTGGAAAATAAGTCAAAAAGTCGAAAAAATTATTTCTTACTGTTTAAATTTGTTTACATCGGTTGTAAATCCTTTTATACATTTTTATTATTGATGGCCTTCACCCAAATTTAACTTAAGTTACCAAAAGTGAGCGTTGATAAGTTATTTTGAAATTTAAATAATTTATTTTTTTTTACATTAATAAATTATATCGAGAATTTACTAATAATTATGTAGATATTTTTAAATCACACTAATAAATATTTATGAATCAAGATAAAATCAAATACAAAAATAATATATTTATTAAAAAATGGCTATAAAATAACTGAAGAATCTTTGACCTCAACTACGAAAATTAAATATTAAAAAACAAGTGGTAGGTCATGAAAGTTTAAATAGTGAAACACGGAGTGGATAGTGGAAAAAATATTAATTTTCTTTCCACATTTTTTATAGTTCCTAAACTGAGATTATACCAATTTGATTGAGTTTGATAGATTTGATTGATGCAATTCTTCCCAGACAATCCTTCCCGGACAATCCTTCTTCGTGACAATTCTTCCCATTAACAATTTTCCCCACGCCAATTCTCCCCTGTTTTGACTGTTTTCCTAGAATTCTAAATATTAAGAAATACCCAAAAAGTACAATCTTTTTGTTCCGGAAGGGGGAAGGATTGTCCCGGAAGGGGGAAGGATTGTCTCGGAAGTTGAAAGGATTGTCCCGGAAGGGGAAAGGGTTGTCCTAGAAGGGGAACGATTGCCCCTGAAGGGTAAGGACTGTCCCGGAAAGATAAGGATTGTCCTGGAAGGGGAAGGATTGTTCGGGAAGAGGAAGACTTGTGCGGGAAGGGAACGGATTGTCATGTTCTGAATATAAAACTTGTAATCAAAAAAATTGAAATTCAAAACTTTATTTATGTATTCAAAAAAAGGACTTGAATGTTTTCGTAGAATTATGAATATTAAGAAATACCCAAAAGTACACCCTCTTAGTACCTGCACTGATATTATAGGGTTTAATTGTCTTAGGGAAGAATTGATTAAGGAAGGATTGTCCCAGAAGGAGGAAGGATTGTCCCGGAAAGGGGAAGGATTATCCCCGAAAGGTAGGGATTGTCCTGGAAGGCGAAGGATTGTCCCGGAAAGGTAAAGATTATCCTGGAAGGGGAAGGATTATTCTGGAAGGGGAAGGATTATTCTGGAAGAGGAAATGATTGTCCTGGAAGGGGAGCGATTGTCTGAGGAAGAATTTCCACGGGGAAGGTACACCCTCTTAGTGTCTGTATTGATATTATCGGGTTTAATTGTCTTAGGGAAGAATTGATTATGGAAGGGTTGTCCCGGAAGGGAAAGGATTGTCCCAGAAGGGGAAGGATTGTCCAGAAAGTGGGAAGGATTGTCCCGGAAGCTTGAAGGACCGTCCTTGGAGGGTAAGGATTATCCAGGTAAGGATTATCCTGTAGGGGGAAAGATTGTCCTGGAAGAGGAAAGTATTGTCCGGAAAGGGGAGGGATTTTCTGAGGAAGAAATGCCACGGGGAAAGATTGTCGAGTTCTAGACTTATATCCAAAAAGTATAGCCTCTTAGTATCTGTATTGATATTATAGAGGTTTAATTGTCTTAGGGAAGAATGGTAGGATTGTCCTGGAAGGGGGAAGGGTTGTCCCGGGAGGGGAAGGATTGTCGCTGAGGGTAAGGATTGTCCCGGAAAGGTAGGGATTATCCTAGAAGGGGAAGGAATGTCTGAGGAAGAATTGCCACGGGGAAAGATTGTCGTGGAAAAAGATTGTCATGGAGAAGGATTGTCGTGAATAAGGAATATCGCGGAAAAGGATTGTCATGTTCTGGACTTGACTGTTTATCATAAATATTAAAAAATACCCAAAAAGTACACCCCCTTAGTACCTACATTGATATGATAGGGATTTATTGTCTTGGGCAAGAATTGTTTGGGGATGAATTGTCCCAAAAGGGGAAGGATTTTCCCGGAAGGGGAAGGTTTATCCTGTAAGGGGAAAGATTGTTCCTGAAGGGTAAGGATTGTCCTGTAAGGGGAAGGATGGTCCCGGAAGGGGGGATGATTGTTCCAAAAGGGAAAGGATTGTTCCTGAAGGGTAATAATTGTCCTGGAAGAAGAAGGAGTGTCTCGGAAGAGGGAATGATTGTCCCGAAAGGGGAAAGAATTGTCCTGGAAGGATTGTTCGGGAAGAGGAAGGATTGTCCCGGAAAGGTAAGGATTATCCTGCAAGGGGAAGGATTGTTCTGAAATAGGAAAAGATTGTCCGGGAAGGGGAGGGATTGTCTGAGGAAGAATTGACACGGGGAAAGATTGTCGTGGAGGATTGTCGTGAGGAAGCATTATCGCGTAAAAAAATTGTCGTGTTCTGGACTTGACTATTTCCGTAGAATTATAAATTATAAGGATTGTCTCCGAAGGAGGAAGGATTGTCCCAGAAGGGGGAACGATCGTCCGGGAAGGGGAAGTAGTATCTGAGGAAGAATTGCCACGGGAAATATTGTCGGGGAGAAGGATTGTCGTGGAGAAGGATTGTCGTCAAGAAGGAATGTCGCGGAAAAGGATTGTCATGTTCTGGGTTTTCGTAGAATTATAAATATTAAGAAATACCCAAAAAGTACACCCTCTTAGTACCTGCACTGATATTATAGGGTTTAATCGTCTTAAGGAAGATTTGTCCCGGTAGGAGGAAGGATTGTCCCGGAAAGGGGAAGGATTTTCCCGGAAAGGGGAGGTTTATCCTGTAATGGGGAATGATTGTCCCAGAAGAGGAAGGATTGTTCCTGAACAGTAAGGATTGTCCTGGAAGGGGAAGGATTGTCCCGGAAGGGGGAGGATTGTCCCACAGGAGGAAGGATTGTTCCTGAAGGGGAAGGATTGTCCTGGAAGGGGAAAGATAGTCCCGGAAGGGGGAGGATTGTCCCAGAGGAGGAAGAATTGTTTCTGAAGGGTAGGGATTGTCCCGGAAGGGGAAGGTTTATCCTGTAAGGGGGAATGATTGTCCCAGGATAGGAATAATTGTTCCTGAAGGGTAAGGATAGTCCCGGAAGGGGGGAGGATTGTCTCATATGAAGAAGGATTGTTTCTGAAGGGTAAGGATTTTCCCAGAAAGTGAAGGTTTATCCTGTAAGATGAAATGATTGTCCCAGAAGAGGAAGGATTGTCCTGGAAGGGGAAGGATAGTCCCGGAAGGGGGGAGGATTGTCTCAGATGAAGAAGGATTGTTTCTGAAGGGTAAGGATTGTCCCGGAAGGGGAAGGTTTATCCTGTAAGGGGAAATGATTGTCCCAGAAGAGGAAGGATTGTCCTGGAAGAGGAAGGATAGTCCCGGAAGGGGGAATGATTGTCCCGGAAGGAGGTAGGATTGTCCGGGAAGGAGCAGTATTGTCTGAGGAAGGATTGTCACGAGAAATATTGTCGTAGAGAAGGATTGTCGTGTTGTGAATATATAACTATTAATAAAAATAAATTGAAGTCTAAAACCAATTTTATTTCCTATATAACCATAAAATTTTTTAAATATTGATAATAAATTTGGCTCATGATCTGGATAATACGAAGGCCTAACAAACGGCCTGTTAGATCGCTTGATTTGGCTCCTATAGAAAAATAATAGTTAGTCATTACATAATTTTAATATCAAGTATAATGAAAACGTTAAATATTTAACAATCAAAGCAAATTGAGCAGATCCTTTAAATATTTACGCAAATCATAAACTGGCGATAATTAGAATCGAGATAGATAAATTTGTTAGATAAATACACCGCTTTTGCGATGGTAGAAAAAATGAACTGAAATAGTTTTAAAATATCTATATCAAAATTTACAAAACTTATTTAAGTACAAGTGATAAAATGTTTCTAGAAAAATATTAACAATGAAAAAATTAACAGATCTCAGGAATTGAGAAAATAAAAAAAAAATCAGTATTTATTAGCTAGACAAATAATTTAAATATTATAGTAAAAACTAGTTGATTCCAAAAATTTTTTGTAAGATAATAGTTAATTTTCATTATCAAGGATAAAGATAAATTTTTTTTTATAACAAATAAAAGAAATTTGTTATTATCAAGATCAATCAAAACAACATTTATAACTAGTCTGACATTCAAATAGTTTCTTATCTATATAGTCGGTATTTTTTTTTAATTACCTACTAGATACTTTACACCATAATTTAATATAATAAAGTTTTATTTTTTTTTCAAAAAAAATATGTTTTTAGAATAAATTCTGTTCCCTTTCTGTCGCCTTTCTCTATGGGTCGTCCTTAATTTTTTTTTTGAAAATTATTAAAACAAAACAAACTTAAGAGGTAAAAGAGCCAAATATTTTTAAATTGTCAAACGTAAGTCAAAAATTTTTAAAATTAAATAATTTCCAAATTTTTACATTTTTAAAATAATTAAAAGTAAAACAAATATACAGTGCTACCGTTTTCAATAAACCGTATTCTACCAAAATCTACTAACTATCTAAATCTAACCTGTGTAATTTAATCTATTTTATTAAAAGAAGTCTTTGACTATCTAAATCTAATCTGTGTTTAAAAAAAAAGAAAATATAATACCATTTATATTTATTTTATTAAAAAAAGTCTTGACTATCTAAATCTGACCTGTGTATTAAAAAAAAGAAAATATAACTATCTCTTTCCCCTTAAAATTTTCTTCACTTCGTTTCCTATTTTTTTCCACTTTTCCATAATTTTTTTATTCCACTCTTTAAATTACTTTTTTCCACTTTTTCTCTTACATTCTTTCCTAATTTCTTTGTGACAAACTTTTTTGTTCCCTTAAAACTTTTTTTCCACTTTTTTCCCCAATTTTTTTCACTTTTCTCCTTTATATTTCAAACTTTTTTCCACTTTTTCCTTGACTCATTTTTTCTCCTATTTTTTTTATTTCAATTTTTTTCCGCAATTTTTCCACCATCCTTTTTTCTTCTACTTTTTTACCTTTCTTTTATATTTCATATTTTTTTCCCCCCATTTCTTGTTTTAGACTTTTAGTCCTACATTTTTTAGTAATTTTTAGTTTCAAACTTTTTTCCTCTTTTGCCTAACTCATTTTTTCTCCTGTTTTTTCACTAATTTTTGTATGTTTCCAACTTTTGTCCCATTATTCTCCCACCCTATTTTCCCTACTTTTTTAATAATTTCTTTGTGTTCCACTTTTTCTCCTTAAAACTTTTTTTACTTTCCCTATTTTTTTCACTTTTCCCCTATTTTTTCCATGCTTTTTTATTCCAACCTTTCCTCTACTTTTTTAGGCTTTTTCTCACACATTTTTTACTAATTTCTTTGTTTCGCTTTTTTCCCTTAAAACTTTTTCCATTTCTTCCCTTATTTTTTCACTTTTCTCCTACTTTTTTATTCTATCCTTTCCCCTACTCTTTTTTCCACTTTTTCACTAATTTTCACTAAGTCAAATAGTTGCTAAAAATATAAAATGTATTGAATTTTTGTTTGTTTTTTTTGCAGTTTAAAAATGTCCTTTTTTATCCCTACTACCCTGGTAAGAAAACAATTGAAGAAAAATTTCAACTCCATTTTTAAAAAAAATTATCCTTTTTAATTCCTAGTATCCTAGTAAGAAAAAAAATTGAAGAACAGATTTTTAAATCCCTTTTTAACAAAATTTAATTAAAAAAATTAGTATTTTTCGTCCCTACTACCCTGGTAAGAAAAAAATTGAATAGATTTTTAATTTACTTAAAAAAAAAATAGTCTTCCTTCCTAGAATCCTGGTGGGAAACATAGACGTACAAATATTTTTTTTGCAGTTTAAAAATGTCTTTTTTTGTCCCTACTACCCTAGTAAGAATACAATTGAAAAAAATATTTTCAACTTCATTTTTAAAAAAAAATATCCTTTTTAATTCCTAGTATCCTAGTAAGAAAAAAAATTGAAGAACAGATTTTTAAATCCCTTTTTAACAAAATTTAATTAAAAAAATTAGTATTTTTCGTCCCTACTACCCTGGTAAGAAAAAAATTGAAGATTTTTAATTTACTTAAAAAAAATAGTCTTCCTTCCTAGAATCCTGGTGGGAAACATAAACGTACAAATATTTTTTTTGCAATTTAAAAATATTCTTTTTTGTCCCTACTACCCCCTAGTAAGAAAACAATTAAAAAAAAGATTTTCAATTCCATTTTTAAAAAAAATTATCCTTTTTAATTCCTAGTATCCTAGTAAGAAAAAAAATTGAACAGATTTTTAAATCCTTTTTTAACAAAATTTAATTAAAAAAATTAGTATTTTTCGTCCCTAATACCCCGGTAAGAAAAAAAAATTGAATAGATTTTTAATTCACTTTTGAAAAAAATTACTCTTCATCCTTCCTACTATCCTGATAGGAAGACAAATTTTGAAGGAAATTATATTAAAAAATTAACTCTTCTTCGTTCCTATTATCCTGACAGGATTTGAACCCAGCATAAATGGGATATAACACCAACCCCCTTTTGCGAGTTGATAGCTTACATAAATTTATTGTAATTATTAATATTATAGTGTCGGTTTGCATTGAGTAGTAAATCTTTTATTTTTCTTACTATTTAACTATGCTGAAGGAATTTAAATGGGATAATTAATTCAAGGACGATAAGTATAAGGTAAAAAAATGATTTTTAAAGTAGATAATTTAGAAATGAAAAATAATAGTTTAAAGTGCGATTTCAAGATGTAAGTTTTGTTTATTATCTAACAATTCACGTATTGATCATTCCTTAATAAAGTGATTTGAAAAATATTTGTATTTATCAAAAACATACAAATATTTACGACAAAAGTATATACAGAATTTTGGTCTTTAAAAGTCGAATTCTATTTTAACTGATAAAATAGAAAATAATAATAATTGTCAAAACAAGTTTCTAGGTTAATAAACTCTTTTGTTAATGTGTCTAATTTGTTTAATTGATAAATAATTATTTTTGGGAAATTTTAACTTGATAGTAAACTTTAAATATTATTAGGATCGCTTTAATGGACTGATACTGAATTATTTGTGTTATTTTCCTCATTGAAGTTAATACTTTTTTAATATTTTTTGTTACTAAATATCCAGTTTTATGATTTATTTATTCTAGAAGCAGTTTTACTATAACTATTAATTTGTTTATAATGAATGGTTATTAAATAGTAATAATGTCAAAATTGTATATCATTCTAGTGCGTAAATGGTTATTTTAAGTATTATTTTATGATTCTAGTTTTGTAAACAAATGACTAGATCAGAGACGTACGACAAATATTTTTCAAATGATCACAATAAATGTCAAAATTTACTATGCCCATTTTTTTGTTAAGCATGTACCTATATAAGATAAATATAAATTCTACTTCGGCCCTTCGAGCGAACACTTTTTATGCTGTGAAAGAAATCGAAAAAAAACAAGGACAAAATCGAAAAAAAAACGACAAAATCTAAAAAAAAACGACAAAAATCGAAAGAAATGACAAAAAATCGAAAAAAATCAAAGGAAATCTAAAGAGATGGAAAGGAATCAAAAGAAATCGAAAAATATATAAAAAAATGAAAAGAAATCGATTAAAATATTAAAAAAATCAAAAGAAATAGAAAAAAAAACAACGAAAAGAATCGACAAAAATCGAAAAAAAAACGACAAAAGTCGAAAAAGATCGAAAAAAAATCAAAATAAATCGAAAAAAAATCGAAAAGAATCGAAAAAAAACGACAAATATCGAAAAAGATCAACAAAAGTCCAAAAATAAATCTAAAGAGATGGAAAGGTATCAAAAGAAATCGAAAAAATATAAAAAAAATGAAAAGAGATCGATTAAAATATAAAAAAAATCAAAAGAAATCGAAAAAAAATCGAAAAGAATCGAAAAAAAAACGACAAAATCTAAAAAAAACCGACAAAAATCGAAAAAGATCAACAAAAGTCGAAAGAGATCGAAAAAAAATCAAAATAAATCTAAAAAGATGGAAAGGTATCAAAAGAAATCGAAAAAATATAAAAAAAAATGAAAACAGATCGATTAAAATATAAAAAAAATCAAAAGAAATCGAAAAAAAATCGAAAAGAATCGAAAAAAAAACGACAAAATCTAAAAAAAAAACGACAAAAATCGAAAAAGATCAACAAAGTCGAAAAAATCAATAGAAATAAAAAAAATCGAACGAAATCGACAAAAATCAAAAGAAATCGACAAAATCGAAAGATATATCGAAAAAAATCGAACGAGATGGAAAGAAATAGAAAAAATAAGATACATAACAAAAAGTTATAAAAATAAAAAAAAACTGAAGGGATTTGAAATAAATCAAAACACAATAGAAAAAATTCAAAATCAACAGAAAATCATAAAAAAAATGAGAAAAAAATACGAAAAAAGTGAAAAATCCAAAAAATATCAAAGGATAGGAAAAAATTAGAAAAGAAAACAAAGAAATGGAAAAAAATTGCTCTAGGTTTTTTCTAACTTTTTCTAGCTGGTTTTTTTTTTCGGTTTTCGTCAATCTGATTTTTTTCGATTTTTCGGTTTTTTTCTTCTCATTTTTCTGTTTTTTGATTTTTTCATTACTCTGAGTTTTTTCTAACTTTTCTCTTTTTTCGTGGTTTTTTTTTCAGTTTTCGTCAATCTGATTTTTTTCGATTTTTCGGTTTTCTTCTTTTCATTTTTCTATTTTTTGATTTTTTCATTGCTCTAGGTTTTTTCTAACTTTATCTTTTTTCGTGGTTTTTTTTTCGGTTTTCGTCAATCTGATTTTTTTCGATTTATCGGTTTTTTCTTTTCATTTTTCTATTTTTTGATTTTTTCATTGCTCTAGGTTTTTTCTAACTTTTCTCTTTTTTTCTGGTTTTTTTCGATCTGTTTTTTTTATTTTTCGATTTTTTTCTCATATTTCTGTTGTTTTTTGATTTTTTCGAATTACTCTAAGTTTTTCCAACTTTTTCTCTTTTTTTAAGGTTTTTGTTGATCTCTATCGATTATTGTCCATTTTTATCGATTTTTGTTCATTTTCCACTTGTTATTTCGATTTCTTTCGATTGTGAAAAAATAGCGTAAGGAAATACGTTCCATCCCGACCGCACAATTTTTTTTTCATAATTTTTTAAGTCAACGTATTAATTTTTAATTTAAAAATGGCGAGAGGTCATGTGTTGGCCACACCAGTTTTTTTATTATTAACTTTTATTTAATAAAAATGCCTCAGAAGACCTCCCAGTCTAAATGATCGGGTTTTGGGCTTCAGTCTTCCGTCCGACCACTTTCACCTAATGAAGCGATCTTTAAGCCATTTTTAGTTTTCTGCCTCAGCAGGTATTTTTTATTTTTATTTATTATTATTATTATTGTGCGTTTGGACGGAGCTTAATGCTCACGATCAGTACTTGTTAGGAGGTCGACGTTCAGTCTTACGTCTGACCATTATTTATATACCTCATGCCTGTCAGTGGTTTTTTATTATAGTATGTTTTATTTATGCGAATCATTTGCTACGTATGTGTGTGTGTCTGTCTTCTTTTTTATCATTGTATCTGTCTCTGTTTTTATAGACACATGTATCGTATGTTTGTAGTGGTCATTATGTGGAACTCCCTCTTGAATTTTATACATTTTTAATTTTCATGTAGAATGTCGTTTTATAAATAAGAGTGTATTTTTTTATTAATTATATTATTTTTGTTTTTCAGTTTTTAGTGTTTTTCATGTCTCAGGCAACTAGTACAGTGTTTTTACTGTTGTTTTTATAATATATATTAACATTATTTGTCAGTAGATAAAACGCTCATTATGTTTAAAGGTTCTGTAAGTTGTACGAGAAATTTTAAAAATCATTCTTGAAATAATTTAAAAATTTGAAATAATTTGAATTTAGATTTTGTTTTCTGCATTTTATTTTTTTTTCTATTTTATTTCATTTATTTTTTATTCTGATTAGATATTTTTAAAGATTTTGTGATAAATCTTAAATAAAGCAAAAAATTGGTCTAAAATATAAGAGAAATTTAGTATTGAAATTTTTTTCTCACGTTTTGCCAATGATAGACACAAACGAGAAATTTATTGTGAATTAATATACAAGATGGCCACATTTTAATATTTTTTTTTATTTTTAAAAATGACATCAAAAAATATCAAAATGCAGGAAACCAAGAAAAAAATTGTTTCAAAGTAGGGTTAACAAGTACAAAAAAATGGGTAAAACCATTATTTGTACTGAATTGTATTTTTGTTGTGACTTTTTCTTCTAAAAAAAATTGACTAGCCGAGAAAATTGAAAATTAATTTTCAAATTTCCGCTAATTTAATGAGAAAATTCGCTAAAGAGAATATGACCTATAAAATAAATATAAAAAAATTTATCAAAGGCAAAAATTTATCAAAGGCCAAAAATAAGGTCAGAAAAGATAAAAACAAAAAATTGCTTTGAAAAATCGATAAGGTGAAATATTTTTATAAAGGACTAAAAAATTACAGTAAACGTCTAAAAAGTCATTTTTTTTAAACGAACAAAATGAAGGACAAAAAAACGTAAGAAATGCCAAAAAATCTTTAAAGGCGACAAAATGTCAGAAAAAAAAACATTAAACAAAATGAAATCCACTAAAAAGGACAAATAAATATTAGAAAGGACCAGAAATCGTTAATAAAAAGAGAAAACATATTAGAAAGAACAAAAATATCAAAAATAATAACCAAATGACAGAAAATGTCAGAAGTGACAAAAAAAATGTTAGAAATGATGAAAGATTAGATGTCAGAAATGAAAAAAAATAATCGTTTTTGAAGAGAAAAAATTGATTTCGAAAAATAAAAATTCTAATATAAGACCAAAAATCCTTATAAAGATTCTAAAATCGATTATAAAGGACTTAAAATTCGCCATAAAGGACTAAAAATCCTCTATAAAGATCTAATAAAGGACAAAACTCCGTTTAAAAACAAAAAATATTATAAATAACAAAAAATTATAAGAGAACAAGACTAAATCTACTAAAAAGGACCAAAAATTCTAAAAAGGACAAAACTCGAATAAGAACAAAAAGGATAAAAATTCCAGTAACGACAAAAAAAATCTAACCAAAAAAAATACACTATACTTTAATATTTTTAATGTTTTTAAAAATCTGTTTTCAATTTTCACGGCGATCAATTTTTTTTAGAAAAAAAAGTCAGAATAAAAATACACAATCAATGATTTTACTGATTATTTTTTAATATTTTTGAAAATTAATTTTCATTTTTTTTGGCTAATTTAATGTTAAAAAAAAAAGAAAATCGGGGCAATATAGCACAAATCTAGTACAACTTAGCACGGCTCGATTTTTTTAAAAATAAAAAAATATATATAATTTTTATTTATGGCACAATACAGCTCAACTTAATTTTTTTTTTTAAATTCAAAAATGGCGGGACCAACTTAACGGATTTAGATGGGAAAAATAAGTTTATCAAGCGATAGAAAAATGAAGAATTTGTGATATTTTATTCAAATTTAGTCCTTTTAATCTGTTGTAATTGATCCTAATTTCTAAAATGTATAAGATAATATTGATTTTTTTTGGCGATGCTTGGATTTTCCCAAAACTCAATTTTTACTAAAATATAAATTTTTATATTTTTTTCCTTCCTCCATATTTTCGATATTTTTATTGATATTTAAAATATAAATATTTTCAAAACAATAAACATATATTTATTTGGTTTTTATTTAGTTAAAAATACTTAAACAACAAAAAAAAACAGTTTTTTGCGCATCAGGAACTAAAACATGCATTTTACACCCTTATTTTAGGGACCAAAGTGCCCCTTTTACTCCCTTGGGATTAAACTATTTTTAGTCCCCAGTCCGAAAGATTAAAAAAATTTTAATTTCTTTAGTTTCAAGAATAGAGAAAAATAATGAAACACTTAAAGTCGTTGTGGTATGACAAAAAAACACATTTTTGCGCCTCAGGAACTAAAACATGCATTTTACACCATAGGAACCAAAGTGTCACTTTTACTCCCTAGGGATTAAAATATTTTTCGTTCTCCGTCTTAAGGATTAAAAAAATTTTAGTCTCAAGAATAGACAAAAAATAATGAAACTCAAAGTCATTGTGGTATGACAAAAAAACACTTTTTTATGCCTCAGGAATTTTACAACATGGGGATTAAATTTTCACTTTTGCTCACTTGGGATTAAAATATTTTTCGTCCCCCGTCTGAAGGATTAAAAAGTTTTTAGTCTCAAGAATAGACAAAAAATTATGAAACTCATAGTCATTGAGGTATGACAAAAAAACAATTTTTTAAGCCTCAGGAACTAAAACATTCATTTTACAACATGGGGATTAAATTTTCACTTTTATTCCCTTGGGATTAAAATATTTTTATTCTCACGTCATACTACAAATATTTAATATTAAGGCAAGACGAATAAATGTCAAGACAACATGTTTCGGTCTACAGAAAGACCATCATCAGACCTATAAACAAAACAATGTTGTAAAAAAAATCATACGTGATGTTTTTTTTTTGTGTGGACCGAAACATGTTCCTTGACATTTATTGGTTTAAATATTATATTTGAGTTTCATTTTTTTTTGACTATTGTGCCATATTTGAGTACTTATAGATAATATTTTGTTTTGTAAGACCAATAAATTTTTATTTATTTATTTATTTTTTTTTAATAACTTTTCATAACCATTAAGTAATCGATTAAATTATCGTTATGAAATAATATTGAATATTTATTTTCACATAATTATCGTATGAATTTCAAAGTTTTAGTCCCAGATGTACGTGACTAAAGTGCTACTTTAGTCCCTTGGTACGTAATCTAATATTATTCCTGTCTAATTGAAATATGGTATATTTTAATGTAGAATTAATCCTCATTCATGATTTTTTTATAGTAAATTTTTTTTTTAACTATCACGTGAAATTCTTACCTAATTATCACAGAAAAACAAACTGCACAAAAAATTCATACATCACAATAGACTAAATCCACTTTAAAAAAAAAGTCGTATTCACATTGAACTAATCCAAATATACGCACAACTTATCTCGAACACCTCGTAGAACAAATTTAACAATTGAGCAACTCTTTATACTCTCTCACAAAGCACTAAAAGTAGACTGAATCTAGAAACAAACAACTGCCGCGTCAAAGCAAACTGTTCTCGATTATCAATTAAGTAGGCGCAAGCGTGAGCGAGCACAGATTTTCGAAAAAAAAAAAAAATCTTTTCGATTTTATTTTCTTAATCGCAATCAGCGACGAGTGAGGCTTGAGAAAAAGCGTGGGCGGTGCTTATGGTGATCGAAGCTCCACCTCGTTGATTGGTGGGAATATCCTATATTTATTGATATTAAATAATATAGTAAAATTGTATAAACGTGATACAGTAAAAAGAAAATTAAATACATCTGTAAGTAATATTGCTGCTGATTTAGTAAAAGTAATTTAATGTTTTTTTTATTATTAAAATTACTAAAATATGTAACAGGAATTTAAATTACTATAATATGATTCTTCGGTGCGGCCTATTTGGCTCGTGATGTTGAATGTTATATAAAACTGTATATTTACTTTTTTCTGTATCATAGTCGAGTAAAGAATTTAATTATTTTACATGAAAAATAACAGAAAAAATTATCAAAAAAAAAAAAAACAATAAAACTTTGAAAAATCAGATAAAATCGAAAAAAAAAACAGAAAAACTAAAAAAATAATAAAGTAATAAAATAATTGAGGACTTGGCACATATTCGATTTTTTTTTGTTCGATCTCTTGCGATTTGTCTCGAGATTATTTTTGATTTTTTTTTCGATTTTTTTTTTGGAAAAATAGAAAGTTTAAAAAATATAAAAAAAGAAAATAGAAAAATATCGAGAACACTAGAGGCGTTAAAAAAATCAAAACAGAAAAACACAAAAAACAAAATAAAATGAAAAAAATAATAAAACATTAAAAAAAACCCGAAAAAAAAAACAAAAAAAAAGGCAAAAATAAAAAAAATTGAGGAATTGGCACATATATTTTTTTATATTTTTCGATTTTATTTGTTTTTTTTCCCGATCTCTTGCGGTTTGTTTCAATTTTTTCCCATTTTTTTTATTTTTTTTTCGCACTAAAAAGAAAATGGAAAAATATCACAAATGGTACTAAGGCCATTTTGAAATAAAAATACCAAAAAAATGATTTTCCTTGAAACATTTGTAAAATAATACTTGGTTATAAATTTATTTTATTTTTTTTAAAAAGAAAATTATCCAATAGACATTTCTATAAAATTTAATAAAAAATAGCATAAGAGTAAATTTTTTCAAAGTTTAAAAAATTATAATTTAGAAATTAGAAAACTATCACATTAAAAAAAAAACAATGCAACATGGAAAAAAATTAAAAAAAAAACCAAAACAGGAAAAAAATCACAGAAAAAAACAAAACAGAAAATTAAAAAACCATTCAAAATTGAAAAAAAAATGGAAAATCTGGAAAAATTAGAAAGAAATTAGAAAAAACAAAAAAATAAAAAAACGGTACTAAACCGAAACAAATGAAAAAATCAGGAAAAACAAAAAATAGAAAAAATAAAAAGTGAGACAAAATCGTAAAGAAAATGGAAAAATCTGAAAATTAGAAAAACAACATATGGAAAAAATAAAAAAGGAAAAGTCAGAAAAAAGAAAAAATAAAAAACGGGACAAAATCGAAAAGAAAATGGAAAAATCTGAAAATCAGAAAAACAACACATCGAAAAAATTAAGACGAATTCGAAAAATAAGGAAAATCTCAAAAAATTAGAAAAAAATAGAAAAAAAATCAGAAAAAACAAAACAGGCAATTAAAAAATGTTATAAAATCGAAAAAAAATGGGAAAATCTGGAAAAATTAGAAAGAAATACGAAAAAACAAAAAATGGAACAAATAGAAAACGGGATATTTTCGAAAAAAATTTAAAAAATCTGGAAAAAGTCAGAAAAAAACAAAAAATAGACAACAGGACAAAATCGAAAAAAAAATGGAAAAATCTGAGAATCTGCAAAAGCAACACATAGAAAAAATAAAAAGAGACAAATTCAAAAAATAAGCAAAAATCTGGAAAAATTAGAAAAAAATCAGAAAAAAGAAATAAAAAATCTGATGTGGCCAGCACATGACCTCTCGCCATTTTTGAATCAAAAATTTACAGGTTGACACAAAAAAGTATGAAAAAAATTATTTTTTTGTAAATCTGGCAACAATGGCAAAAGTTTCGAAAATTTTAATGAGATGAAAATAAACTATATGGTATACAAAATATATGTGTAAAACTTTATTGCCGTTTTATATAATAATGGCGCCATCACCCATAGCAACTGCCACTTCCGGTTGTGCGATTGGCACCAAAATCTAATCAGATCTAATCTAGGGTATCAGAATCCTGTATGCAAAATTTCAAATTTTTTTATTCAGTCGTTTTTGAGTTATCGTTACTACAACATCCATCCTAACACACACACACACTAACACACACACACACAGACATCATCGCGAAAATATTAAAATCGTATTCTAGGGACCCCAAAACGTGTTTATCAATTGAAAACTCACTACCCAATTTTTAGCATGATTCCTATACCTCTCTTATCTGAAGGGCGAGAGGTAAAAATGGGACAAAATTGAAAAGAAAATAAAAAAACAGAAAATTAAAAAACGATACAAAATGGAAAAAGAAATGGGAAAATCTGGAAAAATTAGAAAAAATAAAAAAATGGAAATTTTCTTGGAGAAATCTCTAAATTATGCCCTAAAATCGAAAATAAATTATCTAGTCTTCTTAATAAACTTCAAATCGAAGGATCGAGTGATATCCGATATTAAAAATATTGACGAAAGTAAGGAGAAACGATACATTTTCTTATTTTACACAAGGATTAAAAAATAACGTTGTAACAATAAAATCAAGATTTAAACTAAAATCGATGATACTATAAAACTCAAATTAATGATCACTTAGAAGTATATAGTGATTTTTTTTAAATCTCGTATGAATCAATTAATTCTTAAAAAACATGAAATTTTAAACGTTTAAATAAATAATTAATATTCGAATATATTTCGACGTCTAATAATACGGATTTTATTAAAATTGAAATTGAGGCAAAAAATTTTTATATAGAAATGAACTGCAGCCTTTGTCATGCTGACGTAGATTAAAAACTATCACAGGTAATAAGACGATGCGTTTTATCCGTTAATTTTGAATAATTTAAAAAAAAAAAAAAACATTAAGGGCTCAAATTTTGCTATTATATTCAAAATAGTGAAATTTTGAAATTTAAAGTTCCTTGATTTTTTTCTCGGAAACTGAAAGGAATTAAAATTTAAAAATACAAGAATCAATAGATAATATTACCTAATTTATTTTGCCAAAATTTTAATTTCTTACAAAATTTGTTTCTTGAGATAACCTTGTCCGAAAATTACAAAAGATGCCGTTTTTATCTGATTTTATGTTGTTTGGCTGGAGTTGAAAAAATGCGATTTTCAAATTTGTTTCATTTCGAATTATATTCATATCGATATTATTGACTATTTTAATGACAATTCAATATCCTCTTGTGATAACCTTACAAATAAAATTATAAATCAGAGTTCAAAGACACAACACATGACCCCGTATTATATTCTTTGTTGGATGCATTTTAATCATTTAAAATGATAAACTGTAAATAACCAATAACAGAAACAAATTTTATTTTTATGGAATAAATATTTATTTAAATAGAACAAATATTTCATATGCGGAATTTTTATATTAATTAAATTTCTCTTATTGTAGATTTTTTTTTAACAAAAAAGTAATTTGGAAAAAACTAACTTTTTGGTTTTTTTTTTAAATATCTTACAGATAGATAATTACTGTCTATGTGGATTATCTTTAAATATTTAAAAAAAATTCCAAAGTATTGTGAAATTAATTTTGTAACTAAAACTAGTTAAAATAACTAAGACAGATTAACAAACAAGTTTTAGTAATCGGTAAATAACAGATAACAATATTTTGTATGAAAAAAATTTTCTTTACAAAATTAACGTTATTTTGAAATAATTATAAATAATCAAAAATAAAATTTTTAAGATTGAATCTATAATATTCTAAAATATACAAAGATGAGCTCTTATTTGTAACGCTAAAAAATAAATAACAATGTTAATTATACAAAATTAAGTATAATTTCAAAAATCGAACTATCAAGATCGTTCCAAGTCAGAAACCTACAAATCAGACGTCCAAAAAAAAAATAAACGGTCAGTAAAATTAAAATAATTATCGTATTTTCATATTATCCTTGTATATTTTTAACTGTTTTGTTACAATTTAATAATTTAGATTTACATGGACAGGAGTAAGGTGTAAAAGGTTCAAATATTTTTATATGGATAGCTTTATGGGATAAATGGGGTCCAAATATTATTTTTTTATTTTGGAGACATAATTTTGACTGTTCTGAATAGAGATTTTCAAGGGTTTTTAAATGACATATTTCAAATCAAATTTCATGAAATATTGCATCTGTCATTTTTTGACAATGACACTTCCGTTTGACAGATGTACAAAAAGTAATTGGTTCCTCCAATGTATAACCGAAACCCATATACCAAATTTCAGCTTAATCGGATTAAGCGTGTGGCTTTTATCATGAAAGAATACAAACAGAGAGACAGACACACAGACAGATACATAGATAGACAGACAAGCAGATAGACAGACAGACTTCCGTCTGGAAATGGTTGGGTTAGGTTTCAGGGGACCTCAAAATTTAAGATGGATATTTCTATCTTTATCTCGAAATTTTTTTAGCTCGTTCACAATACTTTCTCTTCTCGAATGATGAGTCGGAAAAATAAAAATCAGAAAAAAATAAGAAAAAATAAGACAAAAAAAGAAAACATTGAAACAAATTGAAAGAAAAATCGGAAAATATTAAAAAAAAAATGAAAAATAAAATTGTGAAATACCAAAAAAAAATTTAAAAATCGCAAAAAAATAAAATGAAAAAGAATTCGTGAAACGAAAGAAATCGAAATTTATCTCAAAAATAGCAAAAATCGCAAAAAACAACCAAAAAACCGGAAACAATTGTAACCATAAACAAAATTATAACAGGAAAAGAAAAAAATTCAAAAGATTTTAAATAAATTGCAAAAAGTGTTAAAAATCTCTAAAAAAATCGCAACAAAATCTTAAAAAAACAATTGCAAAACATCAGAAGAATAAGAAAAATTAGAAAACAAATAAAAATATAGAAAAAAAAAAAACAAAATAACATAAGAAAAAAATGAAGAAAAATAAAAAAAAAATCGAAAAAAAAAACAGAAAAAAACAAAAAAACAGAAAAAATGATGGAAAAAATATCTGTTTCAGGATTATTAAAATTCAAAAATTCTTAATTTTACAAGTGATACATATGACGCAAATCTGCAAAGAATCAGAAAAAATCTGACAGGAGAATCAGAAAAAAATCACCAAAAAATAATATGTAAGAAAAAGTAAAAAGTAAAACAATTACAACAAAAATCAGAAAAAAATCAAAAGAAAATCAGAAAATATAAAAAGAAAAAAAAATTTCAGATATTTAATGTTAAAGATTCAAATTTTGACATTTTTTTATGTTTGACAGGTGACAGTTTGAGAAATAATTTTGCCTGTCTGAATAGAGATTTTCTAGGGTTTTCAAATGTCATATTGCAAGTTTAATTCCGTGACATATTGCATCTGTCATTTTTTGATAATGACACTTTCGTTTGACAGGTGTCGTATAAAAACTAATGGATTCTTTCGATGGGCAACCCAAACCCGTATACAAAATTTCAGCTCAATCGGATTAAACATGTGGTCTCTATCATAGAAGAATAAATACAGACAGACAGACTTCTATTTGGAAATGGTTTTAATCTTTATTTTGAAATTTTTTTTTACTTCGTTCACAATACTTTCCCTTCTCGGAGGTGGGTAGGGAAAGTAAAAATTAAGTAAAAATAAGATAAAAGTGATTATTAAAAAATGATACATGAAATTAATCAAGTAAGAAGTTTGTTTATAAATGACAAAAAAAAAATTAATAGACAGAAGAAAAAAATGAATGGGACATACTGTATATAACATTGAATATTTACCCGGAAATCGTAAATACGATATAGTTGCAGTTCTGACGTACGTATTGCGCCAAAAATAAGTATATAGAATCTGTAAATAACGTTTTTTTTTTTTTACGTTATAAATAATGTTTTTGTTTCCATTGCCAAGGATGGTTGGTAAAATAATTATCAATTAAGTCATTTGAGACGATTATTAAAATATAAATAACCTAATTTTAGAAAAATATCAACTTTTTGTATTTTGTAAACAAAAAACGATTTCCTTTTTAAATTTCCATTATTATTATTATTATTATTATTATTATTGTCGACGACAACCTTGTACCTAACCTTTAAAAATAACTATCGAGAAACATAACCAAACATTTAGTTCTATTTTCGTATCGAATGTAAACACCATCTATCATAGAAAATTGTCATTAGAATTGGCGTTATTCGATTGTTTACAATAGTAAGTTCAATGCCTTCTTCTAGACTTTATTCGTTATCATTATTTGTTCTCAACTGGCTTCTTGATTAAGTGGTTTTCGCTGCATATGTAATTGGAAACAAGTCCAATTTCTCGATTCTTTATATAAGAAGAAGACCGTAAAATGCACAAGATTTCTTTTTTTTTTAAATACTTTATATTTTGCACACTACTAAATTTATTCAATAAAGGTCATGTCTGACAAAACAAATATTTCAAGGCGAGGAGGGAGAAATTTATATATTTCCAATACAATACAAATTATATATATATTGTTTTAATTAAATGAATGCTTTTATTAAAATTAAAAAAAATTGTTTTTGATCCTTTCCCACCCCAGAACGAAAAAAATTTCAAGCAAAATAATTTTATATTAATTATGTATTTTTTTTTTAACATCTTAATTTTTAAACAGAAAAATAGTGTATAAAATTTTTTTATTAAACAGAATATATACAGGGAGGGAGTATTTTCAAGACGAATTTATTAGTTTTTTCAAAATTAAAATATCAGGTCCGGTTTCCGAGATATTTGGGGAAAACCGAAATTGATGATTTTTGTTTAACATCTTAATTTTTAAACAGAAAAATAGTGTATAAAACTTTTTTATTAAACAGAATATATACAGGGAGTATTTTCAAGACGAATTTATTAGTTTTTTCAAAATTAAAATATCAGGTCCGGTTTCCGAGATATTTGAGGAAAAACCGAAATAGACGATTTTTGTTTAACATCTTAATTTTTAAACAGATATTAGTGTATAAAACATTTTTATTAAACAGAATATATACAGGGAGTATTTTCAAGACGAATTTATTAGTTTTTTCAAATTTAAAATATCAGGTCCGGTTTCCGAGATATTTGGGGAAAAACAAGAAAACAAACGACCGAGAAAGGGGGGGTTTTTTCTGGCTATTCGTTCGTTTACTACCAAGTAAATCATAAAATTTATTATTTTTAACATACAAAAAAAAGAAGAGTTTAAATGTTATCGGGTTTCTTTTACCGATTAATACCATTTAAACAATTAGTGCCTGGGAGACCGAACTTATTCTCTTATTTTTTAAGTCATGAATGCTTATACTTTTTTTTATTTTTCCTATTTTTTACGGTTTTTCTGTTTTTCTCCATTCTTACCCGATTTCTCTGTTTTTTTTTATATATTTTTCCATATTTCATTTGTTTTTCACGATTTTTTCTATTTTTTCTTTTATTTATTCCTATTTGTTCCTATTCTTTCCTCTTTTATCCCATTTTTCTCCATTTTTTCCTATTATCTTCTCTTTTACCCATTATTCTCGATTTGTCTTTATTTTTATTAATTTCTCCTATTTTTTTCTGTTTTCCAATTTTTTCGTCTTTTTTCCGATTTTTTACATTATCTTTATTTTTCCCTATTATAGCAATGAAAAACGTTTTCGCTATTTTACCTAATTTTTTTATATTTTCGAATTTTTCCAGGGAAAAAATTTTTCTTATTTTTTTATATTTTCCCTCTTTTACCTATTATTTTCCCATTTTTTCTATTTTTCCCTATTTTAGCATTTTTACGGGAAAAAATTTTATACCCTTTTATAAAAAATAAATTTTCAATACAAAAATGTAGACATGATATTAAAATAAATAAAAAAAATAGTTGACAGCACTTCTAACCGAGAATGAAAATACCAAAAATTAAAC
This sequence comes from Neocrepidodera transversa, assembly GCA_963243735.1. Taxonomy (NCBI): domain Eukaryota; kingdom Metazoa; phylum Arthropoda; class Insecta; order Coleoptera; family Chrysomelidae; genus Neocrepidodera; species Neocrepidodera transversa. The sequence continues at coordinate 967,551 of OY725346.1, read as the reverse complement.
TTACAGGATTTTTTTTGGCAGGTAAAACCCACCGATTTTTGCAAGTGAGGGCATTTTCGGAGTCCTTAAAATCTGCAGAATCCGATGGTAATTTTGTCTGCTTAAGAGACCGCGTAGATTTTTGAGAATTGCGACTTTTACTCACAAAATTCGGAATTTTTCAAAATTTTATCTGTTTCGACCCCACTTTTTTGTAATTTTAATGCGTTCTAAAAATCAAAACTAAATTTTTTTATACGTTTTGGACCAATCCAAAGGTCGCCACAAATTAATTAAGTAAGAAGTTTGTTTGAGAATGACAAAAACAATGAATAGACGAGAAAAAAATCAACAATTTTTTTTTTAATGTCTGAATAGAATATTACAAAAAAGTTTGATATCATGATTTTTTTTATATGTGATGATAAAATATTTAGATGTTATAGTTTTAAATTTTCCTATACCTTTAGCCAAATGGCGACATCAGTTCTTAGTGCGTCGCCCCGGAGTACCACGGCAAATAATAATAGTTGTCCCTTTCCCGCACAAGCCTTCGGCTTCTGGGTTTCACTCGTAAAGGAGTGAAACGTAGGGCGAGTATTATTATTTTTATTATTTTCAATAATTTAATATAAAAAAGTTATTTTTAGAAATTACGTCGAAAGAAAATTTTGATTATTTAAAAAAAAAAAAAAAAAAATCCCGAAGAATATCCACGAATACTTTTTCACATATTTAATGTAATAGTTTCAAATTTTGATAAATTTTTTTATTTTTGACATGTGAAAGTTTGATAAATAATTTTGACTGTTCTGAATATAGTTTTTCAAGGGCAAATTTCGTGACATAATGCGTCTGTCATTTTTTGATAGTAACACAACCAAAGGCATATACCAAATTTCAGCTCAATCGGATTTGTCGCCTCAATCGTGGAATAATACACACAGAGAGACAGACAGACAAACAGACTTCTATCTGGAAATGGTCTTTTTTTGGCTTGTTCACAATACTTTCCCTTCTCGGAGATGAGTCGGGAAAGTAATTTAAAAAAAATTTTTTTTTTATTAAATTAACAAAGTGTTTTAAGCTTTGTTTATCATGTATATTTCTTATTATTCCGATTGGAGTTGCCAGTGAGATGATTTGTTTTGAACTGAAGCTGCCTCCATTTTGCAACTTTGATGACATATTTTTTTTTGAATATCACCAATTATATTTATTATATAAGTATAAAGATAATTTAAAAGGATAACATAACTAATTTTGTTAAACTTGTTTAGTATTTGTTTAGTTATGTTTAGCATATTTGCTTATTTCTCCATTTTTTATATTTGTTCCCAAAGGTGGCAACGTCGCCTATTGAGTAACGAAATGAACCTGTGCTGCGACACGGGATATAAAAAATTTTAATTCGTTATATATACTTATCTAGAGCGCTTCGCAGATTTTGTTGCAAGCCGCCACACACGTTGTAATTAAAATCAAATAAATTTCAGTTTTATCAGTTCTAATGAAAGTGCAATTTTAATTTGGTCCTTCGAGAAAGAAAAAGAACACATCCCCAAACAAAACTGTCGACAATTATTTTACGTTATAGCAATATTGAAAGTTTTCAAGGTCACGAATTTTAATTACGAACCTCAATACACATTTATTTGAGATTGTTTTTAGTAACCTACTTAAATCATTATTATTATTATTATTTGTGAATTTTAGAAAAATCTGCTTTTATTAAATTTTCGATTTTCCGTCACTTTTTAATTAATATGGAGATTTAACTATACATAAATAATAAGTTTTTCTCTGCGTCATATCCTAAAGTGAGACCCATTATTGAAAAGCCGGTCAAAAATAGAAAAATAACTTTCATTTTATAGGATTTAGAATAAAAATCATATCAAAAAATTCATAGAAATTTAGTCTTATAAAATACAAAAATATAGTTCATATTTATAAGAAATAACATATATTAATAGCTAAACAATGTAGAAAGTACAAATTTTTTTTTCTATTTTTTCACACCAGATTCGTATTCAGCCAACGCAAAAACCCCTAAATAACAAATTTCAAATGAATCCCACCGATTTTAAACATTGTGTCCGCCATTTTACATTTTATTCAAATTCGTATTCGAAAAAATAAGAAATTTCAAGTGAATCTCGACAATTTTAAAAATTTTTAAATTTTGTTTTTTCACACCAGATTTATATTTAGCTACTCCTAAACCCAAAACACCTGAATAAAAAATTTTAAGTGAATCCGACCGATTTTGAAAATTGCGTTCGCCATATTAGATCAGCCATTTTAAATTTTGTACACCAAATATTCAACCACCTCGAAAAATAAATTACCTAGCCATCTTATACTCCTTAACAACGTATAAACTCTAAATTGAAGGTTCAGCAATATCCGATATCAAAATTCTTGATTGTCTTTGGTTCTGCGCAGGATTTTTCATTGCGTATATATTCTATGTTACATTTCAAATACAATGCCGTTCGTCCCACCCAAATCGGAAAAATAGTAACGAAGGTAGCCCCGAATGCCCTTTTAGCGTTACTTCTGCGCAGCATTTTGTTTTAAGTAGTTATTCTACGTCACATTTCAAATACATTGTGCGCCATCTATCAGGTGATAGATGACAACATAGAGACGCACTCTGTCGGGTAGCATCCGAACTAGCTAAATTGTATTAAAGGAAACTTCCTGACGCCTCTTTCTGACACTCTGAATGTCCTATACCTCTCGCTCTGATTGGTGTATCTGATCTACTGAAAACGATCAAGATATAAACTAAAATCGATACTTGAGTGGCTTGAAGAAACTCGGTCGCAAGATTTAAAATTCTTGACGAAAGTAAGGAGAAAACAGTATATTTTTGTATTTTATACAAAACATCAAGAATAATGCGACTTAACATTAAAATTAAGAAGAGTTTGCAGTGGTAGCCCAATGAATCCTTCCGATCGTCCAACGAAAGTAAGGAGAAACGATAAATTTTCTTATTTTTGTACAAATATAAAAGAGAGCCATCAAGAAAACTACATTAATACGCTGTAACGATAAAAACAAGATTTAAGCTAAAATCGATAATACTGAAATAATGAAAGTAAGGAGAAAAAGTTAAAATGGCGAAAGTTAGGGAGGAAATGGTAATTTTTTTATTTTATACAAAAATTTAAAAAAATACATCAAGAATAATGCTACGTAATATTAAATTCAAGATTTAAACTAAAGTCGGTGATACTAAAATAACGAAAGTGTGGAGAAATGTCGAAAATCACTTTGTACTATATCTCAATCAGATTGATGTAAATTTTGTCCAGCTTTTTGGAAATCGGCTTCACTGTGACGTTCCGCTAAATTATTTCAGGAAGTTTTTAAAAAGTTTCGCATCGATAACAGAAAAATAGATCCGTCTATGAAATATATTTATGTTGGCAGACCACAAAAACCGGATTATGCAAAAACTATTATTTAATATTTTATCGAACTTTTCAGGTTTTCCCCGACTTCATTTTCTAGAAAATAATAATTCTGTTTTATTATAAATGTTTTCAAAAATCTGGAAAAAAAACATTTTTGATTTTTTTAATTGTATTATTAAAAAAATATTTTATTTTGTATTATTCTAATATTTATCAAATGTTTTTATTTTATCAAAATTTGGATATTACCAAAATTTAATTTTTTTTACCACTAGGATTTTTGTTTGTTTTACTTTTCTCATATTTAAAAAAAAATATGATATTAATATTTTTTTTCAAAAAACAATAATAAAAAAGTTCTCCATGTGATGCAAACTTGGTGATCTACAGGGTGGCGCAAATTTAATTAAACATTATTGAGATTTTGTAAAACCATTATAGATACAAAGTTGGTTAAATGGGAAAAATGATGCGTATGTTCAAGACGAATATTTACAAAATTAAAATATCAGGACCGCTTTCCGAAAAATTTGGGGAAAACCGAAATTGACAATTTTTTAATTTATTGAATGATTTTTCAACAACTAGTAGATATTTTTAACAAATATATTTAATTCTAAAAAAAGTATAGGTCACAGTTCGTGGCGATAAAACCAAACAAAGTAATTAAACCGAATATGGCTTGTATAGTTTGTTATGTTGTGAAATGTATGTTGGGCGCCAGGATGACGATATCGTAAATCGTTTATTAATAATCGAATCAAAAAGAGAATGAGTTGAGTGACTAGAGAGCTGTTTAAGCATAGACCACTTGGCAGTAAAATTAGCTAAAATCACTACAACATATAAAGTGTAAATCAAATACGAAATAATTCTAAAATAGAAACATTGTCGTTTTTGATGAGAGATTACAGACCCTAAAAATATTGGGACAAAAAGCGTCGCGACGTCAAATATTGCAATTTCTGCTAATGGTGTTAGTAGTTTAATTTATGAAATATATTGGATTTAAAAAAATAAAAAAGAACTGTCTGTCGAAATTATGGACGTCGGCGTCTCGACGCTGAATACTGAACTTCAGCGTTGGTAATTTGAAAATTGACCTTGAATAAATATTTTGTGTAATTATTTAGAGCTATAAATGTTTAGGATCGAAAAGAATTATTTCCACATGCTATAATTTTTGGAATTTAAATGGGAATATTAATAATGGTTCACATATTTGTTAACTTTTTGTATAAACAACGACAGTGTCTGAAAAAATGAAATTTGAATATGATGAAAATAATGCATTTTGTAAAATTGCTGGAAAAATTAATAATATAGAGGAAGAATTTTTCGGTAAATGAAATATTAAGCTGTTTTTGAAGAAAATAAAATTCATATTTTCAAAATATTTGTTTTTTTTTTCAAATCTAGATTAAATTTTTTATTTTATTCTATTTTTCACTTAATTTTTTTTTATTAAATTATGATTTGATAAACAGTTTTGTCATCAGAAAATTAATTAGTTAATTAACAAACTACAAATAGATTTTGCAGTTCTATGATATGTACATTATAATTTGTTATCTGTTAATAATATTTGAGAACGTTTTCTATTGTGTACAATAATAATTATAATAACGTCCTTATAGACGAATTGTAGTTGGCTGAATGATGAAAAAATATATATATATACAAGCCATTACGATCACATTAAAAAAAACCTTATAAAAAAAAATATATTTGAAAATATAGTAAATTGATCTATTAAAATTAAAGGATTTTTTGTAGATCAGTCTTGTTTATAATAGTAAAAATAAAAAAAAAGTACCATTTATATAACGCAAAAATTTATTTTTACAATAAAAATTAATATTTCACTATATTTGTTCAATGTTAACCTTAATGAACTCAATAAATATGTATCTACTATAAAATAACTTATAACTAGTTTTTGTTTATTTACAAAATCCACATAACTTTAAAAATAGTTTAAAAACTACGCAGAAATATAAAATTAATTGTTATAAACATTCAGAATGTTTTATCTACGTGAAAATAAGGAAAAAATTGCTTTAATAGAGACTTAAAAAGCGCCATTATCATATATTATGTTGGCTGAAATGGTTTTTGGAAGGGCGCTCGTATAATACTAATTATAGGAAGCTGCGATTTTCGCCAATCGATTATGTATTTAATTATTAATAGTCCGAGCGTGGCTTTTTTTTTTTAATTATTTTTAATAAATAAATTTGAAAAAAGTAACACAAACGCGCTCTTTTAATAAACATTTTAAGTAATCTTGAAAAAAACCGCTTATTAGAGAAAAATAGGAAAAGTAGCGAAAATAGGGTAAAGTAATGTTTTCTCGTTTTTTCTTATTTCTCTGATTTTTTTGCGATTATTTCCGATTTTTTGTCATTTTTTTTTTGGATTTTGCGATCATTTTTGATTTCTTGCGTTTTTTTGCTACTTCTGTTTCATATTTTTTTGCGATTTTTCGCTTATTTTCGTTTTTTTTTTATTTAATTTTTCCCGTTCTTTTATTGTTTCGATTTTCTCTAATTTTTTCTTGTTTTTTTTCTGTTTTGTTTTTCCAATTTTTTTCGATTTTATCAAATCTTTCCTTATTTTTTGCTCCGTTGATTTTACATCTGTTATATTTTGATTTTTTTGTTTTTTTTTCAAATACATTCAGATTTTTTTTTAATCTTCTTATTCTGGTTTTTCGATTTTTGTCGATTTCTAATTTTTTTTTTTTTTAAGATAGTCTGCAATTTTAATGAGTTTAATTCAATGAAAATTTTGTTTTTTTGAATTAATTTTGTTATTTATTATGAGCTTTTGTATTCACATAGCAGCAAAATTCTAGAATGTATACTACCAATTGTATTTTAAATAGCAATTGACACTAATAAACAAAACAATTTGCACAATTGTTGATAATATGTCCCATGTAAATCAGTTTCAAGTTTGATGTACTACACGATTTTTTTTTTTTTTTAACGACCACAATCATAAAAATGTTGGAATTTTACAAGGTAACATGTTTTTTAAAACCCTATTTGTAAATTATAAATAAACAAGTTCATGGCTATATTTATTTAAAAAAAAAAAACTCCTTGAATCACGTCAAGTTCATTCAAAATTAAAAAAAAATATATTATATAATTCTTTGGCTTAGATTTAAGCCTTAAATAAAACTAGATCCTACGTATCTACATAGTTAAAATAAAAAAAAATAATTGAATTGTGATCAATATTTAACACCATAACTGCCAGTTTAATGAACTAAATGAGTTATGAATAATTCAGTGTTGCCAAATAATCAGATTTTAACATCATTTTAATAAAATTCTTATATATTTTAGTCAATTAATTCTTAATATAAAAACTATTACAGCGTTGCCGGTTCTTACACAGCAACAGGAAATTTTAAATGTTATGCTGTATTTAATGCATTAAATAAATAAATAATGGTTCATGTGCTAAATTTATTGAAAAATTTTAATTAAATTTTAATCAATTAATTCTTAATATAAAAATTATTACAGCATTGCCGGCTCTTATACGGCAACAGAAAATTTTAGATTTTATGCTGGATTTAATGAATTATAATTTTTTTCAAAATGTAAATAATGGTTCATGTGCTAAATTTAGTGAGAAATTTTAATTTTATTTTAATCAATCAATTCTTAATATAAAAATTATTACAGCGTTGCCGGCTCTTACACGGCAACAGGAAATTTTGCTTAATTTAATGAATTATAATTTGTTTCAAAACGTAAATAATGGTTCATGATATAATAAATTTAGTGAGAAATTTTAATTTTATTTTAATCAATTAATTATTATATACCGAGTGTCCCAGAAGAGTTTCTGACCCATTTTAACTTCAAATATCTTGGAAGTTGTAAATAATAGGGAGGTGCGGTTTTAATTGAACAATTTATTTTTATATAAAGTTTTTTCAAATACAAATATCGTCGATTTTCAATCAAATTATACATTTTCCGATTTCAGCTGGAATAAAAATATATAGGGTGTTTCCTTATACTGTTGTCTTGTTATCGAACATTGTTATAAAATTTTTAAGTCTGATGATGGCTATTGAGTCGAAACTAGTTGCCACCTAAATATATTTATGGTACATGATTTTTGTGTGTTTCCCCGAAATGAACCAATACCCTCTTCTTTCATTTTATCTCGAAATTGTTATGCTACTGATTTATTTATTGATAAGAAACCTGAATAATTTTAATAATAATTAACAAATATTGATTTTGTTAATGACTTGTTAATTTTATTTTAAATACAACTTCGACCTTAGTTAATTATGTTGTTTACCGTACGCCAGCTAATACGCAAAAAGAGATAATTCTTCTATAGATCAACAATAGATTTGCTTAAACGAAAAAAAAAAAAAAATAAATCATGTAGCATTATTTTTTTAAGACTCTGTATAAGTTTTTTAAAAATATTTCCCCTCACTAACGAAGATTTAACGTACGTCGTAATATGTAATATTTAAAAATTTAATTGTTAAGCCATTTTATCGGAAACCGGAAGTCCGCCATGTTGGATTTTTATGTCGCATAATTCGAAATTTTATTTAGTATGAACTACCAAAATTTTAAATAAATCAATTTATTAATTTGGAAAATATGAGATTGTTAAGCCAAAAAATTTTATTGACAACGTTTCGACATGTTCATGACATCTACAATATTTTTGAAGTTACAATTAACATTTATAATTTTAAATAAAATAAGTGGTTTTTAATTCAATTTAAAAAAAATTAATAATGTTAATTGTGACTGTAAAATAATTGTAGATATGAAGATGACATCAACATGTCGAAACGTTGTTATCTAATAAAAAAAATTAAAATGCTAGTAATTTTTTCTTTTATGCCTTTTCAATAATAAAAAACAAAACCTTCAAAAAATTATAAATCTGATTATGATTGTAAAAACATTGTAGATGATAACCTGAATATGACATAAACATGTCGAAACGTTGTTTTTTTTTTTAATAAATTGTTTTTTCTAAAATCTGTCAGTGTCAAAAAAGTACAGAAGCTATAGGTCAAAGAATTTGAAAGGCGTTGAAAATATCTATTCAGAACAGTCCAAATCCTCAATCAACAAAACCCCCCAAACCCCCCATCGTTTTTATTTTATTTCAACATTAAACACATTAATTTAAAATTGTTCACTAAATTTAGGACATGAACCATTATTTGGATTTTGAAAAAAATGCATTAAATACAGCATAAAATCCAAAATTTCCTGTGGCCGTGTCAGAGCCGGCAACGCTGTAATATTTTTTATATTAAGAATTAATTGATTAAAATAAAATTAAAATTTCTCACAAAGTTTAGCACATGACCAATTATTTACATTTTGAAAAAAATTATAATTCATTAAATCCAGCATAAAATCCAAAATTTCCTGTTGCCGTGTAAGATCCGGCAACGCTGTAATAGTTTTCCCAATTTTTGGTTTGCAAATCTAAAAGCTCGTATCTGAATTTTCAAATCTTATGGGATAAGGAGCCCAAAAATTAAAAAAAAGCAAACTTAAAGGGTACGAGGACCAAAATGGAAGGCGTAAGTGGTAAAAGGGAGCAAATATTTTTATATGGACAGGATTAAGGGGTAAACGGTAAAGGGACTACATATTTTTATATGGACAGGAGTAAGAGATAAAGGAACTACATTTTTTAGGACAGGATTAAGGGGTAAATGATAAAGGGACTACAAATTTTTATATGGACAGGAGTAAGGGATAAAGGAACTACATTTTTTAGGACAGGATTAAGGGGTAGATGGTAAAGGGCCTACATACTTTTATATGGACAGGAATAAGGGGTAAACGGTAAAGAGTCTACATATTTTTATATGGACAGGAGTAAGGGACAAAGGAACAACATTTTTTAGAAGGACAGGACTAAGGGGTAAATGGTAAAGGGACTACATATTTTTATATGAACAGGAGTAAGGGTTAAAGAAATTACATTTTTTAAAAGGACAGAATTAAGGGGTAAATGGTAAAGGGCCTACATACTTTTATATGGACAGGAATAAGGGGTAAACGGTAAAGAGTATACATATTTTTATATGGACAGGAGTAAGGGATAAAGGAACTACATTTTTTAAAAGGACAGGATTAAGGGGTAAATGGTAAAGGGACTACATATTTTTATATGGTCAGGAGTAAGGGGTAATTTTCTTGAAATTTTTTCCGATCTTCTCCAAATTTTCCGATTTACTCCAGTTTTTTAGTTTCTTTCAGATTTTGTTTTTGATCTTTTTCGGTATTTCCAATTTTTACCGGTTTTTTCAGATTTTTTCAGTCTTCTAAAAAATTTATTTCTTTCAGTTTGTTCTAATTTTTGACCCGATTTATTTCGATTTTTTCAATGTTTACAGGATTTTTCAAATTTTTACAGGCTTTTCCTATTTTTTCAATTTTTTTATCAATATTTTTAGTCTTTTCCAAAATTTTCCGATTTGTATAAATTTTTTCTGCTTTTTTCCGATTTTTTCAATTTTTACCCATTAATTCCGATTTGTTCCATTTTTGTTTACTTTTTTACTGTTTTTTTTTTTTCAATTTTTTTTTCCGATCTTTCCAATTTTTTAAAGTTTTTCCAATTTTTTTATCAATTTTTTTTAATCCTCTCCGAAATTTTCCGTTTTGTTTAAGTTTTTTAGTTTTTTTTTGTGTTTTTTCAAATTTTTCCAATTTTTTCTTTTTTTTCAATTTATTACCATTTTTTCGACTACATATTTTTATATGGTCAGGAGTAAGGGGTAAAGCGACTGCATTTTTTAGGACAGGACTAAGTGGCAAATGGTAAAGGGACTACATATTTTTATATGGTCAGGAGTAAGGGGTAAAGGGACTGCATTTTTTAGGACAGGACTAAGTGGCAAATGGTAAAGGGACTACATATTTTTATATGGTCAGGAGTAAGGGGTAAAGGGACTGCATTTTTTAGGACAGGACTAAGTGGCAAATGGTAAAGGGACTACATATTTTTATATGGTCAGGAGTAAGGGGTAAAGGGACTGCATTTTTTAGGACAGGACTAAGTGGCAAATGGTAAAGGGACTACATATTTTTATATGGTCAGGAGTAAGGGGTAAAGGGACTGCCTTTTTTAGGACAGGACTAAGTGGCAAATGGTAAAGGGACTACATATTTTTATATGGTCAGGAGTAAGGGGTAAAGGGACTGCATTTTTTAGGACAGGACTAAGTGGCAAATGGTAAAGGGATTACATATTTTGATATGGTCAGGAGGAAGGGGTAAAGGGATTTCATTTTTTAGGACAGGACTAAGAGGCAAATGGTAAAGGGACTACATACTTTTATATGGACAGAAGTAAGGCTTAAAGTGACTACATTTTTTAAAAATACATGATTAAAGGGTATATGATAAAGGGACTACATATTTTTATTTGTATTGTGCCACACGTGATGCACGTAATAAGTGAAAAGTTAACGATAATCAAAGTGAGAAAATATTTGTTGAATTATAAAATTAGAATAACGATCACTTGTCGTTCATTAAAATTTGTAAAATTTCGTTTAAAAATATAAATAATAATTATTGGCCTACTTTATAAATTTTATACGACGATTTTAGAATTTAATTATAATTTTTTGTGCATTGCAAAATTACAATATAATTCGTAGTATACCTACGTATAGTATTGCGTTTGAATTGTTTACTTCCTCATTTGAAAAATAGTTATCAAAGTCAAGGTCGAGCGTTACGTCAATACTGGCATAAACACAAAAATTTCTCTATACCTTTACAAATATTGGACTTGTTTAAAGTGTCTAATTATAAATAGATAGATATAGGTAATCAAATTCTTTTAGACATACAGAATGATTTATTTCTTGTTTTTATAATTTTTAATAGATTTTTTTTTTGGTTAATTATTGAAGGTGGTCTTTTAAAGACGAAACGTTATTTAAAACAAATTATTTGACCTTTAATAAAAAAACGTTTTATACAAGTGGTAGTTAAATAAAACGAAAATTTTTAATTTCAGTTTTCTCCAAATATCTAGGAAACCGGATCTGATATTTTAATTAAAAAAAAAAAACAATGAATTGGTGTTAAAAATATCTTTTTTAATGTATGTCCCAAAAAGAAATGGTTATCCTGCATTTCACCAAAAAAAATTTTTGATAAAAAATCCTTTTACAGAGAAAATATTAATTAAATATTGATAGAAATTAAAAATTTTGTCAAAGTTGAATTTTTTCTATTACATTACGACCTGTTTGGAAAGTGAATATTTTTATGTTAAATTTTAATTTAACTTTAAAAATTTCTGCGGCTTCGCGAAAAGAAAAATTTTCTCATTTCAATTTTATCTTAAATAGACAATTTTTTTATACGACGATTTTTTTCTTGTTTTTTTTTACCAATTTTTGCTGTCTTCTTCAAAATTTTCGGATTTGATCCAGTTTTTTAATGTCCTTCCGGTTTTATTCGGTTTTTCAATTTTTTCCGGTTTTTAAAATTTTTACCGGTTTTTTCCAATTTTTTAAATTTTCCGATTTGTTCCAGTTTTTTTTTTACTTCTTCCGGTTTTTCAATTTTTTCTAGTTTTTTTTTCTAATTTTTTCAACATTCTCCAATTTTTTTCGGTCTTTAAAGTTTTCCGGTTTGCATTTTTTTTAATTTTTACGATTTTTTTTCGGTTTTTTCACTTTTTCCAGTTTTTCCAACTTATTCAATTTGTTTAAATTTTTTCGGTCGTCTCCAAAATTTTCCAATTTGTTTCAGTTTTTTTAATTATTTCTGGTTTTTTCGGTTTTCACTTTTTTCCGATTTTTCAGATTTGTTCCAGTTTTTTTAGTTTTTTCTGGGTGTTTTCTGTTTTTTTCAATTTTTACCGGTTCTATAGATTTTTTTACCAATTTTCCGATTTATTCCAGTTATTTTATTTTTTCCGGTTTTTCCAATTTTTTTTATTTTTTTCAATTTTTTTACCATTTTTTCCGGTCTTCTCCACAATTTTCTGGGTTATTCCAGTTTTTTTAGTTTTTTCCGATTTTTTTTTTCAGATTTTTTTCAGGTTTTCCAATTTTACCGGTTTTTTCAGTTTTTTTTCAATCTTCGATTTTTTTCAGTTTTTGTAATGTTTTTTTTCGATTTTTTCAATGTTTGGAGGGTTTTTCAAATTTTTAGAGGCTTTTCCTATTTTTTCAATTTTTTTCAATTTATTTACCAATTTTACCAATTTTTTTGGTCTTTTCCAAAATTTTCCGATTTGTTTCAGTTTTTTCTGGTTTTTTCCGGTTTTTTCAATTTTTACCCATTAATTACGCTTTGTTCCATTTTTTTTCTTTTTTTCCAGTTTTTTTATTCTGTTTCTTTTTTCAATTTTTTTCCGATTTTTCCAATTCTTTAAAGTATTTTTAAATTTTTTCAATTTTTTTACCAATTTGTTTGATCACCTCTAAAATTTTCCGAATTGTTCCAGTTTTTTAAATTTTTGCCGTTTCTTTTCGGTTTTTTCCAATTTTGCCGATTTTTTATATTTTTTTTCAATTTTTTTTACCATTTTCTTCGGTCTACAAATTCGGCTTTCGATTTGTTCCACTTCTTTTTAGTTTTTTTCCGATTTTTTCTGTTTTTTTTTCGATTTTTTCAATTTTTAACGGTTTTATCCAATTTTGTCAGTTTTTTTTTTAACAATTGTTTTCAGTCTTCTCCAAAATTTTCCGATTTGTTCCAGTTTTTGTAATTTTTCTCAGTTTTTTTTTCGATTTTTTCCCATATTTTTAATTTTTTTAAATTTTTTATCGTTTTTTCGGTCTTCCAAAATTTTCCAATTTGTTCCAGTTATTTTAATTTTATTACGTTTCTTTTCGGTTTTTTCAATTTTTTCCAATTTTTGCAATTTTGTAGATTTTTTATAATTTTTGTTCACCAATTTTTTCGGTCTCCAAAAATTCGGTTTCCGATTTGTTCTAGTTTTTTTAAGATTTTTTTTTCAGTTTTTTACCGATTTTTTTGCGATTTTTCCATTTTTTTTTCAGTTTTTTTCGACTTTTCCATTTTTTTTTCGGTTTTTCCTGTTTTCGATTTTTTCCCTTATTATTTAAAAAAATTATCAATAATATATTGATTTATTTTCTGAATGAAATTTTTATTAATTGATATTTATTAAAAAAAAAGTCGTGTAGTACTCTAAATTCACAATAAAAGGAAGTTCGGCAACTAGTTTCGACTAAAAAACCATCATCAGATCTAAAAGTAACCTATATTCGAATACAATAAAATTACAGTTAAAAAAACTTAACATCATATGTTATCTTGTCTGAAATAGTTTTAGGACGGGCGCTCCCTTAATATTAAAGATAGGAAGCTGCAATTTTCACCAATCGATTCTGTATTTAATTCATGAAAGCGCGACTGTGGTATTTTATAATTATTTTTAGCAACCATGCAAGTCAAGTGGTGTAAAAGTAGATAATTTTTTATTTTAGATTTGAATTTATGGGTCTAAATCAATATTTATTATTTCCCCTGTATAGGATTAAAGCTAAAAATTTAAATAGCATATAATTATTTTGTTTATATTTAGCTATAGACAGTTCAACGGGTACTTAATCACGAGTACCAAACGTGTGTTTTTTTTATAGGTTACATAATAATTACATAAATTAAAACGGTTACAAAAAGAAAATAGCAAAACACAAAAAGCATATTTATTTATTTTTAAAGAAATGTTTGATATGTGGCAACAATGGATCTAGAACAGCACAGCTGACCTTTGGTTATTGTAAATGTATGAGTATTATATATTTGTTGATACGATTCGAGACAGTTAATTATCAGTAAAAGGTTTTTTTCAGGTCAAAGGTACATGGCCCCTTGTAAATATTGAACTTTTAAATATCATTTCCGGAATAGAAAAAAATTATTACGAGGGTAGTTACTAAAATTCAAATTATAACTACTATGAATATTTTTATATATAAAAAATACTAACTTACCTTTTTTCGAAGATGTAGTAGCTTTTTCCTTATCATTTTCCTTTTGTTTATCTAAAAATAAAAAATTCTGAATGAATTAAATTCCAGTTTCCCATTTACTATTAGGGCTAATCCCGATACTGTGTTTACTGAAGAAAATTAGAAAATAGTGTCATCGATACACAAATAAATTTCACCTGTCGATCGAAATTGGACGAAAATTTCCTTTCTTTATTCCCAGTTCAAGGGAAAATGTTTAGATAAATTTAGGGAAAATCCTCAAGCGTGTATATCTGTTAAATTTGTTTTTCCAAAGAGGAAATATAAGTTATGAAAATTAATAACAAAGTTTATTGGAATTTTTTTTTGACATTTTTGAAAAATATTAAGATTCTGAAATGATTTTTTGGAACGAAGTTCACGTAACGAAATAGCGTTATGCCCCCTCTAGGAGACCTCTCTTTCACTTGCCGTCTGTCTTTCTTTTTTTTTTTAGAATCTTCTTTTTTCATAATTCAACTATTTTAGATATTTTTTTCTTTTTTCTGTTTTCGATTTTTCTAATTTTTCCTCATTTTATCCCATTGCACTGTTTTTTTTCAATTTATTTCTTTTGTTTGCCTATTTTTTGTCATTTCTCTGGCTTTTTCGATTTTTCTATTTTTTATTTTTCCCGGGTAATTTTTGTTCCGATTATTTGTATTTGCAATTTTTTCTGATTTTTTTTCGATTTTTTGGGCATTATGGGATTTTTTGCCATTTTCAATTCTTTCGAACTCTTACTTTTTTTTAAATTTGTTTTTATTGTTACAATTGTTTAGGTTTTTTTTTATTTTTTTTGCGATTTTTGCGATTTTTCCGATTTTTCAATTTCTTGCCATTTTTTTGCAATTTTTTCTGATTTTTGGGATTTTTTGCCATTTATTTCAATTCTTTCACTTTTTTTTTAAATTTGTTTTTTTTTTGTTACAATTGTTTCCGTTTTTTGTTTTTTTTTGCGATTTTTTCAATTTCTTTGGATTTTTTCTGATTTTTTGGGATTTTTTGCTATTTATTTCAATTTTTTCGAATTCTTTCATTTTTTTTTAAATTTATTTTTATGGTTACAATTGTTTCCGGTTTTTTTTATTGTTCTTTGTTTTTTTTCCAATTATATCGATTTTTTTTGTTTTTTCGTTTTTTCCAACTTCTTTGATTTTCTCGTTTTTCCGTAATTTACAATTTTGTTTTTCATTTTTTTTCCAATTCTGATTCTTTTAATCTTTTTCCACTTTTTCCTTTTTTTTCTTATTTTTTCGATTCTTTCATTTTTTCTCGGTTTTTTCTGATCTTTCTGATTTTTTGTTTCTTTTTCTCATTCTTTTTTATTTTCTAATTCTTCCGTTTTCTGCTTTTTTCTTATTTTGTTCTTATTCTTCTCATTTTTTTCGATTTTTCAGTTTTTTAATTTTTTTTCTCATTTTTCTGTTGATTTTTGATTTTTTTAAATATTTTCTGGTTTTTTTATTTTGCTTTTTTGATTTTTTTCTTTTTTCTCCGATTTTGTGGGATTTATTTCAATTCTTTCTTTATTTTTTAAATTTTTTTTTGTATCTCTTTTGTTTTCTGATTTTTTCTTATTCCTATGGTTTTTTCAATTTTTTCTGATTTCTTGATATTTTTTAATTTCCCCGGTTTTTCCTGAGTTTTTATGGGTATTTTCTCATTTTCTGATTTTTTCCTTTTTGTTCTTTTTTGTTTTTTTTTCTTATTCCTCTGATTTTTGCGATTTATTTCAATTCTTTCTTTATTTAAAATTTTTTTTATGGTTACAATTGTTTGTTTTTGGTAGAATCTTTTTTAATTATAATTGATAATTCACTATTTTAGAGAAGTTTTTTTTATTTTTTTTGTTTCCGATTTTTCTAATTTTTTCTCATTTTATCCCATTGGTCTGTTTTTTTTTCTTTTGTTTTCTGGTTTTTTCTCATTCCTCTGGTTTTTCGATTTTTCTAATTTCTTGTAATTTTTTTGATTTTGCCATTTTTTTTTTCTGGGTTTTTCTCGTTTTTTTTTCTCTAATTTTCTGATTTTTGATTTTTTGTTTTTTGGTTTTTTTTTTCTTATTCCTCTGATTTTTTGTGTTTTGTTAGAATTTTTTTTTAATTTTAAATTTTTTTATGGTTACAATTGTTTCCGTTTTTTCTGTCTCTTTCTACAATTTTCTTGTTTTCAAATTCTTTCAGGTTTTTTTTGCTTTTTAATTTTTCTGAATTTTTTAGTTTTTTTCTTATTTCTCTGATTTTGAGCGATTTATTTCAACCTTTCTTTATTTTTTAATTTTTTTTTGATTGTTACAATTTTTTCGGTTTTCTGTTTTTTTTTTGCGATTTTTTGCATTTCTTGCAATTTTTCGCGATTTTCCAATGTTTCCTTCTTTTTCTTATCTTTTTTGGTTTTTTCCCATTTTTTCTTATTCTTCTCATTTTTTTTCGGTTTTTTAGATTTTTTTTCTCATTTTTCTGTTATTATTTTGATTTTTTCTGTTTTTTTTTTTAATTTTTTTTTCTGGTATTTTGATTTTTTTTAAATCTTTTTCTGGTATTTTGATTTTTTTTTGTTCTTTTTTTCAAATTCTTTAGTTTTTTTTTTGCTTTTAGTTTTTTTCTTATTCATCTGATTTTGTCTGATTTATTTCAATCCCTTCTTTATTTTAAAATTTTTTTTATGGTTACAATTGTTTCTTTTTTTTTTGTTTTTGTTTTTTTTGCGATTTCTTCCAGTTCTTGCAATGTTTTTATAATTTTTCGTGATTATTTGCGATTTTTTTGATTTTCTTTTTTCCAAAATTTTCTGATTCTTTCAACTTTCTCCCATGTTCATTTTTTTTCTTATTCTTTCCAATTTTTTCGATCCATATATTTTTTCTCAGTTTTTCTCATTTTTTTCTCATTCTGTTTTTTTTTCTAATTATTTTCTCATTTTTCTGTTGTTTTTTGATTTTTTCTCATTTTTCTGTTGTTTTTTGATTTTATTCTGTTTTTTTTTTTTGGAATTTTGATTTTTTTATTCTTTTTTCTGGTATTTCGATTTTTTTTGTTCTTTTTTTCAAATTATTTCAGTTTTTTTTTTGCTTTTTGTTTTTTCTGGAATTTTAGTTTTTTATTATTCCTCCGATTTTGTGTGATTTATTTCAATCCTTTCTTTATTTTTTAATTTTTTTTAAGGTCAAAATTGGTTTTTTTTTGCGCTTTTTTCCATTTCTTGCAATTTTTTTGCAATTTTTTCCGATTGTTTGCGATTTTTTTTGATTTTCTCGTTTTTTTTTCTGTATTTTACAATTTTATTTTTCACTTTTTCTTTAATTTTTTCTCGGTTTTTTTCTCGTTTTTTTCTAATTTTTCCTCATTTTTTTCTCATTCTGTTTCTTTTACTAATTCTTTCGTTTTCTAATTTTGTCTCATTTTTTCTTATTCTTCTCATTTTTTTTCAGTTTTTTAGATTTTTTTTCTCATTTTCTTTTTTTTTAAATTTTATTTCTGGATTTTTAGTATTTTTTCTTATTCCTCTGATTTTGTGCGATTTATTTCAATCCTTTCTTTTTTTTTTTTGATGGTCACAATTGTTTCTGTTTTTGTTTTTTTTACGATTTTTTCCATTTCTTGCAAATTTTTTCCGATTGTTTGCGATTTTTTTGATTTTCTCGTTATTCTGTATTTTACAATTTTATTTTTCATTTTTTTCCAATATTTTCTGATCCTTTTAACTTTTTCTTTCTCGCTTTTTTTTCTAATTTTTCCTCATTTATTTTCTAATTCTGTTTGTTTTTCTTATTCTTTCGTTTTCTATATGTGTTCTCATTTTTTTCGGTTTTTTAGATTTTTTCCCATTTTTTTTTGTTGTTTTTTGATTTTTTTCTGTTTTTTATTATTATCTTTGGTTTTTTATTTTCTGTTGTTTTTTTAAATTATTTCAGGTTTTTTCCATCTTTTTCTTATTTGTTTCTTATTCTTCTGATTTTTTTCGGTTTTTACCGATTTTGATCGATTTCTTTCCATTTTCTTCGACTTCTTCGGGTTTTCCAATTTTTTCTCATTTTTAAAATGTAAAAAAATAACATAAGGAACTTTTTTCCTGACGGGGGTCCCCCGACCGAACGATTTGTTTTTTTTTAATACAACAAGCTTTTTTGTTTATAAAGATTTTTTATTTTCTGATAACAAAAGAGGAAGGGATTATACATGGGCGTATTCACTTTTTATAGGATCGAACACGATTTTAAACGTTTTTTACTGTTCCCTTTTCCCGAACGTGAATGTATAAAATCAACATAAATCAGTGTTTTGGAAACCTTTAGCATCACCACTATTGGATGATAGCAATTAAATTCCGGCTAGATAATCTCATTAACGGGGCATCGAATTAACACCGCCGATATTCAGTTACGGATTGACATTAATTTTAATTTGTTTAATTAAAGAATTGCCCCAGCTGAATTGCTGGCCTGTAATTTGTAATTTCGATTGAAAAGAACCATTAGTTGTAATTTGGGTTAGATAATATCCTCCATACAGAGTCATTTTTTATCTATAAATATAATATAACACATCTGATAAAAGATATAAAAAAACCTGGCAACACAGCAATCTGTCATCTTTTGACGTCATACTTTTCTTAACGTAAATAACGTAATTGATATTGTAACGGATTAATTTTAATTGTAAGTTTTCTAAAACGAATATTTTTTAGTTTATTCTTCATTAAACCTAAATTTAAGAGATAAATATCATTATTTCTATATTTATTTTATTATTCAATATAGGCTAATACGGTCCTGTAGTTGATACAATAAAATTTTATTAAGCTGATACTTTATCAGGAATAAATTGTCAACCCAATGAAATTCTAGAATTTCAACTTTCCAATCGATTTTGATAACCATATACCAGTCTAGGTGAACAACAAGGAATAAATTTTAATTGTAAATATCAGTGAATTTCAAGGTCATTCCTAATCGAAAATAAAACCAGGTTAGAATACTTTATAAAAATAGTCAAAATATCGCAAACATTAGATTTTTATATCCAATTTAAAAATAATTATAACCATTATATAAATACAACAAAAAAAAGTAAATAAATTATAAATAGTGGTTGATGATTGATAACACATTATCTATATACATATTGGAACTCACCGGTAGATTTAGTTGATTTGACTTTTTGAAGCTTCTTCACCGATCGAAGGGCTTTTGATGAACGTTTTAAATTCATTTTTATAAAACAAACTTTAAAGTCTCATAAACTAAATTTTAAAAATAAAAACTATAAAATTCTTCATAAATAACAATACACGCCATTACTATGTATATGACAGCTGATTTATCGATGTTGTGATTGGTTGATTGGCATAAGTCGCATTTCGCAGTCTTTATTTAAATTTTTATTTTTAACTTGCCATACGTTTAAAAAATTGTTTATTCATACAAAGTTCAATATGTCTACATTTTTATGTATCAATAAATTAAATTATTTATTTTTTAAATAAACAGTATGTAGCATGTGGCGACATCTAGTATTGAATTATAAAATTAACCATAAATGACAGCTGATTTATCGATGCAGTGATTGGCATAAGTCGCATTCTTCATTTAAATTTTTATTTTTAGTTTGTTATATGTTTAAAAAAAATGTAAATCCGTGCCACGTTCAATATGTCTACATTTTTTTCGTATCAATAAATTAAATTATATGGCATGTGGCGACATCTAGAATTCAATTATTAAATTAACCGTTTGCATTACCACAGTAGAACCTAGTACAGTGACTCTCTCTTGGCGCCGAGGTTCACGTTTTTTTTTCGTGCAGCCATCGTTGTCATCTTGTCAGTGAGCACAGTCGCATGCTTTTGACAGTTAGATGTAGTGAGAGAGAGAGAGAGAGAAAGAAAGAAAATTATTTTCTGGCTATACTCAAATAAAACACAACCTTATAGAATTAAACAGTGATCGTTCTGTCTATTTTTTGGCACTTTTGGCACAATTGTGCTATATTTGACAACATTGTAAGTAGTATTCGCAAACTGGAGTCAAGGTTACATTTAAAAAGGTCAAAGGTGGGAAAACTTGTGGCGAGTTTTGAATTCCATTTGGGAACTGGTGGATTCGAATTCGAACTTAGGCAACATTTTCAGCACCTAAAATTTTGTATTTCATTGGAAATGAACCAGTGCACATTTTTTATGAACTTTTTATGTTTCAAATGCAACGCTGGTGCAAAACTAGTTTTACCAATGGAATTCGCTATTAGTACAAGAGTGTCAATATTTGGATAATTTTATTTAATAAACATTATTTTAAATTTATCACATGCAGCTTTTGTAATTTAATTAAATCGTAATATAGGTGATTAAAAAAAGTTGAGTTATCGGGAGACAAACATTCCATATTATACGCATGCGTCGTTAATGCCAGTTTAGTTTTTTCTCTGATTATTTAGAATAAAAATGAAAAAAAAAAGTAAAACTTCTATTCACATCAAATAAAAAATTGCGTTTATTTTTGCCTGTATTTCGTAAAACAACAGTTCCGAAAGGGACATTTTACGGGACAAGTAAGAAGTAAGGCGAGTCCTTGAGTCCTGTAAAATCCCTTTCGGATCATGTTTCGTATAATATTTTTCTGTAGACTTCGATTTTCGTGATGGCTGGGAAAAAATTATTTTTATTGAATATTTTTCGCTTGCTATGGAATATTTGTCTTCCAATAGCCTCACCTATAAGAAAACAAACCTAAGCTACCATCTGGTGGTAACGATAAAAAGTTATTGACAGTTGTCAATGTCAATAGTGTCAATCAATATGTATATGTCAAACTAGACGTAATAAATAAAAACAGACATACATTAATAAACTAAAAAAGTGCAATTAAGTGACCATTAAACCAATATTAATTAATTACATAACTAATCTAAGTAATACATTTTTATAATAGGATATTAGTAGTAACGAAAAACGTAAAATATCAAAAGTTAAATACCAACTAATTTCATTCTATAATTGTACATATTTGTAGTATAAAATGAGTGCTCCACCGCCCCAGTGCGACTGGCAGACCACAAGAAAATTAGTGAAAGAGAGGGGCCATTATTTGTTAGAAACTGGTACTTGGAGCGATTGTAGATTTATAGTTGGCACTGAACCAAATCAGCAAGTTTTGGAAGGACATAAACTTTTCTTAGCAATGTCTAGTCCTGTTTTTGAAGCGATGTTTTTTGGAGGAATGGCTGAAAAAGACCCTATTGCTATATTGGATGTCCAACCAGATGCTTTCAAAGCTTTGCTCGAGTAAGAATTTTCTGAATAATTACAAAATTACCGATAAAAGCTTTCATAATTGCATTCTTGTTTCTTAGTTTTGTTTTCATTTATAAAATTTCTATAGTAGATAATTTCCCACGAAATAAATTGCTTTATGATTTTATTAATATTTGCATCGTTAATTATTTAAAAATTTTTAGATATATTTACACAGATAAAATAAATCTTACTTCATTTGATCAGGCTTGCGAATTATGTTACGGTGCTAAAAAATATATGCTTCCACATTTAGTCGAAGAATGTACTAAATATTTGTGGTCGGATTTGTATCCGAAAAACGCCTGCAGGGCTTATGAATTTGCAAAACTATTCGAGGAACCTATGTTGATGGAAAAATGTATAAGAGTAAGTAAACAAGCTCTGCGGGGTGTCTCACAGAAAAAAATCCAATTTAGAAATGCCCAGAGACTAAAATCTAAAATTTCTAGATTATATCTTGAATTAATTATCTCGTGGCATGTAATTTCTTGAAAAATGAAAGATTATGGTAATAAAACTCAAAATTTTGTACCACACAATATATAACTTCGTTGTAACATTGAAGAGGAGGAATTTATTTTTATAGTTCCGGTTTTTTTGTGATTTTTTCAATTTCTTGCGATTTTTTTGCATTTTTTTTTCGATAATTTGTATTTGCAATTTTTTCTGATTTTTTTGTTTTGGGATTTCAGTTGCGATTTTTTTTGCGCATTTTAGGATTTTTTGCAATTTATTTCAATTCTTTTCATTTTTTTGCAATTTTGTTTTCGATTAAGTATTTATATTTGCAATGTTTTGTGATATTTTTCTTATTTTTTCCAATTTTTTCGATTCTTGTATTTTTTCTCGGTTTTTTCTCATTTCCCTACTTGTCTGATTTTTCTTTTTTGTTCTATATATTTTTTTCTTATTCTTCTCATTTTTTTTTGTTTTTTCCAGTTTTTTTTCTCATTTTTCTGTATTTTTTTTCTGGTTTTTCGATTTTTCTGTTTTTTTTCAAATTATTTCAGGTTTTTTGTTTTTTTCTGGTTTGTAATTTTTTTTTCTTACTGGTTCCACTTTTTTTGTTATTTTGCGATTTTGTCCATTTCTTGCAATTTTTATCCGATTTTTTGCGATTATTTGTATTTGCAATTTTTGTGATTTTTTTCCAATTATTTATGTTTTTTGACATTTTTTTGGGGTTTTGGTTGCGGTTTTTTTGCGCTTTTTAGGATTTTTTGCAATTTATTTCAATTATTTTCGTTTTTTTTTTGCTTTTTTCCGATTTTTTCCATTTCTTGCGATTTTTTTTTTCTTTAAAATGTAACAGATGGTTATATATATATTTTTTTTCCACGAACATATAATTACACACTTGAAAGTACAAATTGTGTTTTCTTTCAATTAATTTTTTTTCGTTAAGTATTTGTATTTTCAATTTTTTGTGATTTTTTTGCAATTCGTTGCAATTTTTTGACATTTTTTTGGGATTTTAGTTTCGATTTTTTTTTAAGATTTTGTGCTATTTTTTTATTTTTTTTTTTAAATTTATTTTAATGGTTACAATTGTTTCCGGGTTTTTATTGTTCTTTGGTTTTTTTGAGGTATTTAGCTTTTTTTTTGACTTTTCGTTTTTCCCATTTGACAATTTTATTTTTTATTTTTTTTTTCAATATCTTGATTCTTTCAACTTTTTCCAATGATTTTTTCAATTATTTCACATTTTTTCGATGCATTTATTTTTGCTCATTTTTCCGATTTTTTTTCTTGTTTTTTCTGTTTTTTTTTCTAATCTTTCGTTTTCTATTTTTTTTTTATTCTTTTTATTTTTTTTATATTTCTTTTCTCATTTTTTCTGTTGTTTTTTGTTTTTTTTTTTAAATTTTTGTTTTTTTTTTCAAATTATTTCTGGTTTTTTGTTTTTTTTCTGGTTTTTGTTTTTTCTTATTACTCTAATTTCGTGCGATTTGTTTTAATTCTTTTTTTTTTTGATGGTTACAATTGTTTTCGATTTTTTTTTTGTTTGTTTTTTCCATTTCTTACAATTTTTTTTGTCATTTTTTTGGGATTTTATTTGCGATTTGTTTGCGCTTTTTTGAGATTTTTTGCGGTTTATTTCGAATTTTATTCATTTTCAAATTTTTTCTTTTTCTCATTTTTTTTCGGTTTTTTTTTTAGATTTTTCTGTTTTTTTTTCTGGTAAGTTTAACTTTTTCTAATTTTTTTTCGGTTTTGTCGATTTTGGTTGATTTCTTTCGTTTTTCTTCAATTTGTTCGGTTTTTCCAATTTTTCTCATTTTTAAAAAGTGAAAAAATACCGTATGAAACTTTGTTCCTGACGGGGTCGCCCGACCGCGTGATATTTTTGTTTAAAGATTTTTTTATTTTCTGTTAAAAACAGAGGAATGATTATACATGGACGTATTCACTTTTTTCTCTAAAATTTGTACCACATAAAATATTACTTTGTTGTTACATTGAAGATTAGGGAATATTAACTAGTTTCGGCAATACTGCCATCATCAGGCTAAACTGTGTGGTAGGTACAAGATTTAGAGTTTTATTACCACATTATTTGACCACATTCGAAATAATGGATTTATATCTGTAGTAAACTTCCTAAAAACAAGGAATCCGAATTCATATGTGATACACAGAATTTTCAAATCCATATAAAATTTTTAATAAAAATGTCAAAAATCTAAAAAAATTTTTTACACCTAAATGAGACACCTCTCAATTACTTCTACACTGTTAGATTGCAACTTATTATTTTTCTTTTAGATAATATGTAATCAAACCCAAGAAGTTCTGCAGGAGAGTAGTTTTGATGACGTTGAATTGACTACTATTTTGACAGTTTTCGATCAGGACGAACTGAGTATTAATTCCGAACAAGAATTATTTTCAGCTATCAGTCGTTACGCTGCCAGGTACAACCGTAGTTCAGGTGCGAAAGTACCTAGACTAGACGGTATAGGTAATTGAGTTTAATTTTTACATTCTACAATTTTATAGGTATTGAAATATAATTTTTTTTAATAGCTAATGCTACTAGTGAAGCAAACAGTAGTCATCCTACTATTAGAGATGCTATTATGAAGATACGTTTACTTACTTTGACTCCGCAACAATTTGCTGAAGGTCCTGGAAAATCTTTTTTACTTACTGAATCGGAAAAATTTGCTATTTTGATGAATATTTGCAGTCCCAGTTCAGCAGTAGCAATGCCAGATGGTTTTTCTACATCGAAAAAAAGGAGAGTACCTGCAGAATCGTTAGTTGTGGTAAGTAATAAAATAAAATAATAACATAACTATATTTTAATATAAAAATAATTTTATTATAATTGGTCTTCTTTGTTAAAATCATGAATTTGTATCCAGTTGTTTACTTTCTGGTGAACTTCTTCTTGTGGTAATTCATTAACTTCTTTATCTTCATCGCTATCTTCCCAGATGCTTAAAAAATCTTTGGCTAGTTGACTTTTTACATTTTTACTAGAATATTTCGTATCAAATTTCTTTAAAAACTCTTCATCTTTACCAGGAGTGTTATATTTTTCTAAATGTTTCTCAAGATATGGTTCATTTAAAGAAAATCTTATATCACTGATTTGTTCAAAATGGGTTAAATATAAAGGTGGTTTAGATTTCTCTATAACTTTTGACCATTCATGTAGCTTTTCTATAGGTCCTGCTTTATTAGTTTCAATATCATATATTTTTTGTTTAAATATTTCACCAAAACAATTAGATGTAAATATATTAATAACACCTTCAATATTTAATACTTTTAAACCAGTAAGGGAGTAAAATAAACGTTTATTTAAATCATGTTCTAAAACTAATAAAGGATACTTTAATTTAGCTTCTGTTAGGGTTCTTTTCAAACTAGGAATTTTAAATGGTAAAGAAAATGGAGATTTCCCAGTAAATAATACTTTACTATCATAATATTGTCCCGATACTGTTAAATAAGTATCGATATCTTTTTTTGCATAATCTAAATAACATGGTGCTTCACTTAAAGAATGTGAATAATGAAATACATCATCGTAAGATCTAAGATCTGTTTTTAATAGATAATGCCTAGAAGTGATTAATAATGTATTATCTAGATTAGTAAAATTATATAAACCGTTACATTTTAATAATTTTGGTTCAAAACATAATTCTTCAATTTTACTTCTTGTATCTATAATCCTAATTGTTTTTCTATTCATTATTATTATAGAATTTTCGTTTAGAAATTTAAATTGTTGAAAATTATCAATTTCTTGACTCGAATCATTTTTAAAACTAGTAATAGTAGAATCAGTTTCTATATCTTTAATACTAAATTTAGTATTTGGAAAAATTACTCCTAATTTACCATTTACAGATAATTTAGCATCTAATATAGGCTGTTTATATTGTTTAGAATATTTTAAAGTAACTTTAAAATGTTTTTTTAATTTAATTACGCTAACTCTATGTTTTTCTCTTAAAATAAAGTATATTTTATTATTCATTAGAGTTGAATTTATATTATAAATAGTACTCTCTGTATTAAAATCCATTTTTATAACATCGTTTATAACATCTTCGTCACTTAAAACATTTGTTATACATAAACGATTTTCTATATCTGGACAAATTAAATAGTCGTTATTTTTGTATTGAAAATGTTCCAAGTTGCCACCAGTATAATAATAATTATAATCACTGTTAAAAGTAGGATCTGGATCTTTTTCATTATACCAATTAACCAAATATTTAGGTAGAGTTTGGAATGTTCGACCATCAAATTTTTCCTTTGTTATGCTCTTTTTATCATACCCTGTATATCGTTTTCTTATAGATTCTTGTAGATTATCATAATTAGCTTTATCTTCCATTAATGTTTTAACTAAATCTTCAGAAGTTTTAAAAGGTTTATGTATAGGATAAGGTAGTTCCACATAAACTTTTGAAAAAGTTCTATCAGTACCTTCAAAAAGACTTTTCTCGCTGAAATTTAGCAAATGATCATGTCTTATTTCTCTAATTGTGTGTTTGTTTGGTTTTTCTGTGCCTTCTGTAAAAAACATTTTTAAAATTCTAATAAATTTGGTCGTGTTTTTATAGGTTAAAATCGGTCTTCTTTTTATTTTAAAGTGACTTTTATGTTAAAGTTACACAGGGATTTTTAACTAACTAAAGTTTTATTTCTCTATTTATATAGTTTGTCTAATTTCTTTTGTATTTGTATGGTTTTTATTTGTGTTCTATAAAGAATATCTTTAAAGTTTTAATAAATTGAATTGTATTTTGTAGGTTAAAATCATTCTTCTTTTTTATTAAAGTGACTTTTAGGTTAAAGTTAAACAGCTATTTGAAGATTTTTTGATTAACTTTAATGAAATTAATAGAAAATTAACTTTTATTTTTCGAATTATGTATTTACATAGTTTGTCTTATTTCTCTAATTGTGTTTGTGTGGCTTTTCTGTGGCTTCTATAAAAGTTAATAATTTGTTTCGTTCATTATAGGTTAAAATCGGTCTTCTTTTTATTTTAAAGTGACTTTTAAGTTGGGGTTAAACAGCTATCGGGTTTATTTTGAGAACTTAATATTAAATTTGAGATTAAACAATGTCAAATCAGTGGTGGTCGGAAAATTTAGGGTAAATTAAGAAAAATCATGACGATTCGATAAGAGATGCAGTAGGGGGATGGTAGTGGGTAAAAATACATTTTAAGGGTTGGATGCTGGTTTTTTATGATTTGTGTTTAAAATATACATTCTATCGAAAAAAGTTAAACATAAAAGTTATTCATAATTAAAAAATCTAAAACTTTTGTTTTAATCATTTTTCAACATAACATCAAAATTTACGAGAAAATGGCTAAAAATGGTTTTTTAGTTTTGAATTTTTATCTCTTGCAAAAATAATTCCTTTTTTATGAAACTTGGTGAAAACGTTCTTTTTTGTGTTTTAAATAAGCTGTAATTTTTTTAAACCGAAATATTTATTTTTCGATTTTATATGAATTTAAATTACAAAAACCTAATTTTCAACTGAAAACAGTTGATTTACAAATTTTTAATTTTTTAACTTTATCGGTGCTCATTATTTTCATTATAACCTCAACTTTAAAACGGTGTGAAAAAAATATATTGTTCGTATAGAAAAATTTCGTTAAAAGTACCAAAAAAAATTGTTACATTTTTAGCTCAAATTTTTAAAAAAATCCCTTTTTCCCTTAATTGTTTGTCTCGCATTTTTTATCTGCAAAATTTTCCGTTTGTAATTTTGTCACTTTTTTCAAAATTTTGTCAATTTTTAAATACTTTTTCCCGCCCTTTCACTAGAAAATGTCACTTGTTTTCTTCCATATTTATGTCTTAATTATGTCAAACTTTTTTCTCCATTTCATCTCATTTCCCTATTTAATTCGTGACATTTTTGTCTCAAATTTTTTCATTCCAAAAGTTCTCTTTCCTCTCTTAATTTTGTCATTTTTTATGTACTTTTTCCCCACTTTTATTTTTTAATTTGTCATTTTTTGGTACTTTTTTCCTCTTTTCATTCGAAAATTTCCCGTTCTAACATTGTTACTTTTTTGCGCAAATTTTGTACCCAAAATTTCCCTCTTTTTTTTAATTTTGTCACTTTTTTATATCACATTAATCTCCAAAATTTCGTCTTGTAATTTTGTCACTTTTTTAGTACTTTTTCCCCTACAATTTTTTCAAAATCTTGTCAATTTTTTAAGTAAGTAATTTTTCTCCTCTTTCCATTCAAAATTTCCTTTTTTTTTCTTTCCTAATTTTATCACTTTTTTGATACTTTTGTCTCCTCGTTTCTTAATTATATTACTTTTCTTACTTAAATTTTCCCCAATTTTTTTTTTCCACTTTTTAAGTACTAGAAAACTTGTCTTGTTTATTTCTTATTTGTCTCAAATTTTTTTTGTCCAAAATTTTCCCTCATTTTTGTCACTTTTTTAGTACTCTCTTTTCACTAGAAAATTTCCCTTTTTTTCTTCTTAATTTTGTCGCTTTTTTGGTATTTTTTCCGCCCGTTTCAATTGAAAACTTCCCCTCTTTTATGTCACTTATTCACTTAAATTTACCCCCCCTTTATTCTGAATTTTGACACTTTTTTTAGTACTTTTTCCCCTCTTAACACTAGAAAATTTCACTTTTTTAATTTTGTCGTTCTGTTGGTATTATTTTCTCCTCGTTTCAATGAAAAATTCCCCTCTTTTGTTTGTTACTTATGTCACTATGCAAAAAAAAATTGTATAATTATTTATTTTTTATTGCAAATAAACGTTGAAATTCATGAAAAAGATTAATTTTTATTTATTTTCTACTAGTGATCGGCCGATAGAGATTTTTTTGCCGGTACCGATATTTTAGTTGCCGATATCGGTACCAAATTTTTAAAAGGTCAGTACTAAGGAATATACGATGATATAAGTAAAAATTATCAATGCTGGCAACACTGTAAGCATCAGTAAGTTAAATTACTGGTCTGGCATCGACGCGGACGTAACGTAAACAAATTTCGGTAATTCCCCGACCGCCCCCCCTTTAGTTATTACCCATTTTACGAAAAGTATAGAAAATTAATAAAATAGTTCATATGCCCGGTATCGGCCAATTTTAGTATGTTTGTATTTAAAAATGTTTTTTATATTAGAAATTAAACAGCTACCCTAAATAATCCATATATTTAAACTATTTTACAATAAAAATTCAATATTTCTAGACTAAAAGGAGACCAAAAAATATAAAAATACGTTTTTTCAAGGCCGGAGCATCAATGATGGACACTTCTCGTACATCAATGATTCAATTTAACAATCCCAATTTAGAGATGTGTTCAGAATTTTTTAAAAAAATGTACTGCAGCCGACAACTTCTACATATCACGGAATGTATGAATACCAGCGTGTTAGATTGTGCCGTCACTTTCACGTGCGACAAAAATATTTGCGTTTTTGGCATACAGGTAATTTTTATTATTAATAATTATTTTTTACAGGAAAACAATAATTTAAGTTTCTTACGTTTACGTAATTTGCCACTAATTAATTGTGACAAAAGAAATTTTGCCGCTCTTTTTTTTATTAGAATTTGCCGTTAAATAGTTGGAAAAAAAATTGCCGCCTGTTTTTTATAAACAATTTCCAGGTTTTTATATAGAAAAAAATTACTTAAGTGAATAATTGTTTTTAATCCGAATATACAGGGTGTTTCATTGGTAAACGGACATACGTCAAGGGTGGATAGAGATCAATTATTCAATGGGCCATAAGTTACAAACCACCCGGTATATTTTTTATATTGGGCGCACATTTTAACATATTATTAATCGTTGAATAAATCCAGGTCCGGCTTCATGAAAAATTAACAATTTCATGTACCAACAAAACAACACCCTGTATATCAAAATTTCTAAATTTCGTTTGAAGATATGAAAATGCAATAAAAAAATTGAGCCAATCTATATACTTTTTCTAGTTGCGCATTTAATTCTACTTAGAAAAATTTTAATTAAAGGTTGTAAGTTTTTAGGAATTTTTAAAAATTTTGATATACAGGGTGTTGTTTTATGGGTACAAGGAATTGTTAATTTTTCGTGAAGCCGGACCTGGATTTATGTAACGATTAAGATATTGATCGATTTGTCAAATGACTCTTAAAATGTACACTGAATATAAAAAAATATACCGGGTGGTTTGTAACTTATGTAACTTATCCATTTAATAATTAGGCAAAACGCCCTGTATGTTTGCATAAATAAATATATCATAAAATATAATATTAAATTAATTCGATTAAAAATTTTTTCGATTTGATCATTTCACGGGTAGGAACTGGAGGGGGTTGAAATTTAAAAAAATTCATATCCTCAATTTTTGTAAAATTTGGAAACAGGTCTTTATACTTTTTTCATATCCTAATAATTATTATAAAATTAATTTGTATAAAACTTTTTTTATCCGACCTACGGGGGTGAAACTGGAGGGGGTTGAAATATCAAAAAAAAAAATGAATTAAATTAATTCTCTAATTCTTACGGTTTTTACGATTCTTTAAGATTTTTACGATTTTTTACGATTCTTTAAGAGTTTTACGATTTATTACGGATTTTTAAAAAAATTGAGGAAGGTAGGAAAAGAATGATGGAATAAATCGTGAATAATGGTGAAAAAACGTAAAAAACCCTGACAAACCCTAAAAATTGTAAAAAACTAAAAAAACGTGAAAACTGGCAAAAAGTTAAAAAATCTAGAAAGATGGTAAAAAATCGTAAAAAATTGTAAAAAATTGTTAAAAAACCGGTAAAAGTCGTAATATTTCGTAAATAATGCTAAATAATCGTAAAGAAATAAAAAATCGTGAAAAATCGTAAAAAATTGTTAAAAAACCGGTAAAAAGTCGTAACATTTCGTAAATAATGCTAAATAATCGTAAAACATCATAAAAAATTGTAAAAAACCATAAAACCCTGGTAAAAAGTCGTCAATAATGCTACATAATCGTAAAACATCATAAACAATCTTAAAAAATCGTAAAAAAAACCGTAAAAAACTGGAAAAATCTGGAACAAGTGAAAAAAAGTATAATATCGGAATAGATAGAAAAAAATGGAAAAAGTTGTAAAAAACCGTCTTAAAATCGTAAAAAAAAACAAACAAAAAAAGCTGGAAAAATCTGGAACCAATGAAAAAAGGGATAAAAAATTATAAAGAAATCGTGAAAAACCTTAAAAAATCGTAAAAAATTGTAAAAAAACCATAAAAAACTGGCAAAAAGTCGTAAAATTTTGTAAATGATGCTAAATAATCGTAAAACATAAAAATCTTGAAAAACCGTAAAAAAAAACAAAAAACAAAACTGGAAAAATCTGGAATAAATGGAAAAAAGATAGAAAAAAATGGGAAAAGTTGTAAATTGTGAAAAATCGTAAAAAACCATAAAAAAGTGGTAAAAAGTCGAAAAACTTCGTAAATAATGCCAAATAATCGTAAAACATCATAAAAAATCGTAAAAAACAAATGTAAAAAAAACGAAAAAAATTAAAAATATCGAAAAAATCATAAAAAATCGGAAAAAATTGAAAGAAAAAGAGGGACAAAATGGAGAAAGATGGGAAAAGTTAAAAAAATAGAACGACCCTAAAAAATTTAATTTCAATATAAATGTATAAAATCAATTTTTCTTAAAATTTGAATCTCGACTCTCAGTCATAGGACTGTTTAAATCATTACGGTTACTTATACGTTACTTGAAGGATTCATGCACCACAATTAAATGATCTAAAATTTATTTTTTTATGGGTCACTTTTGTTATAATTCACAATACTTCTTAACTAGCTGATGAAAAATGTCATTCTGATTACACCTGTTTAAGAAACAAAAAAATCCATAAATTTCGTGTTGTGTATAGTTCTTGTGTTTATTGTTAAAGTGAATTTTTCGGGCCGATGTACCAAAAACATATGTAATATTTTTTATTATATAATTGCATCTATTGTCTCATTTTTATGAGTTTAAAATTTTTGAAACTAGAAAATCGTTAATACAATTCAGAAAGAAATATTGTTTTAACTATAATTTTTCAAAAGGAAATGGAACAATTTTAATAATCTTGAGACATTTTTCGAACTTAGAAATTTTATAATAAGCTCGAAATTAAATGAATCTGAAATGTTGATTCAAAAGACTGATGGATATAAACGAAATTAGAGGATAAAAAATTAAAAAAAAACCAGAAGCTTATGTTAAAACAGGCGCGAACAATTAACAATAAGCAAAAAAAAAATTCCACAACTAATTAGTGGCAAATTGCTGATAAGATACTGTTGTAATTTTCCAAAGTTGTCTTGCTAAATTAATAGACATAAGCTTCTTACTAAGTGAAATATTTTTGATAAAATTTTATTGATTTTGGTCTAGTTAATTTCAAAATTATGTATCTCTGATTCAATCAATTGAATTAATTTTTTTTAAAGGTTCCAGCTCAATTACCTATGGATGAGGAAAGGGTACCAGTAGGTAATTTGTACCCAGAATTATTATATGCCCATTTATTGGACGCTGATGGTAGTCGTTTGACTTATACTCACTTCACGAGTAGAGTTAATTATAGATCGTTGATAGAAATATCATTTAATCGTCCTGTATTTATTCAAAGAAATAAAGTAAATAATAATAATTTTATATAAATAAATCACTAATCTAATTTATTTTTAGGTATATAAAGTTGGTGTTGTTTTGAATAAAGTTGGTTGTTACCCAGTAGGGACCTACCCAAGTCAGTCGACTTGCAGTGGGGTAGTTTTTACGTTTTCTCAAAATCAATGTGGCGATTCAGTACGTGATGGATTAATTCGTTCTATAGTTTTTTCCATTTCTTCTGGTAGTAGCAGCAATATGCTTCCTTTACCTGGAGAACATTCAAAATGTGTTAATTTGATATAAAGTTTTTCTCGAATTATCAGAAATATTTCCCAGTGGTCTTTCTTCTCTTGTTTTGTTTATTGAAAAAAGATGTATTTATTTTTTTAGATGTTTTATTTTTTAGATTTTATTCATATAATTTACAATCATCACTGTGTGTGTATCCTTTTAGATTCTAAGTAAATAAAAATTATTAGTATTAGTATCATTTCGTTTTATTCGATACATATTAAATATAAATTTATTGTAAAAATAACATAAATATAATATAGAACAAATTCATATAGCAGGTGTAGGTTCGTTATTTTTAATATTTAAAATCTCTTAACTTAATCAAACCAGACTTTATTTTATCGCCTACTGATTTATTATGTTTCAGTTCGGGACAGTTTTTCCACATCCATATTCGACAATCTTTTTTCCAATTGTACGCCAAGTCGTTTAATGAATACGTTCTACCGCCTTGTTGCAAAATTTCCGTTTTTACCACAACAATTTCGTTGGTGCTCTTATCACGGGTTTCCACTTCATCTTTTATGTTTGAATAAACGTTATTTTTTGCTATTAGCTCCGTATTTCTATCGTTAGTTACCTAGAAAGTTATATATTCATTTTATAAAACAATGCCACCTCTAATTTTAAATTTAGTATACTAGAATGGCACTGATAAAATAAGGAATAAAGCATTTTAAATTAAACATTTTTATTTAAAAATACCGAACACAAAATTTTAGGTTAGGAAGCACTGGAAGCAGTGTTACCACCGTTTTCAGTCAGTAATCAGCAGCGTTGCCAACATAATAATTAAAAAAAGCACTCTTCTCTTGAGGGTGTGTTCCGAAATATCCATCAGTACACTGGCCAGTGGTAATGTCGTCATGAATCGACGCCATACTGACGATTTGTTTCGAAATATACTGGTAAGCGCGTTAACGTCATTATAAATTTCAAATAATCTATTTCAAAAGAATTGAAGTGTTAGTTATTACAACAATAAGTAATCTACGAGCATCGTACTCAGGATCTGTAAAATATTAGAAATAACTCAAAATTTTGAAGGTTATTTAACATAACATTAACATATATAGTTAGTCACAAATATACCTGTACGACTTATTACCTTTTTTTATTAAAAGTAATTGTTTAATTTTTTGAAATTGCTGAGCTACCA
Source organism: Neocrepidodera transversa (assembly GCA_963243735.1). Taxonomy (NCBI): domain Eukaryota; kingdom Metazoa; phylum Arthropoda; class Insecta; order Coleoptera; family Chrysomelidae; genus Neocrepidodera; species Neocrepidodera transversa. Next base: position 933,219 of record OY725346.1, on the reverse strand, counting down.
TTATTTTAAATATTTGACTTCACTAGTGTTACACCACACTGGTCACTTTTCTCACCAGTTCAATATGGCGTCGGATTCATGACGTTAGTATCACTGACCAGTATATTGATGTGTATTTCGGAATACATCCTGAAATGCTCCCATTTCGCACACACAAATCCTCACAAAATCGTCGCACACGCACATATAGACATGCATCTCTGTTTCGGTCTCACTTAAAATGAACTATTTGCAGTGAGTGAGAAAAAAATATCTACCGACGTTGCAACGAAAATTTCAGCAAATCGGCGAAGGAGAGGAGCAGCTATTGGGAGACAACTATTCCATAAAAATAATTTTTTTTTGAGAAATAAATGTAATTTTTTATTAATGATTAATCCCGGTTAGATTCGAATAGTAGTTTTATTTTTTTTATTTTTATTCTATCTCATGAATCCCACTAGCTCCACGCAAAGAAAATTGAAAACAAACGTCGTTACCAACTTTTCAAAAAAATATATTATTTCAGAGTAGTGTTTTGGATATTGTCAATTTAATTTGTGTTCCTAATCACTGTTTAATTGTATTTAATTATATTATAATTTTAGTCAATTATATATGCTCAAACAATTTGGCAACGTCGCCTACATTACAATTTAAATGCCAAGGTCAAATATATTTTTGACAGGAGAACAAAGAAAGTGGACGGAGTGTCGCATCTCATATAATCTCTGCCTAAACTACATCTAGCCGAAATTTATAGAAAGATCCTGATTACTTTTTATCAATAATAATAAAACTAATGAAAACATAGAGTTATTATAAATAAAAAGTAAAATCAGGATCCATCTAGTGGTAGTAACTCATTTATACTAGATAAATTAATTGTTTCATAAAATTTCCGCTAGATGTAGGTGGCGTTAGTTGAATTTAGTTTCTACTTTAGTAGAAGTTGGTAGTTTATGATTTTTAAATGTTGGTAGACATTGAATTGAAAATGGTAGCGTTAGTGGTTTCAAATTCGCTAAAGCAGCGATTAAATTAAGTTTTATTTTGTATAGTTATCAGTTTCAATATTTAAAACATATCTAAAGTAAAATTATAAACCTACAACATCAATCCAGTCTCACCACCTGTGCTCTAATTTTAGTGAAAGTGTCTAAAAAGTTAAATTTATCAGTGCCTCAGTGATATGGATAATGAATAGATTTATACATCGTGGAAATTAAGTCCTAGAGTCAAGAAATAGTAAACAGTCAAAACTGTAAGTATTAATTTTAGTTTTCTATCTGGAAATTAAATTACTGGCAGTGGCTAATCAACCACCATCCGTGCAAAGTCGTAATTTGGTTAAATTAAATATACATTTGTGTTCTGATAATTCAGTTTCAGTCGTAAATGCTTTTGTATATGTAATTACTATATATAAATACTGCTTAAGATAAATTTAACTAGATAAAAGTAAAATACTAAAGTTATGAGGTCAACCGGGCCTTTATGATTAGTTCAGGTCTCCGGTCTCAGGTTTACAAGGCTTATATTAAGTAAAGTATAGTGAAATAGCAATTTTAGTTTTTATCTAATATAAATATTACATACAGAAAAACAATAACTAAATATAAATAAGTATTCCAAAATGTTTCTTCTGGTTATAAAAGCAATATTTAATTAGAATATAGTTAGTTCTCCCATACAGCACAAATACGTCTGTTTTCGGATATTCGTACGTCCTGGGTATGTCCAATTTAGGACTTTGGACATCTTTAGGACGACCTCGTGACAGACTTTGTTAATAATCAAGGAGTCCCCAGGACGTTCGAACAAAATTTAATTCCTAGGACAGATATAGGACGTTCCTAGAACCGATTTAAGGATCGTTTTCGGACCAGTATAAAACCTTTCTGGGATCACTGCATGAAAATCCTGGGATCTTTCTAGGACCATTATGGTCAAATAAATTTTAATACAGTATTTATTGACAATTCAGTCTATACCTAATTAGTTAAATTATGTTAAAAGGGCATTTTTATTGGTTAGTTCAAATTTAAGACATTCGACTTAAAATATTTTTTTGCAGTAATTATATCTATCAATTGTATTAGTTTACGCATTTACTTTTAATTATTAATGATAAAAAATATTAAAATTCAAAATCGCTGGGATGCTAAATCGGACGTCCTCGAGACAAACAAGAAAAATACCCCAAAATCAGTTATCGACGTCTTGAAAATGGCTTGGGACCTTCAGACCTGAATCGGAGGTCCTCGGGACGGCTTCTGCTGTTTGGTAATGGTTTAAAAAAATCTACTATTTCAATATATAAAGTAATTAAAACGCACTAAAGAGAGATCTAATAGAATGAATAAAAATCTACATATTAAATCACGTTTAGAATTGGAAAAGTTACGTAAGGAACTTCGTTTCTGGTGGGATCCCCCGAATGCACATTTTCTTTTTAATAATTAGGGGATACTCCAATTATTGTTTAATCAATTATCAATTTCGGGACCTCGGCCCATTGAGCCACCACAATAAATGCTGTAAATCATTGGCGCTACTTAGGCTATTTATGTGATCCTGGTAACTTCTCAAATACATGATCTGATGTTTTTTTTTTTAATAACAAAAGCTACAGTGTTTACATACATATAGACAGACATATATCCAGACGTCCGGATAGGATTTTTTGCATTTTTTGACTCAGGGAGCTCGGAAACGTCCAGAAAAGTGATAAAAAGTGGGGTAAGAAATTTTTTTCGCCATCACGATACTAATATAAATTATAATTATTTGTTAAAAATAAAAAAAAAATATATAAAAATGGGAAACAACAAAAACTATTAAAAAAATAATTATAAACCGTCTAAAGAATAATTTATTAAAAATACCGTAAACCTATTAAGTAGATCACCTAAACCATTACTACTACCACTATAGGGAATTCAATGTGTTAGAGAGAGAGGTATAGGAAATTCAGCGTGTCAGAAAGAGACGCAGATAAAAATGGCGGCACGTGGCATACTTTAAATATTGGGATAAAAAATGGCTGCGGTCTCACATTTTTTATTAAATATTCCAGCGGGATATGCTTCAACTCATCTGATGTAAATTCCGAAAATGTTTTATTATCAGTCAGATGTGCCATTATGACTTGAACGCCCATATTATCCGCCATTATTGTGTAGAAATTTCAAACACAATTTTCCACAATTAGCTTGATTGTACGTTTGATATGGATCGTTGTTGTAGAAAATTTTTACGTTCCCCAAATAGCATACAAGTTCTCTCGGCGGTTTCAAGTTACCAAATGAATCAAAGTAGTCCACGTGATCGTTTATCTTCTTGTAGGCCACCCAATGAGTACCATTATTGTCGGAGGTATCCAAATTTACAATACCACATTCACGTTTACGGGGACTCGAAGGTAAAGTGTCTCTCATAAACACACCTCGAAAATGCGGTATTTTAAGTTTTTTAGCATAACGTGTTAGTTCGAAATCGTACAATGGCCTATTGGGTAGCATTATTAGTTTTTTTGCTTTTTCAGAAATAGGCCGAAGCCTCCTTTAGCGTTTTTTCGCAAGTAAAGTCCTTTTCCAACGGCTTCCATTGCTTTGTTGTGACGTTGATCTTCATCGAGCTTCTTTTGAGCGTTCTTAGCATCAATAGCTGTTTTCGCAATTGCACTTGCTCCGCCTGCAAGACTGCCGAGTGCTCCAAGCGCAGCAAAAATCGGTATTAGAGGCAGAATTCCACCAGATTTGGCAATCGGAATAATTCTCGGAACTTTAACACGGCGACGGCCACCAACCTTTTTCACAGCAAGTCTTGCTACCTTCAATGCGTTCGAAGCAGACTTTGTTACAGTTGATGATGGTTTATAGGACTTTGCAATTTTCTGAAGGATCCCACGTGGAAAAGAAACAGAAGGCTTTTTGACGCCCATCCCAAGTTTGCGTTTACCCTTCATTCCAGTGGTAACGAACCAGGCAGCAGTTTTTTCACCAACAGAAGCGTCTTTGGAGTTTACTCGTTCCCAAGCAGCGTTTTCAAGTATCTGATCGGCTTTATGACGTTCCACTAAAGATTTGGTATGGGAATAAGCAATGTCGTGTTGTTTACAAGCAGCGTCTAACGGATTAATGCCGGGATCTCCGCGTGCAAGTCGCTTATGTAGTTTTGTACCTGGTCCACAATATTGATAGCCAGGAATATGTAACTCGACTGGCAGTTTATTGATGATGGAATTCAAGACACCTTCACCCTGATATACCAACATGAAGACTGATGATGAGATGTAGCGTCATCTATATTTATTATCTGACATTTCTTCCTCGAACGACACAAGATGAAGGTCGTTCAACAAGAACAGACGCTACCCATCGTCAACTTGGACTTTACACCAAGTAAACATAGTAAACATGGTAAATTGCTACCGGATTCGTTTCGCGCCATTATATGTGGACCTTCTGGATGCGGAAAAACAAACGTTATGCTGTCGCTGCTCTTCGATCCCAACGGCGCTAAATTTAAAAATGTGTACGTTTATTCAAAGTCTCTGTACCAGCCAAAATATCAACTACTTCAAGAAGTGATTTCCAGTGCTAAAGGCGTTGGGTACTATCCCTTTAAAGACAACGAAGAAATTATAAGTCCCAATAAGGCTAAAAATAACTCTATATTCATATTTGACGATGTTGCCTGCGACGGTCAGCAGAAAATTCGAGAATATTACTCAATGTGCCGGCATAAAGATATTGATGCAGCATATCTCTGTCAAACTTACTCAAAAGTACCAAAACAGCTAATACGAGACAACAGTAACATTATAATCCTATTTAAACAGGATGAAATTAACCTAAAACATATATTTGATGAACATGTGTCTCCAGATGTTACCTTTGAAGAATTCAAGAAAATGTGTGCAGAGTGTTGGGCCGAACGCTATGGTACGTTAGTTATTGTTAAAGATTTTCCACTTGGTCATGGGCGATACAGAGTAGGCTTCGATAAATACATAAAATTGTAGAGCATATCGTCATTCGACATCATGCTGGCAAAGAATCAAGTAGCTGTAGCTACTCATAAGAGAAAAATCGCTGAACTTGCCCGGTCTATACGTAAAAAGTATCTGGCATTAAAATTGAACAAAACGGAACAAGATGAATCTATTAGGAAACTGTTCAAGCCAATATCTGAACCTCTTCAAGAAATAGTAAAAACTTCGCCAAATTACTCCGTCAAAAAAGAACAAGTAAAAAATGAGCCCAAAGTTGAAGGCTACGAAATGTCATCCATTACGTCGAATTTTAAGCCTCAAAAAGCTTCATCACCCAAAAAAACCGATTTTATTTCATTGGAAGATGTAGCTGAAGGAAACAACGACAACACCGAACAGTTTAGTGAAATTGATGAAGCCTCTGTTTCTCAAAAACCGATAGCTGTAGAAGCTATTAACGACTATCTAGATCAGTATCCTCCAATGAGTCGACAAGTAGTTCAAGACTACTGGCAGAATAACGAGAGAATCGATCGAGTGTATGGTCCAGTGTACGAATCAGAAAATGATTGGTCGTTTTTGGGTAACAAACGTATAGAGTTTGATGCTAAAACTGAAAGTATAAACGTACTTTATGACAATCAGTGGAACGGGGTGACTGGAACTCCAGGATTGTATCAATTAATTTTTTATGATGACCCTGCTTTTGTTGCAGATGACTTAAACGCTTATAAAGCCATTCTAGAAGCAACAGGAGTTCATCGAAATTCTAAAGGACATTTGAAAGGCACAAAAAAACACAAATATATGGACATTATCCGTCCCCTGTTTCAGCCTCGAGAAGGAGCAGGATTATCGAAACCAGCAACACGATGCGATTTGATTTATAATGAAAAACCTATAGAATACGTGTATTGGGACGATCCCAATGAGTTGATCGATCGTTTAAAGTTGTTAGTTGCTTCGAAACATGCTGGAAATACTTCACAAGATAATGAAATTACAGCTATAATTAATGAGCTCCGGGAAGCCAATATAATAGAGTAACTTGGTTCCAGAAATGTCATTTGCAAGATGAGTCTCGATAAATTCGGACGTCGTTTCGGGAAACACAAAACAGTTCCGTATAATCGTGTACCTCCAAAATTAGCACTTCCTCATACTTCCGATGGAAATGTTGACTTTGAAAATGTAAAGTTGTGCAACATAAAGGAACCGACAATTGATTCAGATGCTGCAACGAAAAAATACGTTGACAAATTGAAAGTCTTGACCGAAACCGACATTAACAATAAAATGAAACGTCGCATTGAAGATGTATCGGGAAAAATGGAGCAAATATCGCAGAGACTGAAAGATCCTCCTACAACAAGTAAAGACCTAACAACAAAAATATACGTAGACGACTCTATAGTACGAGCTAAAGAGTTTTTAAGAAGGGAATTTAAACAAAGTTACGATCCGGTTACTACAGCATTATTAAATACTGAGCAGAGTTTACGTGAAAAAGCCCAAATTTCAGACGTTAATGCATTGAAAACAGAGTTATCAAATGCATCGCAGCAAACGACGACCAGATTACTTTCCGACATTGATGATTTAAGGAAACAGCTTGGAATTGAATCGAATCGTACGACATTAATTGAACCCAAATTAGTGGATTTTTCCAAACAGTTGGAAGAGTTGAAAAATGTAACAGTTCAAATAATTACAAGTTTTGAAACGCTAAATACCACCGTTTCGAAGTCTTATCATGATTTGAGAACTTATATAAATGCATTAAATGATGATGTTAAAAATAGCATTGGCGATATTTATACCAAAATCGATCATTTTAAGGAGACAATTGAAAATAATTAAACAGGCATCACTACAATTAGCGGCAATGTTGAGGGTATTGTCAAAAACGTTGAAACAATGACTGCACGTCTTCATGGAGTAGAGGCAAAATTAAGTAAAATAACTGTATAGGCACCAGCAATCTCCTTTCAATCGTCAACATGTCGTCAAAGGAAAAGATTCAACTTGTTAATGAACTGCATAAACCTGCTCGAAAAAATTACCCTAGACGACGAACCATCATTAAAGGTTTGGATGATTTATGGCAAATAGACCTCATGGAAATGAGAAATTACTCGCATCAAAACAAAGGATATAAATTAATCATGGTTGTTATAGATTGATTTTCGAAATTCATATGGACTCGACCGTTGAAAACGAAAACTGGTGAAGAAATTACCAAAACATTTAGTGATATTTTAGCACACACTAAACGATGTCCGAAAAATCTGCAGACTGATCAAGGTACGGAATTTTTCAACGCAAAATTTCAGAGTTTAATGAAAAAACATCATATTAATCACTATAATACATGGTCTGTTGTAAAGGCTTCAATGGCAGAGCGGGCAATCAGGACGTTGAAATCCAAACTATACAAATATTTCAGTTTAAACGGTAGCTACAAATGGCTGGATGAATTGCCGATAACTACAACACAATACAACGAGACTAAACATAGCAAAACGAGATTTAAACCGATCGACGTCAACAAATCCAACGAACAGAAAATTTTAAGTAAATGCTACAGCCATTTGAAAATTGCCGGGCCGCGGAAATTAAAAGTCGGTGATATCGTACGCATAAGTAAAGCCAAACATGTTTTCGAAAAAGGCTATACGCCAAATTGGACTACGGAATTATTTAAGATTAGCAAAGTTAACATCACTAACCCCATTACCTATCTCCTGGAAGATATGCATGGATCACCAATCAAAGGAGCATTCTACGAAGAGGAATTACAAAAAACCACTAATCCCGACATATATCTAGTGGAAAAGGTCTTGCGCCGAAAAGGAAAGAAAATGTACGTCAAATGGCTTGGACTCGATAAAAAACATAACAGTTGGATCGAAAATGCTGATTTAGTATAGAAATCAATGTAAAACACGAACAAATTTCTGCAATTGAGGGGCCTTTTGTGACTCTAAACTGTTCGTTTCCGGCGGTACAACTAAAAAATGTATGGTGGAAGGGGACTACATCTATAAATACCACCTCTCAGACAATTTACGCCTCATTCCTGTTTAGTAATTTTGAAAGTATCGTTTAAAAAAGTATGGCTTTCGCTAGTGTTGACCAACGTAATATGAACCTGGATGCAATTATCGAGGCTGTAGCTACTGGTGCTTCTGATGAACCTGGCAAACGTATTGCACCGGATGATGGTGATGATAGCGGTTATGAGAGTAATTATGATAGAGAAATCGACCGAGTTTTGGAGATGTATGAAAATGCCGCCAAATTTGAAAATTACTATTTGCTTAATACAGCGTTTCCACTTAAAAACTTTGACATTAGAGTGGGCCTCTCTCCAGTTCGGACATTCATTCCAGCAGTAGTGTTGTGTCAACCATTAAAGCAGAATAAAATGTCTTTTGGCGTTTATGAATGGTCTATATTTATAGAAATATTACAAAATAAAATTACCGGCTTTTTCTCGAATAAAGATGGCCCAGATGTCCTTCCATGTGGAAACTATGCGACAATCACTCAATTGGTCTACGATGAAGCAAAGTTTATTCTAATATCAAAACATGGAATTGAATTCTACATCACTGAAGAGGATGCAATTCAAATTGTGGAAGCTGATTTTGGACTTGTTAGAAATAAGGTGGATCTATTGCAAAATTTAAATTTTTGTGCATATTATCACGCAGTCATAAATAGAATCAAGTCTTGGTTCCAACAAGGACATTATTTTTCGTTAAGTAAGTTAGATTTATTGTATGGATTTTGTGATTGTTCAGATAACACTTTATTATGCAGTGCACTTAGGGAATTCATTTATTATTATAAACCAAAAGTAATTAATGATTTAGTTGAATAATTTGTATAAATAGTTAAATAAAATAAAAAAAATTTATAGGTTTTTCTTTTTTTATTTATACCTTTTTTTACTCAAAAAAAAATGCTGAAAACGTCACATTTTACAGCGTTTTCAACGTTTTTTTTAACGTTTAGTATTTTGAAGCGTTAAAAAGCGTTTGAAATGTCACATTTTTCAACGCTTTCATCGATTTTTATCGTTATTTTTTTTTAAGTGAAAAAACTTAACTTGTTTGCCTCAAATACACGTATTTCCCATAAGGAACCAGGTGAAAATAACACATTAAAATTAATGAAATATGACGTTGTTTTTTCGATTCAAAATTCTAAACGTTAAAAAACGTCGAAAACGCCACATTTTACGACGTTTTTAACGCTTTTTATCGTTTACTTTTTTGATTCGAAAAAAAGTGTTATAAGTAATAAAAGTTTTTGACGTGTTTCAGCTTGTTTAATTGAAAAAAAAAAAACACAGAGATAAAGATAATTCATTTATTAAATATATTAAACAATAAAATGGTATTAAAAATTATTTACAATATAAAATAAGACAATTGTTAAATGAAGCCAAAAAATTACAAATAAAAGTCGGAATCATCATCTTATATTAAATTTAGTTTTACTTAATAATACTTAAAAATTATACATTTTTACAACACATAAAATGCCAAGAGATGGACAATTTTTGTTTTACTTTTTTTTACATAATAAGTGATTCAGCGAAAAACTCATATGCTGTAATGCCCCCAGGGCAAAGTATCAAACGTGCCTGGCAATAAATGGCGTTTATCGTCATGAGGACTTAGACTGATTTTCGTCTGTTCCACACTAAAAACTTGATGTGCAAATGATCTTATGCAACGTTGGGTTGCCGTTTGTGTTTTGAATTCTTTTAAGCAATTTTCATAATCCTCATATGTAATATTATTTTTAACGACTCCATATTTAACCCCTTTTGATTTTTTAGTTACTCCAAAATTGTTTAATTGATTATCTATCCTTTCCCTACTTAAATTTTTCCGTTCTAATCGTTTTCTTTCTTTTTCCCTCTCCTCCAGTGATATATCTAATTTATATGTGTACATTTTTGAACGTAACCCAACAAATTTTGAAACAATTTTCCCACAGGCTTCATCTTTCATTAAACCCAACACTTTTTTATTTACTTGAGGCATGTTGTAGGGATTATCGGAAGCATAGTCAGATGTATCAAATTTCGCCAAGTCTGCTTTTATAACGTCATTATACGCGTCGTCGCATTGTATTTCGTAAATGAAACTGTCTGTATCCATGTACATTAGTTTACATTTTGCAGGACCCAATTTCGTCATCATATGACTATAATGAAAATCGTACATGCAAATTTTCGACAAATCTAAAATGGCCATGCCAATATACAGCGGTTTATTGAAAATTAGTTCAGTTTTTCGTAATTCAATGGCTACGATGTCATCGTCAAAAATTGTCCGACTGTGAAACCGAAAACTTGAAATCAAATTTTTGGCTCCGTAGCGGCCATTCCATGATTTTACCAATTTTACCACACGATGTTTACGAATATTTTCCATCGTCTTACCGAACACGGCATTGTTCATTAGCTTGTATAAATTTTTTTCAAAAGTATTGCGGGCTGCAGTCCTCAATTGAGTATTTTTCTCAATGTAGGGCCGCAGCCACGTCGACTGATTGAATTGTAAAATTTTATGAATCCTTGTAATTACCAAACCATTAGCCAGCATTTGTTTTAAATTTCGATAATGTACAGTATATTTTTCTTTATTATGTAATGTAGTCATTAACTTTGGTAATTTTGCGCCAGGAGGTATACGTTGTTCGGCAGCAAATGGAAAATCTTTGTGCGCATCGTGAAGTGTTTGAGGATATTCCAAATCCACCTGCAAAATGTATCCTACCGGAGAATCGTCTGCTATTGTCGTTACGTCGAAATTTGTACAGTCTTCAACCCATTTGAATCCTCCGTATGGGAGAGGTTCACACATGGCCCAACCATACAGATTGTTTACGTCCAAGTACATTAAATATTTTGATGGTTTTGTCGGATCATAGTCAGTCATGTATTTGTTATTAGCCTCCGAAAATCTACTACTACATACCGATATCCCTCCGCGAATAGCCTTCTCGATAAACATTATCATGTCAACATCACGTAATAATTCTAGCTTACATTTAGTCATTTTAAGCATAGCATCCCAGGTGTAGCCAGGCATAGTATAGTACCATGCCGGATCCAAACCATAGGTTGCATGACATTTTTGTCTAAACTGTTCAAAGACATCAGCTAGAATTAATACGTCTGTTTTCAGATACAAATCGGAATATTCGCCTAGAGATTTTATGTTAAACGTGGACCAAACTGAGAGAGCGTGAGCATACTTTTCTTCATCAATGTTTTGATTGTTTAGTTTATTGTAGAAATTTTGAATAGGCGGCAATGAAGCGTCATTTAATTTTTCCCAACAATCTATATAGTCGTAACAAAAAACTCCCTTTTTAGTTAATAATTTAAATTTTTCTTCGTCTACTTGATTAAATTCCTGTTTGACGATTTTAAAATCATTTAGATCCATATAAGACGATAATTCGTCTAGGGATGTACCCATAAATCTAAATGAATCTATAAATCTAAATTTGATATCAGTTTCTTCGTCAAACAATGTAAAAGAAATATATTTTTCTTTATTAATTGGAAGTATGCTCAACCTTCCCTTTTTACACAAATTGGTTATCATGAAATGACTATCATAGCCGCTCAAATTGTGAAAAACGACGGGAACGACAAACAACTTTTTAAAATTCAAATTACAAGCTTGATGAGCAAATCCACGAAATTCTCCAGTAAAATGATTATGATCACGCACAATAATGTCCTTTGGTTGAAAGCTTTTTTCGCATATGTGGCAACTAGTTGCCCCACATCGATCAGGTCTTTCAACCATAGGAATAATGTTTTTAATTTTCGATTGAATAGTTTTAGCCACGTTCGTCATTTCATTGGCGAACCAATCCATGCAGTCCTCGCCACGATAACTTTTGAAAAAAGATAGACTGTCATCGAAACCACATTTTACATAGTAACCAGCACTGTAAGCAATATGTTTTTGGTATTTTTTCGATTTGCAATTGTTTTCATTTAGATCGTTAAAATTTTTCAATATACACTCAAAATCTGCATAAATAACAAAGGGTGTTTCCTGTTTGTATGTAAAATTTCGAAAGCTAACACTCTCGTACTTTGGAAAAGTCATTTTATACTCGTTTATTTCAGAACATAAAGTTTCATGGTCGTCTAATTTTTGTTGAGTTGAAAAATAGTTTATACACCTATCACAAATAAATGTTTTATGCTTGTCTTTACTAATTTGACTATTAAATAATCTAGACATGTTTTTAATCCAACAATAATGATACTTTATTTCCGTGTCGTCTTCGTCAACAGGTGGTGCCTCATAGTCGTTTAATTTTGGAAAATAAATGTTTTGAATCAAAAGTAAATTTACATGTTGTTCTAGTTTCTTTTTAGTTAGTCTGGCTGGAACTACCGTGTAAAATGTTTTTTCGTTGACCGAATTCAATTCTAATGCATAAACATTTATGGAAATATTATTTAATTTTTCAAATTTATTGATTTGATGTAACGGCATTGGTGCTTCTAAATCTTCCGTATTTAATACAGTACTATAAAATGGATATGAACGCGTAAGTTCTGGATGCGTTCTTGAAGGATAAAGAGCACTAACTACTGACCAATAAAAACACGCGTTATCGGTATTTTTAATATTAATGCAAGCCTTTTTGTCCGAGATTTCTTTTGGGAGTTTAATAAAAGATGAGCCGTTTCCCATTTCAAATTTATTAATATTAACTTCCAAAGAAATAACCCTATTAAGTGCATAGCCTGATTCGCGTTCCTGGAATTCACCCAGTTTAGTTAAAATTTTGTCTTGAGCATTTTCGACAAACCAACGATGTATATCGGTTGTCACATCAATCATAGCATTTTTAGTATTAAAATATTTCAAATCTAAAATTTCTGTGTCACCAGATTTTTTTACAAATTCTCCACAAAACGTAACGTTTACTTTAATGACTGGAAATGATTTTAAAATTTTGCAAATTTTATTTTTAAATATAATAATACAATCACTCAGAAAATATATCAAGTCCTTATGACGTAAATTAACTATGACCCCCGTTTGAATTCGGCTAGAAAAAGATGATGCAACATTTTCCCATTTAACCCGCTGTCCCAATTTTGTATTATTAAGTCCCGCCCCAACATGTCTATGTAAAATTAATTTTCTAAAATGTTTAAAATGTCCAACGTTAGTCTGAAGTTTTTTCAAAGTCCCAATAGATAATTTGTTCTGTTTTCCAGCACGAATTTCTTTACTGCAAATTCTAATTTGTCCGTCTAAACGTCTTAACCAAATTTCAGCGTCTCTAGTCGAAAAATTGTCAAATAATATTTTCTGAAGTTTTTTTATTGCCACAAGCACGTTATCAGACTTGGTTATTACTTTTTTTACATCCATAATTGTAATTCACTGTATCACTTAGTTTAAAAAAGTAAAACTTACCACTTAATTTTCTACAATTTCAAATTTTGTGGCAGGGTGTTGTTTTCCCACGTCGACGATCCCTCTAAAAATTATCGAATATCCTCCTGAGGATAATTGTTGCAAATGTTTTCGGTATGTTTCCGTTACCCTCTGAGGTAGAAACAGTACTTTTTTCTCCAATTCCACCAATATGCTTTCTCCAAATTTGGTCTTTACAATTTTTGCCTCAATGATTTTGAACGGTTTATTCTCAGGCAGACTGCTTAGCTTAACTGCTGGCTTGTTTTCTTTTGCTAGAAGGGAACAGTTGTTTAGTTCACTGAGATCCATCTAAAATAAATTACATGCATTTAACAAACTACAGGGATATTTCTAATTTTGAATATTTTATCAATTGAAGCATGAATTTAATTTAAAAATAAAAAACTTACTTTTATATTTTGCACAAAAATTACTGAGCTGGACGTTAGCGACTAGACAGGGAGGTGCTGCGATGATTCTAGAATAAATACGAATTATAATTATTAAATTTAAAAGAATAAAAAATGATTTTTAAGTATCACTCCTACTATTTAAAAACTCCCTATTATAGTTAAATTTGAAAAAAATTTAAGTACCTCTCCTACTATTTAAAAATAAACCATTGTTTTTGAAGAATAAAAAATTTTAAACTATTTCTGGAAGTAAAAAAATTTAAATCATGTTTAAAATAAAAACTAGAACTATTTTATAAATAAAAATTAAAAAAACTTACCTTTATATTTTACTAGAGAGCTGAACTGAACTGGCTGAAGTCAAATGATTAACTGATGAATTCTGTGCACTATAAGATTATATTCTGCTATGCGAAGTCCAGAAAACCGTTGGGTTTTTTGTTAACCGCAAACGCTTGTTTTAAAAAATATTATCATCCGTTTTGGTTATACATTTATTAATCAGTTTCCTACTTTACATCCGTTGAGGTTTTTTTGCTTCGCCACAAAAGATTGTATTAAAAATATTATCACCAGTTTTGGTTAAAAATTTCCCTGATTAAACATTCTTATCACTTCCTGTTTCAATAGCAACGAACGTTATAAAATATAAAATGAGATATAAATATTTTAATAATTATTAACCTGATAATATTAATTGGATGCATTTATTTTTACCATGTCTATATATAAAGGATTTGATCAATGACAAAACATTCTTATCGCAAATAACAGCTAGCATTCTTATCGCGAAACTAGGTAAAAATTGGAAAAATTAAATATTATAAATATTTCAATATTAAATGAATAATAATGAAAAATTAAAATTTAACGCTTTTTTTGTCATTGATTGCGCGAAGTAATTTTACACATCTATTATTCGTCGCATTTATAATATCGGGGCGTTTTTCCGCATTCAAAATGGGTTATTTATAACAAAGTTAGACGCCAAGGACTTTATGACTTTGCTACTGCGCATGTTTTTCTCTACGTATTAATTATACGACACATTACGAATACAGGACCGTTTTCCCCATAAAAATTAGCCCAATAGTAACGGAGATATTCACTAAGGTCCTTTTGGCTTTCGTATTGCGCATGTTTTTCCTTTACGTATTTATTATACGTCACATTTAAAATACACTTCCGATTCCCGAGTTTAAATCGGACCAATAGTAACGGAGATATTCACTACGGTCCTTTTGGCTTTCGTACTGCGCATGTTTTTTCTTTATTAATTTATTATACGGCACATTTAAAATACACTGCCGTTTCCCGCGTTTAAATCGGACCAATAGTAACGGAAATATAAGCTAAGGCCCTTTTGACGTTTCTTCTGCACAGTTTTTTTTGACATGTAATTATTTTACGTTATATTTCAAATATAATGCCGTTTGACCCACCCAAATCGGTCCATTAATTACGAAGATATATTGTGGATTAAAAATAGCTACAAAAAGATGGCTAGTAGCGCCATCTGTTTGTTAGCGGCATTACTACATCTTAGAATTATGTAGAGTACTATATTTTTAGTCCGCAGCCATTTTTTATCCCAATATTTAAAGTATGCCACGTGCCGCCATTTTTATCTGCGTCTCTTTCTGACACGCTGAATTTCCTATACCTCTCTCTCTAACACTTTGAATTCCCTATAGTGGTAGTAGTAATGGTTTAGGTGATCTACTCTATTAACAATTGTGCTTTCGGGGATCCCCTTAGGAAATAAGTTTCTTACGTTATTTTTTCACTTTTTAATATTTTAAAACAATAAAACAAAAATCTGTAAACGTTCAAAAGAAATCGAAAAAAAATTAAAAGAAATTGGAAAGAAATCGAAAAAAGGAACACGAAAAAAATCGACAAAAATCCAAAGAAATCGAAAAAATATAAAAAAAAAATGGAAAAAATAAAAGAAATAAAAAAAAAGAAAAAAACCGACAAAAATCAAAAGAAATCGAAAAAAAACGACGAAAATCGAAAAAAATCAAACGAATCGAAAGAAATCGAAAGGAATCAAAATAAATCGAAAAAAATCGACAGAAATGGATAAAAACTGACAAAATCGAAAAAGATCAACACAAGTCGAAAGAGATCGAAAAAATCAATAGAAATAAAAAAAGTCGAAGGAAACCGACAAAAATCAAAAGAAATCGAAACAAATTGAACGAGATTGAAACAAATAGAAAAAAATCGAAAAAATCAGAAAAATAAGAAAGAAAATGAAGGAATTTAAAAAAAAAACAAAAAACATTGGAAGAAACTCAAAAACAACAGAAAATCATGAGATTAAGGACGAAAATATCGGAGGATAGGAAAAAATCAGAAAAGAAAAGAAATAATACAAAAAAAAATAGAATAATGAGAAAAAAATCTAAAAAAATTAGAAAATATTGAAAAAGTTGGAATAAAACATGAAAAAAAATCAGTGAAAAACCAGAAAAAATTAGAAGAATCGAAAAAATCAGAATAACTCTGAAATAATCGAAAACGAAACAAAAATTATTGGAAAATATTGGAAACAGGTGAATAAAAATTGTAAAAAAATCGAAGAAACGCAAAAATGCAAGAAATCGAAATATACCGGAAAAAGTTGGAAAAATTCGTAAAGAACAACCAAAAACCGAAACAATTGTTAACAAACGAAGAAGAAATCAAAGAATAAATGAAAACATCGAAAGAATTGAAATAAATCGCAACAAAATCCCAAAAAAATTGTAAAAAAATCGGAAAAATCAAAGGAATGAGAAAAAAATCAGAGAAGAAAAAAGAAATAGAAAAAAAAAAACAATGACAAAAAAAAGAAAAATAAAAAAAACATCGAAAAAATCAAAAAAAAAACATATAAAAACAAAAAATCAGAAAAATGAGAAAAAATCAGAAAAAGTCTCTTTCTTCAATTATAAGAAATTAGAAAATGAAATAAAAAAATAGAACAATGAGGAAAAATGAGAAAAGATTAGAAAAAAATCGAAAAAAAAAACAGAAAAAAAATAAAACATCAGAATAATGAGAAAAAGTAAAAGAATAATAGAAAAAAAAAGAAAAATAATAATAATAAATAATCAAAAAAATTGTAAAAAATCGAAAAAAAAAATCGCAAAAATCAAATAAAGTGTCAATAATTTCTGCAACATCCCCATCAATTTCGTAAATTCCGTTTGACATTTTTTTCTAAAAATTTGAAATGCAAAAAGTTTTTCCATGCAAACCACTTTAATTTGTATGGTGGGTACCGAAAGGGCCGCTCCGATTATGCTCAAATCCAATAGAATTCTTAATTGGAAAAAACTAACTAGGCAAAGTGAAAACCGGAACTCGATCGGAGCTTTCGTTCAAAAATTACAGTGTTTACATCCAGACGTCTGGACAGGATTTTTTTTGTATTTTCGGATTTACTGAACTCGGAAACGTCGAGAAAAATAATAAAAAGTGGGGGTAAGACATTTTTTTCGCCATCACGAAACTGATACTGAGGCTTTTGGGCCTCAGTAATAACTGTCAAATATTTGAGTCAATTTAAATATAAATAATAATAATAATTTTTAAAAATAAAGTTTTAGTAATAGTCTATTTCGGATGTTATAAAATTTGACCTACAATTCGCGTTTCATTATTAATAATTAACAAAAATATATATTTTTATACCCTCATTTCTCCTTCATGTGGTATACGAATTTTTTTTTCTTTTATTAAAAAAAAAATCTTACCTCATTTTCATCTGAACTGATACTTTTGGTATCTTCCATTCCCCCTGTATATGATTTGGTGTCACGTAAATTTATATGCTGGCTGAAAAGAAGCCCCAAACTAGTCGTTGAGGCTGATCTTCGAAGAGGTGCTGATTTAGTTTTAAAATTTAATTTTTTTTGGGACATTACTTTTGACACTGTCAAGTTGTTTTATAAACTTTAAATGAATAGCATGCTAAATGGAATGACTTTATTAATAAAATGGCGAATTTAGACCGAATAGCCCTGATAGCTAAGGCCTTAATTTTAAACAAAAAGAAGATAACTTGTCACTATTATCATAATAACTGATTTAACCTAACAGATAAAATGGAATATTAATATTTAAAATAAAATAATTGTTTAAATAAATTTTATTATTCAGTATAAATATATAACGACTACTGCCCTGTTATAAGAAAACTAATTAGGGTTAATGAATCATTAACACTAAAAAGATTTACTTGAATTTGAACAATAATAATAACATTAAAAATAAATATTATAGGTAATAGCATTTTATTAAAATAAACCAGCACGTTTTTTCATTTCTTGTTTTTTCCATTTCGGTAGTTTTTCAAAATCAATATAAGCCATTTTGAAGGTCGAAACAAAGTCATCGTGTGTCAAATGCAACTAAAACATATAATATAATAATTATGTTAAATTTTATAAATAAACAATGAGAGTAATAAAAATAGTCGGACGGAAGATTAAACGCTAACGAACTAATATAACCAAAAACACACAAACAAACAAAAGTCTGTGTTTATCATACAATAGAAGACAGAAACAAGTACGGATTTAAGGGCGGAGCTATGGGGGCGATTACCCCTATCAAATAGTTAAAAAATTATAAAATAACTTCACGAAACAAACTATTTTTTTCTGCAGTAATAAAATAATTGAGGACTTGGCACATATTCGATTTTTTTTTGTTCGATTTGTCTCGAGATTATTTTTGATTTTTTTTTCGATTTTTTTTTCGGAAAAATAGAAAGTGGAAAAATATAAAAAAAGTAAATAGAAAAATATCACAAAGGTCTCGAGAACACTTGAGGTGTTAAAAAAAATCAAAACAGAAAAACACAAAAAAGAAAAAAAAAACATAATAAAATGAAAAAACCAATAAAACATTAAAAAAAAACCCGAAAAAAAAAACAAAAAAAAAAGCCAAAACAAAAAAAAATTGAGGATTTGACACATAATATCTTCCATTTATTTTTTTATATTTTTCGATTTTATTTGTTTTTTTTCCGATCTCTTGCGGTTTGTTTCAATTTTTTCCCATTTTTTTTATTTTTTTTCGCACAAAAAAGAAAATGGAATAAAATCACTAATGGTACTAGGGCCATTTTGAAATAAAAATACCAAAAAAATGATTTTCCTTGAAACATTTGTAAAATAATACTTGGTTATAAATTTATTTTATTTTTTTAAAAAGAAAATTATCCAATAGACATTTCTATAAAATTTAATAAAAAATAGCATAAGAGTAAAATTTTTCAAAGTTTAAAAAATTATAATTTAGAAATTAGAAAACTATCACATTAAAAAAAAACAATGCAACATGGAAAAAAATTAAAAAAAAAAACCAAAACATAAAAACAGGAAAAAAATCACAGAAAAAAACAAAACAGAAAATTAAAAAACCATTCAAAATTGAAAAAAAATGGGAAAATCTGGAAAAATTAGAAAGAAATTAGAAAATAAAATAGAAAAATAAAAAAACGGTACTAAACCGAAAAAAATGAAAAAAAAATCAGGAAAAACAAAAAATAGAAAAAATAAAAATTGAGACAAAATCGTAAAGAAAATGGAAAAATCTGAAAATTAGAAAAACAACACATGGAAAAAATAAAAAAGGAAAAGTCAGAAAAAAGAAAAAATAAAAAAAGGGACAAAATCGAAAAGAAAATGGAAAAATCTGAAAAACAACACTTCGAAAAAAAAAAGAAAAATTCGAAAAAAAATAGGAAATCTGGAAAAATTAGAAAAAGATCAGAAAAAAGAACAAATAGAAAAAATAAAAAAACTGGACAAAATCGAAAAGAAAATGGAAAATCTGAAAATCAGAAAAACAACACATCGAAAAAATAAAAAAAGACGAATTCGAAAAATAAGGAAAATCTGGAAAAATTAGAAAAAAATAAAAAAAAAATCAGAAAAAAATCAGAAAAAATAAAACAGGCAATTAAAAAACGTTATTCAATCGAAAAAAAACGGGAAAATCTGGAAAAATTAGAAAGAAATACGAAAAAATAAAAAATGGAACAAATAGAAAACGGGATATTATCAAAAAAAATTAAAAAAATCTGGAAAAAGTGAGAAAAAACAAAAAATAGATAACAGGACAAAATCGAAAAAAAAATGGAAAAATCTGAAAATCTACAAAAGCAACACATAGAAAAAATAAAAAGAGACAATTTCAAAAAACAAGCAAAAATCTGGAAAAATTAGAAAAAAATCAGAAAAAAAAAATAAAAAATAGGACAAAATTGAAAAGGAACTGAAAAAATGGAAAAACAGAAAATTAAAAAACGATACAAAATCGACAAAAAAAATGGAAAAATCTGGAAAAAATAAAAAAATAGAAATTTTCTTGGCGAAAAGAGGAGAAATCTCTAAATTATGCCCTAAAATCGAAAAGATATTTACATGGAGAAGCCAATTTTAGTCGGACGGAAAACTGAAAGCTATTATATTTACCTCTTTATTAAGAGGATCTACTCTAGCCGGCAACTTTTCGTTCGGTTCTTTTAAAATAGTAAGAGGATATTTTTCGTATTGATCAAATTCACTTTCGTCTGAATCATGGTGTTTGGAAAATCCGTTAGTACCATTTCCATTATGACTACAACTCTTCATTTCTAATTCTTGTCTAATTATCGAAAAAGTTTTGTAATATTTCCAGAAATTTTTGTCCCACGTAGGAAAAAATCCTGTAAACGTTGGAGGTTCTTTTTCTTGTTTTAAATGTATTATTGGTGTGTTCAAATCTCTTCCTGCAGGATCTAAAAAATTATATATACTCAAATTTAATAAGTATATATTTAATTTATGATTTTTTTACCTATATCTAAATATTCTGTAGCTTTTTGTGTACTTAATCTTTTCTCTTCCCTACTACTAAGTCTTCCAATCCAAATATAAATAGATTCGTACGTATCTAGAAGCATTACATGTTCTGGAACTAAATCTTTTTGATTGAAAAAACGTATTTCATCAGCTAAAATAATTGAAAAAAATTAATCAAAAGTAAAATTCAAAGCGCTGTTATTTATTTACCTTTAAACTGTCCATTTATAGTAAAACATCTGAATAATCTTGCAGGTTTTAGATCGTTTTCGTTTTTTACCATTTTTGTAGAATAAAGTGTTTTACCTCCTAGTAAGTTAAAGAAATCTTCTTTTTCTTTTCCTAAAATTTTGCTAATTATCAAAACAACCATAACCATAAAAATTATTGATCTATAAAAGCGACTAACCAAGTACAACTTGGTGCCGGTAGATGATGCGTCGGGGGAAGTGGGCATCACGTAATTAAATCAAAAACAAAGAGAGTAAGTTTTTGAAAATATACACTCTGACCGTTACTATACATGTTTCATCCTTATAGGAATCATCAGTGGTACTTTGTCACAATGTATAGTTTGAAAAACCTACTCTGTATATCCCAAGTATTTCTATGTACTATAAAAATGATAGATAGTCACGACATCTATTGTAGGTTGATGGATACCAACCAGGGTAAGCCGCTTAGTAGATAAAATACTGTAAAAGAGACTAACCAAGTACAACTTAGTGCTGGTAGATGATGGAACTCATGACAACCATTTACATTTTAATCGGCATATAAATGGTATTTTTTTACATTTAAAGTTTTCATAATTTTTCAAATGGATTTTTTGCACTTTAATTGGATTAAGATTTAAGTTTCCACATTTAAAATAAAACAAAAGTCACATTTATACATTTTAAATGTCATAAAATAATAATTTACACGTTTTTAGTTTGTAAAAAAATTGTTTACCCCCTCATTTTATTAGCGGGGTTAGTGGTACAGTTTTTTCTCTCATTAGCACATTAAGAAAGGATTTTTGCGAAATTTTGATTTTAAGGGGTAGAAAATTGTGAAAAACAGTGGCTTACATAGAATAAGTATATCTATATATACACGATGATATAAACGTTAATGTCTTCAGTATTATCGGATTTTCTTTTCTGATTTTTTAGGAAAAAATTGGAAATCGAAAAAACATAAAAAACAAAAAGGAAAAACAGGAAATAATAGAGAGAAATTGGGTAAATAGTTCAAAATAGGAACAAATAGGGATAAATAAAGAAAATAGGAAGAACTTATATAAAAAACACGAAAAAATAAAAAGAAATACAAATAAATAGGACAGTGAAAAATAGAAGATAATAAAGAAAAATGGGAGAAACTAGTGAAAAAAGGAGAAAATAGGGAAAATAATGAAAAATGGTGAACAATTAGAAAAATATTCAAAATAGGGAAAATACGGAAATAATATAAAAATAAGGGAAAATAGGGAAAAAAGTGACATAGGTAAAAATAGAGAATAATAGGGATAAATACTGCAAATAGGGGAACATAGGAAAAAATAAGGAAAAATAAAAAAATATGAAGAAATAGAAAAAAATAGGGAAAAACAAGTACAAATAAGGACAAATAGGGTAAAATAAGGATAAATAAAGAAAACAGGAAAAACTAATGGAAAATAGGAACAAATAGAAAGATATAGCAAAAAATAGAAAAAATAGAGAAAAATGGGGGAAGATAATGAAAGATTGGGAAAAATAGTAAAAAAAAATAAATGTTATGTTTTCATAGTTTTTTTAAATAGACCTTTTCGCTCTTTAATTCGATCTTTTTCCATTTTAATTGGATTAAAATTGATTTAAATTGTCATACATTTTAAACGTCATAAAATCGTCATTTACACGGTTTAAATGACATAAATGTAAAGTTTTCATAGTTTTTTTTTTAATAGACCTTTTCGTTCTTTAATTGAACCTTTTCGTTTTTTAATTAAATTAAAATTTAAGCTTCCACATTTAAAATGACATAAAAATGACTTTTATACATTTTAAATATCATAAAATGGTCATTTACACATTGTAAATGTCATAAATGTAAATTAATCATATATTTTTTTAAATAGACCTTTTTCTCTCTTTAATTGGACCTTTTCGTGTTTTAATTGAATTAAGACTTAAGCTTCTACATTTAAAAGGTCATAAAAGTGACTTTTATACATTTTAAATGTCAAAAAATGGTCATTTACACATTGTAAATGTCATAAATGTAAATTTTTCATAGTTTTTTTTTTATTGACTTTTTCGCTCTTTAATTGGACCTTTTCGCGTATTAATTGGATTAAAATTTAAGTTTCCCCATTTAAAACACCATAAAAGTGACATATACATTTTAAATGTCATAAAATGGTCATTTACACATTTTAAGTGTCATAAATGTAAAATTAAGTAAACAATGCCTAGAACACATTTTTTTTGACAGATGTCGTACAAAAACTAATGGGTTCTTCCGATGGATAACCCACATCCATATACCAAATGTCAGCTCAATCGGATTAAACATGTGGGCTCTATCGTGGAAGCATACACACAGACAAATACACAGACAGGCAGACGCACAGACAGACAGACTAAATGGTCTTAATTGTCTCAGGGGATCTTAAAATGTATATTTCCATCTTTCTCGAAAAACTTTTTTAGCTCGTTCACAATACATTTTTTCCATAGTCGAATTTGAAAAAAAAAAACATCAAGACTGTATTTTTTCATAAAAATTTAAAAAAACAACAGAAGCAAGATTGCGTTTTCTTGCACACGAATTTGGAAAAATTGGAAAAAAAATACATTTTTCCAGAAAAAAAACTAGAAAAAAATTCAAAAAAGCTAAAATGCATTTATTCACATATAAATTGGTATAAAACCAAGAATTCATAAAAAACTAGAAAAAAAAACAGCAAAAATACGTTTTTTCACACATACATTGGAAAAAAAGCGAGAATGGATTTTCTACATAAAAATTGGAAAAAACAGCATACTTTTTTTAAATAAATTTGAAAAAAAAACAATAGCAAGAATATATTTTTCCTTATTCAAATTTGAAAAAACGCAAAGTGCATTTTATCTCACACAAATTTAAAAAAACAAGCAACAATGCATTTTTATACACAAAAAACAGCAGAAATACATTTTTCACAGATGAATTGGGAATTGCGTTTTTCCACAGAAAAAATAGAAAATAACAGCAAAAACGCAATTTCTTTTTTAAAAAAATTCGACAAAAAAAACAGAAGCACGACTACACACTCGAATTAGGAAAAAACCGCAAAAATGTATTTTCCACAAAAAAAGGGAAAATACAACAAAAACGCTTTTTTCACATATAAATTGGTAAAAAAGCAAGAATACATTTTTCCACATAAAAAATCAGAAAAAAAATCAGCAAAAATGGGGTTTTTACACATAAATTAAGAAAAAAGGAAAAATAAAAAAAAATAGGAAAAATGCATATTTTCACACATAAAATAGGAAAAAAGCAAAACATTTGATACAACAAGAATATATTGTCTCTCAAAGGAATTTGAAAAAAAAATCGGTTATGTCCAGAGAGGAATAAACCCATATACCAAATTTCAGCTCAATCGGATTAAACATGTAGCCTCTATTGTGGAAGAATACACACAGACAGACAGACAGACTTCCATCTGGAAATGGTCTTTAGGTGACCTCAAAATGGATATTTCCATCTTTATCTTTTAAATTTTTTTTAGCTCGTTCACAATACTTTCCCTTCTTGGAGGTAAAAAAATATTCACAAAAACTTTGAGATGTTTTATTATTTTAAATGCGAAGTTAATAAAAAAACGACCAAAAGTGACAAAGAAAAACTTGAGTAAAGTTTAAAATACGTTTCTTACCTTCCAAAACAAGTTCGAAATCTTTGCCAGCAAAATTTTTCGCCATTTCTCGTTGATCCCCGGTAGAGTAAGTACCAGACCAAATATAAGCCTTCTTAGATCTTTTAAGAACGAAACAATAATTCGAATTAAACGATGAAGCTTTGACGCTTACTTGTACGGATTTAGAGCTGTATGTTGTCGATCCGAATACTTGTAAAAGGTATTGAGAGGGATTTTTTAAATTTTTACCAGAATCTATAACATTAAAATATATACAGCGTGTTTTATAACTCTGGAAATGTCCTGAAATTCAAAAATTACTAAAGGTAAATTGTCCACATTCAGGATGTTTTTTTTTGCTCTTGAATTGGATAATTTATTTTTAATAGTTTTTGGATTCCAGGACCGTTTCTAGAGTTTTGAAACACGCTGTATATAAGTTACCGTCATATTCAATTCCTCGTCCTTTAAAAACAGTAAGTTTTCCTTTAAATAATTGTAGAAAATGAGGTGTTTCTTTTCCTTGGATAATCCTGGCTTGGAAACCGATTTGTCCAAGGTCTTCTTCGATTTCTGTTAATTTTAAAGTGGTAATTTTTATTTCCTCTTGAGTAGCTTGTGAACCCTTAAAAAAAATAAGTAACCAATAGGAAAAATTATAATTTATATTTTATTTACCAGCCAACAATAAAGTAAATGTTTTTGTTCGCTAGCGTTATGATAAGTATATAAAATAACGTAACAATCTCCTGAGAAAAAATATCCATGTCTTTCCGTTGGAATTTCAACAATATGGCTACCGTTTACTCTCCATATTGTTAAACTTCCAGCACCATCATCAATTAGTTGTGTTTCAGCTGCCAAACTTGGTCGTTCTTCCATTGAAATTGCATCATATTTTGATAATAAAATTGATGGTTTCGATCCTAAAACAAAAATTATTAGCTATAAAAAAAGTCGGTCCTTCGAGTTAAAAATATATTATAAAAGTTTCATTTTTTTATTGTGTGAAATTTACAAATATTTCAGATAAACAGGCAATAACATTTTATATAATAAAAAAAATTATTGACTATAAAAAAAAGTTGGTCCTTCGAGTTAAAAATATATTATAAAGTTTCCTTTTTTTATTGTGTGTAATTTACAAAATTTTTGGATAAACAGGCAATAAAATTTTATATTATAAAAAAAATTATTGGCTATAAAAAAAAGTTGGTCCTTCGAGTTTAAAATTTCCTTTTTTTTATTGTGTGAAATTTACCTTTGCTTTCTGATTTCCAAGCACCAAAAAGCATCTTGAATTCTTGTGGTTCGTGTGCATCTACTACTCTTGTAACTTTTGTATAAGCCGGATATTTTTTCTTTTTGACGAATCCTCTGGCGTTTCTTAATGCTTCGCATCTTTCTTTTTCGTTCACTTTTCGTCCTACCCAAACCCATATTCCTTCGAGTTCTTGATCTAATATATAAACGTCCTAAAAATAATATAATATTCACAATTTTTGTAGTGTATGGTCTACTTTAGCTAAAATCTAAAGCGTTCCAAGTACTACAATTAAGATATCATTTTAAATAATACAAGTTCTTATGAAAATAAAAATGTATGGTCTACTTTAGTTCAAATCTAAACAACTTTTAAAATTTATATTTTGTAAAAAAGTCATAAGTAATTTTTCTTTTTTATTCCAATTTAGTCATTTTCAATTAAATAAAAATTATCAAACAATAAAAATAAAAAAAAATATTATCTTATTGAGACTGTGATTTTTTTTAAATATATCATTTTTAGTAATACAATTGTTATGAAATAAAAAAAAAACAGTGTATGGGCTACTTTAGTTAAAATCTAAAGCGGTCCATATACTACAATTTTTAAAATGTATATTTTGTAAATAAAATTCTTTTATTCGTTTGTAGCCAATTTTAGATAAATAAAAATTAAATGAGCAAAAAATAAAAAAATAATAATATTGTTTTTTTTTGGAAGATATCATTTTAAATAACACAATTTTTTATGAAAATAAAACAGTGTATGTTCTACTTTAGTTAAAATCTAAAGCGGCCCATATATTATAAATTTTTAAAATTTATATTTTGTAAAAAGAATCGTAAGTAATTTTTCTTTTTTATTCGAATTTAGCCATTTTCAGTCAAATAAAAAAAATAGTATCTTATTGAGATTGTCATTTTTTTTAAAGATATCTTTTTAAAAAATACAATTATTATGAAATAAAAAAAAAACAGTGTATGGTTTACATTAGTTAAAATCTAAAGCGGTCCAAATACTACAATTTTTAAAACGTACATTTTGTAAATGAAATTTTTTTATTCGTTTTTAGCTAATTTTAGATAAATAAAAATTAAATCAATAAAAATAAAATAATAATATTGTTGAGGATGCCATTGTTTTTTTCTTTTGAAGATATCTTAATAAATAAAACAATTTTTTATGATAAAAAAAGGGTATGGTCTACTTTAGTTAAAATCTAAAGCGATCCATATACTACAAACTTTTAAAATTTATATTTTATGAAAAGAATCGTAAATAATTTTTCTCTTTTATTCGTATTTGGCCATTTTCGGTAAAAAAAAAATAAATCAAACAATTAAAATAAAAAATTATTATCTTGTTAAAATTGTCATTTTTTTTAAAGATATCATTTTAAATAATACATTTTTTATGAAATAAAAAACAGTGTATGGGCTACTTTAGTTAAAATCTAAAGCGGTCCATATACTACAAACTTTAAAATTTATATTTTGTGAAAAGAATCTCAAGTAATTTTTCTTTTTTATTGGTATTTAGCCATTTTCAGTTAAATAAAAATTAAATCAAACAACAAAAACAAAAAAATTAGTATCTTGTTGAGATTGTCATTTTTTTTTAAGATATCATTTTAAATAATACATTTTTTATGAAATAAAAAAAACAGTGTATGGTCTACTTTAGTTAAAATCTAAAGCGACAACTTTTAAAATTTTAATTTTTTTAAAAAAAATCGTAAGTAATTTTAATTTAGCGATTTTCAGTTAAATAAAAATTAAATCAAACAATAAAAATAAAAAAATTATCTTGTTGAGATTGTCATTTTTTAAAAAAATATCATTTTAAATAAGTTTTATGATATAAAAAAAACAGTGTATGGTTTACTTTAATTAAAATCTAAAGCGGTCCATATACTACAACTTTTGAAATTTAATTTTTTTTAGCGATTTTCAGTTAAATAAAAATTTAATCAAACAATAAAAATAAAAAAAAAATATTTTGTTGAGATTGTCATTTTGTTAAAAAATGTCATTTTAAATAATTTTTATGAAATAAAAAAAACAGTATATGGTTTCCTTTAGTTAAAATCTAAAGCGGTCCATATATTACAACTTTTAAATTATAATTTAAAAAAAAAAAATCGTAAGTAATTTTTATTCACCGATTTTCAGTTAAATAAAAATTAAATCAAACAATAAAAATATTATTTTGTTGAGATTATCATTTTTTTTATAAAATATGCTTTAAATAATTTTTATGAAATAAAAAAACCAGTGTATGGTTTACTTTAATTAAAATCTAAAGCGGTCCATACACTACAACTTTTGAAATTTAATTTTTTTTTTTAAATTGAAAGTAATTTTTATTTATCGATTTTCAATTAAATTAAAATTAAATCAAACAATAAAAATAAAAAAATATCTTGTTGAGATTGTCATTTTTTTAAAAAATATCATTTTAAATAATTTTTATGAAATAAAAATAAAACATTGTATGGTTTACTTTAGTTAAAATCTAAAGCGGTCCATATACTACAATTTTAAAAAAAATTATTTAGCAAAAAAATTATAAGTAATTCTTTTTTTTATTCGAATTTAATGAAATAAAAAACAAAAGAAAAATATGACGTGTTCCATTTGTAATAAATTATTCTCAAAATCACATGAAATTTTGGTAATGTAATAATAATAATAATAATAATAATAATAATAATAATATTCTTCCTTACTAGTGAATCCCTGAAACCGAAGCTTATTCTGGGAAAGAACCGTTATTATTATTAAGTATCAAAGCAAAGAGAATATTGTCCGTCTGTCTGTCTGTCTGTTTGTCTGTCTGACTGTTTTTCTATCACAGTGATAACTCGAGAACGGTTTCGAATTTTTGAACTCTGTTTTCAGCAATCGATAGATGGTCACTTTATCTCGCCTACCTACTATTTTTAATAATCTAAGTCAACTACAACCGTCTGTCTATCCGTCTGTCCGTCAGTGCCTCTGTCTCAGCCATAACTCGAGAAGGATTTCGAGTTTTGGAATTCTGTTTTCAGCAATCAATAGCTAGTAACCTTAGCTCATTCACCTACTATTTACAGTAACCTAAGTCAACTACAGCTGTCTGTCTGTCCGTTAGTGTATCGGATCCAACGATAACTTGAGAACGGTTTCGAATTTTGGAACTCTATTTTTAGAAATGAATATCTGGCCATCTTAGATCATCCCCCTACTATTTTCAGTACCCTAAGTCAACTAAAACTGTCTGTCTGTCCGTCTGTACATAGCTGAGTTACTTGGATTTATTATTATTTGCCGTAGCTCCAGGTCGAATTACTGATGATTGATGACGACAATTAGCGATAAGTGTACTAAAATTCAGAAAATATATTTTTGCATATAATTTACTAGTGAGCTTATTATTTTTTACTGAATATCAATGATACTAACATCTTGATGTAAATCTTGTTGCGAAAAAGGTCCGTTTTTAATTTCAGCCACCCTGTATTTGCCATTAGTTTCAGAACACTTGTACAATCTCATACAAGCTCTTTGGTAATTTCCATTAACATCATTTTCTTGACTGTCCGGTAAAATTATTCGTTTTTCTAACGGTAAATATTTATTAAATTCTTTTTTTACGTCATCGTTTAGAGTTTTTTCGTAACCGTCATCCACAAAAGTTAGATTAGGGATTTTAAATTTTTCTTTCATCTCACTTGCAATCTGAAATTATAATATTTATTATAGTGTATTGTGTTTGTTAATATTTTATTTACTGTAGTGGCGTGTAATTTTTCTACGGCATCAGAAGCTCGTCCTGACCATATAAATAATAATTTTGGAGTTTTTATTAAAAAAATATCCGAACTGTTAAAACATTCCCAAGAAACATTCGGCATCTCTTTAACTATAGGTAATATTCTATCTTTCACTCTGTATAATTTTATTGATTGACAATTATTTATTATCTCAGGTTTGAGAATCCTAAAAAAATATTTTAAGTTATATTATTAATTAAATTAGATAATATTTAACCTTATTCCATTTTTAAAATAACTCAAAAATCTTGAACTTTCAAAACCTTCACTTTCTCTATGTTGAGTTGTATGTCCATTTAACACGTTGTCTAATTCGACAGTTTTATAAGCAGCTACTCCAGTTTTGTCAGGGTTACTTTGATTACCTAACCAAAAATGCACGTGGTATTCCATACAGCCTTTTGCTTCTTTGGCCTAGAAAAATAACCATCCTGTATAAAATTTACTTTCGAAACACAAAAAAGGATAAAATACTTACAACTGTTTCTATATTACATGATTGTCCATATAAAGATGCTGCATAAATGATGTAGGAATCTGTAGTATAAAATGTACCGTATTGGTCTCTAGGAATTGCTACCACATTCATATTCTAAAAAAAAATAATTTTTTTAATAATTATTATTTTTTGAAAAAATTAATTTACCTCAATTTTCCATATTGAAAAATTTGTAGAATTCTTGCCAATTTTCCTAAATGCTGTATCAATAAAATTTGTATCACGACTAGATGGATCATCCTGTAGAAAAAAAATGCAATTAGATATGGAAGTTAGAAAAAAAAAATTCAATATATTAAAAACAAATAAAAAGTTATGAGACACACTGTATATAAATTTTTGATATATCATTATTATTGGATTAAAAAAATGAAATATATTTGTAATAGGTTTTTATTATTAATTGAAATGTTTATTTTTTGGGAATTTTCTTTTTAGTAAAAAAAATTTGTTTATAAAATGTTGGAAAAATAATAATTTTAAGACTTGTGTGAGAAAAAATGAAAAAAAAATCTACATTGTAAATAAATCAGAAATAAACTTATAGGCGAATCATCTTAAGAATTTATGCTTATGTGTTGAAAAATAACAAAAATATTTTTTAAATTTAGATGAAAATTGTAAAATCCTCTTAAGAATTTTGGTTTGGATGAGCAAAAATGTAAAAAAATCTACATTGAAATGGAAAATATAAATTTTTATTTTTAATATAGATTTAATTGTAAAATCCTCTTAAGAATTTTGGTTTGAACGAGAAAAAATGGAAAAAAAATTAAATCAGAAATAAACTTATAGGTGAATCCTCTTAAGGATTTTAGCTTGTGTATCGAAAAATATAAATTTTGATTTTTAATATAGATTTAATTGTAACATCCTCTTAAGCATTTTGGTTTGATTAAGGAAAAATGAAAAAAAATTAATTAAACCAGAAATAAACTTATAGGTGAATCCTCTTAAGGATTTTAGCTTGTGTATCGAAAAATATAAATTTTTATTTTTAATATAGATTTAATTGTAAAATCCTCTTAAGAATTTTGGTTTGAACGAGAAAAAATGGAAAAAAAATTAAATCAGAAATAAACTTATAGGTGAATCCTCTTAAGGATTTTAGCTTGTGTATCGAAAAATATAAATTTTGATTTTTAATATAGATTTAATTGTAACATCCTCTTAAGCATTTTGGTTTGATTAAGGAAAAATGAAAAAAAATTAATTAAACCAGAAATAAACTTATAGGTGAATCCTCTTAAGGATTTTAGCTTGTGTATCGAAAAATATAAATTTTTATTTTTAATATAGATTTAATTGTAAAATCCTCTTAAGAATTTTGGTTTGAACGAGAAAAAATGGAAAAAAAATTTAATCAGAAATAAACTTATAGGTGAATCCTCTTAAGGATTTTAGCTTGTGTATCGAAAAATATAAATTTTGATTTTTAATATAGATTTAATTGTATCATCCTTTTAAGCATTTTGGTTTGATTAAGGAAAAATGAAAAAAAATTAATTAAAACAGAAATAAATTTATAGGTGAATCCTCTTAAAGATTTTAGCTTGTGTATTGAAAAATATAAATTTGGATTTTTAATATAGATTTAATTGTAAAATCCTCTTAAGAATTTTGGTTTGGGTGAGCAAAAATGTAAAAAAATCTACATTGAAATGGAAAATATAAATTTTGATTTTTATTATAGATTTAATTGTAAAATCCTCTTAAGAATTTTGGTTTGAATGAGGGAAATTGGGAAAAAAAAATTAAATCAGAAATAAACTTATAGGAAAATCCTCTTAAGCATTTGTGCCTGTGTATTGAAAAATGAAAATTTGGTATTTTTAAATTTAGATATAAATTGTATAATCCTCTTAAGAATTTTGGTTTGGGTGGGAAAAAATTGTAAAAAAAATTCTACATTGTTTTTAAATCAGAAATAAAGTTATGGGTAAATCCTCTTAAGGATTTGTGCTTGTGTATTGAAAAATGAAAATTTTGTTTTTTTGAATTTAGATATAAATTGTATAATCCTCTTAAGAATTTTGGTTTGGGTGAGAAAAAATTGGAAAAAAAATTCTACATTTTTATTAAATCAGAAATAAAGTTATAGGCGAATCCTCTTAAGCATTTGTGCCTGTGTATTGAGAAATGAAAATTTAATATTTTTAAATTTAGATATAAATTGTATAATCCTCTTAAGAATTTTGGTTTAGGTGGGAAAAATTGTAAAAAAAATTCTACATTGTTTTTAAATCAGAACTAAAGTTATGGGCAAATCCTCTTAAGGATTTGTGCTTGTGTATTGAAAAATGAAAATTTAGTATTTTTAAATTTAGATATAAATTGTATATTCCTCTTAAGAATTTTGGTTTAGGTGAGAAAAAATTGTAAAAAAAATTCTACATTTTTATTAAATCAGAAATAAAGTTATAGGCGAATCCTCTTAAGCGTTTGTGCCTGTGTATTGAAAAATGAAAATTTAGTATTTTTAAATTTAGATATAAATTGTATAATCCTCTTAAGAATTTTGGTTTGGGTGGGAAAAAATTGGAAAAAAAAATTCTACATTGTTTTTAAATCAGAAATAAAGTTCTGGGTAAATCCTCTTAAGGATTTGTGCTTGTGTATTGAAAAATGAAAATTTTGTTTTTTTAAATTTAGAAATAAATTGTATAATCCTCTTAAGAATTTTGGTTTAGGTGAGAAAAAATTGTAAAAAAAATTCTACATTGTTATTAAATCAGAAATAAAGTTATAGGCGAATCCTCTTAAGGATTTGTGTTTCTGTATTGAAAAATAAAAAAAACGTTTTTTAATATTTATATGTAAATTGTATAATCCTCTTAACAATTTTGGTTTTGGGTAAGGAAAAATAGAAAAAAATCTATATTGTAAGTATATCATAAAAAAAATATAGGCGAATCCTCTTAAAGATTTGTACTTGTGTATGGAAAAATAAAAAAATTGTTTTTTAATATCGATATGTAAATTGTATAATCCTCTTAAGAATTTTGGTTTGCTTAAGGCAAAATGGAAAAAAAACTATATTGTAAGTATATCAGAAATAAATTTATAGGTGAATCCTCTTAAGGATTTGTGCTTATGTACTAAAAAAATAATAATTTAGTGTAAATATAATTAACTAATCTAATTTTTTTACTTTCCCACTAAAAATATTTATTTCCGCTACTAATTTACTAATTACAAAAACACAGTAACAGCCCAATTAAATTTCACAAAAGTGTCGCATTTAATTTCAATTTTAATTAATTGCACTTGTAATATGCTTAAAACTGTAAATTTTAATTTGAACAGGTAGAAGATGGTGCTATGCGCCGTTCATGCAATAAACCAATTAAAAAAAGTAATTTATCCGAAGAAAAATCACCGTAATTAAAACGTTAACACTTAATTAAGTAAATTAATGTACTGGTCAAAAATAGTACTTTTACTCCACATTGGTTAATTAAGTAGATAAATAAAACATTGAAATTTAAATAAAATAATTATAAATATAAACTACAAATAAGCCTCAAAATGACTCAGCCAATAATACTAAAATTAGTTTAGTTTTATTCTAAATTGACAATTTATTTCTAGGCAATTTTTATTACGCCGGTATTCTACCCGGTAATTAAAAAGTGCATTTTTAAATAGCATTTTTTTATTACCCCTCCAATGATATCAAAATTAGTTTAGTTTTATTCTCAATTAAAGTGAGACGTAATTTTCGGAATTTATTGCTAGGCAATTTTTATTACGCCGGTATTCTACCCGGTAATTAAAAAATGCATTTTCAAATAGCATTTTTTTATTACCCCTCCAATGATATCAAAATTAGTTTAGTTTTATTCTCAATTAAAGTGAGACGTAATTTTCGGAATTTATTGCTAGGCAATTTTTATTACGCCGGTATTCTACCCGGTAATTAAAAAATGCATTTTAAAATAGCATTTTTTTATTACCCATCCAATGATATCAAAGTTAGTTTAGTTTTATTCTCAATTAAAGTGAGACGTAATTTTCCGAATTTATTTCTAGGCAATTTTTATTACGCCGGTATTCTACCCGGTAATTAAAAAATGCATTTTCAAATAGCATTTTTTTATTACACATCCAATGATATCAAAGTTAATTTAGTTTTATTCTCAATTAAAGTGAGACGTAATTTTCCGAATTTATTGCTAGGCAATTTTTATTACGCCGGTATTCTACCCGGTAACTAAGAAGTGCATTTTCAAATAGCATTTTTATACTTACTCAAACGGTTTTTTAAGGTTTTCTAATAATTTGTATTGATGTTTAAAGTGAATGTAAAGATTTATTTTTAGAAAATAATATATGCCAGTTAATATCTAAAATCTATGCCGGTATACGGTGAAAATCAATAATTTGTTAAATATGTGTTAAATTCGTTTCGGATTGTTTGATTAGTGTATTCTTTTATTAATATTATTTAGATTTCTATTCTTCTTCTTTTTCTTCACTTTATTAGTATTCAGTTTTTTATTATCCCACCATTTTTCAGGTGGTCTTTTACTATAAAGTTTATTGTTTTTATGAATATTTGGTCTCATCTTAGTAATTATTTCGTCATAGATCTCATAGTAAAGGCGCCACGCCCACTTTTGTGAATTTACTCCCACATGAATATCTCGAAAACAAGAGATGTCCAACTTGATCTCTCAATCATGAAATGGATGAGACGGAATTATTACATCATTAACGTATTTCGTAACTAATGTCGACGTAAATGTTATTTATTACTTTTGACAGTTCAATTAATTTTTCAAGAGAAAGAGATGCTGGAATACCGCTTTTACCGTTAAATGCAGTCTACAACGTTTCGGTTCACCCCAAAAATATAATACATTTTTTTTTGTCATTTAATCACGATTTAAGAATACATTTTATTAGTGTGACTATAAAGTAGTCATCTGACAGTATGTTCTAGACCGGAAGTGGGCTGTCAAAAATTTCAAAATGGCGCGAAATTGAAATAAGGCTTCTCGACTGGATGCTCCGCATTGGAAAGGTTGCGCAGGATTCGTTTAAAGGGGCCCATACTTAAGACCCCATCAAAAGTGACATAATTTTACACCTCCCAATCTTACATAACCTAAAAAATTCTTCTCTCGGCGTGTGAAATGAGTCGTAACTAACTTCAGTGTTCATTAACAGCTGATAAGTGACGTAGTTCCTAATCACCCAATGTTGTACTTTCGACGTGGACCACTATGTCGCTTAGCCATATTTAAATTTCCCGCCATTTTGAAAACTTTGACAGCTCACTTCCGGTCTAGAACGTATATAGTTCTAACTACTGTTAAATGTACTGAATATAACTATAGTTAGAGCTATCCATGTTCTAGACCGGAAGTGAGCTTCAAAATGGCGCGAAATTGAAATAGGGCTCCGCGACAGGGTGCTCCGTATCACAGGGGCGGCATAAGTTTCATATAAAGGGGCCCCATACTTAAGACCCCATCATAAGTGATGTCATTTTCCACTTCCATATCTTACATGTGTTGTAATGTCAACATAACCTAAAAAAATTTTCTCTTGGCGTGTGAAATGAGTTCAGAGTTCATTACCAACTAATAAGTGACCTAATTCCCCATCTCCCCATGTTGTATTTAAATTTCCCGCCATTTTTAAAACTTTGACAGCTCACTTCCGGTCTAGAACATATATAGTTCTAGCTACTGTCAATTGTACTGAATTTTTTTTCTTTTTTTTTTCTTTCCTCGTATTTCCAGCTTATTGTCCTGATTACCAGGTATTTAGTTTTTCCGGTAAAAATCCGGTATCCATTTAAAAGTTGATTATTTTTATTTTAATTTCCGGTAAACATTGTATGAATCTCTTTAAATAGGTAAAAATTTATGCAAATCATAATTGAATAATAGCACCTTGTAGTATATTAATTAATATACTTTTTCTGATTAATAATTATCGTATAAAATGGTAATATACGGTACGGCTAGGTGAGAGAACCTGTAGGCCAATTATTTATTTCCGTTATCCTTATAATTGTATATTTTAAGTGCAACGAACCGGTTTTTTTGCTACTTACGGAAAATAAGAGTAAAAAAAATGTTAATAGTTAACAGAACAGAATTCAAAAATTACTAGAAAACAAATTTTATACTGTTAAACATTTTTTTAATGTAGAATAATATGTTTTTACATTTAATTAAAATATAGACAAAAACTAATTAATCGGTAAAAAAAATTTTGAAATCGGTCAATAAATAACGGAGAAATATAATATTGTAGTGCGTGTGACGTCACGTCTCCGCATAACCAAACTCTTATTCTCTCATGATTAACGTATGTTTTACTTTTTTCGTAATTATCACAAAACAAAATAAATGCCAGGTATAACGATTTATGAAAAATTACGTCAAAAAATTGAATCAGAAAAATTAAAATTGAGGATGGTCCTTTAAATACGAAACGTCGAATTAAAATTTTAATCAAATTGAGTCATAGCAAACTTAGATTCAGACAAAAAAACGTTCTTTAACAATTTTTAAAATTAGTAAAAATGGGACTTTTTTTATTAAATTTGGCAACAGTGGCAAAAAAATTATACTATAATAAATAGAAAATAAAAATAGTCAAATTGTATCGCTATTTTATTAAGTGATGAAATTATCACTTACAGCAACTGTTATTTTCTGGTAACCTTAATATGTGTGCAAAATTTCATCTAAATCGGTTAAGTCGTTCGTTACATTTTTCTTTTTATACAATTTCAATAAATTAAAATTGTTTGAATTTAAAAAATGATGCTTAGTTTCAAGATAAATTAATTAATTTTTTAAAATTAAATATAAGGTCCGGCTTCCAAAATATTTGGTAAATCCAAAATGATAATTTTTATTAACACATTAATTTTGAAAGATTAGAAAAACTTTTTTCATTGAAATGAGATTACTTTTTAACAGAGTATTTAATTTTTCAAAACGTTTCGTGTTTGTATGACCACCATCAACAAGTTTTTTTTTAAATACGGACCTGTGCTTTTTATTAAATTCCCATTATTTTTTCTATTAGAAAAATAAATTAAAGTAAAGTTGGTTAAATGGGAAAAATGATGCGTATTTATAAGGTCCGGTTTTTGAGATATTTAGAGAAACTAAAATTAATGATATTTATTTTATTTAATTAACACCTTAATTTTTAAAGATAAAACGTTATAGTTTTTTTTATTGAAAGCAAAATGCTTTTTATAATTTCGTATTCAATTTTCCAAAAGAACGTTTCGTTTTTTGTAAGGCCACCATCAATTATATTTTTTAAAATA
Organism: Neocrepidodera transversa; assembly: GCA_963243735.1. NCBI lineage: Eukaryota > Metazoa > Arthropoda > Insecta > Coleoptera > Chrysomelidae > Neocrepidodera > Neocrepidodera transversa. The sequence goes on along the minus strand of OY725346.1, from coordinate 895,737 downwards.
CGGAGCTGTACTTTTTATTGTAATTTTGTTTCTATATGAATTTTTATAAGTACGGTACTGTTCCGTTTTTTTACCGTAAAAGGTAAAAATGAACAGGATCGTACTTGAAAAAAATCCTAAATTAAAGTTCCCTGTCAGAATTTTTATAAAATATAAAAACTATTAGTTCAAAATTATTAAATAATTAAATTATTATATATTCCTGTTTTTCCTTATTTTTTCCTGTTTTTTACTATTTTGCCCATGTTTTCCACATTTTTTATTTTTTTCCCATTTTCTCTATTTTTCTCTATTTTTTCCTGTTTTTTCCTATTTTTTTTATTTTCCCAATTTCTCCAATTTTTCCTCATATTTCTCAATTTTCCTATTTTTCTATATATTTTTTTTATTATTCCCATTATTTCCTGTTTTTTCTTATTTTTTCCTATGTTTTCTATTTTTTCCTATTTTTCTCATTGTTTTACATTTTTTCCTATTGTTTGAATTTTTTCCATTTTTTTTTCTTTCTTAAAGGAGTTTTTTCATTGAAATCAAAATACGTATTCATTTTTCCAAAACAACGTTTCGTCTTTATAAGGCCATCCTCAATTATTTTTTTTAACTTTACTGTTTATTGTAATTTTGAAATACTCATTTTGTCTCCGGTATCGATTTTATTAATTTTTATATGAATTTTTTTAAGTAAGGTCCTGTTAGATTTACAGTGTTAAAAGTATAAATGAACAGGATTGTACTTAGAAAAAATCCTAAATTAAAGTTCGCTGTTCAGAATAAATTAAATGTTCTACATAATTTAATATAGAAAAATAAGGATTTTAAAATAAAAATTAAAAGTACAGATCCGTATGTCTCACTTTTTTCGTAAATTTAACTGCCGCACAACAAAATAAATGCTAGAAATATCGGGTTAGGAGAGATGACGTCAGGCGACTGAATCAAAAGGAACAAAATAATTAATTCAAAGCCCAACTTTATTAATTTCTGAAATATTTTTGTTGCTTAAATTTTCAAGTTCATTCATAAAAAAAATAGTAAATTTCTCAAGGTTAAATATAAATATTTATTACTGATTTTAAATAATTGTAATTTTAGCTTCCCATTGTTATATTTTTTATATCTATTTAAATAATTATAAATCGTTTATTTATATAAGTTTTCATATCCGTTAGTTAAAATCTTGTACTATAAAATTTTTCTGTAATCAAAGTTAAACGTTTCTTTTAATAACAATTTTATTCAAGTGGAACGATGAATGCAATTTAACTGTATAAGAATACTTGATGGATTTTTTTCCGCGTGAGAAAGATAATTGCATTTTACACTTTTACATCACGTTTTTTTCTTTTCGTTTATTAAATTGACTGAAACTCGATAAAACGAAATTTTAAAAAATATATGCGGTAAACTACCAATAAACGAAAAAATAATAGTTAAAACAAAAAAAATATAAATCAGTACAAAGAACAAAAAAACAATCGCAATCTAACCTTAAAAATAAAAATATCTTTATTTTTCTTCTTTTTCCAGTTCTCAAATATCAAAAAACTACCAACTTAAATGTTGGCGGTAAATTCAAATTTAATTAATTAATAAAATACAGAGTGTTAAAAAAATTAAAAATGACAAATACGGACCAGTAAATATACACTGGAAAATGCAAAAAATTATTTTAAAATAATAGTTTTTATATTTTATAATAATTTAATATTCCATTTTTAACCCTGTAAGGGTAAAAATTTAATTCCAGTTTTTTTGCATACGAATTTTGAAAAAATTGATATACAGGGTGTTTAACTTCAATTTTAAAGAATAATATAGGGTTTTTTTATTCAATGTTAAATAATTCTTGTTGTTAATAAAACGTTTCGCCATTAACTATTTTTTTTAAATACGGACCTGTACTTTTTATTTTTATTTTAAAATTCTCAATTTTTCTAATAAACTATTTAGAATCTTTAATTTGTTTAATACGTTCTGACAGCGAACTTTAATTGAGGATTTTTTTCTAAGTACGGTCCTGTTCATTTTATCTTTTACAGTGAAAATAGAACAGGACCTTATTTAAAAAAATTAATATAAAAACTAATAAAATTATTAAATGGTTCGATAGAGATAAAATGAGTATTTCAAAAAAATAATAAAAAGTACAGTTCTGTATTAAAAAAAATAAATGAAGATGGCCTTATAAAGATGAAACGTTGATTTTATTTCAATGGAAAAACTATTTAAAGAAATATAGGGAAATACAGGGAAAAATGGAAAAAATAGAAAACAATGAAAAAAACAGGAAAAAAACATTAAAAAATAAGAAAAAAACAGTAAGAAATGGGAAAAATAAAAAAAATATGGAAAAATAGGAAAATAGAGATAATGGGGAAAAATAGTAGAAATTGGGAAAATAGAAAAAATGGGAAAATAGGAAAGAACAGAAAAAAACAGGAAATAACAGAAAAAATAGAGAAAAATAGGAAACAATAGTGGAAAAGAGGAAAAAAATTAAATACAGTAAATAACAGTAAAAAAAACAGAGAAAAAGGAAAACCGGAAAAATGGGAAAATATGGAAAATAGAAAATATTAAAATATAGGAAAAAATAGGAGAAATGGAGAATAATTGAGAAAAAAAATGGAAAAAATAAAGAAAAAAAATAGGAAAAAATAGATAAAAATAGGAAAAAAAGAAAAATAGGGCAAACATGGAAGAAAATATCATTTTTGCAAAGCAGGGACTAAAACAAACATTTTACTCCCTCATTTTAAGGACTAAAGTGCTACTTTTATTCCCTTAGGACTAAAATATTTAATAATCTCTAACTAGGGACTAAAGTGTCATTTTTGCGCCCTTAGAATTAACATTATTTAATAATCTTTATATAAGGTCTAACAAATTTTTGTAATATAACCAATTTTATTTTAATTTAATAAAGTTGCAAAAAAAGGAAAATGTCACAAGGACCATCTTCAATTTTAATTTTTCAAATACGAACCTGGATTTTAAATCATTTTTTATTACCATTTTACTCCAATTTTAATTATAAAATTTTATTTAAAAAAAAAATAACTTGTACCACCGTTGTCAGATTCACTAAAAAGTTGGAAAAATAAATAAATAATTTAACAAAAAAATTTTAAATATTTCTAAAGTAAAAATATTAATTTGACAAAAGTATTCGGAAAAATTAATTATTTTATTATTTTTTATTTTGAAAAAAATCAAATTTCCAAAAATATCGATACAATTTTAGTATTTTTATTTTCTATTTATAATAGTATAATTTTTTTGCCACTGTTGCCAAATTTAATAAAAAAAGTCCCATTTTACTAATTTTTTTCTGTTATTGCACAAATTTTAAAAATTGTAGAAGACTGTTTTTTCTAAATCTAAGTTTGCTATAACTCAATTTTAATTCGACGTTTCGTATTTAGAGGGCCATCTTCAATTTTAATTTTTCAAATACGAACCTGGATTTTAAATCATTTTTTATTACCATCTTACTCCAATTTTAATTATAAAATTTTATGTAAAAAAAAATAACTTGTACCACCGTTGTCAGATTCACTAAAAAATTGGAAAAATAAATAAATAATTTAACAAAAAAAATTAAATATTTCTAAAAGTGTTCGGAAAAATTAATTATTTTATTATTTTTTATTTCGAAAAAAATAAAATTTCCAAAAATATATTTACATAATCTTCATGTTGTAACTCAAACACTTGCATGATCACCACCATTAACAACAACAAAAAAAATCCATAAAAAACGCGATACGAATTCGAATCACCAGGTACCGAATGGTTGACTTCCTAGTGCTATAGCCGACCGACACTCTGAAGGAAAAGAGTCAGTGAACTGAACTGGAGGATGGCGATGGTGATGGCGATGGATTCGGTTCGTGTCGAGGAGGAAGCAGAAGTCGCCGATTTACTTCTTGGGGGCAAGTTGAAAGATCACTAGGCACTAGGTCATTGGCGAAGGATTAATAATCCGGAAGGACCGGAATTTATATTAAATTTTAATTATATTTTTAGTTTCCCGTTACATATTTAAAGTAGAGCTAATCATTTAAAAAAAATATTATTTTACTTACCGAAATATAGAAAAATTAAAATAAATATAATAGAAGAAGGGGGACAAATTCTTAACAAAATGAAAAATATTTGTTTATGTAAATACAAATAAATAAAATTTATGGGAATATTAATAACATAGAAAATATAAGTAAAAGTGGAGAAAATAAAATGGATGAAAATTTTAAGAATTTGAAAAAAAAATAAAATTAAAAAAATTAATAAAAATTACTGAAAATGTTTATTTTTCATGCGAAACGTTAATCAAATAACATTAATTAATCAAAATTTAATTGAGATATAATAAAAATAAAAAATCCAGGTCTGTATTTGAAAAATTATTGTTGAGGATGGTCCTTCGAATAAAAAACGTCGAATTAAAAAAATCTTGTTCCATTTTTTTCATACTTACAAAAATTAAAAGTATTTTAACTTAAATAAATAAAAAAGATAAATTTGCACCGCAGTGACTAAAACATACATTTTACTCCCTCATTTTAAAGACTAAAGTACTAATTTTATTAATTTAGGACTAAAATATTTAATAATCTCTAAATAGGGACTAAAGTGTCACTTTTGCGCCCTTAGGATTAAAATTATTTAATAATCTCTAACAAGTTTTTTATTTTTCTTTATTGGAATTTTATTTTTCAAGTTAAAACTTCTCTAGGAGCGTTATACGATTTTTTAATAGGTAAATAAATGATTAAAAATAGAAAAAAATGGGTAAAAAATAGGGATAAAATAGGGAAAAATAGGAAAAAATACAAAAAATGGAAAAAAGGACAAAATGAAAACAAAAAAATAAGAAAAATATAGGAGAAAACAGGAAAAAGAGAAAAATAGGAAAAAATAAGAAAAACAGGAAATATAGATTAATCAGGAAAATGGGGAAAAATATAAAAACTTTTGAAGAAATAGGAAAAAATAGAAAAAAATAGGAAAAAAAACAGGAAAAAATAGGAAACAATAGGAAAAAATAAGAAAAAACAATAAAAAATGGGAAAATATGGAAAAATATAAAATAAGAAAATATAGGGGAAAATAGGAGAAATGGCAAAATGGAAAAAATGGAATAAATATGGAGATAAAAAAGGAAAAAACGGGAAAATAGGAAAAAAGAAAAATAGGGAAATTATGGGCAAAATAGGAAAAAACAGAAGAAATAGAAAAAAATGGGAAAAAAGAAAAATAGGGAAATTATCGACAAAATAGAAAAATGGGGAAACAATAAAAGAATATAAAAAAAAAAACAGGATAAAATAAAGAAAATTGGAAAAAATAGAAAAAATCAGGAAAAAATTGAAAAATAGGAAACAATGGAAAAATAGGAAACAATAGAAAAAATAGGAAAAATAGAAAAAAATTGAGAAAATTAATAGACAAAAAATAGGAAAAAACAGAGAAATAGAAAAAAATAGGAAAAAAGAAAAATAGGGAAATTATGGCAAAATAGAAAAATGGGGAAACATAATAAAAGTATATAAAAAACCAAGAAAAATACAGAAAACAGAAAAAAAACAGGAAAAAAAATAAAGAAAATAGGAAACAATAAGAAAATAGGAAAAAATAGAAAAAAACAGTAAAAGACCGGAAAATAGGAAAAAAATGGAGAAAAATAGGAAAATATGAAAAAATACGAAAAACGTGTGCAAAAATAGGAAAATGGGAAAAAATAGCAAAAAACATGAAAAAACAGAAAAAAAAACTGAAAAAAAGGAAAAATAAGGAAAACCGGAAAAATAGAAAAATAGAGAAAAACATGAAAAAATACGTATAGACTTTTACCTTAAAATTTAATGACTAACGGATACAATTAATAGCAAAAAAAACCGAAAAATGAGTAAGAAAAGACAGAGAAAGAACTATTAGTATACATAATACAGAAAATGTAAGAAAATAATTGAAATAGAAGGAAATGAAGTCAAATGATAATAAAAAAACGAAAATGAAGTGGAACAAATAAGAAAATTTTTCCACCCCTTAATTTGGATATAATAATAATAATAATAATAATAATTTATTGATCCTTTTTGACATTACAAGAATGTATGGGATAAGTCACATTGGAGAGAAAAAAGATAAATAATAAAATTTTAAAATAATACAATTAAGATAATAATGATACAATGATAAAAAGACAAACAAATAAATAGCACATGAATACAAAATAAACGAACGATTTGTACATATTTTATATAATAAAATTGGAATAGTCACCTAGCCTAAGTCTGTATCGTTTAAAAAATCCTCCACCTCATAGTAGCATCTAGATAACAAGAGTGCTTTTACCCTGATTTTAAAGAGTGTAGTTGACAAGTTTCGAATACTTTCCGGTAAATGGTTATAAAGTTTAATGCCTTGAAAAGTTGGACTGCTTTCAAATTTAGTCGTTTTGTGAGCGGGTATACTTAAAAGACTACCTTTTCTAGTAGGATAGTTATGGTATTGTCCATTCATTTTTACTTTACATATATTATCCTTGGCATATGTGAGGCATTTAAGCAGATATATACAAGGAAATGTTAATATATTATAAAAAATAAAATATTGTCTGCAAGATTCTCTTGGAGGGAGATTAAACATGGTACGTATTATGCGTTTTTGGCATGTGAATATTCTGATACTATTTACTGAATTGCCCCAAAGAATACAATTGTAAGACATGTGGCTGTAGACAAGACTATAGTAAACCATTAATCTAGAATCTATCGCCATCGATGATTTAATCCGTGAAATTGCAAATCTCGACTTATTAAGTTTTTTGATTAATGTATCGATATGATCGGTCCATCTTAGATGAAACCCCTAGAAATTTAGTACATGTGGTTGAAACTACATTAGTACCGTTGATATCAAAGTTTAGGATATTCAAGTTATTATGATTAGTAAAGTAAATGCATTCCATTTTAGAAGTATTGGAAATTAGACTATTAATGTTGCACCAATTGTTAAAAGAATCAATGATTGATTTAGTTGATGAGACTAAGTCCTCGTAGGTTGATGCTGTTACTGCCAACGAAGTATCATCTGCGAAGAGTGCTAACAATTCAGAGTTTAGATATTCGGGCATATCATTTACATATAATAAAAAAAGTAAAGGTCCGAGTGTTGACCCTTGGGGAACCCCAATATTTAAAGATTGCTTGGTGGAATAACAGTTGTCCACTTTTACATACATTTGTCTGTAGCTGAGGTAATCGTGTATCCATTCCAAGAAGACTCCTCTGAATCCCAGGTTATAGAGTTTGCTTTGAATAAAGTTTAGGTTTATAGAATCAAAAGCTCGGGACAAGTCAAAGAAAAGTCCTGAAACGTGTTTACCTTTGTCTAAATGTGTATAAATGTGTTCAATTAAGCTGCATGCAGCGGTTTGAGTTGATCTACTTTTTCGAAAACCGTGTTGACAGCTAGTAAGTATGCAAAATGTATTTAAAAAATCATACATTCTATTATATACTACTTTTTCAATTACTTTAGAAAATACACTCAAGATAGAAATCGGACGGTAATTCATTATGTCTTTTGGATCATTTTTTTTGTGAATTGGTATGATTGTAGCTGCTTTTAAAATTAGAGGAAATTTACCTGAAGTTATAGATAGGTTAATTAAATGGGCTAAATGATCAGAAATATAGGGTGCGACCGATTTCAGAATATTCGTTGAAATATTGTCAGTGCCCGTACCGCTGTTATTTTTGAGACCAGTAATAACAGACAAAACTTCGTCTGGCATGACTGGAGAAAAAAAGAAGGTTTTATTTTCTATATTGGCTACAGTACAACTTTTTGATCTGAAGGAACCGAAATGAGTAGCTAAAGTTTCTTCCGTGATACTAGCAAAATATTTTCCAAACATATTTGCGATGTCATTGGGGGCAGTATGTATTTTATTCTTGTCAACTAACTCTATTTTTTTGTAAGTTTTATTTCTACCAAGATCTTGATTAACTAAATTCCATATAGTTTTTTGTTTATTATTAGATTCGCTTATTAACTTTTTATTAAAATTAAACTTGGCATCAGAAAGCATTTTATTGTAGTTGCGTTTGGATTCTCTGTAGTTATCTATAGTGTTAATGTCATTGCTCAATCTGCTTAATCTATAAACATTTTTTAAATTTTGACTGGCTATTTTAATATCATGTGTAATCCAATGAGGAGTGTTTCGGGATTTACGATTTAGTTGTTTTAGTGGACAGCATTTGTCTATATAGAAGGTAAAAATATTTAGAAAAGAGTCAAAAGCATTATCAATGTTTGTTTCAAGATAAATTTCTGTAAAATCCGAGACGCGCATTAGGGAATTTAGTTTATCAATGGTTTCTTGGGACACAATTCTCCCGAATCTAGGTGATACGGTACTTTTAGGTAATTTTTTAAAGTTATGTTGATAATTTAGAGTAAAGACTCTATGGTCACTAAAACCCGCTTCATAAACATTAGTTTTATAGTTTTTTGCATCAATATTTGTCAGGATATAATCAACTTTTGTTGCTGAAGTCACTCCATTTCTGTTGGTAAAAACCCTTGTTGGTATCAAAGAAGTTATATGTAGATTATAACCTGACAGAAGATCAAATAACAGTTGTTTATGAGCAGACTCTGATAGGTAATTAACATTTAGGTCTCCACAAAGGAATAGAAAATCAAATTTGCTCACTTTTTCAAGGAGAACATATAACTTAAATAAAAATACCTGGAAATGTTCGTCCTGAGGTGGTCTATAAACACTTAAAAAACAAACACTTTTACCATGAAGCACAAGCTTGATGGCGCTGCATTCCAAAACCATTTCTTCAGTACAAGAGGTGACATCGATGGGCTGGACATTAAGGTTATTTTTAACATATATAGCACTTCCACCGTGTATATGATGAGCTCGACAATAATATGTTATTAACTGGTATCCAGGACTGTTCATAAAAATAATGTTATCATAATTGCACCAGTGTTCGACCACACTGATTAAGTCTGGAGATTCCTCCCCAAGCAAAACATCAAACTTATTCATTTTATTTGTAATACTCTGGGCATTTAATTGTAGTATTTTAAGATTTATATTGAAATCATCGTCGGGTTGAATGTTCTTTTTTAGGTGTGTTTCTCGACTCTTTGTTTCTGGTGAAAAAAATATCGCACATAAGCATTGTTGGGCCAACTTGAAGGATCCTTCATTAAGTCACCATGTTTTCTAGATACAGATACTTTGAATGAAGAATATTGATCAGGGTGTTTCGACTGAAGTAATTCGCACTTAACTTCGGGAAATTTTGGTGATAAAAACGATAATAATTCATCAGCAGTTGTCTTCGGCTTTAGGTTATAAACATGCAAATCAACAGAATTTTCAACACCTACAACTGTTGTTTGTCCCGAGAAATTACCCACCACTAAATGATTTCTACGTTTATTTTTAGGTAATTTATGTGTGACCGTAGTCCACTCTCCTTGTCCAGTATCATTACTGTTATTTAAAGTCGAACTACTTGCTAACATATTAACGTATTTGTTACATACCATTTTGGACTCGGCTTCAAACACCGCGTTGTTCACATCTTTAACAGAAAATTTCTTTTCGTTGATCTTATTAGTCTTTGCATTAGACGAAGCCGGCGCCACTGCTGTTAATTTAATATCAGGTGATTTATTATTATTAACGACCTGTTCAATATGCTTATCAGGACTTTGTGTTTTTACTGTGGCCGCTTTTTGTTTAGAAGAATGTAGTTGCTCCTTAAGAATTTTCAATTTATCATTTAACTCAGCGATTATAAGATCTTTTTGTTTAATAATATACCTGAATATATTGATGTCAATTTTATTGTCCGAATTCATATTATTTATGGCATCAAAAAAAGCATCGTCGGTGTCTTCATCAAAATTAGTTTTTTCTTCAATTTCACAGCATTTAACAAACTGTTTGTCAATAATCACGCATTTTACGTTTTTTGCACAGCTTGCATGAAAATGTGCATCACACGATATACATTTAACATAATTCACTACTTTACTTTTGCATTTTTTACATTGTAGTTCACTCGTGGTATCGGAACGGCTATCGGAACGACCGTCTGCTGCCATGGTTCGGACTAAATGATATAAACTAACAAAAATGCATTTTCCATAATCAAATTTGCAAAAAAAAAGCAGAATACATTTTTTCACACCCGAATTTGGAAAAAAACAGTAGAAAAAATCAATTTTCCACACTACAATTAAAAAAGGCAAGAATACATTTTTTCACACCTGAATTAAAAGAAATTAAGCCACAGTTTAATTTTCTATACCTAAATTTGGAAAAAAAAGAACAAAATGCATTTTTTCATGCTCGATTTTTACAAAAAATAACAAGAATGCATTTTATAGACCTGAATTAAAAAAAATAAAGCTAGAGTGCATTTTTCCACACTTAAGTTTTTAGAAGAAAAAAAAAACGAGCAAAAATGCGCATCAATTTAAAAAACCAAAAATGCATTTTTTCATTAGAAGAAAATAAGCCAAGATCAGAAAAAAGTGTCAAAGATTGACAGATGGAGAGGGGCCTTAATCATAGTTTGGGGCTCTGAAGTTGGCCACGAGTTACACCACATAGAGTGAAGAATTTTTTAGGTTATGTCAAAGATTGACAGATGGGGGCGGGGCTTATGTCAAAGATTGATAGATGGGGGCCTTAATCATAGGTGGAGCGCTTGTCGCCCAGCAATATTTGAATTTCCCGCCATTTTAAACACTTTGACAGCTCACTTCCGCTTCCGTTCTAACTACTGATTTATGGAGAATTTCCAATTTTTGAGTATTTTTGCTCATCATTGTATAATTATTGGAGGATACGTTTATTATACAGCTGTGTACCATTTTTTTTACTTTCTCGCTACATATAAAGAAGAACAAAAAAATTATTATTGCCTATTTTGTACTTAATGCCCTGGCATTATGGCTGTTTAAAAAATAAAATGGCGTAGAGTATGAATTTATCTACAAACATGATCTCTACTATTTTTCTCATACGATGCACGATTCACGAGATATTTCACAAAGCGTGTTTTTCAAGATGGCGACTTGAATTCACTTTCAGGCGACATCCCTGAACATGTTTCAGGAATAAAATTGTAGAAAATTGCAGAAAAAAAGTACCAGGTTCCTATACTATTATTAAAGTAAAATTACAGTGGAATTATGGCTGTTTAAAAAATAAAATGGCGTAGAGAATGATTTTATCTACAAACATGATCTCTACTATTTTTCTCATACGATGCACGATTCACGAGATATTTCACAAAGCGTGTTTTTCAAGATGGCGACTTGAATTCACTTTCAGGCGACATCCCTGAACATGTTTCAGGAATAAAATTGTAGAAAATTGCAGAAAAAAAGTACCAGGTTCCTATACTATTATTAAAGTAAAATTACAGTGGAATTATGGCTGTTTAAAAAATAAAATGGCGTAGAGAATGATTTTATCTACAAACATGATCTCTACTATTTTTCTCATACGATGCACGATTCACGAGATATTTCACAAAGCGTGTTTTTCAAGATGGCGACTTGAATTCACTTTCAGGCGACATCCCTGAACATGTTTCAGGAATAAAATTGTAGAAAATTGCAGAAAAAAAGTACCAGTTTCCCAAACTATTATTAAAGTAAAATAACGCTGGAATTATGGCTGTTTAAAAAATAAAATGGCGTAGAGAATGATTTTATCTACAAACATGATCTCTACTATTTTTCTCATACGATGCACGATTCACTAGATGTTTCACAAAGTGGTTTTTTTAAAGATGGCGGCTTGAGTTCACTTACTTTCAGGTCATATCCCTGAACAAATTTCAGGAATAAAATTGTAGCAGATTGCAGAAAAAAAAGTACCAGTTTCCTGCACTATTATTAAAGTGAAATAACGCTGGCATTATGGCATTGATCTCTACTATTTTTCTCATACGATGCACGGTTCACGAGATATTTCACAAAGGGTGTTTTTCAAAATGGCGGCTTGAATTAACTTTCAGGCGACATTCCTGAACATGTTCCAGGAATAAAATTGTAGTAGATTGCATAAAAAAGGTACCGGGTTCCTGGACTATTATTAAAATAAAATAACAGATGGTTCAGAAAAAAAAAACTTGATCTAGATTATATTATAATGTATCGTGCGGTTTTACGGTATTTTGTACTCTGAACTGAAAATTACCATATCGATATAAAATTACATATAAAGCTCTCACACTATGTAAAGATAAAATATTGCATGCAATTATTTTTTAACAAATATTTATCAAGATATCTTAAACACTGTTGCCAATATAATTATTTTATCCTTAAAACTTACACTAATCATGGTCCGTACTTCCTTCATATCTTAATTAAACCAATAACACTTTCATAATTCCACTTAATAAGAAAAAAAAAACAATCACTTCATCAAAACAACATAATCCCATATGGTACACGTATACACCGCCCTTGATGATACATATTTAATTAGAGAAAAAAATATTTATGACTATTATTAAAAAAAGTGTTTAAACTGATTTAGGAAATGGTCAAAGCTGGTTTCCCATACGAGCGGAAGTACGCCTGATGGAGTCTGAATAGTGTTTTGTAAGCCGAAGAGGGATGTGCTACATTATTTTTTTTTTTCAGTTTTACTTTTGTCGACCTCTTCGTTCACTCAACTGTTTTCGATTTAGATAAATCTTGATTATGGTAATTTACAATTATGAAATAAAATTTTAAAAAATGCGTAAGTGGTCAGAACAAATGGAAATTACTTTTTATTTTCTAAAAAAAAAAATTTCAAAAACAAAAAATTATCCATACTTAAAATTATTCAAAAAATAATAAAAAACACGTAGAAAAAAATCTCGTAGTCGTACCACTACTAGTTTTTTTATTATTCATTAAAAAAAACTTAATGTCGCATTAACTGATTGAAATATTAAATTTAATGTTGCTTAAGACAGAATTAGCACCCCTTGATTTTCATAACAAAAACTATTAATTAACTAAATGTTTCATAGATGGCGATTAGATGTACTTTTTGCGTAAAAATTTAAATGTTTACATAGTTGCCAGATGTCAAGACCGTCGGGTTTTAATTTTGAGTAAATTATTGATTTTAGTGACATCATGTATCTAAATAGAAGATTTTTATTACACCATTAAACTCGCCTGACCAAAACCTACTGATCTATAATCCAATATATAAGTACAACTGAAAAAAAATAGTTTAGTACTATTATACAGGATGTCTCATTTATATGGAAACAACAAATTACTTTTGAGCTTCAATATTGATATAAATACACCAACCAAAATTAGAAAAATGTTTCAAAAATAATTATATTTTGTTAAAACTGTATAATGTAATATACGGGGCGGAGCACCATAAACAAGTGCGTTGGTCTTTATATGAAAAACGGTAAGATTGTGTAAAAAATGTTTACTGCTTGTAATTTTAAATTAATTTAATTTATACAGGTTGGCTCAATAAAAAGAATCTGCACCATAGTTATATTATTTTAAATGGAACACTCTGTATTTTTCCTTCCCTTTCTTTCTCTTACTATTTTTCTACAGTATGATTTTTTTTCGTTTTTTTCTGTTTCTTGTGATTTTTTCTATTTTTTCTAATTTTTCATCTTTGTTCTGTTTTTCTTTTCTATTTTCGATTTTCTAGTTATATTATTTTAAATGGAACACTCTGTATCTTTCCTTCCCTTTCTTTCTCTTACTCTTTTTCTACAGTATGATTTTTTTTCCGTTTTTTCTGTTTCTTGTGATTTTTTCTAATTTTTCATCTTTGTTCTGTTTTTCTTTTCTATTTTCGATTTTCTAGTTATATTATTTTAAATGGAACACTCTGTATCTTTCCTTCCCTTTCTTTCTCTTACTCTTTTTCTACAGTATGATTTTTTTTCCGTTTTTTCTGTTTCTTGTGATTTTTTCTAATTTTTCATCTTTGTTCTGTTTTTATTTTCTATTTTCGATTTTCTAGTTATATTATTTTAAATAGAACACTCTGTATTTTTCGTTCCCTCTCTTTCTCTTGCTCTCTATCTTTTTCTACAGTATTATTTTTTTTTTGTTTTTTCTGTTTCTTGTGATTTTTTCTATTTTTTCTAATTTTTCATCTTTGTTCTGTTTTTATTTTCTATTTTTTTTTTCTGTTGTTTTTTCATTTTTTCTCATTTTTATTTTCGCTTCGTTTTTAGCATAAAATAAACAAATATTCATTTGAGTTTAATTTCCTTAACCCAAAAATAAAAGAAAGGACGGATTTTCAAATATATCGTAGTTTTTTTTTGCAATTTATATTAATTTTTTTGATTTTTTCATTTTTTTATGGTTACAGTTGGTTGTTCTCAGGTTTTTTCATGTTTTTCAATTTTTCTCGCTTTTTTCTCATTGGTCTGATTTTGTTTTCTGTTTTTTCCGATTTTTTTCGATTTTGTCTCATTTTTCCTCATGTTTTTCTCATTTTCTGTTTTTTTCGTTTTTTAATTATCTCAATTTTTTTCTTATTCCTTTGATTTTTTATGATAATTTTTTTGTGATTTTGTTGCTGTTTTTTTGCGATTGTTTTACGATTTTTTGCGATATTTTTCGATTTCTTGCTTTTTTCTAATTTATTTTTCAATTTTTTTCTTTTTTATTGAAATTTTTTGTTTTTTGTTATTTTTCCGATTTTTCTTTCAGATTTTCATTTTTTCTCAATATTTTCTAATTTCTCTCTCAAGTTTATTATTTTTATTGAAGTTTTTTTGTTTTTTGTTATTTTTTCCGATTTTTTCTGTTTTATTTTTTATTTCGTTGATTTTATGTGATAATTTGCGATTTTTTGTAATTTTTTTTTTGATTTTGCGATTGTTTTGCGTTATTTTTCAATTTTTTTTGCGATTTTTATAGTTTTTTTGATTTCTTCATTTTTTTCAATATTTTTGGATTCCTCTAATTTTTTTCTCGCTTTTTTTCCCATTTTTATGGTATTATCTAGTAAATTTATCAGACCTGGCACATGTGTCTTTTATTTAGCTGTTCGGATTAACTTCGTATATACTATATTAATGTATATATTTAGAAAAATTCAAAAAAAAAAATCCAAGTAAAAATAAAATTTATAAATAATAAAAAATAAATCGTGACCATAAGCATTAAAATAGTTTCTTTACATCCTGTAGATTTTTTTTAACTTTTGGCACATATGTCCTGCATATCTTGTACGGCTGTATTAAAATATAACGAAATCCAGGTCAGGCTTGGCAAAAAATTTACAAATTTTTTCACCCTCAAACCAACATCCTGTATATGTGAATTTTAAAAATTAGTTTTTAGAATCACCTCAGTGACAGTTTCTCAATGAATCACCCTGTATAAAACTACAAAAAGTTAATTATAAAATGAATAGAGCGTAATACCACTTCTAATAAAGTTGTTAAATAAAATGGAAATCCCAATTTTTTTTGATATAAACAAGAAAATAAATTTCTCATAATCTAATAATTACGGTTGGTACCTATGATTAAAATCTCTTTTGTTTCATCCATAAACGTAAAACTAACATTACTTAACATAAAAATAATACAATGATACAAAGAATTTCTTAGTATCACGTTTTCACACAATTCTATTGTTACTGTTTATTGTAAAAAAAAACGCGCTATTAGCACATCGTAATTGTTATTTCCAGAAGAGTTTATGAAATTATAGTTTTAAATTTTCGCAAGACTTTTCTAAGAAATTATTACGAATTCAGAACATAATAAAAAAAATGAGGGGGTAATCCCACCCAACTTTCCGAACACTCATAGTAAAGTAATTGTTTAATCGATTATTTTAGTTTTTCTGCATCAAAATATATTAATAAAATTAGTTTACAAAAATTAAAAAAAAACTTATTTTTTTGTATTTTTTATAATTTTGTATAATTTCTACAAGTATTATTTTAAAATTATGAAATATTTCACACATAATGTACTTTTTGATCCCTTCCAGATTTACTATTTACTTTTTCATTTGTTTTATCATTTTCGATAAAACAAAAGGACAAAAAAATTTAATTTTTGTTTTATTTTGGTTATAATAATTACAATGTTAAATTTGAAGAGACTAAATTATTTTCTAAATTTAGAGTTTTATATTATCTATCGAATGGTATTAATCCCATTTTAATATCTTTAATATTTTTAAAGTTATTCAATTTTTTTTAAACTTATTTTAAATTACAAAAAAAATTATGAATTCTACAATTTTTTGAAAAAAAATTTGAAAAAAATCACAACTATAGAGTTATTTACTACAAATTTAATGGTATTTTTTTAAATTTTTAATATTAATATTAACCTTAAAAAGAAATAAAACCTTTATTGAATAATTTTAAAATCAATAAATAATTAATATCTCATTCAATTTTATTCAAAATGGGAAACAGACCTTTTTTTAGGTTTTTTGGATCAAAATACATTAATAAAGTTAGTTTAAAAAAATGAAAAAAAAAATTTTTTTTTGTCAAAAATTCTAACTTTTTTCATTTTTTACTATAACTTTTATAAATACTATGTTAAAATTATGAAATAATTTACACACATAGTACTTTTGGATACTTTTCGGATACGCTATTTACTTTTTTCATTTATTTTATACTTATTAATAAAACGAAATTACAAAAAAATTAAAAAAAATTCTTTATTTTGGCTACAATAATTACAATTCTAAATTTTAAGAAACTAAAATACATTTTAAATTTAGAGTTTTATTTTATCTTTAGAATGGCGCAAATTCCAGTTCAATAACTTTAATATTTTTGAAGTTATTCAATTTAGTTTAAAATCATAATATAATTTTAAACGTTTCTTGGAAAATTTTTAAAAAAATTCGCAATTTTTGTAATAAAATTTTGAAAAAAATTATAATTATAAAATTAATTATCACAAATTTAAAGATATTTTTTTAAAATTTTTTATATTAAGATTTAACTAAAAACTAATAATTTAATAAG
The DNA here is from genome assembly GCA_963243735.1 of Neocrepidodera transversa. Taxonomy (NCBI): domain Eukaryota; kingdom Metazoa; phylum Arthropoda; class Insecta; order Coleoptera; family Chrysomelidae; genus Neocrepidodera; species Neocrepidodera transversa. Next base: position 878,669 of record OY725346.1, on the reverse strand, counting down.
GATAAAAATTGCTTAAAAATTAAAATAAAAACTAGCGGCGAAACTATGCGGAACTCGAAAAAAAATTAAAGACAAAATTTGTAGGAAATCTTATGTTCTACAATTTTGATTCTTTGTAAATTTTCATAAAAATCCATACTTTTGTCTCAAAATCTAAAAAAAGTCGCAAATGTCTATATACATTATTTTTCACGCCCTCTAACGACGAAACTATGAGGAATTCAAAAAACGGTAATGACAAAATGTATAAAAAATTTTATGTTCTACAACATTCATATCCTGTAATTTTTCATAAAAATGCATTATTTTGGTTATTTAAGAAAAATATGAAAAAAATTACTTTTTGATAAATCTGACAACAATGGCAAAAGTTTTTGAAAATTTTAATCATTCGAAATTAAACTATAATGTATAAAAAATAGATGTGTGAAACTTTATTTCCATCTTGTTTAGTAATGACGTCATCACTTATAGCAACTGCCACTTCCGGTTGTCCGATTAACTCCAAAATCTATACAGGTCGTCTCCTTGCCACCCTAAATATGTATATAAAATTTCATTTAAATCGGTTTAGCCGTTTAGACGCTATCGTGTTCACACACAGACAGACATCATGCTAAAAATGATATAAATGGATTCAGGTGACCTCAAAACGTAAAGATCCGTTAAAATCAGGGTATGGTGGTCAAAATATCATGATCGCAATACTTTCCTTCTACAACTCTGTTGTTCGGAAAGTAACTAGAGAAAACATACATGCACATATCTACGCGCCCTCTAGTGGCTCAATTATTGGAAATTCTGAAAAAACCTTAAGACAAAAGTTGTAGGGAATTTCATGCTCTAAAACTTTGTACTACAACATTTTGCACTAAAGTGAATTATTTGTCCTCAAAATCAACAAAAACTAGAGAAAACCTACATGCACATTTTTTACGCGCCCTCTAGTGGCGCAACTATTGGAAATTCTGGAAAAACTTTAAAACAAAAGTTATAAGGAATTTTAAGCTCCAAAACTTTGTACTACAATATTTTGCACTAAAGTATATTTTTTGTCCTTAAAATTTAAAAAAAAATAAAAATTGTTACATGTGTGTTAATCAATGTCGGTCTTGAGGACCCTCCACTGTACCAATTTAAACCAAATGGTCGCATTCTAGGCACACACTGACCCTCCATACAAAATTTCAGCTTGATTGGTCAAACGGTTCGGCAGTTATCGTGGAAGATTACACACAGACACACAGACAGAACATACGCTGGAAATGGTCTCAATCTTCTTGGGGGACCTCAAAATGGATATTTCCATCGATATCTCGTTCACCTTACTTTCCCTTTGATGGGTCCGGGAAAGTAATATCAATAAATAGATTAAAAGATAATTAGTTGAAAATTTGTGATTCATTTTTTCACGCTTTTGCTTTAATTAATCTCCTTATGCTATTCGTTCTAATGAGTTGTCTTCTTTATCTAAATCAGTGATAGGAAAAGTATGAAATAACATGCGATGCAATTGTAACATCGTTTCCCTGTCCCACCTGGCAATAATAAAAAACCCATTTTTTCACACTTCATGAATTATAACGGGTTTTTTATTAAACTTTAAAAAAATTACAGAGTTGTATATTTAATAGAAGATTAGAAACAAATTAGACGATAACAATCATAAACATTTATTTAAATTAGTCCAGAATGTTATCCATAATCTCAAATGGTGAGGTAGTAAAACTCAAAATCTTGTACCACAAAATTTTTAATATCTCTTTGATGAATTGAGGAGGGAAGAGGCTTCAAATTACAAAAATGGGGGCGGCAACTAGTTTCATCATTAAACCATCATCTTTGATTGTATTTAGTTTGGCCTGATGATGACTTAATACCGAAACTAGTCGCCGCCCCTCTTTTTGTAATTTGAAGCCTCTCCCCTCCTCAATTCATCAAAGAGATATTAAAAATTTTGTGGTACAAGATTTTGAGTTTTACTACCTTATTTATTTAAATTTTTCTTTCACTAATGAAATAAGAAACCAGTACTACTAAACACCGCAAGATGGTTCATTATCAAAACATGATAATCACCAACTTCGTTTTTTATTTTATTTTATAAAAACTCTGCAGTGTTGTATGCTTGAGTGGAATGTGTGGATGAGTTGGTTTTATATATACTTAATCTAGAATGTTAGTTTCATAGAGTTTCAGAGAACAAAACAACTGTTTCACAATGTGCGTAAGCTTATCATCAGTTTATTGTAAGTAGAAAATTACATTTCGAAACAGTTATTATTTTGGCAAAAAATGATCTACTAATGGTGAAATTTTATTATATAAAAATTAGGAACGATATCATGAAAGCCGTATTTTCAACCGTCTTTAAAAATAGATAAGAACTATTATAGTTTTATTTTCCTATTTACAATTTCATAAACTTTAAAATATCTGCAAAATAAATGGGCCTAGAAGAAAAAAGAAACAAACAATCAGAATAAAAATAGAAAAAAAACAAGAAAAAAATCGGAAAAAAATCGAATAAAAAGAAAAAATCAGAAAATATTGGAAAAAAAATCTGATGTGGCCAGCACATGACCTCTCGCCATTTTTGGATCAAAAATTTACACGTTAACACAAAAAAGTATGAAAAAAATTGACTTTTTTGTAAATCTGGCAACAATGGCAAATTTTTTGAAAATTTTATTGATACGACTATAAGCTATAGTGTACACAAAATATATGTGTGATATTTTATTGCCATTTTGTTAATTAAGGTGCTAATTCAACAAAAATATAACCTCATGTTTTTTCTTTGTTAACAGTTAAAATTAATCATATAACTCCCAAATTTCTAATTATTTGAATATGTCACTAATACGATCGTGACGTCTTATATGTACAATAAAATTATCATCAAGTCATTAACTGCAAACGTGTAAAGAAGAGAATACGAATGAAAAACAGTTGTTAAATCTCACTTATTGTTTTGTTTTTGTTTTGACCCTTTTTTCCTTTTTCTTTTTTAACTTTTTTGCTCCTTTTTTAAAATTTTTTTTTGTCTTTTTTGGTTGCTTTTTTACAATTTTTTTTTGCTTTTTTAAAACTTTTTTTGCCTTTTTTACCATTTTTGCTTTTTTTGCCTCTCTTTATTTTGGCTTTATTTTGTTTTTTTTTTACCTTTTTTTTTACTTTTTTTTGCCTTTTTACGCCCGGTTTTAAAATCTTTTTTTTACTTTTTTGTACTTTTTGCCTTTTTATTGCTTTTTACTCCTTTTTGCCTATTTTTGAATTTTTTATCCATTTGACTTTTATTTTTAAATTATTTTGCTTTTTTTTACTTTTTTAACGTTTTTTGCCCTTTTACCCCTATTTTGACTTTTTTGGATATTTTTAATTTTGTTTTTTAACCTTTTTTCCGTTCTTTGACTATTTTGCCCTTTTTAAAACTTTTTTTGATTAACTTTTTGCCTTTTCGTTGCTTTTTTACCTCTCGCCCTTCAGGTAAGAGAGGTATAGGAATCATGCTAAAAATTGGGTAGTGAGTTTTCAATGAATAAACACGTTTTAGGGTCCCTAGAATACGATTTTAATATTTTCGCGATGATGTCTGTGTGTGTGTGTGTTAGTGTGTGTGTGTGTGTTAGTGTGTGTGTGTGTGTTAGTGTGTGTGTGTGTGTGTTAGTGTGTGTGTTTGGATGGATGTTGTAGTAACGATAACTCAAAAACTACTGAATAAAAAAATTTGAAATTTTGCATACAGGATTCTGATACCCTAGATTAGATCTGATTAGATTTTGGTGCCAATCGCACAACCGGAAGTGGCAGTTGCTATGGGTGATGACGCCATTATTATACAAAACGGCAATAAAGTTTTACACATATATTTTGTATACCCTACAGTTTATTTTCATCTCATTAAAATTTTCTAAACTTTTTCCATTGTTGCCAGATTTACAAAAATATAATTTTTTTTCATACTTTTTTGTGTCAACCTGTAAATTTTTGATTCAAAAATGGCGAGAGGTCATGTGCTGGCCACATCAGATTTTTTTATCCCTTTTTTGCCCTTTTCCCTTTATTATCATACTATTTTGCTTCTTTTTTTTTACGTATTTTTTAGCGTAGTTTGGTTATTTCCCTTTAGTTGGTATATTTTTTGGACTTTTTTAACCTTTTTTGAATCTTTTTTCTTTTTTGGCGTATAACTTTTTTGGCGTGTTTTGTTTTTAGTTTTTGAACTTTTTTGATCTTTTTTGCCTTTATTTGGCTTCTATTTTGCCTTTTTGTTGTTGCTTTTTTACCTTTTTTGTTGCTTTTTTTTATCCCTTTTTGCCACTTTTTTGCTTTTTTAAAACTTGTCCTGCTTTTTTTTTACTTTTTTTTTTACTTTTTTGGCGTATTTTGCATTTTTTCTCTTTACTTTGTCTTATTTGACTTTTTTTATACTTTTTGTTATTTTTTCTTCCTTTCCCTTTTTTTTGTCCAGTTTTTTTTTGCATTTTTTCATTAAGAGAAAGTTAATTTTTTCTCAAATAATGTAAAAAAAGGTGGGTTAATATTTCAAGTTGAACTCCCCCCCATTGCGGTTTTTCCCAAATATCAATAAAACCGGTCCTGATATTTTAATTTTGTAAAAACCATTCAAAATACGCATCATTTTCTCCATTTAATCAATTTTGTATCTTTAACGGTTTACAAAATTTGCGCCACTCTATATAAAAAATAATTTGTCAATTTCAATATATACAAAAAATAAATAATAAAATTAAGAAAAGTAAAAACCATTTTTAAGTATCAAGAGCATAATAACAAATAAATATTAACATAATGTGGAAGAATTTATGAAAACATGAAACTCCTACACAAAATTCAATAATTCTCATCTAAGACAACCCTGTATTTTGCGCGTGTCACAGCCGCCCGGATCGATCCATTTTATAACATTGCAACGTATTTGAATCCGTTTCAGATTTTCCGGCAAACACATTTCTTATCAAAACAGGAAGTCTGATCAGTTTTAATTAAAAATACCAATTATCAAATCATTATATACCTTTTAGTGTTTTATATGATACTTTAATTTGTAAGGAGGACATTAAAAATATGGTGAAACATCTACAAACTGTTGCTGCTATGGCGTGCATGAAGAGTTTTTTGATGGTGTTTAATATCGTTTTTTGGGTGAGTCAAAAATTTTTATTAAATACATATCAAAATTTTTTATTAAACTTGACAAACAAAGACATATAATTTAACAGCAGTATGGGACCCCCTAACTCATCTAAATTTGTGTACGACACTGCTTAAAATAGGGAAAGTTTCTACAAAGTTTAACAAAAAATATATAAGAATTTCAAAATTATAGAAAATAATCATTTTTTAACTTTTAAATAAAACACCCTATATCTTATTTTGTGGTTAAGAACTACCTATGAAGAAATATTAATAAAACACTCTGTATATGGTGATTATTTAAGGATAATTAGTCAGAATAAAAATCGGTTGAATAAAAATATCAAAATTTGGGATATGCTAAATTATTTTAATTAGAACACCCTGTATGTTTTTAGTTATTAACAAATCATATTGTTAATTTGATTTATTATACACGTATAAAATTTTGTCTTAAATTTCAACTTAAGAATTATGTAAACAATGGGGTGGGAATATATTTTTTTTTTAATTTACTGATTACTGGTCCTTTTTTTGAGCTTATCACATTGCGCCGCTAACGGAGTTAGTTATTTGGTTGTTCATTTAAATTTTTATCAAAACGTAAATTTTACAATGAGTATAAAAGCGAATTTTCTCAATGTGTAATTGTAATCAACATTTGTAAACTTTTTTTAAACTTAAAAAATGTTTTAATATCAATAAATGAGCATGTAAAAGCACTTCAAAATTAAAATCAGTTGTAACTTGATTTAAAAACAAGTTTCTCAGTTCTATCAAAATTGCGTGGTCCTTTAAGTCACATCAAATCCATTTTCTCTGAATAAAACTAGACGAAAACAAAAAGGATCAAAAAAAGGATAAATCTACTAAAAAGAGAAAAACGAAAGGAATTGTTGATGCAAATAAAAATTTACAAAAAAAAAGAAAGAAATTAAACACAAAAAATAGGAAAAGAAACTTCAAAATACACTGAACATGGGGAATAAAAAAAACAATATTATTTTTGATCATATCTAAATGTAAAATTTACTTTAATCTCTTTGATCTTTTCTTTTATAAAAATAATCATATAACTCTATCTCATTTTAATAATAATAATAGTACTTCGTTTGTTTAACCTCGCCCCCACCCATAATAGATGTTTTATTATGAATAAATGAGCATGAAAAAGCTCTTCAAAATTAAAATCAGTTGTATCTTGATTTTGAAAACAAGTTTCTCAGTTCTATAAAATTGCGTGGTCCTTTAAGTCAAATTAAGTCCATTTTGAGATTAACTAACTCATTTCTCTGGCTGTGTAATACTGAAAAAAACTAGATAAAGAGCAAAAAAAGAATAAAGGGAAAAACGAAGCGAATTGTTGAAGTAGATGAAAATTGTCATAAGAAAAAAGAAGCTAAATACAAAAAAGGAAAAGAAATTTCAGAATACACTGAAAATGAGGAAGAAAAATCAAATTTCTTTTAAACTTATCTTTGATCTCTTTGATTTATATTTTCTTTTATAACTATATAACTCTATCTCACTTTAATAATAATAATAATACTTTGTTTGTTTAACCCCCCCCCATCACCCGTAATAAATGTGTTATTATGAATAAATGAGCATGAAAAAGCTCTTCAAAATTAAAATCAGTTGTATCTTCATTTAAAAACAAGTTTCTTAAAAATTGCGTGGTCCTTCAAGTCAAATTAAGTCCATTTTGAGATTAACTAACTCGTTTCTCTGGCTATGTAACACTGGAGAAAAACAAATAAAAATAAAGAAGAGCAAAAAAGGATAAATCTATTAAAAATAGAAAAACGAAGGGACTTGTTGATGCAAATGAAAATTGTCAAAAAAAAATTGCCAAAAAATAGAAAAGATGAGGAATAAAAAAACAAAATTATTTTTAAACTTATCTAAATGCAAAAATTTATTTTAATATCTTTGATTTATCTTTTCTTTTATAAAAATAATTATATAACTATATCTCATTTCAATAAAAATAATACTTTGTTTGTTTAACCCCCCCTCCCTGTTAATAAATGAGCATGTAAAAGCTCTTCAAAATTAAAATCAGTTGTATCTTCATTTAAAAACAAGTTTCTCAGTTCTATAAAAATTGTGTGGTCCTTTAATTCAAATCAAGTCTATTTTAAGATTAACTAACTTGTTTATTTAGCTGTGTAATACTGAAAAAAACTAGAGAAAAAGCGAAAAAATAATAAATGTATTAAAAAGAAAAAAAGAAGCTAAACACAAAAAAGAAAGCTCAAAATACAATGAAAATAAAAAACAACATTATTTGATTTATCGATTAACAGCTACGGATTGGGGATGGAAACATCATATTAACGGTATCCTGTCTATTATAAAATAATGATATCACTTTAATAATAATAATAATAATAATATTCTTCCTATATTTTATCCCCTTACAAATGAACCCCAGAAGCTAAAAATGTATGCCGGAAAGGGACAACTATTATTCTTCTTCGAGGCAACTTACTGATGATTGATGACACAATTTAGCTATTTGTTTAACATTTTTCTCTTCTTTCACAGATATCTGGTATCATTATTTTAGCTATCGGAATATGGGTGGAAGTAAAGTTATACAAATATATGGAGATGAGTACTGCTTTTAGTAGTACTGCGCCTTATGTTCTTATCGGTACTGGATCATTAATTATTCTGATTGGTTCATTTGCTTGCTGTTGTACTGTTAAAGGTCAACCACTTCTTCTTTACGTAGTAAGTATTTTTTTTCTTTATGTATTGTAGTGGAATTTTATTACACCCTGTGTATTATAATTAATGTTAAATTAATTGGTATATAAGGTTTGGAAAAAAATGCTAAAAAAAAAAATTAAAATTGAGAAGAAAGAAGTCCAATAGGAAACTTACAAAAATCTAAACCTAGTTTAATTGTAAAAAAAAAATCATCAATAACAAGTTATGGGTACAGGACAGTATAGATAAATTTTGAGACCAAAAAAAAAAAATCTAGAATACTCATAGTAAAAAAAAGAAAATATAGCAAAAAAAGTTGTAGGTAATAAAAAGGTCTATAACTTTTGTATTCACTCTTTTTTCATATAACCTCAAAATTATCACGAAAAATCGAAATAACCGTTTTTTTGGTTTGTAATTTTTATCTCATATAAAAAATTTTTTTTTTACGAAATTTGGTGGAAACTTACTTTCTTATGTCCCAAATACGCTATAATTTTTTCGAATCAAAATATTTATTTTTATTCCTTATTTAATTTTAAACTGAAAAAATAACCTCATTTTCAAACGAAAATATCCATGTCAAAAAAACTGATTTAAAAAAAAAATCTGCAAGCCTTTTGTTCCTCTACTTTCTAATCGTGTAAAGAAAAATATTTCTTACTCTGAAAAATTGTACGCCACTGCAAACCAAAATTTATAGAAGAAAAGAAAGTATCGAATTAGACAGTTTTAAATATAATATTGCATAATGTTTTTATCATTTCCTTTCTTCCCCTCCCCCGTACTAATGCGTGCACTCAAAATTCTAATTGTTCTACCAGAAAAATCAGAAAAATGGGAAAAAAAGGAAAAAAACAAACGCAAAAACAAAAACGACGCAAAAAAAACGTAAGAAATCGAAAAATATAGCAAAAGAAAACAAAAAAATTTTTAAAAAAATTAAAAATTTGAAGGAATTGAAATAAACTGTAAAAAAATCTCAACAAAATTTCAAAAAAATGAGAAAAAAATAGCAAATAATCGCAAGAAATTAAAAGAATCAGAAAAATAAGAAAAAGACGAGAAACAATTTTAACAACCAAAAAAAAAAGAACAACCGAAACACAAGAATAATTGTAATGATAAAAAAATGAAAAAAATCGAATTAATTAAAAAAAATCGCAACAAAATTCAAGAAAACGGCAAAAAATCGCAAATAAACAGAGGAATAAGAAAAATGAAAAAACAAAAATGAGGAAAAATTAGAAAAACTCGAAAAAAAAACCAAAAAAAAACAAAAAATCATAAAAATGAGACAAAAACGAAAAACTATAAAAAAACTTTTTCTCTCTTCCAAAAATAAGAGAAGAAAATCGAAAATTATCCCAAAAAATAAAGGAATAAGAAAATATTAGAAAAAAAACAAAAATGATGAAAAAATGAGGAACGATGAGAAAAAATCGAAAAAAACATCAGAAAAATGTGAAAAAGACGAGAAAAAATTTTAACAACACAAAAAATCACAAAAAAAATCGGAGTAATAAGAAAAACAGAAATCAAATTTAAACAAAAATATTAAAAAAAATGAAAAGTAAAATTGTAAAATACGGAAAAAACGGAAAGACCAAGCGCTCTAAAAATCGCAAAAAAAACGATGTAAAACAACGAAAAAAAAAACACAAAGAACAAGGAAAAAACCAGAAAAAATTAATAACGAAAAAAAAAATTAAAAAAATCGTATGTACTAAAAAAAATCGAAACAAAATTCGAAGAAAATGGCAGAAAAATCGCAAATAATCACAAAAAGTCAGAGCAATAAGAAAAAATAAGAGTAAAAGAAAAAAAAACAGAACAATAGGAAAAAATGAGGAAAAATTAGAAAAATAAACCAAAAAAAAATAAAATAAAAACAAAAATCAGAAAAATGCCAAAAAATGAGAAAATATAAAAAACTTTCTCTCCCTATAAAATAACTATAAATAATATAAAAAAATTAAATGTGACAAAAATTATATGGTGGAAAGAGATGAAATCGTTTGGAGGGAGCATAACGCTTTTTTTTTATGTGACGCTTTGTGCCGGTTAAATTCTACCATAAGTCGCTTCCAAAAAAATATCCATTCTGAAAAAATGTACCGGACTGAAGAAAGGTATCGAAACGCCGTTCCGGCATAATCCGGCCCTAATACACCCACCACTGGAAATTCTGAACTATTATATTTTTTATCTCAATACAAATAGCAAACACACCGTTTACTACTGATTAATTTATTATTTTAATTAAATTATTACTATACAAATCAAACCGGTTACCAATGACTAAGTGTATGTTGTTTTTAGGAAGATAAAAAAATTATCAAAACATAAAAAAGTTGGCCGTACTGGGAATCAAACTCCGGGCCTTTATACACCAAAACCATATAATATATGCATTACGAAAAAAACAAAGTGACAGAAATATTATCAAACCTTAAAACGCAGTGTATAAAATAAACGTACATCCGATGTACTACTAGTCACAGCGTTTTACTTGTCACTTTTCAGTATAACATAACCTATAATTTTAATGTTTATGTGTCGCCTATGTGTTTTGCTTTTTTCTTCTTTTTTTTTAATAGTCAAAGTCGCTAAGGTTATTTGGTTTAGTAATATTCGACAGATAACTGTAAATTATGCCTTTTCCTGCCATCTACATTACTTTAAACAAATTAATGTAGCTGACGTCACTTGGAAATTTTGAAAATTTATTTCTTAGTAATCGTAGTGTTTCAAAGTTAGCCAAGAATATTTTTGTGAATAATTTTAGGTATATTTTGACACGTCCCCATTATCCGTAAAAGCGACTAACCAAGTACAACTTGGTACCTATAGATGGAACCCGCATCCGCCATAATAATGCCTTATAGGGGAGCGGGCACAATGCACTTAAATCAAAAACATAAACTATACACTCCGATCATTACCATACAGGTTTCATCCTTATAGGAATCATCAGTGGCAGAGTAGGTTTTTCAAAAAATTAATTCCGACAAAGTACCACTGATGATTACTATAAGGATGAAACATGTAAAATTTGTTTGTTATTTTCTGATTTTACAGAACCAAACCCGAATATAGATTATATATATATAATTTGATCACCCTGTATATATATATTTTGGTTTGAAACGGATGTATTACTATGAAGATATATCTTTCCGTTTCAGTGATTACAAATAATGATAAATTGTTCTTAGGTGTATGTCAAGTTTTGAATTGCACTCTTACATGTTATTTCCTCCGTTAAGTGAAAAAAAAAATGAGCAAAGTTCATTGTTCTATTATGTACAGTGTGTCACGACAAGGGGAAATTGCCTTTAAGAAAAGGAAGAGGCGTTATTTGATCGCGCCAGGAAGAATGCGTTTAACCTAGATACTCGAATATCATATATAAAGAGAAAGAGTATTAATAAGTATAAAATATATATGACATTTATGGTATTTTTTTATATAAGTAAAATACCCAACGTTGGGCGCCAAAGGTTAATTATTTATAAAATTATCTATAAATGTTTTGATAAACTATTTATTATTTTTTATATTTATTTATTTGTTAATTTTTATATTTTTAATAGCTATTTAATTTTTGTTCTTCTTAATTTGGTGTTTTTTCATTTCCATTAAAATGAGGAAATATTAGAAAAATGGAAAAAATGGGAAAAAACAAAAAAAAAATTAGAAATAACCGACAAAAAATTAGAAGACTCGAAAAAGTTGGAAAACGTTGCAAAAAACGTTAAAAATTGCAAAAAAAATACGAAGCAGAAATAGCAAAAAAACGCCAGAATCGCAAAAATATCGCAAAAAATCAGAGGAATAAGAAAAAACGAGAAAAAAATTAGAAAAGACAAGAAAAAAATTGGAAAAAAATCAGAATAATGAAAAAAAATATTAGGAGAAATTAGAAAACATTCAGAAAAAAGAGAAATAATCAGAAAAAAAAAGAAAAAACCAAAAGATCAGAAAAATAGGAAAAAACAAGAAAACCCAGAAAACATTGGAAAAAATTTAAAGAAAAATCAGAAAAAAATAAAAAATAAAATAGTAAAATACGGAAAAACGAAAAAATCAAACAAATTGTAAAAAAACCGAAAAAAAAACAAAAAAAAACGAAATAGAAATCGCAGCAAAAAACAAAGAACAACCAATCGGAAATAATTATAACTAAAAAAAAATGAAAGAATTGACTTAAGTAGCAAAAAAACGTAAAAAAAACCGCTTAAAATCCCAAAAAAACCACAACAAAATCACAAAAAAAATCAAAAAACATCGAAAAAAATTAAAAAAACAAAAAAATGGAAAATATTGGAATAAATTTAAAGAAAAAATGAAAAATAAAATATAAAAACACGGAAACAACAAAAAACAAATTGTAAAAGAAAACCGAAAAGAGAGCGCAGAAAAAAACCAAAAAGAAGTCACAAAAATCCGCAATAAATCGAAAAAAATCCTAAAAGACATCGAGAAAACCATAATACGAATAAAAAAATTGGAAAAAAATCTGAGAAAATTTGAAAAAAAAACAAAGAACAGCAAATAAAAAACATTGGAAAAATTGTTTATAGAAGGTTTTTTATAGCGTAAGAAGTTTTTTTTAGTACATGCGCTCCAATGTTTTTTTGACATATTTTGGACGTTTTTTGAAAATATCCAAACAGTAAAAAAAAATTAAAATACGGGAAAATCAAAAAAAATTTGAAAAACGCCAAAAATAAAAAAAAAACGAAACAGAAGTAGCAAAAACACGGAAGAAATCGAAAAATATCGCAAAAAAAAAACGAAAACAATTCCAAAACATCAGAGGAATAAGAAAAAATGACAAAAAGATAGAAAACAAAAAAAATAGAAAAAAATCGTAAATAATCGAAAAAATTTAGAGGAATAAGAAAAAAATCAGAAAACAAAAGAAAAAATAGGAAAAAAATAATAATGAGAAAAAATGAAGAAAAACTAAAAAAAAATAGAAAAATCAGAAAAAACCAAAAAAAACAGAAAAAAAATCAAAAAAAGGCGAAAAAAACGCTAAAAATGGCAAAAAAAACAAATCAGAAATTTAATTATTTTTGCATATTTTTGTATATAAGTAACAGTGCAGTTTTTCACACTCGCATTTTGTCTCTAAATAAAATTATGAGACTTTAAATTAAACTAAAAATATTTTTATTTTTAAAGAAAAGACAGAGACAGAAAGACAGAAAAACAGAGACAGAGAGACAGAAAGACAGAGACAGAAAGACAGAGACAGAAAGACAGAGACAAAAAGACAGAGACAGAAAGACAGAGACAGAAAGACAGAGACAGAAAGACAGAGACAGAAAGACAGAGACAGAAAGACAGAGACAGAAAGACAGAGACAGAAAGACAGAGACAGAAAGACAGAGACAGAAAGACAGAGACAGAAAGACAGAGACAGAAAGACAGAGACAGAAAGACAGAGACCGAAAGACAGAGACAGAAAGACAGAGACAGAAAGACAGAGACAGAAATATCCAGCAATTTTTGTAAATGAATTTTTCATACTCGAATTTTGATTAGAAATAAAATTATGGGACTCTAGATTAAACTAAAAATGCATTTATCTCTCGATTTACTAAATAAAATAAGCTTTAAAAATTATTATATAAAATTTTAGACAATTATTTTTATTTTTAACAAAAAATTAACGTTCTCAAACTCAATTTTTTTACAAACTTTCAATTATTTTTGATAATTTCCAGCATATTTTTGTAAATAAGTAACAACGTATTTTTTCACACTCAAATTTTGATTAAATAAAATTATAGGAAACTAGATTTTAGGCGGCAACTGGTTTCGGTTTATAATCCATCTTCGGGCCTAGACATTTAAATATACAAAGTTCCTCAACAAACTAAAATTTACAATAATTACCAATATTACAAGGTTTAATAAAATAAGTGGGGGAAGGGAGGGTAGTTAAATTTTGAAATACGTGAAAAATGTAATTAATAAAATTAATGTAAAATGGATAACTTATTTACAATAAAACTAGTTAGAAAATAAGGAACATTTATTATAGACTTTGCTAATCAATCAACAGCAGCGGATTGGGGATGGAAATATCATGTTAACGGTATCATGTCTACATTCACAGAAAAAGTTAATTACCGAAAAATTTAAAAAAATTATATACATTTAGATTATTATTATCTTTCTGCTCCATATAATTTGAATAATTTTTTTAGTACGGAGGATTTTTGGCTATAGTTTTTGTATTAGAACTATCAGCTGGAATATCGATTTTTGCTTATCGTGCTAAACTAACAGACGGATTTGACAAAGGATTAATACAAGCCATGACGAATTATAGAAACGATAGCGCTCATTTGGCACAAGATTTCGATTTAATGCAAGAAACGGTAAGTTTATACATACAGGGTGTACCAATAAAAAAAATTACCAAGCTGAAATAGAAATATTTTAATTTTGTAACAGCCAATTTGCAATTTATTATTTCTAAGTAAAGTATTTTTTTTCTTTTAAAAATTCGGATTGTCATAATAGTACAGAAAGCAGTATTAAATTAAAAAAATATGGGTTAGATTTTCTTAAAAATGATTTTTCTATATTGTTCTAAAGATCATCCGATGGAAAAAAACTGTTTTGAGCGCAGCGCCATCTACATTTTGATATATTTAAAATCAATTTATATCCAAAACTGAATCTCTACTGCGGGCAATATTTTACTGCGCTGAACGCTTTTAGGGGCAAAAATATTGAAAAATACATTAAAAACATTTTGGCAATTTTGAGTAAATTTAAATAAAAGATCAATAAACATGATTGTAATAAATTTCAAAAATTTAAAAACAAAACTGATTTTTAAGATATTCCAAAATTGAAAATATATCAAAAAATTCCAAAATTTAAAAAATAAATAAATAAAAATGTTTAGAAATTCGATAATATCAAAGGATATCGAAAATTTCTAAAATAAATCGAAAATTTTTCAAAAAACATTAAAAAAATTATTCCAAAATTTTAAAATTAATCAAAAAATTCCAAAATTTCAAAAAATAATAAATAAAAATGTCTAGAAATTCGATAATTTCAAAAGTACATTGAAAATTTCAAAAATATATCAAAAATTTGAAATTTCTAAAATATATCAAAAATTTCAAAAACCATAAAATTAATCGATTTTTACGGAATTAATATATTTGTATACATTTCCAAAATATCCAATTTTTATTAGTACACCTTGTATATTTTTTATTGAAAATAGTAATAGCTGCTTTATTAAAACAACTGTCGTTTTATTAGAAAGAAAAAACCATTTATTTACGATCTTTTCTCGCATTTACATAAAATAAAAGTATCAATTGTTTTTTTTATTAAAACCGTTACATCGACCACATTTTTATTACTAGTAATATTTTTAATATCGAAAAATCATCAAATGTAATAAATATTTTTTAGTTACAATGTTGCGGTAATCATAAACCACGTGATTGGTTGGATATGGTACCGCCGCAACCTATACCGCCCTCTTGTTGCATCGAAGAAAACTGCAATACCGATAAAGAAGAACAAATCTATCAGCAGGTAAATCAATTAATTTTTTAACATATAAAGTTTTTTACTAGTCGTTAGTGGATTTTATTCGCTTTGAGACGATGGGGCTATCTTGCGGTTACTTGATAGTACCGGTTCTTTATTTCAGTTAAGGATAGTTTTATTCAGAAGTTTACGAATACCGTGTTCCTATCACATATAAATGGCGAAAAATAAGAAAAAATGGGAAAAATAGGGAAAAGCATTGGAAAATGACACGAAAAATAGGATAATATAAAGTAAAAATAGGGAAAAAAAAAGTGAAATGGGAAAAATAAAGGCATATAGGAAAAAATTGCAATCGCAAGTCCCAAAAAAATCGCAACAACATCCCAAAAAAAATGGCAAAAAATCGCAAAAAAATGGTAAAAAATCCCAAAAAAAAAGGCAAAAAATGTCAAAAAATCGCAAACAATTAATTGTCTCTTTCTGTTGTGGTTACTGAGTTATAGCACGGGCAGACAGACAGACGGACAGACGGATAGACAAAAAAAATGGCAAAAAATCGCAAAAAAATCCCAAAAAAATGGCAAAAAATCGCAAAAAATTAATTGTCTCTATCTGTTGTGGTTACTAAGTTATAGCACGGACGGACAGACAGACGAATAAAGCCGTATTATAAGACTTTTTTTAGAAGTCTAAAATCGTAAGAAATCTCAAAAAAATCGAAAATAATTGTATTAAAAAATTCTAAATAATTGAAATAAATCGCAAGAGCCGCAAAAAAAATGGCAAAAAATCGCAAACAATTGATTGTCTCTATCTCTCGTGGTTACTGAGTTATAGCACGGACGGACAGTCGCAAAAAAAAATGCAAAAAATCACAAAAACATCCCAAGTCTAGGGGTAGTTTAAGGGTCGTGGATTCCAAAAAAACAAACCGTTCTTCTCCAGCCCTTATAATTTCGGAGATAATTGAGTCTTAAAAAAATGGCAAGAGCGCATTTTTGACCCGAAAAAAAGTGCAAGGTTATAGTCTTCAAAAATATTCAAAATTTTTCATCGTTTAGAATTTAAAAATAAATGGGATAAGGGTAGTTTAAGGGTCGTAGATTCCAAAAAAACCAGCCGTTCTTCTCCAGCCCTTATAATTTCGGAGATAATTGAGTCTTAAAAAAATGGCAAGAGCGCATTTTTGACCCGAAAAAAAGTGTAAGGTTATAGTCTTCAAAAATATTCAAAATTTTTCATCGTTTAGAATTTAAAAATAAATGGGATAAGGGTAGTTTAAGGGTCGTGGATTCCAAAAAAACAAACCGTTCTTCTCCAGCCCTTATAATTTCGGAGATAATTGAGTCTTAAAAAAATGGCAAGAGCGCATTTTTGACCCGAAAAAAAGTGTAAGGTTATAGTCTTCAAAAATATTCAAAATTTTTCATCGTTTAGAATTTAAAAATAAATGGGATAAGGGTAGTTTAAGGGTCGTAGATTCCAAAAAAACAAGCCGTTCTTCTCCAGCCCTTATAATTTCGGAGATAATTGAGTCTTAAAAAAATGGCAAGAGCGCATTTTTGACCCGAAAAAAAGTGTAAGGTTATAGTCTTCAAAAATATTCAAAATTTTTCATCGTTTAGAATTTAAAAATAAATGGGATAAGGGTAGTTTAAGGGTCGTGGATTCCAAAAAAACAAACCGTTCTTCTCCAGCCCTTATAATTTCGGAGATAATTGAGTCTTAAAAAAATGGCAAGAGCGCATTTTTGACCCGAAAAAAAGTGTAAGGTTATAGTCTTCAAAAATATTCAAAATTTTTCATCGTTTAGAATTTAAAAATAAATGGGATAAGGGTAGTTTAAGGGTCGTAGATTCCAAAAAAACAAGCCGTTCTTCTCCAGCCCTTATAATTTCGGAGATAATTGAGTCTTAAAAAAATGGCAAGAGCGCATTTTTGACCCGAAAAAAAGTGTAAGGTTATAGTCTTCAAAAATATTCAAAATTTTTCATCGTTTAGAATTTAAAAATAAATGGGATAAGGGTAGTTTAAGGGTCGTGGATTCCAAAAAAACAAACCGTTCTTCTCCAGCCCTTATAATTTCGGAGATAATTGAGTCTTAAAAAAATGGCAAGAGCGCATTTTTGACCCGAAAAAAAGTGCAAGGTTATAGTCTTCAAAAATATTCAAAATTTTTCATCGTTTAGAATTTAAAAATAAATGGGATAAGGGTAGTTTAAGGGTCGTAGATTCCAAAAAAACAAGCCGTTCTTCTCCAGCCCTTATAATTTCGGAGATAATTGAGTGTTAAAAAAATGGCAAGAGCGCATTTTTGACCCGAAAAAAAGTGTAAGGTTATAGTCTTCAAAAATATTCAAAATTTTTCATCGTTTAGAATTTAAAAATAAATGGGATAAGGGTAGTTTAAGGGTCGTAGATTCCAAAAAAACAAGCCGTTCTTCTCCAGCCCTTATAATTTCGGAGATAATTGAGTGTTAAAAAAATGGCAAGAGCGCATTTTTGACCCGAAAAAAAGTGTAAGGTTATAGTCTTCAAAAATATTCAAAATTTTTCATCGTTTAGAATTTAAAAATAAATGGGATAAGGGTAGTTTAAGGGTCGTGGATTCCAAAAAAACAAACCGTTCTTCTCCAGCCCTTATAATTTCGGAGATAATTGAGTCTTAAAAAAATGGCAAGAGCGCATTTTTGACCCGAAAAAAAGTGTAAGGTTATAGTCTTCAAAAATATTCAAAATTTTTCATCGTTTAGAATTTAAAAATAAATGGGATAAGGGTAGTTTAAGGGTCGTAGATTCCAAAAAAACAAGCCGTTCTTCTCCAGCCCTTATAATTTCGGAGATAATTGAGTGTTAAAAAAATGGCAAGAGCGCATTTTTGACCCGAAAAAAAGTGTAAGGTTATAGTCTTCAAAAATATTCAAAATTTTTCATCGTTTAGAATTTAAAAATAAATGGGATAAGGGTAGTTTAAGGGTCGTGGATTCCAAAAAAACAAACCGTTCTTCTCCAGCCCTTATAATTTCGGAGATAATTGAGTCTTAAAAAAATGGCAAGAGCGCATTTTTGACCCGAAAAAAAGTGTAAGGTTATAGTCTTCAAAAATATTCAAAATTTTTCATCGTTTAGAATTTAAAAATAAATGGGATAAGGGTAGTTTAAGGGTCGTAGATTCCAAAAAAACAAGCCGTTCTTCTCCAGCCCTTATAATTTCGGAGATAATTGAGTCTTAAAAAAATGGCAAGAGCGCATTTTTGACCCGAAAAAAAGTGTAAGGTTATAGTCTTCAAAAATATTCAAAATTTTTCATCGTTTAGAATTTAAAAATAAATGGGATAAGGGTAGTTTAAGGGTCGTAGATTCCAAAAAAACAAGCCGTTCTTCTCCAGCCCTTATAATTTCGGAGATAATTGAGTGTTAAAAAAATGGCAAGAGCGCATTTTTGACCCGAAAAAAAGTGTAAGGTTATAGTCTTCAAAAATATTCAAAATTTTTCATCGTTTAGAATTTAAAAATAAATGGGATAAGGGTAGTTTAAGGGTCGTGGATTCCAAAAAAACAAACCGTTCTTCTCCAGCCCTTATAATTTCGGAGATAATTGAGTCTTAAAAAAATGGCAAGAGCGCATTTTTGACCCGAAAAAAAGTGTAAGGTTATAGTCTTCAAAAATATTCAAAATTTTTCATCGTTTAGAATTTAAAAATAAATGGGATAAGGGTAGTTTAAGGGTCGTAGATTCCAAAAAAACAAGCCGTTCTTCTCCAGCCCTTATAATTTCGGAGATAATTGAGTCTTAAAAAAATGGCAAGAGCGCATTTTTGACCCGAAAAAAAGTGTAAGGTTATAGTCTTCAAAAATATTCAAAATTTTTCATCGTTTAGAATTTAAAAATAAATGGGATAAGGGTAGTTTAAGGGTCGTGGATTCCAAAAAAACAAACCGTTCTTCTCCAGCCCTTATAATTTCGGAGATAATTGAGTCTTAAAAAAATGGCAAGAGCGCATTTTTGACCCGAAAAAAAGTGCAAGGTTATAGTCTTCAAAAATATTCAAAATTTTTCATCGTTTAGAATTTAAAAATAAATGGCCTAGGGGTAGTTTAAGGGTCGTGGATTCCAAAAAAACAAACCGTTCTTCTCCAGCCCTTATAATTTCGGAGATAATTGAGTGTTAAAAAAATGGCAAGAGCGCATTTTTGACCCGAAAAAAAGTGTAAGGTTATAGTCTTCAAAAATATTCAAAATTTTTCATCGTTTAGAATTTAAAAATAAATGGCCTAGGGGTAGTTTAAGGGTCGTGGATTCCAAAAAAACAAACCGTTCTTCTCCAGCCCTTATAATTTCGGAGATAATTGAGTCTTAAAAAAATGGCAAGAGCGCATTTTTGACCCGAAAAAAAGTGCAAGGTTATAGTCTTCAAAAATATTCAAAATTTTTCATCGCTTAGAATTTAAAAATAAATGGGATAAGGGTAGTTTAAGGGTCGTGGATTCCAAAAAAACAAACCGTTCTTCTCCAGCCCTTATAATTTCGGAGATAATTGAGTGTTAAAAAAATGGCAAGAGCGCATTTTTGACCCGAAAAAAAGTGTAAGGTTATAGTCTTCAAAAATATTGAAAATTTTTCATCGTTTAGAATTTAAAAATAAATGGCCTAGGGGTAGTTTAAGGGTCGTGGATTCCAAAAAAACAAACCGTTCTTCTCCAGCCCTTATAATTTCGGAGATAATTGAGTCTTAAAAAAATGGCAAGAGCGCATTTTTGACCCGAAAAAAAGTGTAAGGTTATAAGTCTTCAAAAATATTGAAAATTTTTCATCGTTTAGAATTTAAAAATAAATGGCCTAGGGGTAGTTTAAGGGTCGTGGATTCCAAAAAAACAAACCGTTCTTCTCCAGCCCTTATAATTTCGGAGATAATTGAGTGTTAAAAAAATGGCAAGAGCGCATTTTTGACCCGAAAAAAAGTGTAAGGTTATAGTCTTCAAAAATATTGAAAATTTTTCATCGTTTAGAATTTAAAAATAAATGGCCTAGGGGTAGTTTAAGGGTCGTGGATTCCAAAAAAACAAACCGTTCTTCTCCAGCCCTTATAATTTCGGAGATAATTGAGTCTTAAAAAAATGGCAAGAGCGCATTTTTGACCCGAAAAAAAGTGCAAGGTTATAGTCTTCAAAAATATTGAAAATTTTTCATCGTTTAGAATTTAAAAATAAATGGCCTAGGGGTAGTTTAAGGGTCGTGGATTCCAAAAAAACAAACCGTTCTTCTCCAGCCCTTATAATTTCGGAGATAATTGAGTGTTAAAAAAATGGCAAGAGCGCATTTTTGACCCGAAAAAAAGTGTAAGGTTATAGTCTTCAAAAATATTGAAAATTTTTCATCGTTTAGAATTTAAAAATAAATGGCCTAGGGGTAGTTTAAGGGTCGTGGATTCCAAAAAAACAAACCGTTCTTCTCCAGCCCTTATAATTTCGGAGATAATTGAGTGTTAAAAAAATGGCAAGAGCGCATTTTTGACCAGAAAAAAAGTATAAGGTTATAGTCTTCAAAAATATTGAAAATTTTTCATCGTTTAGAATTTAAAAATAAATGGCCTAGGGGTAGTTTAAGGGTCGTGGTATCCAAAAAAACAAACCGTTCTTCTCCAGCCCTTATAATTTCGGAGATAATTGAGTGTTAAAAAAATGGCAAGAGCGCATTTTTGACCCGAAAAAAAGTGTAAGGTTATAGTCTTCAAAAATATTGAAAATTTTTCATCGTTTAGAATTTAAAAATAAATGGCCTAGGGGTAGTTTAAGGGTCGTGGATTCCAAAAAAACAAACCGTTCTTCTCCAGCCCTTATAATTTCGGAGATAATTGAGTGTTAAAAAAATGGCAAGAGCGCATTTTTGACCCGAAAAAAAGTATAAGGTTATAGTCTTCAAAAATATTGAAAATTTTTCATCGTTTAGAATTTAAAAATAAATGGCCTAGGGGTAGTTTAAGGGTCGTGGATTCCAAAAAAACAAGCCGTTCTTCTCTAGCTCTTATAATTTCGGAGATAATTGAGTGTTAAAAAAATGGCAAGAGCGCATTTTTGACCCGAAAAAAAGTATAAGGTTATAGTCTTCAAAAATATTGAAAATTTTTCATCGTTTAGAATTTAAAAATAAATGGCCTAGGGGTAGTTTAAGGGTCGTGGATTCCAAAAAAACAAGCCGTTCTTCTCTAGCTCTTTAAGTTTCCCAATAGGAGGCTTGACAGGAACTTGGCTTCTTTGCCAAATTAATGAAATAATCATTGTAATGTGAATTTGAAATTTCCTGAACTTTAACCATTAATATAATGAAATAAATAATAACTAATATTACTTTTTTTTGTTTTCTAGGGCTGCTACACAAAGATTATTGAATTTTTAAATGGTAACGTTGGTATTGTCGCTGGAGCTGCAGTAGGCATTGCATTCTTTCCGTTAGTAGGAGTAATTCTATCGTGCTGTTTAGCCAAAGTCGCCAACAAAACGAAATATGAACAAATGGCCTAAAAAATACTTACAACTGTTCGCCTTTTTCCATTCTTCAAGTATCTTCTTTCTCGCTTATTTTTTTCGGGTTTGTAAGTAATTAGATATTAGTTGGAGTTATCGGGAGACAAATATTCCATATGACGCGCATGCGTCACTAATGTCATATTAGGTTTTTTTATTATTTAGAATAAAAATCAATCTAATTTAATCAAACCGGGGTTAATTAATACAAAATTATTACTAGGGAATATTTGTCTTCAGAAATGGAATATTTATCTCTCAATATGGAATATTAGTCTCCAAATAGATGCTTCTAACCTGTTGTACCTTACACTTCTTTTTCTTTAATTTTGTGGCCTTCACCAAATCGGGTAATGACCACCTCTAAAATTTGTACAAGAACATAGTCTGAATGTTTATTTATTTCAGATTTTTTTGTATGAAATTAATTTTCAAATTTTTGATAAATTATTCCAAGGTACAACAAGTTGTCGTATTCCGTTTTTTTTATTATTTTTTCGAAACATTTTCTTATTATTTTGACGCAATGTTGAGAAAATCACCAGCTTTTAATGCACTTAAAATGAACTTTATTCTTGCACTACTTAACTATATCTAAATGTATTTATTTTTTGATGAAAAACCGGGTAAGGTACAACGAAAGATTAAAAAAAAAAATTGAACTTTCTTCGCCTCCGTAGGGTTATAAGAATGATCCAAGCTTACGTGCATATTTAATCTATATGTACTATTTATATCGGTGTTTGTGATTATTCTATTGGACTACTGTTAGTGATAAAATTAAATTAACGAAAAAATTATCAAGGTCAATTATAATTATTTTCTTAATTGCTTGGTCAATGTTTAATCAAAAACCCATAATCAAATACTTTATAGCTTGTTATTTCTAGACAACATTGCACTTCTTATAAATATCTTACATATACTACAGTTTGGCAACGATGCGTATCTAAAAATCCATATTAGGAATTTTAAAAAACCTCATTACTCAGAAAACGTTTTATTGGTGCTAATAAGTGTGAGATTTTTTTTTAAGTAACGTAACTTTTCTAGATTGTGATATTTGGAATAAATCCAAGAAAAAAAATAGTATTATTCGTTTTAAAATTTATTACAATTTTGGATTTTGTTCAGATTTAAAAAATTAATGTTGGACAAGTATTCACAAATTAAAATGTATACCGTATATAAAGGATTCATATCAAAGATTTTGGAATAGTAATGTATCAAGGGAGCAATATGGCAACCTCGCAGTATTCAATCCAGAAAATGTGTTAATCACAGTAACGCAATCCGTCAACATTTTATTTCCATCCATTTATCAGAGGTGAGTTCGACTTGGTTACTCTTAACAAAAATTCGCTTTATTAGTCCAAATAGTCCCACTACTCATATGTTCCCAATTGTTCAAGGAATTTCTTCTTTTTAATTCCTCAGCTACCAGGGTTAATCAGATTTCAGAGGCGACCAATGGCTGTCACGTATTTTTGACATTTGAAAAGATCAAACCATCGACATATACTAATGGACGTGCCTTACCCGCTATCTCTTTCATTACAGGCGATCACTATTTATCTCATCTCCAAGTACCATATTTCTCACTGTTAGGCCATGTCTATTTTAGTATATCTCGATGGTTTAGTGTGTACATAACCTTAAAATTTTTAACATTCTTGAGTGATTGCGTACCTGTAATAGACGTCACAAATGTCATTCTTGTGTCAAAAACTGATTCCAAACAAATAATTTGAGGTTATTATCTGCTTTGCTTATCGTGTTTGGTTGTTATTTTATAAAATCAAAGATAAAACAAATATGAATACAACCTTAACGAAATAAATATCTGACAACCTGATTTAAATTTGGTATAGGTTTGTTTGGAATCACTTTTTGTCAAGAATGACATTTGTGACGTCATGAATTTCCTCGTTTATTTACCAAGTCCCAGTTTCCTGTATACCATTCACGATTACAACAGTAACCATATTGTTCTCTTCCAAATCATTTGCTATGCCAATCAGAATACTTTACATTTACTGTCAAATTAAAAATACCAAGTTTTATACGTGATATTTGCGATTTTGGTTAATTTTTCATAGCATAAACTTGCAATATTGGTTTCTGATAATCGTGGAACTAACATTTTGTTAACAAAAAGCATGACAATTGATAACAATTTAAAAATACAATTACAACACTGTTGTCTCTTTAGAAAATATTAAGTGTAAAAAGATGACGGAAATTAAAAGCGTTTTCGATTTATCGCTCGGGATTCGTTAAGTGTTTGAAAATGCAATGACGTCAATGCTCGTTTACCGTTTGCTCTAAAACTCGTTATTAAAATAGCGGAAGGAATCAACAGAACAAAGTTTGATCTACTTCCTTAGAATATATAGTCAGTATGAAGTAGCATTTAATATCCAATATGTGTAGTAGTTTCTACATATTTCAAGTCTCATGAATCAGAGCAACATAGAACAATTTGAGAATAGATTACTGAAACGAACACGAAATTTATCGTAGAGCGTTGCGAGTGTTCCAGAGCGGTGAATCGAAAACGTCAAATTTTCATTGTATGACGTTACCTGTCACTTTTAAAAAGGTAAAGTATTACTTAGAGTAATCTAGACCTGTACCATTTAATATTTTCGAACATACCCCAAATGTCACGTTGAGTTGACAGTTGACATTACAAACGTCAACTAGTGGCCGAAAAATGAGTTTACAAGTTTCAAATAAGTTTTAAAAGTATAAAATAAAATAGTAATTTAATCAAAAAATTGTCAAATTTAACTAAAATGAAAACTATAAAGAAATATCAGGACAAATATTGCTTCTTCCTTAACAGTTTGTTACATTCGACCATACTTTTTTTAGTAATGTTTATTTTGTCAGTTTTGTCTAAATATGTCACATATATGTGCTTTGAGGTACTCCCTAAAAAAATTACAAAATCAAATAAGATAATTAATTCATGATCGACTAATTATGAGTTTTCTCTTTGCTGTAATCCCTTGGTAGCTAACATATTAAAGTTGCGTTAGAGATTGGTAATTTTAGAAAATAAATCAAAATATCATGTATAAATTGTTACTTACTAGTTTTCATTAAATAAAGACTCAAAATTTTATAACTGAATGTATTATCTAATGTATTTAATGTATTTTTGAATATATATTATACTCGTTTTTTGTTTTTTATTTACAAATTTCCATCCCATCAAAAAATAACGATAATAATTTATTAAATTGAATACTTATATCAACTTTTTACAATTAAAAAATAATAAAACAACAAAAACCTAAATTCTCAATATTCTAATTTTACTGACATGTTTCGATTAATTCCAACGGTTGATCTCCCACCGCCTTTGCACTTTCTCCACATTCAAATCTTTTGAAATCTACAATTTCTAAATTATGTTCAGCTACCAGATCTTTGACAGTTAAACTGTCATCTAGGAGATACTCTTGATGAATAAGGCAAGTTTCTTCGTCTTTATTAGTCGCAGGTTTATCCTCAGAAGTTCCAACTTTTTTAGGGTCCATCCCCACGATGTGTTGGCAAAGACCTAATTATAAAATATATTAAAAATTATTATTTTAAGCCATTAAGTCAGAAATTTTAATTTTGAAGTACCTCGAGTAATTTCATTAATAGTTTCATTTTGTTCTGTTGCTTTATAAGCCAAAATTCCTCCTAATCGACCTAAATGGCAGTTCTTATTTGTTCCAGTTGAAGGGTGTGCGTACCCTATAAAATTATTAATTATTAATAATTTAACACAATAGATAAATAAAAACTAAATTAATTATGTCGAATTTATTTTTTTTTACCTGTCAAATGGACTCCAGGTCCAGCTTGAATACAAAGTGCCCTTTTTAGTGAAGCATTTTCCCCCACGATTCCTATCATAAGAGCTAATTTATCCCCCAATGATTTTCCATCGGAATTTTTCAAATTTTTTAACTGATCACTATCCAAACAAATCTGTAAACCGTAAAAATGAACATATATACATAAATAAAATATATAATTACCTTCGTTAATTTTCCTTGTGATCTAAGTTTTTTTACATAATCCATGCAAGTATTGGCTGCATCTTCAACGATATTCTGAAATTCGCTATTTCTAGAAACGAAATCAGTTTCACAATTAACCTCCACCAATACACCTTGATTTTCTTGTATCGATACACCGATTAATCCTTGAGTAGTTTGTCTACCTTCTAGTTTTGTTGCTAAAACATTAAAACGACTCATATTGATAATAATTCAACAGAGACTATTCAGTTTTAGCTAAAATTATAACTATTTTAATTACTAATTAAGATTAATTAAAACAAATGATATTAAATAACGGGTTGCTTGTAATTACAATTAAAATACAGAAATATGTGGTAAAAAATTTTGAATTTACCTTTGGACCATCCCATTGTTTGAGCTTGCTGTTTTAACCAGAATTCAGCTTTCGTTAAATCATTATTGTGTATTTCTAAAGCTTTCTTGCAGTTAGCAAACGTATATCCAGTCTTCTTTCGAAGAGTTGCTAGTAGTGACTTTTCCCCTGCGAAATCCACTTTTGTCAAGTATAAATGCCTTATTGATCGTAGTAAAATCTGCACAAATATAATCAATATAAATATTATTGTTGCGTTGCAAAAACATAGAAAAAACATGTTAGAATATAAACGGAAACATTTCGATTTGTACGCCAGAAATGACGAATAATTTTAATTAAATTTAAAAACACTAAAATGTTATATTAGTGAATGATTGATTTTTAATTGAAATCGTTACGTTTCTATGGTAAAATAAATAGTTACTGAAAAGTGGATGAACAGAAGTAGTGTCCTCCAAGTAAAAAGAAATATTTCCATTATAATACAATAAATATACATTTCAAGGAATGGGATACTAAACGATTTTAGAATTTTAGGTATGTTTTCTTACCATTTTATTAATTTTTTGGTTAAACCTAACCTCTATTCGGTGCTAACTAATTTAATTTTAAAATTTATTTTGACAGATGTCTAACATGACATTTATCAAGGTTTCTAAATAAAAGGTAAGCTCAAGTTCCAGATTAATGACGTCACTGGTGGCACATCGTTAACAATGTTACCAAATTGACGAAAAATTACCTAATTTTACAGATTTAACTGTTGGAGGGGATTTTGGAAAAGCAATACGCCCTCTGGCGTTGATATTAGAATCACCGTAATAGTATAATTTGTAACTTAAACCATATTATGTTATTGGGACTTGGCGCCACATTAATCAGATTTGCCAATAGCCCATTTTTTGTATGTGTATATATCCCCTAATACAGAGGCGTAGGTGTGATTACGGGTATAAAAGTTTATTATGTTTTCAGCGATGGCTAGTAGAGACGTTGAAAGAGATCGGTTAATTAAGAAAATCGCCGAAAAACGGGCGAAATTAGAAGCTCGAGGTGATATAAATATTAAGGTTCCTAGATTGACGTTACCCTCTGATTATAACATACATGATCGTTCGATTTTTTCCCTACCACCCGAACTACTCAGACCTATATTGGCTTCCTCTCATCCTAAATATAAAAAACAGTTAGCGGTTGAGAAAAAGAAAGGTAAAAAAAATATCCCTCAATAATAAATTTATTAATTTATAAATATTTTTTAGCTGCTGAGCAGCAGTCCAAATTAAAATCTTATACCGCTTTAAGAAAACAAAGAGAGGAATACAGAAATAGATTAGTAAAACTAATAGTAGCATCAGATGAAGAACGAGAAATGGACGTTGACGCAGATGATATGCCATCAGCGGAAGAAAAAGAAATGTTGCGATATTATTATTATATTAAAAATGGCGTTGATACCGTCCACGTAGCACCTCTAGATGAAAAAGTTTTAGTTAAAGTAAATACAGTCTCCCTTCTTCTTTTTCCTTTTGAGGCCTTATCCATTCGGCCTAATCGTTCCTTATTTTTAAGGTATTGGCATTGGTGCCCAGAAAATTAATGAAATACGAATCAACGTTAAATCAATCCATTCAAGACGTAAAAAACGATTTCATGATGGCGGTTAAAAAAGCAATAGTGGATTTCGTTCTTCAAGATCCGAACTTTATAAATGCCGTAGGGGAAGATTTGACGAAAGAAAAATTGGAGTTGAAGCAAATTGGCGGGAAGTACAGAGTATCTTATAATTCAGCAAGGACTAAACTCCTCAGAAACTTACATTGTATTAATCCATGTTTGGCTGGAATAATAGATATTTGGGAAAAAGATTTTGTGTAAGTAGCTACTTATTCCAATGTTTATTAAATTCAAGAGTAACTACGTGTATTAACAATTTAATTTTAATCATTCATCAAAATTAAATAAGTACCTTACGAACGAGGTAATACAATGACGTCACAAAGTGCCTAGCGATTTTAGTACAATTAACTCCTCAGTAACTTATATTGTAATAATCCATGTTTGGCTTACGTGCCTTACGAACGAAGTAATACAGTGACGTCATAAAGTGTCGAGTGATTTTAGTACAATTAACTTCTCAGTAACTTATATTGTTTCAACACATGTTTGGCTTACGTGCCGTACGAACGAGGTAACACACTGACGTCACTAAGTGTTTAGTGAGTACAATTCGCCATCTTTATGCAAAATTTTGTATAGATTGTGGTAGAAACATTGTTTTGTACTACAAGCTCCTTTTTTATTCAATTATTTTAGAAACTAACTCTTGCTTGTAACAATTTTTTTTTTAACTATAGAAATTTAAGACTCATCAACATAAACGAATTAAAAACTCACGAAGGAGCGTTTGAACTACAAGAATTCAAGCACCTCACTCAAAAACACATAGACGATTGCAAAGACGACCTAATTGGCAAATACTATTTTGCCGTCACTGATCTGTTTCTACAAGGAAACAAAAAAGGAAATCTACCCGATCCATCTAAAAAGAAAAAGATGGAATCGTTTTATAATTCTGTCGCTACTATAATGACGTTTCACATGCATACTTTATGTCTAAAATCTTTAGCCGATTATGTCGAGTATATTTTAGATGTTAAGGTAAGTAAAAAACATCTATTATTGTCTCGGTAATTCCCAGAATAAGAAATTTCTTTTAGTATGCCAATAAAGGTTTTCAAATTAAGCTTCAACAACGAGGAACCGTCTTAGTATTCGAACCGTCTTTTAAAAACTTTAGAGAAACTTTAGTTACTTTGATTGATACCATGATTCAAGCTGTACTGGATATACCAAGACTAGAAACTAAATTGTACATGGATTGGGGTGAAACCGACAATTATTTAAAGGTAAAGGTATTCAGTAATACCAACAGATTAATATTATTGTATTCATTTTTATACCTAAGAAACTGTTGTACCATTACTGGGTCTTCCAGTTGGTTTAGTAACTCGATAGAATTCCTCTTCTTTTTTCATATTTGTTTTAGTTTCCAATATCCTAGGAGCAGAGCTATAGATGGTGGTTCTTTTCTAATATAGATTGTACTTTTTTGTAGTAAGCAATACGGCAACCACGCTGTGCTTTAGCGGCAGTCGACGAAACAGAATCCTCTCCAACAATTACATTTAGACACCAGCGAACACGCGAGGATGTCGTATTTATATAAAGCATGTCTTTTCTGCCATTACTAACAGATTCACACCATAAAAAATCATTATTTAGCTGCCATAATTTTTAGAATGACTTAAGGTGTTTGTTCTTCGTAAAAAGATGTTTAAGAGTTGCAGCTTTCCACAGTTAGAAATTCTGTTCCAATTACTAGAAATCTTATTCTTGTCAATCTTCTAAAAACAACGAGGGTTTCCTTTTCGTCCTGACAAAAGCTTCATTGTACTTAATCCAATATTTTACATTTATTGGACATACACAAACATACAATTTCTGAATGTACAAATGAGATCCATTCTGTACATCCAAATACGTTCAATAACGTTCATTATGGATGTTTTAAGTACAATGAAGATCCATAAGATGTCCAATTAATAAACGTACAAGTCATATCCAGAATTGCACATTTATTTGACGTCCTTGGACGTTAGGACTTCATTTGGATGTTGTGTGCTATATGGGTGGTTCTGTATTGGTGGTTTTCTTAATCATTACAAAGATTTCTGTTGCAGCCATTTGTTGATGGTTGAAGACATACGATTGCCATGTCAGAGCTTTGTTTGACTAGTTCGTCGGTTTTTTTGTTATCCAGATGTCCTTTGTGTCCAAGAAGCCATTCCAGGATTACTCTATAGTAGTTGACCAGTTTGTTTAGGTTTTCCATACAGTCTTAGACAAGCTTAGAGTTGACCTACATTGAACTGAGTTTTTCCATTGTCATTGACTGGCTTATTATTTCTCTTGGAACACCATGGAACACCATAACGTCTTTGTTACTGGGACATTTGTCTACGATTTTGGCCCATATATTCTGTTTTCGGGTTTTGAGATTAAGACGTCCCCTTCCTGTTAGCTTCAGCTAGGATAGATATAATTAACCTTCTCTACAAGCTGGCCCTTTTTTCCTTGGATAGAACTTTTCTTTTACACATCGTCTCTGCAAGATAACATGTGGCGGGATTGCTATAAATTTGTACAGTAAATAAGCCGTTCCTGGAAAGAGGATCTCCACCTTTTTCCGTAGAAGGACTTCTGTATGTGAGTTCTGGGGGAGAGCACATCCGAAACCATTCCGAGAGTGTGGTGTAGTCATCTCTCGCAGCAGTCCAGAGTGGTTACATAGCCTCTCCCCCTCAATTTGACTAGCCACCGACATGGCTCTGTAGGAGGTCATTCTGGTCTCCTACTCCAGTAATATATGGAGAGGAATAAGACCTAGAGATCTTTCCATTGCCGCTGTCGGGGTAGATGACATGGCGCCTGTAATAGCCACACAAGCTAATCTCTATAGTCCAGATAATTTAGCCGCCGTAATAGACTGGAGCCCCTTCGTCCACCAGGCTACTGTGCCATAATATGGTTTTTGGTTTTATCACCGTTTGATAAATACAGTAAATCTGTTGATAAGATAAGTAATGTTGATGATTTCTCAAGCTGAAAGTGGGCGTTTGCGTCTTATGAGCTACAATATTCTAACTTCAAAGTATGCAATTATATCGATTAACATGTGAGACTGGCATGTAGGCTCTTCACCTTGGGAAGTAGGTCAGTAATATAGCTATGACAGTTCTGAGCCAGTCAGATCGAGACTCGTTTAACGGAGGCTAATGCCATCACGAGTGACCTTGATGTAGACAAAAACAGATCTTTACGATTTCCCATAAGAAATGGTCCAGAACTGTCATAGATATACTATTTAGGTCCCACAGACTACCCATGTTTTCTCTTCTTTCATGGTGGGTATTTAGATTGCTGTAAAAATGGTTTGTTCAGACATAATTCCACGGATGGTAGTAACTTTGTACCATTGGAGGGGAAAACTTAACTTGTTTCACGACGGTCTAAACTCTGTCTAAGTTATTATGACAGTAAAGGAGCTGCGCCGGTTCTAGCGCAAAAACCCTCATTTTTATATGTAAATCTCCATAAGAAAATCTAAGGTTCATTCTGGCAATTTTGCGTTAATTCAAGGTCATTCGTCATCGCATCGCCAGTGGTAAGTGACGATCTGTAGACCTCTGTAGACGCAGAACGAAAACTACGTAAATCAACGAAAATCGACGAAAACGTGACGTTTACAGGGGTCTACAGAGATCTACAGATTAGTTATTGATGCGATGACGAATGACCTTGAATGAACGCAAAATTGCCAGAATGAACCTTAGATTTTCTTATGGAGATTTACATGTAAAAATCAGGGTTTTTGAGCTAGAACCGGTGCAGCTCCTTTACTTATGACAATATTATGATTATTTTAGCCTTTGATATCTGAAGAAATAGTCAACTCATACAAAGAAAGAATCAGGAATATGCTCGAAGATCAAAGGATAGGACCGGAATTGAGAGTTCAAGATTTCGATGAATTTTTACCACTTATAAATGGTACTTACGAGTCGTTTATCAACACATTTTTAGAGGTATAAATATTATATTTACGTTTTATTGATAGAAAATAATATTTTTTGGTTTTCCATAGACGGAGCAAAGTTTGGAACAAATGAATGAAGAAATATGTAGATTTGAAGTAATAACAGCAAAAATACCTTTATCTACAGATCATTATATTCGTTTGGAGATGTACGATATGAATAGAAACGATTTATTAAAAACATTGGAAAATGCTGCACAAAATTTTGCAGACCAACTAATACAACGATGCATTAAAGACTGTCAAGTTTTGTGCAAAGCGTAAGTTATAGATTTTTTATTACAATAAAACTTTAATTATTATTTTTTTAATAGTTTATCTGAAGAATATCAAGCGATTGCCGAAAAGGCTTTAAGTCTTCCTGTCGATACTCAAGTATTAATGGAGCTGATGAAATACGTAAATGATGTAGAAGCGAATAAATTGGGAGAAATGGAGGATAAATTAAAAGACGTATTGGATTATATTATATTTTTAACAGATCATGTTATATTTACGCCTGTGGAGATGAAGATTAATAACAGCGCTTTCCAGTGGTAAGAATAAAATTAATTACCAAGACTTCTAAAAAGTATGTACAGACTTAAAAAAATTACTAAGACTTCTAAAAGTATATATATATACATCCAAAAAATTACTGAGACTTCCAATAAGTGTTCATAAAAAAAATTCTGATTTTCGGTTCTAAAGAGTCCGGTCCGGGTACCTGCTTTTATTATTTCTAAAAGTAACTACGGCTATAGATTTTTTTTATAATCAATTATTAATTCTTTTTGAAGGTACTTGCACATGCCCAAAGTGATAGAAGAACACAGAGCGATGATCGAATCGAAATTAGACGAATTCCAAATTTCACTCAAAGTTAGAATCGAAAAATTCGTCGCCGAACTCGATATTTACGCCAAACTGGTTAACGAAATCGAGGAATGGGGCGACATAAACGAGTTACCCAAATATTATAAGAAATGTACCAAATTGGACGAAAGGTAAAAATTATATTTTAATAAAAACTAATAAAACCCGCCCCCCGTTCTACCCCCTCGTAAAAAAAGAAGAAAAAAAAGATTAAGTTAGGTTTGTAAAGAAATTTTTTTTTTTTCTCTCCTGATAGAGAACCCCCATTTTCTATCTACTAATACTTTTTTCTATTATTGTAGATTGGTTCGGGCGATGGAAAGAATAGACGAATTCAATGAAGAGGAAAACGCTTTCGGTTTCGAAACGACTCAATATCCGATCAGGAAACAAGTACACGATAAATTGAATCCGTTCAAAAAATTATTCGATAATTCCATGGAATTTATGACGAAATACGATCTATGGATGACGTCAAAAGTAGGAAGTTTCGATCCAGAAATTATCGATTCCGATACGGCTACTATTTACAGAAATATTTACAAATTGGAAAAATCGTTTGGAGAAAAACCAAAAACGCAAGCTTTAGCTACAACGGTAATATTTCTATTTGTCAGTTAGTAATTTTAAAGTTGTATAGAAAAACTATGTATGTATATATGTATTTCATATAACTGACAATTTTTTTTTTATTCAAAACTAACTTTCTTTCTACATTCTGAAGCTTTGTGACCTATATATTTGCAGAAATTACATCTATACGGAAATTTCTTACTTGTATTGTATTTGTCTGTCAATTTTGACATATTTGATGTTCGATGAGATTCTTTTTTCATAGCTGGATGGAAAGCTATTCTTGGAATAATATTATCATTTTATTTACAATGATATTTAAACAACGAAAAATACGTCTCAGTTAAGCAGGAAACCGAACTGATAAAATAAGATAAAATATGATGATAATGAGTTTATATGCACGTGTTGCTATAAATAAGATAAGAAAATATGGTAATATTGTTGACAAATATTTATTGCGTAATTTTTAACTTTAAAAATGATTTCAAAATAAAAAAGAATTAATTTGGTATACTGACAACTTTTTTTTTATTCAAAACTAACTTTGATTAACATTATTATAACATATAGTCTTTGTATACCGCTGCTTTCTAAAAATGTTGTAAAATCTTTTCCAGTATATTCCAGACCATTATCTGTTCTTAGAAATTTAATTTTTCTTCCTGTTTTAGTTTCTACTAATGCTTTGTAACTTTTGAATGCATCTTGACTTTATCTTTTGTTTTGAGTAAATATGCATAAATCCACCTCGATTTGTCATCGATGAAAGTTGAAAAATATCGTGCACCTTAAATGAGTTCTCATGGGGCCACTGTCTAGACACCATGAGTTTCATTTTCCATCACAGATTGTAGCAGTAGTAGATGCTCTTTGTTGTTTCTTTCTACATTCTGAAGCTTTGTGACCTATATTTTTGCAGAAATTACATCTATACGGAAATTTCTTACTTTTATTGTATTTGTATGTCAATTTTGACATATTTGATGTTCGATGAGATTCTTTTTTTATAGCTGGATGGAATGCTATTCTTGGAATAATGCTATCATTTTATTTACAATGATATTTAAACAACGAAAAATACGTCTCAGTTAAGCAGAAAACCGCAATGATTAAAATAAGATAAAATATGATGATAATGAGTTTATATGCACGTGCTGTTATCAATAATTTTTGAAATTAACAATATTGTTAGCTGTCTTCTGGGTCCATAAATTTTAAAGTAGTATAGAAAAAACTATGAAGAATTTCTGACTTATATATTTCGTATAACTGACAGCTTTTTTTTTATTCAAAACTAACTTTGATTACCATAATTATAACATACAGGACGATACAAAATGTTGCTGTATTTCCTGGTAATTTTTTTTTTATAATAATCATTATAGGTTAGAGAACGCATAGAAGTGTTTAAAGAGCACATGCCGATAGTTCAAACTTTAGGTAATCCTGGTATGAAGGAACGTCATTGGGAAAAAGTTTCGGAAATTGTTGGCTTCCCAATTATCGTTAATGAAGAACTTACATTAGAAAGAATCATCGATTACGGTTTAGGTGACTATTTTGAGAAATTCGAAGCTATTTCCGAAGCAGCTACCAAGGTATATTATCCATGTTTTTCTGTTTTTTATTATTATTTATTTAATTTCATTTAAGGAAAACAATTTGGAGAAAAACCTCAAAAAAATGTTCGTCGAATGGGAAGATATTTATTTCTCTATTTTGGTATATAAAGATACAGGTACATATATTGTGTCTGCTGTTGATGACATTCAAGTTTTATTGGACGATCATATAGTAAAAACTCAAACTATGAAAAACTCACCATATATCAAACCCTTCGAAAAAGAAACATTGTAAGAACTTTTTATATATTTACAAAATGTATTGTAACATTTTAATTTACAGAGCTTGGGAAGCAAAGTTACAATTACTTCAAGAAATTTTGGACGAATGGTTGAAAGTGCAAGCAACTTGGATGTATTTAGAACCAATTTTCTCATCTCCAGATATCCAGAATCAGATGCCAGAAGAAGGTAGAAGATTTAGTGCTGTTGATAAGGTATATTTATTAACTTAACTACAAAGAAGTAAATCTTATTAGTGTGTCTGTCGGTGAGAGCTCTCAGTCGTTCCACTTGACCAATTTCATTCGATAATTTAGGGTCATACCTAGGTTGAGTTAAAATTTGAGTCCTGGTGGTAATTTTTCCAGAGGTTTATATCTTTCTAGTTTATTCTTAATGATTCATTTAATTTTTGTATAGATATGGAGAGACTTGATGAAAACAGTTTTTAACGAGACCAAAGTTTTGATAGTCGTAGAAATTGAAAAAATGGCTGAAAGATTAAAGAAATGTAATAATTTATTGGATCTCATTCAGAAGGGATTAAACGACTATTTAGAAAAAAAGAGATTATATTTCCCAAGATTCTTCTTCTTGTCCAATGATGAACTATTGGAAATATTATCTGAAACAAAGGATCCTACCAGGTATTAGTCCCATAGAAAAATCACTTTCAGTTATTTCTAAATTTTTATTAAATGATGTTTTCTTTTAGGGTACAACCACATCTTAAAAAATGCTTTGAAGGTATAGCCAAGTTATCGTTTACCGAAGATCTGGATGTGACTTCAATGAGATCGAGTGAAGGAGAAATAGTACCTTTAGTTGATATAATTTCAACAGCAATGGCGAGAGGTCAAGTTGAAAAATGGCTGGTGGAATTAGAAGTCGATATGAAAAAATCTGTACGTAACATGGTGAAGAATGCAATAGATGATTATCCGAAAAGACTTAGAGATTTGTGGGTACTTAAATGGCCTGGACAAAGCATAACGGTATATTTAGTTAATATTAATAACCTATTTGTATTATTATTATTATTTGTTTTTAGAGTGTTTCTTGTACTTATTGGACTACAGAAGTGACTGTAGCTATTGGTGGTGGACAACAAGCTTTAAAAGATTATTTGGTTAAATCTAATACTCAAATTGGCAAAATTGTAGATTTAGTTCGTGGTTATCTTAATTTACAGAACCGAATTACTCTAGGTAAGTTGACATTTATTGTTATAGGAGACACTTAAAACTTATCCAATATTTTCTTCCGATTCTTTGGCCTTCGCTTCAGTTTTCCTTTGCCTATTTTTTGCCATGTTTATTTTTTATTGTCAAGATCTTTCATAGTTGTCGCCAAGCATTAAGATTACTTTTTGTTTCAATCTATTATTCTTTCATCTGCTTTGCTCATAATAAAGAATTGAATCACAAAAAAAGTTGATCATACTATTTTGAGATCTCGGAGATGCATCTATTTCTTCTTATTAATTTTGAATCTTTCAGAATAAAATGGCTGCAGGGAGTAATTTTTATCAATGATTTTTTGTTTTTGCGGTAGTTCGTTATTAGGGAGTAATTTGTACCACTAGATATATCCCGAGTAACACAGACTAAAAGAGAACCAAACTTACATGGGCACTGAGAAGTTTTCAGCCATACGAGACAGCTGGACCGGATGACATATTCCCAGCCTTTCTTCAGAAGGGACTAGATGAGCTTGAAGGCACGCTGTGCCAACTACTCCGTGCCAGCTTGGCATTGGGGTATATACCAGAAAAATGGAGGTCTACAAGAATTGTCTACGCAGAAGTCATATCTTATAGACCTATTAGCCTGACATCATTCTTTCCAAAAATTTTAGAAAAGATGATTGACAGATATATAAGGGATGAGGTATTGGTAAACAATCCGATACATCAAAACCAATTAGCATACCAATCTCGGAAGTCCTGTGGAAGGCGAAACAAGCATTGGACTGTCAATAAATCGCCCTAGCGGCATTTCTAGACATAGAAGGGGCCTTTGATTCGGCTTCATATAAATCCATAGTGGGAGCAATGCGAAAGCGGGGAGCCGCTCAGAGCATTACGCGATGGGTGAGCTTCATGCTTCAGCACAGGAATGTTTACAGCACTCTGTACAACGTAAGAAGGGAAGTGGTTGCCATCAAGGGGTGCTCTCAAGGGGAGTACTCTCCCCACTGATGTGGTGCCTGGTTGATTACCTCCTTAAAGAGCTAGAGAGAGAAAATATCTACGCACAAGCATTTTCTGACGACGTATCTGATAGGATGCAACGGTCACTCCACATTGTAGAAAGATGGTGCCGGAAAGAGGAATTATCCA
The DNA here is from genome assembly GCA_963243735.1 of Neocrepidodera transversa. Lineage (NCBI taxonomy): Eukaryota > Metazoa > Arthropoda > Insecta > Coleoptera > Chrysomelidae > Neocrepidodera > Neocrepidodera transversa. The sequence continues at coordinate 841,048 of OY725346.1, read as the reverse complement.
CGAATACGGCGAAAACAACATTTATTGCTTTTACAAGCAGAAGAAACCTGACCATAAAGGGACTATCCATGTGGGGAAAACAACTAAATCTAATAAAAGAAGTTAAATATTTGGGAGTTATCCTGGATAACAAATTAACATTCTCTGGCCATATAGATAGGGCAACGACTAAAGCTCTAAGAGCCCTTTGGACCTGCAAGAGGAAGGTGGGGTTCAAGTGGGGACTCAATCTCGGAATGGCATATTGGCTTTATACCAGGGTTGTGAAACCTGCCGTGACCTAAGCCTCTGTAATATGGTGGCACAAAGCGAACAGCGCTAACGCAGCTAGGCAAGCTACAGAGAGTAGCATGCCTTCTGATTACAGGGGCGTTTAGAATAACGCCAACTGCGGCTATGAAAGTTCTGCTAGGGCTTCCTCCGCTGCAGCTAGTAGTGAAAAAAGAGACACTGGCAGCAACGTACAGACTGGGTATAAACGGCATTTCAAGAAAAGGTTATCATTCCATGATCGCAGAAAAACTAACTGAAAATCCTGTGCTAACTATGGGATCGGACAGAATTCCTGTCAGTCACAACTTTGTGAAATCTTTTATATCAAACATACATAAGAAGGACAGAAAGAGTGAGGCCAGGACTAAGAAAAATCAATCAGTCTGGTATACGAACGGGTCCAAAACAGAAGACAGCACAGGTGCTTGATTTTATCATATGAGCTCAGCGAGAACTTGCATTCTAAATCTGGGATCTATAACAACGGCCTTTCAAGCGGAAATGACTGTAATAAACGCGTGTTTAAACGTGATGTTACGTGAGGATCTTAGAAATAAGAGAATTCGTATACTCACAGATAGTCAAGCATCCCTTAAAGCAATACAAAGGGTGGAAATACGGTCCAAACTAGTATTAGACTGCCATAAAAACCTAAATGCCCTGGCAGAACACAACAAGATAATTCTTGAATGGGTGCCTGGGCATGATAGCATAGAAGGAAATGGTAAAGGAGCCGAAAAACCTTTAATTGGACCGCAACCCACATGTGGTATTTCCTACCAACATGTAAAGGGTATGCTGAAAAAACAATTAAGGGACAAACACAGGGAATACTGGTTGGAACTTCCGGGACTAAGACAGTCCAAAACACTTATAGAAGGTCCACCCAAGAGCAGAGACAATCTGCTATTATGCCTAAAAAGACGGGAACTCAAAACCGCAATAAGTGTCCTGATAGGACACTGCGGGTTCAGAAGACACCTGAACCTCATAGGAGTATCGGAAGATTTCCTATGCAGAAAATGTGATGAAGCGCACTTTGAGGTACAGTATCCTGAACCAAAAGGGCCTCAGTACATGTGAGACATCCCACGCCAGATTCAGGAAAAAACACACACTTGTCATCTTTGAGAGGTTATAATTAGAATGCTAACTCCTATTGCTAGGTCTCAACTCCGAAGGATTGTTCTATTCTGTTAAATAGTGAAATAGAATAAAACAGTGTATTTTTATTTTAGGAGCTTTAGTAGTACTGGATGTCCATGCCAGAGATGTGCTAGCAATTTTAATTACTGACGGCGTGAAAAATATTACAGATTTTAAATGGTTATGTCAATTAAGATACTATTGGGAGGTAATTATAAATCTAGCACCATTATTAGTAGATAGACTAAAAGAGAGCTGGATAATTTATAGATATTCAAATATATCGGCTTTTTCCGCGTTCAATTAGGACCAATATTAACGAAATCAAACCCTAATGCCCTTTTATCTTTGGTTCTGCGCATGATTTTTGTTGACTAATTTATGGTACATGACAATTATATTACAACTTCGTTTGTCGTATTTAAATCTGACTACTAATAAATGGGTTAAAAATGGCGCTGCGTTGCATACTGGCGCCATCTAGCTGTCATATATGTAAATTATCCAACTCTCTCTTAGTCTATCTACTATTGTTTTTCAATAAAATTGAAAAACAACGTTACCACTAACAAAAACTGCATCATCAGGAGTATATGATGCTAACGAGTGTAGTTTTTGTTTGTGGGAAATCATTTAAATGCATATTAATTATTTTTGTAGAATGCCAATATGATAACCTCAATGATAAACAGCACTTTAGCTTATGGTTACGAATATCTAGGTAATACAGCCAGACTTGTAGTAACACCTTTAACCGATAGGTGTTATAGAACTCTATTTGGAGCACTACATTTACATTTAGGTACCTATAACATTTTTTATACGCACATGCGCTATTAAAATTTTGCTTATTAGGAGGAGCTCCAGAGGGTCCTGCTGGTACAGGAAAAACAGAAACTACTAAAGATCTAGCCAAAGCGGTAGCTAAACAATGCGTGGTCTTTAACTGCTCGGACGGTTTGGATTATTTAGCTTTGGGAAAATTTTTCAAGGTACTTTTAACTGAAGAGTAGATAGTATCTCCCTTCAATCTCTCTAGAAAAGTTACTAGATTTTCCCCCAGATTGACCTTGAAACCCACCCAAGTACACCCGCCCAGCATGACGTAGCCACCTGAGAGGTCTACAGATCGCCACAGACGTATACAGAAGACGTACTTCAGACGCATATAGATCGCCATAGGTCACTACAGATGGAGACTGAGGGTTCGCTTGGGTAGGTCTCGAGGTCAATCTGGGGGAAAATCTAGTAACTTTTCTAGGGAGATTGATCTGAAGGGGTACACTATCTACTCTGAAGTTTAAATTAACTATTATAATTCATATTTTTTTTAGGGTTTAGCATCTTGCGGTGCTTGGTCATGCTTTGATGAGTTCAATCGAATTGATCTGGAAGTATTATCAGTGGTAGCCCAACAAATTCTTACCATTCAAAGGGGTATTAATTCCGGTGCGGAAAAAATGATGTTTGAAGGAACAGAAATTAATTTAGATCCTTCGTGCGCCGTGTTTATTACCATGAATCCAGGTAAAACGAAAAATATAGTAAAACAAATATGTATCAAGTTATTATTTTTAACCCTTAAGTACTGACCTGGAGTCTGACAGACTCTGGATACAGTATATGTTATAGTTACTCCCACCTCAATTTATTTGATCAATTACTTTCACATTTCAAAATCGCCTTGTAACTTTTAATTCTTAAAAAAGATATACAAAACCATTTCTACTGTCGTCTGTCGGATATACCCAGGGCTAATAAAAGGACTAGCGCCTGTCTGCAGATTCCGGCTCCGCTGTTGCCAAGTTTACCTACACGTGAAACGTGATTCGCTTAAATATTAATTCTGAACATATTTAAACATGAGCTCTAGTAGCAGCGTGACATAGTGCCCGCTAATGCTGCATCGAATCCCACATAGCCTTTTAATTTTTTTTTAAACACAGGCTAGATTTAGATAGTCAATACTTATTATACAGTCAAGTGAATGATATGGTAATAGCGGAGTGAGAACCTGCAGGTAGACGCCTCTATAAAAGGGTTTAAATATATTGATCTCTTTTTAAGGTTATGCTGGTCGTTCTGAGTTACCGGATAATTTGAAAGCGTTATTTAGATCTGTGGCCATGATGGTACCGGATTATGCTCTAATATCAGAAATAGAATTATACGCTTCTGGATTTTTAATTGCCAAACCTTTATCTGTTAAAATTGTAGCTACATATAGATTATGTTCAGAACAATTATCGTCGCAACATCACTATGATTATGGTAAATAAAATTATTTATTATATAAACATTTAATAAATATTACATACATTTCACTGGAATATTATCCAGAAAATACAAAATAATTCATATTTCTTTTAAAATTAATAATATTAATCTTTCAGTTCATACTAATATCTATTATTGTATTAATTATATTATTGCAAAATACAGTTAACAAAAATAAAATACATAAGCGACTGTTGCTATGCAAGCTTATCTTTCTGTCATTTTATCCCATCATTATAACAGACAAAAAAATAGATATATTTCTTTCCGCTAAGATTCTGAATTCAAGGCTAGTTACATACCACGTCAAATGTCTCCTACCAATATAAAACCAGCAACCCTACTCTCCGCTAAAATTAAAAGCACAATAATTCTCTCTCGCATACCGACTGTGAAATGATGCAGTCGCATTCAATAGAGCCAAAAAGTTTTTTTACATAAATAAACTGGCGGGTAATTAACCGCACCCAAAAAGTTTTCTGAGTTTTCATAACAAGAAAAAAATGTAAATAGTTTTTACAGTGAGTGAAGTAATGAGTAATATTTGATTTAGGTTTCATAATTTAAATTTATGATTTTTCTGTTCATGTTCGTACTTGAAAAAAATGGAATAAAAATTACATTCCTATTTCAAATACTGTTTTTATTTAACATTCATATTGGTTTAACTTCTACCTAAAAAGTTTGGTCCTTCGAGAAAATCTAAGTATTTAAAAATAACGCTCGCTGTCTAGTGTTCTTTCAACATTTATGAATACTAATATCCATAATTCGTTCAAATATATTTTATAGGAATGAGAGCTGTAAAGTCTGTTTTACGAGCAGCCGGTGCATTAAAATTAAGATATCCTAAAGAGAGAGAAGATATTTTGGTACTTAGATCTATTATTGATATTAATTTGGCTAAATTTTTGGAACAAGATGTGCCTCTATTTGAGGTGAGTCACAAAAATTTTTTAACAATATAATAAATATTTATTTATATTTAAGGGTATAACTTCGGATCTATTCCCAGGAGCGGTTCTTCCAGAACCGGACTACGTCATTTTAAATAAAGCCGTTAGGGATACTTGTAAAACACAAAACGCACAGTGTACACCGTTTTTCTTACAAAAAACCCAACAATTGTACGAAATGATTAACGTTAGACACGGTCTTATGATCGTGGGTTATCCTTTTGCGGGAAAAACAACATGCTACAGAGTATTAGCTGATGCTTTGGGTCTTATTGAAGAACGAGTGAGATTTATAGATTATTTAAATTTAAAGATATTAATATTTTTCTATTTAGGGCGGAATGGATGAGCACAAAGCAGTATTTATAATTATGAATCCTAAATCAATTACTATGGGTCAATTATACGGTCAGTTTGATCCAATATCTCATGAATGGTCAGATGGAGTATTAGCTGTTAGTTTTAGATTTTTTGCTATGTCAACAACAGAAGATCGGTAAGGAATTTTTAAACATATATCAATTATTTTTATAAAATATTTATTATAGGAAATGGTTAATTTTTGATGGTCCAGTAGATGCTGTATGGATTGAAAACATGAATACTGTACTAGATGATAATAAAAAACTATGTTTAATGTCAGGAGAAATTATCCAATTAGCTAATACTACTACTCTGATGTTTGAACCCATGGATTTGGACGTAGCTTCTCCTGCTACGGTAATTATTATATTATACACTGCCGAGCATAAAATTAAGGTCACATCGTAATCTGCTATTATTATAAGAGACGAAAAATATAGATATGTTTCTTCCTGCTAAGATGCTTAATTCAAGGCTATTTACATACCACGTCACATGTCTTCTACCAATAAAAAACCACCAACCCTTCTCTCCTTTAAAAATTAGAGCACACACTCTCTCTCTCGCATCCAGATAGGGAATCAAGTCAGTCATACATTTACTAGGGCAAAAAAGTTTCTTCATATAAATAAAATAACGGGTAATTAACCGCACCCAAAAAGTTTTCTGATTTTTCACAATAAAAAATGTAAATAATTTTTATAGTGAGAGGTGATTGAGTACAATTTAAAAATTCATGTTTTGGTATCATAATATGCCGCTTTATGATTTTGCTGTTCATTAAAAAAAAATAGAATAAAAAATTACATTCCAATTTCGAATACTATTTTTATTTTAACATTCATATTGGTTTAACTTCTACCCAAGAAGTTCGGTCCTTCGAAATCCTGGAATTATTTTAATACTGATATTCATAATTCGTTCAGGTATCAAGAGTTGGTATGATTTATATGGAACCAATGGCTATGGGATGGGAACCTTTACTAATGTCATGGTTAAACATGTTACCTCCATCTATCAATAGCGATTTCTATAAAGCTATGTTGCTTGGTTTATTTTTGAGATTTTGTAGACCTTTGCTATGGCTAGTTAAAAAAGGTGGACTAAAGGTATGAATTTAATTTAATTTTTACTTAATTATTGAATTAGTATTTGTTTTAGGAAATAGCGCCAGCACAGGAACATAATTTAATTAAAGCAGTCATGAATTATTTTGATTGCTTTATGGATGATTTCTACGATGAAAAATATCGGGAGCAAGTATCTGATTTAGATATAAGAGCACAAATTGAGGGATCGTTTTTCTTTTCCTGCATTTGGGGACTAGGCAGCACTCTTAATTTTAACAGCAGAGCAAAATTCAATTTTTTGTTTAGATGTCTTTTAGAAAAAGAAATACCACCACAACTACATGAATCTTTTCCCGATCTACCTTATAATATTAACAAACCTGAAAAACCATACATTTTTACTATTCCTGTAGGAGAAACCGTTTTCGACTACAAATTTATTAAAGAGGTAAATCTAAAATTTTCAAATTACTAAATGTAATTATTTATTTCTAGAAACGTTTCGACTACAATTACGACAGGTATCTTCAGTAGCGTTGACAAAGTACTTTTCACGACGTATCAACTGAAACTGAAACCGTGTTTTTTAATGCATGTCTGCGAGCGCTTTTTTGGCTCGACAAGTGTTTTTCCACTTTATTTTCGATGTGTGTAGTTAGTATTGTTGTTTCTTTCTTTCTATTGAAGTTCTCTTTATGTTTAGATATTTCTATTATTTCCAAATTCAATCTGATCTGCTGGAAGAATTATAATATTTTTATCCTCATTAAAACTTCTTATGGCTGCCTTCTAAGTAATTGAAATATTACTTTTTGGTGGTTTGGCTTTTATTCACTTCGGCAATGATCTCTTCTGTAGGTATTGAAGATGGTTGCCACAGTTGCAGTCGAAACGTTTGGAACTAATAACCAAAAAAAACTACAGTATAATAGCCCGGTAATAAACAATTACATATAAATGTTGTTTTGTTTAGGGTAAAGGCAAATGGAAACTTTGGACGGATGAATTAATAGCAGCTCCGCCAATTTCTAGGGATATTCCTGTTAATCAAATTATTGTTACTACAGTAGAAACGATCAGGAATATAGCTTTAATGCAACTACTGATTCAACATAACAAACACATGTTTATCATTGGTCCGACTGGTACAGGAAAATCGGTTTATATCACCGTAAGTTTTATTTTCCATTCTGGTACATTCTCGTTTAGAAACATTTTGAACAAATTTTGGATTTCTTTATAGGATTTTTTGTTAAAGAAGAATACTAAAATGTATATTCCGTTGTTTATAAATTTTTCTGCACAGACTACAGCTAATCAAACACAAAATATTATTATGGCGAAGTTGGACAAAAGACGTAAAGGTAAGAATCAAATATTTATAACGAAACTTTGTAACGTCTCTATATATTCAATATATCCTGGTGAAACTTTTCACCACGGTCATTCGATACAACACCAAGATTTTTAGAGAGCAAATTTAAGTGCGAATCCAAAAATAATTTTGATAGGCTTGTTGCATTTGCAGAGCTTTGTAAGCAGAAAGAAGTTCTTGAGTGATTGTTTGGTAGTTATCAGATTTTTGTTTCTAAGAAAACCATAACACACTTCTATAAAAGCTATTTTTTCTGATTAATTCATTTTTGTATTAAAAATTTGGTCTTTCATGAGCTCTCGGATTTGTGGATCTACAAAAATTCCTTCTTCACTGAAATTGAGAAATTTTGTATTAAGGTACTGAAAGCCTTTACCGTCCATGTTCATAGCTTTAACAAAGTTTTTCATAAGAAAAAATTTTTACTACGCATTTCTCAAAATATAGATGTGATAGCAAGAAACGAACAACAGGAGAAGATTCGGAGCGTCCTCAAGCGGTCTTTTGGTGCCTTACTATAGGTTTCGGACTACCTCAGGCACCATAGTATGAAGATCACTTACACGGGCAGCGTCAGTGACGAAATAGTATATTGTATAACGAGCGCGAAATGATATGCATGTCCCACTCGTAAAGTACAAACGCCAATATATTACGAGTGGGATATACGTATTTCGCGTGAATTATACAATATATTTTTTCTACGATTATATATTTTTTATTTGCAAAATGAAATCACACAGTTTATATTTGTATTTAACAACTTGAACTTATTGCTCATTTTAGAAATGTCAGTTGCTGTCGATAAAATTTTATCATACTGACGCTGTTACCCGTGGGAAATGAATCATGTTTCTTAATTGATGCCGCATATGAAATTTTACAATCATAGGAAAAATATATTCCAGGGGGCGTTATGGTATCGACCAATCTTGTGCAGACTTTACTTGCCCCCCTGGGCTAAGTTCCGGAGCATCTACTGCTACGATGTTATGACTCATAATCAAATAAAATCACCAAATGAATGAGAAACCATTTATTTAATTATGTACCAAATTCGGCTAATTAGGTTGGGACGGCTGGACTTGCACTTGATCTCAATACGGTCCTATAATCTACTGGTTCAATTTGCTGGCGGCTTATGGTCAACCAAGCTCGGTTTTGCTCCTTTCAGTTCCACCTATATCTAAAGGTCATTAGATAGTATCCCCCATCAGATCAATCTCCCTATAAAAGTTATTAGATTGACCTTGAGACCCACCCAAACGATCATAGCCACCTATTCGCTTTAATCTTCTATATTTATATCTTATACCGTTCGACTATCTTCACTTTCTGCTAATGAGCGTCTAAAGCATGTAGATATGTGTCATCTATCATCGTTGATGGTAATAACAGAAAATGCCGTTTTCGTCCATTTTCATCGTTTTCGTTTTGCATCTACAGAGTTCTACAGATCGTTACAAACATTTACAGAGTTCTACAAAAATCTACAGATCACCACAGACATCTACAGAAGACGTACTTCAGACGTACTTCATTGTAATTTTAAATTATTTAGTGGTCCAATTTGGCGTATAACCTGATCGAAAACATGTTTCGCTTTACTGATGCGTACAATATCGTCAACTTTTAATTTCCTCGGATCGGCAATTTTCAAATAGCTGTAACATTTTCGAAGAATTTTCTGTTCGTTGGATTCGTTTACATCTACAGGTTGAAATCTCGTTTTACTATGCTTAGTCTCGACATTTTTCGATGTTACCATCAACGATGACAAATGACATGTATCTTCATATTTTAGACGCTCATTAGAAGAAAATGAAGATAGTCGAATGGTATAATATATAAATATAGAATATTAAAGCGGACAGGTGGCTACGTCATGCTGGGTCTCAAGGGAAAAATCTAGTAAATTTTCTAGGGAGATTGATCTGAAGAGAGATACTATCTACTAACGGGTTGGTACTATCTCTACAACTCGGACATCCACTGGAACTTTAATTTTGACTGCCACAGCAACTACCGACGACGGATTGAATCGTCCTACTTGATAAGAAGGTCTGGGCCCAAGAAGCACGGTCGCGAGTGTCTCCATCTATCGGATGTAGGTCCAACCAATATGACTGACCTTATATTCGAAGCTTCTCCCATAATTTTAAGTTAATTCCAAACCAGTGCCGTGTGAGATTTAATTTAAATATTAAAGTTTTTACGGAAATTAAAATAATTTTATTACATTGTGATAATTTTATTTGAAGAAAGATTTTAGAGTAGGATAAAAAACATTCAGATTATTTGCTGTTTAAAATTTATTTAAATTATATTTTGTTAGAAATTAATCAAATAAAAAAACAAGATTGCGCAGATTCTGAAATTTGTCGTGTTTCGCCTATAATGCGCGGCTTTATCTTATCCTAGTTGGCGCTTACTGTATCGATTTTTTTATCTTGTAGGTGTATTTGGTCCACCAGTATTAAAAAGATGCGTTATTTTTGTCGATGACGTCAATATGCCGGTAAAAGAAATTTACGGAGCTCAACCTCCTATAGAATTATTAAGGCAGTGGTTCGATCACGAAATGTGGTTCGATCTTAAAGAGATTATACCAATGAAACTTATAGACATTCAGGTAGAATTTTTTTAAATTTATTTTCATATTTTAATTGTTTTATTTTTAGTTTATGTGCGCTATGTGTCCCCCGGGAGGTGGAGGTAATACAGTAACTCCACGATTTATGAGACATTTTAATCATGTATGCATTGATGAGTTCCAAGATTCTGTTTTGATTAATATATTTAGTAAAATTATGTTGTGGCATCTTGATACAAGGTAATGAAATATATTTTGTTAAAATTTTCACTTATTATTTTATCGTAGGGGTTTTTCCAAAGAATTTGATCCCTGCATCGAGGAAATAGTAAATGCTACATTGGACATGTATAAGCAGGCTAGATTAAATTTGTTACCTACGCCAGCAAAGTCACATTATCTGTTCAATTTGAGAGATTTCTCAAGAGTAATACAGGTAATAAATCTATACTTTATTAGCCTTTATATTGTTTTAAAATAACAATTTGAAGGTTATTTAGGTCACATGATTTTCAATTTTTTGTTCTTACCCTAACTTAGAACACTAATAATTTATCTACTATTTTAACATTTGTTTTTTAGTCGTATGTTCTAGCCATTGTTTTTTTACAGTTTTCGTTTTAGTTAGAAATTTGTAATATTTTGTGACTAGCTATTCCTGTGTTTCTTTTCTGAGTTGCTCAATTTCTTTTGGTGCACTCCTTATGTGAAATTGCTAAGGTCCGAATGGGCACGTCAAGGTTCCATTCCGGGCTAGACGAGGCTCAGTCCGTTTTCGATCCGGGCTAGATGAGTTTCGAACAGCTTTTAACAGGTCTCGAACAACTTTCGATTAGGGATATTCGATCTAAATCGATTATTCATGAGATCGATCTTTTTATCTGAGATTCCCGATCTTTTCACAAGCGATTAAACAGTGTATCGATTATAAATAAATAAATAAATGATTCCCTTAAAGAACAGACAGAAGGAATAAAAAATTACCAAGTTTGAAGTATTTTTGTTTCGTTAACTAAAATATAATTGTGTGAATAAATATTATATTATAAGAAAATCGATTTTTTCGATTCGATCTTTAAGTGCATCGATTAAATACCAAACTATCTGAATTGATTCAGACGATCGTTCTTTTGGAAAGAATCGCACATCCCCACTTTTAATCAGGTTTGATCTTTCGGGTCCAGTCGTTACCCCCGGAAGATTCACGAACATCCCCGATTGCATTTATTAGCGCATATGCTAATTATTGTACATTAACTTGAAAGTTTGATTATTTATCATTGTGTACGGTGTGTGATCCAGTGGTAGAGTGTATGCTTTACACGTAAAAGTTCCTGGTTCGAATCCCGAGGAAATATATTTTTTTAATATTTTTTAATACACAGGTTGGATTTAGATAATCAAGACTTCTTTTAATAAAATATTTTATTTATGTCAATAAAACAGCGGTGGGCATTAGAGTTGCAATTTTGATCGGAGATGTTCGAGAGTCTTCCGGGGGCAACTACTAGACTCTTATGTTTGATTCGCTTATCAGGTTTGATCAGCGTACGCGTACGATGTTCGTGACTCGTTTGGGCCGGATCTAAAGTGGATTGAAACTCGTCCAGCACGGATCGGAACCATGACGTATACCAAAATGGACCTTAGCGATTTCCCATGTTATTTCCCATAAGGAGTGCGTCAAAATTGTCATAGCTATTCTAATAACATAAATGTGCTACCATGGCAGACACTAACTTAGACTCGAAAATAATACAGTCTGATACAAAAATACTGTTGGAGTTTAGTAAAAATTAACAAATACATTTTTATTAATAAATTTGTATGAAGGAAGTGGCAGATACACTTTTAGAGATAAGGTCAAAAGGAATCAGTTTAAAATGGTACTAATTTCAATATTTGAATAATTTTTTTTATACAGGGTGTGCTATTGTCTGTGCCGGAAGCAATGGAGGACTTGGTAGCAATGAAACGATTATGGGTCCACGAAATACTTCGCGTATACTACGATAGACTGGTAGATGACGTCGATCGTCAATGGATTTGCGAAGCTTTACGCGACGTTTGTAGAAGCCAACTCGATGAAAATATCGACGTAATGTTTAAAAGACTAAAAACTAAAGGTGTACCGGTAAATGTTTTTTTTTAGTAATAAAAAACAAATTGTTTAAAAGGTATTTTTTTAGATAGGAGAAACGGAGTTAAGAAATTTAATATATTGTGATTTTGCGAATCCAAAAGCTGATACAAGAAATTATACAGAAGTAGAAGATATAGATCAATTGACGACTATAGTTGAAGGGTATCTGGCTGAATTTAATAATATGTCGAAGAAACCAATGAATTTAGTATTATTTAGGTATATATTTCTTAGATTTACTTCATTTTTTTAATTCTATAAAAAATTTCAGATTTGCTATAGAGCATTTATCCAAAATCTGTAGAATATTAAAACAACCTAGAAGTCACGGACTGTGCGTGGGTGTAGGCGGATCAGGTCGTCAATCTCTTACAAGACTATCCACACATATATCCGAATATGAAATATACCAAGTAGAAATAACTAGAACTTATAGCGTTACTGAATGGCGGGAAGATATAAAATCAATATTGAAAAAAAGCAGCGCCTCAGATATTCACAGTAAATCACCAAATTAAAACTAGTAGCCTAAATACTACTGATCTAGGTATAGGGAATTCAAAACGTATCTATCTCCGTTACTATCGGCAGTAGATAAACTAAGAGAGCACGAGAACAGTTGACATCCGCGGGTGTCGCGGGGTCGAGGGGAGGGGGGAAAGTATAGAGGCAGATTTAAACGGCATTATATTATAAATGTGACGTAGAATCAATACGTAAACAAAAATTATGCTCAGAAGTAGAGACTAAAGGTCCTTAAATTCAAACTTGCTTATTGATAATAACACGTGCATATAAACTCATTATCATCATATTTATTTATCATCATGGTCCAAATTGAGCGCGGAAAACGGCATTGTATTATAAATGTAACGTAAAATAAACAGGTAAACAAAACTCATGCGCAGAAGCAAAGACTAAAGGTCCTTAAAGTCAAACTTGCTTATTGATAACAACACGTGCATATAAACTCATTATCATCATATTTTATCTTATTTTAATCATTTCGGTTTCCTGCTTAACTGAGACGTATGTTCATTGTTTAAAAATCATTGCAAATAAAATGATAACATTATTCCAAGAATTGTGGTACCAGAAAGCTGAGTTAAACTGATATGTTGCGATATTTTCTTATCTTATTGATGACAAAGAATGCAAGATCAGCTAAATAATGAGCGCAATTATTCAAGGTAATCTCTTCAACGTACGAATTTCTAAATTAAATATTTCATAGCCTGGGAGCCCATTTTAGTTTCGAGATTCATTTTCGTTTAAGACGACTGAGATGATTTTATAAGAAGAATTATGTTTAGGATTTTATCATTTGTATGATGACATCTAATAAATATAGACGTTAATTTGAGGAGTTTGGAGAGAAAATTCGACAACTAAGTAAAGATTTAACACTTTATGAAGATTGTGCATGGGATATAGTGTTTAAAAATCCTCAGCTTCCACAGAATCAGAAGAACTCAGCTCAGGAAATGGCCTTATTAAATTTCGTAATTCTAACAGCAGTTGTAAATAATATGCTATACACCAATGTTCCTATTGGAGTACAAAATAAGACTATATGTTTTTACGAAAAATATGAGTGGCAAATGACGTCTTCTACCATCTTTTATTATCGACTGTACATAATCTTATAGAGTGCGGACTATCTCCACTGATGACCGTCACACCGAAGTAGAAACAATATTTGTTTGTATATTATGTTTGCATTAAAAATCAAGTCTAAACAATACTCAGTTTATCTTAACTTTCTGGCACCGCAATTCTTGGAATAATGTTATCATTTTATTTGCAGTGATATTTAAATAATGAACAATACGTATTAGTTAAGCAGGAAACCGCAATGATTAAAAGAAGATAAAATATGATGATAATGAGTTTATATGCACGTGTTTTTATCAATAAGCAAGTTTGACTTTAAGGATATTTAGTATTTGATCCTGCGCATGATTTTTGTTTATCTGTTTATTTTACGTTATATTTATAATACAATGCCGTTTTCCGCGTTCAATTTGGACCATGATGATAAATAAATATGATGATAATGAGTTTATATGCACGTGTTGTTATCAATAAGCAAGTTTGACTTTAAGGACCTTTAGTATTTGCTTCTGCGCATGATTTTTGTTTACCTATTTATTTTACGTTACATTTATAATGCAATGCCGTTTTCCGCGTTTAATTTGGACCAATAATAACGATATTTGACCTTAAGGCCTTTTAGTCTCTACTTCTGAGCATGATTTTTGTTTACGTATTTATTCTAACGTCACATTTATAATACAATGCCGTTTGGTCTGTTTAAATCTGCCTGCTAATAACGGAGATAAAGAGTCAACATAGTCAAATGCCTTGTTGAGATTAATAAATGCGCCAGAATGCACTTAGCTTATCTACTGAGAACGTTACTATTGGTTCAAATTGAAATCTGATCTAGTCTTCAGCTCTGTCAAGTACGTTTGCTATCTAAACCAATAGTAATGAATAGAGATCCGTTCTCTCTCTAACACTTGGATTCCCTATACCTAGGTCAGTAGAGGTCTAAATTATCTACTAATATATATATTTTTAGGTGTATTTATGTTTTCTGACAGTCAAATAAAAGAAGAAGCGTTCCTGGAAGACGTGAGCAACTTAATGAATTCCGGTGAAGTACCGAATATCTTCTCGACCGAAGAAAAAATGGAACTTTGTGAAAAAATGCGTCAACTCGATAGACAAAGAGATAAATCTTTACAAACTGATGGTAGTCCACCTGCTTTGTATAATTTCTTTGTGCAAATTGTTAGAGAACAATTACATTTAATTTTGACTATGTCTCCCATCGGAGAGGGTTTTAGGAGTAGAGTAAGAAAATTTCCTGCTCTTGTTAATTGCTGTACCATTGATTGGTTCCAAGTAAGTAAAATTTTGTCTTCTATATTAATGTAAACCGTTCTATTTTCCGTCCGATCAATTCAATTTGAGAATATTTATAAATTTTTTTGTTTCAAAAATATAGTATAATATTTTTTGACTAGATTTTTGTATCTCTATCATTCCTCCATGGAAGACCACATATTTCCATAGATCTGGGGAAATTTATAGAATAGATCTGGCAACAGCGCACCGTATGTATGCCGTGAAGTCAAGCAGATAATTCCCTAAAAATTGCTTTTTTCGAACCAAAAAAAAGAACGTGAAAAAACGTTTGAAACGTCACATTTTATGATGTTTTTTAACGTTTAATATGTTGAAGCGTGAAAAAACGTTCGAAACGTCAAATTTTATAATGTTTTTAACGTTTGCTTTTTGATTTGCTACTTTTTTTTGGTTTTTGGTCAAAATTATGGATTTTTATGAAAAAATACAGGAAATCAAAATTGTAGAACATAAAATTTACTAAAAATTTTGTCATTACGATTTTTTCAAATTCCTTATAGTTTTTATTTTAATTTTGAAGCAATTTTCATCTTTATTAATTTTTCTTTTGTTAAATTTTAATAATAAAAATTTAAAAAAATATCATTAAATTTGATATAAATTTTATCACGGTTTTTTTTTTTTTTTTTTTTTTTTTTTTTTTCTATTCGAAGCAACGCCGTTTTTAGGGAATTACTTAACACGGCATACATACGGTGTGCTGTTGCCAGATCTACTCTATAAATTTCCCCAGATCTGGGGTAAAATCGGGGTGTATTATGGGCTTAAGTGACATTCCTTTTATTTATTTAGATAGGTCTTAAGATACTTATTTTTTTCTAGGCTTGGCCAGAAGACGCGTTACTAGCGGTAGCGACCAGATTTTTAGGCGAATTGGACCTTAATGATCGCGAAAAAAAAGTCTGTATAGATATGTGTCAAATGTTCCACATGACGACGCAATCATTATCAGATGAATATTTACTTAGATTGGGCAGACATAATTACGTCACGCCAACATCATACCTAGAAATGATCAACACATTTAAAACATTTTTAGAAAAAAAAAGAAAGTAAGATCATAAAAAATAATAATAAATTTAATTACTAATTTTTATTTTAATTAGGGAAATTCTTGATGGTAAAAAACGCTATGAAGTAGGTTTAGAAAAATTAGAAGCTGCCGGAGCTGAAGTAGCCGTAATGCAAGCTAGTTTAGAAGCTTTACAACCTCAGCTCGTCATTGCAGCTGAGAATGTCCAAAAGACGATGCTTATTGTCGAACAGGAACAATACGAAGCTTCGGTAGTCGAGCAGATTATTCAAGCTGATGAAGCTGTCGCCAATGAACAAGCCAAAGGTAAAAAATTAAACAAAATTCAATCCCTATCCCGATTTTTCACAACTCAAGATTAGTATAGTCAAGACGAATCTAGGATCACCCTGTAGATGAAATTAATTATATTTCTTCTCCTGAAAAATTAGTTTAATCAAAAGAAAATACAGTGAATTATTAAGTTATTTTGGAAAATGTGATTCAACTTCGTATTAGTAAATAGCGCAATGAGTACCAATTTTAATTTTTAATTGAAACTAAGTACTGAAAATTTAAATTTTTTTTGGCAGTTTTTTTCTAATTATCCATAACTAATTTCCTTATAATTTTATTCTAGAGGCTCAAGCGATCAAAGACGATTGTGATGCGAATTTGGCCGAAGCAATG
Organism: Neocrepidodera transversa; assembly: GCA_963243735.1. Taxonomy (NCBI): domain Eukaryota; kingdom Metazoa; phylum Arthropoda; class Insecta; order Coleoptera; family Chrysomelidae; genus Neocrepidodera; species Neocrepidodera transversa. The sequence continues at coordinate 824,216 of OY725346.1, read as the reverse complement.
CCAATTTTAGAGGCGGCTTTGGAGGCCCTAAATACTCTAACACCAGCTGATATTAGTGTTGTTAAAACAATGAAAAGTCCGCCTAAAGGAGTTAAATTGGTCATGGAGGCCATTTGTATTATTAAAGTAAGTAAATTTCAGTTCAATCGGATTAAACGTGTGGCCTCTATCGTGGAAGAATACACACAGACAGACAGACGGACAGACAGACTTCCATCTGGAAATGGTCTTAATCATCTCAGGTGACCTCAAAATGGATATTTCCATCTTTAGCTCGAAATTTTTTTTTAGCTCGTTCGGAAAATTGAAAAAAAATAGAAAAAAATTGAGGAACAAATAGGGATAAAACAGGGAAACAAATAGGAAAAAATACAAAAAAAATGGTAAAATGACAAAATGAGAACAAAAAATAGGAAAAATAAGAAAACATAAGAGAAAACAGGAAAAATAGAGAAAAATAGGAGAAAGTAAGAAAAAACATTAACAATAGAAAAAACGGGAAAATAGGAAACAATATAAAAAAATGTGAAAAAATAGGAAAAATAAGAAAGAATAGGAAAAAAATAAGAATAAACAATAAAAAATGGGAAATATGGAAAAATGGGAAATATGGAAAAATACAAAAATAGGAAAATATAGGGAAAAATAGAAAAAAAAAATAAAAAATGGATCGGGAAAGTAAAAATAGGGAAAAATAGGGAAAATCGGAAAAATAGTGAGAGTAGGGAAAAATATAAAAAATGAAGAAAAATGGAGAAAAATAAGGAAAAATAGGGCAAAAGTTGAAAATTATAAACAATGGGAAATAGTACAGAAAAATAAAGAAAAACGTGGACAAATATAGAAAAATAAGGAAGATAGCAATAAATAGGGAAAAATAGAAGAGTAGGGAAAAGCATAAAAATAGGGAAAATAGAGGAAATGGGAAAAATTGGAAAAAAAAATTGCGATTGTGAAAAACAGGAAAAAATTGAGTAAAATAGGAAAACATAAAAATATGGAAATATGAAAAAACATGAATAGGAAAATTTTGGAAAAATATGGAAAAATTGGGAAAAAAGGATAAAATCAGGAAAACGAGGAAAATAGTCAGAAATAAGGAAACAGTACGAAAATAGTCAAAAATAGGGAGTCGGTAAGAAAAAATGTGGAAAAATAAGGAAAATAGTGAAAGATAAGGGAAAATATAGAAAAAAGTGAAAAATATAGGAAAATAGTGAAAAATTGGGGAAAACAGTGAAAAATATAAACAAACAGGACAAAATAATGAAAAATAGGGAAAAAACAAAGAAAAACAGGAAACAATTGGGAACAATTAGAAAAAAAATTGAGCAAAATAAGGAAATTTGAGAAAAATATGGAAAAAAAAAACAAAAGATTATCTATGTGGTAAATTAAATAATAATTGATTTTTTATAATATATTTTTATAATGTGACCGGTTAAATTTTTCATACCAATAACATATATAAGTTCATAGTTTTTTCTGCCTGATGATGGCCATTGTTATGGCCGAAACATGTCGCCGCCAATTTAATCTCGTTTAACTAACAATAAATTTTATCATTTTTTTATTATTCGTTAAATATGGAAAAATTATGAGAATTAGGGCAAAATATGGAAAAATTTGAGAAAAAATATGGAAAAATGGAGAAATTATGGTGAAAAATAGGAAAATATGGAAATAGGTTGGGAAAATGCTAGGGCTAAAAACAATAAAGAATAAAAAGGAAAAATATGAAGAAATAGAAAAAATAGGGAAAAATAGCGAAAATTGGAAAAAAGTAAGTACAAATAGGAGAAAATAATGGAAAATAGTAAAAATTGAAAGAAATAGGAAAAATGAATCCAATGAGAAAAAATAGTCAGAAATAGAGAAAATAAGAAAAACTGAAAATAAAATAAAGGATTTTTTTAAGGATTTTATTATGAGTTCAATTTTTTTATAAAAAAAAAATTGTAGATCATTTGATTTTTTCAAGTACTTTTAAATATTTTTTAAGGATTTATCAAGGATTTTTAAGGATTTTTAAAGATTTTTTTAAGGATTTTTTCAAACAGTTTTTCAGAGATTGTTCAAGAATTTATTACGAATTCAATTTTTTTTATAAAAAATAATTGTAGATCATTTGATTTTTTCAAATACTTTTAAATATTTTTTAAGAATTTTTCAAGGATTTAAAAAAAAAAATTATGGATTTTTTCAACAGTTTTTCAGAAATTTTTCAAGAATTTATAATGAGATCATTTAATTTTTCAAGTACTTTTAAATTTTTTTATGGATTTATCAAGAATTTTTAAGGACTTTTCAAGGATTTTTAAAGATTTTTTAAGGATTTTTTTCCGGAGTCATTTAAGTATTTTTTATAACTTCAATTTTTTTATAAAAAATACCTGTATATCATTAAATTTTTTAAGTACTTTTCAAGGATTTTCAAGGTTTTTTTAGGATTTTTAAAGGTTTTTAAAGATTTTTAAGGATTATTTTCGGAGTTTTTCAGGAGTCATTTAAGGATTTTTAGGACTTCAATTTTTTAATAAAAAATTAATTCAAGTACTTATTAATATTTTATTAAGGATTTTTCAAGGATTTTTAAGGATATTTCAATAGGATAAAATAATGGAAAATTGGAAAAATATAAAGAAATAGAAAAAATGAATAAAATAAAAAAAAATAGTGAGAAATGGAGAAAATAAGAAAATTTGCGAAGTGAAAACAGGAAAAAAACCTAAACAAATAGGGACAAACTGAGACTAATAGGAAAACATTATAAAAAGATAAATAAAATAGGAAAATTATAGATAAATATATAAAAATAGGGAAATATATGGGAAAATAATGAAAAATATGGGAAAATAATGAAAAAAAGTAAAAATAAGCAAAAATAGATAATAATAGGGACAAATTGGGAAAAAGTTATGAAAAATAGGAAAAAAAATAGGGCAATTAGAAATGAAAAATGAAAACCAGAAAAAATATGAATAAACAGGAACAACTAGAAAAAATAAAGAAAACAGGAAAAAATAGAAAGAATTAGGAAAAATGGAAAAAATGAGGAAAAATAACGAAAAATAGAAAAAATAGGATGAACACAGTGAAAAATTGGAAAAACTAGGAAAAAATAAGTCAAAATGGGAAACTTGGAAAAAAAATGGAAAAAATAGGGAAATTTGGGAAAAATGAATCAATAAAAACAGCTAAGATTAATATCCATATTGCGCATGAGCACGCGAACCGAACTTTCAGTACTAACAAAAATTCAAGTACCGCTAGAACCGATTCCGAATCAATAATGAACTAGTTCGATGTGATCCCCGAACAGAGAACTGTTATTAAAAATTCCAAATTTTTTAACCGCGAACTGCGCATGCGAATAGTCCTTGAACTAATTCGGAATTGCACCCGCGAACAAAGCTAATAAATAGGCAATTCTTTATGTTTATTTAACCATCTTTTACCGTTACGTCATACATTGTCCAACTTGATCTATCAATCATGAAATGGATGATACGGAATTATGACGTCATTAACGTATTTTTAACTAATCTCGACGTAAATGTTATTTATTACTTATTAAGTTGATTAATTACGTTCCAAGATAAAGAGATGCTGGAATATCGCTTTTACTGTTAAATGTAGTCTAAAACGTTTGGGTTTACCCCAATGCATTTTTCTTGCCATTTAATCACTATTCGATCAACCGTAATTTAGTCAAAAATCATATTTATTGACAATACAATTTATTTATATAAACACACCTTAACATGCGTCATTGACAATAATGACAATGACACCGGTTCTATTAACCTCAAATCTATTTTGACAACCAATTTTAAATGGCGTGAAAAAAAATTCAATCAAAATTATGAGTGACAATGACTCGTGGTCGTATCAAGCAGAAAAAAACATTTCAGTACATTTCAAAAAATCTAGCGCAAGCGTAGAAAGTCGAAATTCAACGCCGAGCCGATCATCGCATAGTCAGACCAGTTGGTTGGCTTGTTTAATCGAACAAAAACGAAATGAGAAACAAGAATTGTGTAGGAAAAGCGCTACGAAATTTTCATCTGTTGGTACTTCCGCTGAACGTTCGGCAGTAGATAGAGCTTGCGGTTCTCAAGGTTTAATGGGAATTAGTTCAAATGTACAAGCCGATTTAGAAACTGCGCTCAATTTGAATACATCAAGCGCTGAGTTGTTTTATCCGGCTGATGCTTCATCTTCATTATCATTTGACGGGATTAGTTTCTACAGCGCTAAAAGTTGTACAGACATAGAATGGCAAAAATTACAAAAATAATACATATAAAAAGAAGCTTTTGTTTTTATATTTTAGGAAGTGAAGCCTCAAAGAGTACCGGCTCCTAGCGGTATGGGTTTGGTGGACGATTATTGGGGTCCTTCGTTGAAAACTTTAAGCGACATCAAATTTTTGGAAAGCTTGATTAATTTCGATAAAGACAATATACCTCCAAAAGTCATGGAAAAGCTCAAACATCAAATACTTAACGACGAAAATTTCGATCCGGATAAGATTAAATCAGCATCAACTGCAGCTGAAGGTAACAAAAAAAAAATGTTCACCTAAATGTTTTATCCATTCATATTGCTGATTCCTCATTAAAGGTTCCTGTGACATTAAAATTTCTATTCACAAAGTGGTGGCAACCAAAAAATTGACCTTTAGCTGCAGCCGAAGCTATGCTGAGGGTTCACCTAAATGTTTTAGGCATTCCTATAGCTGATTCCTCATTAAAGGTTCCTGTGACATTAAAATTTCAACTCCCAAAGTGGTGGCAACCAAAATAGCGACCTTTAGCTGCAGCCGAAGCTATGCTGATTGTTCACCTAAATGTTTTAGCCATTCCTATAGCTGATTCCTCATTAAAGGTTCCTGTGACATTAAAATTTCTACTCCCAAAGTGGTGGCAACCAAAATAGCGACCTTTAGCTACAGCCGAAGCTATGCTGAGTGTTCACCTAAATGTTTTAGCCATTCCTATAGCTGAGTCCTCATTAAAGGTTCCTCTGACATTAAAATTTCTATTCCCAAAGTGGTGGCAATCAAAATAGCGAACTTTAGCTGCAGCCGAAGCTATGCTGAGTGTTCACCTAAATGTTTTACCCTTTCCTATAGCTGATTCCTTATTATAGATCTTAATATTTCTACTTCCAAGTACTAGGAAGACCTTCACAATAATACAATTGACTTCTTCCTGATAATCTATGTCTTGGTTTTTTCTATCATCAATATTAAGCTTCGAGGCGATCCTTTATATCAATAAATGTATAAAATTAATTGGTTTTAGGTTTGTGTAAATGGGTAATAGCAATTTCGAAATACGACAAGGTCGCCAAAGTGGTGGCACCCAAAAAAGCGGCCTTAGCTGCAGCCGAAGCTATGCTGGCTACAGCTATGGCCGAGCTAGAAGTTAAAAGAGCTCAGCTGCGAGCGGCCCAAGCTAAAGTAGCCGCTCTAGAAGCTACGTTAGAAAGCGAAAAAACGAAGCTGAAAAACTTACAAGACGACGTGAATTTGTGCGAAATTAAGCTTCAAAGAGCCGAAGAACTTATTGGTGGTTTAGGTGGGGAGAAGGATAGATGGAAACAAATGGCGTTTGATTTGGGAGAAAGATATTTAATTTTGACAGGTAATTAAATTAAAAATGATGAGTAGATATACTATACCATTACTACCGCCATAATATGTAATTCAATGTGTTAGAGTGAGAAGATAACGTGTCAGAACCGGTTTTTTAAGTACTTCAGCTCCATCTTGTGTAATAGAGCTAAAGACTAGACCAGATGAAGCTGAAGTACCTGATGGTTAGCTCTTACTGAATATCTACATCCTCTCACTCTAACACATTACTTATAGTAACTTTATGAGTGCTATAGAGTATCTACTATGTAAAGATTAATTTTTTTAGGTGATGTTTTAATAGCTGCTGGTGTTGTGGCTTATTTGGGACCATTCACGATGCAATTTAGGACAGAACAAATTAAAAATTGGGTAATGGGTTTGACAGACGCTGGGGTATTTTGTAGTCAGGATTTTTTGATGACGACAGTTTTGGGTGATCCTGTAACGATTAGAGCGTGGAATATATTCGGTTTGCCGACTGATAATTTCAGTATTGACAATGGAATTATTATTTCGTAAGCACCAAAAATAAAATTAATAATCATTCTTTATAATTTTTGTTAATTTTAGAAATGCTCGAAGATATGCGTTACTTATCGATCCTCAAGGTCAGGCTAATAAATGGATAAAAAATATGGAGAGAGCTAATAATTTGGCTATTATTAGATTAAATCAAGCTGATTATGTTAGAATTTTGGAAAATGCTATACAATTTGGACAACCGGTAATATTGTTTATTTTTTCTATGTGGAATATATTTGTTATTTTTTTAGGTTCTTTTGGAAAATATTGGTGAAGAAGTTGATCCAGTATTGGAACCGGTTTTAGGTCAACAAACGTTTAAACAAGGTGGTGCTATGTGTCTAAAATTGGGAGATTCAGTAGTAGAATATAGTCCTGCCTTTAAGTAGGTTTTTTTTCATATTTTTAAAATTACAAAACCTCTGGAAACCTTAGAAAGCCTAGTCAATTTTTGGTCAAAATTTAAATTGGATAAATTTTCAGATTTTTTTAAGGATTTTTCAAAGCTTTTTCAAGGATTTTTTATGAATTCAATTTTTTTATAAAAAATTATTGTAGATAATGATCTAGATTTGTTCAAGTACTTTTAAGTTTTTTTAAGGATTTACCAAGAACTTTTTAAGTATTTTTTAGGATTTTTTCCGGAGTTTAAGGAATTTTTTTGTAAAAAATAATTTTATATCGTTAGATTTTTTCTGGTGCTTTTAAAGCATTTTTAAAGATTTATCAAGGATTTTTCAAAAAATTTTAAAGATTTTTTTAAGGATTTTTCCCGGTGTTTGTCAAAAGTCATTTAAAGATTTTTTATAACTTCAATTTTTTTTGTAAAAAATAATTTTATATCGTTAGATTTTTTTCTGGTGCTTTTAAAGTATTTTTAAGGATTTATCAAGGATTTTTCAAAAAATTTTAAAGATTTTTTTAAGGATTTTTCCCGGTGTTTGTCAAAAGTCATTTAAAGATTTTTATAACTTCAATTTTTTTTTGTAAAAAATAATTTTATATCGTTAGATTTTTTCTAGTGCTTTTAAAGTATTTTTAAGGATTTATCAAGGATTTTTCAAGAATTTTTTAAGATTTTTTAAGGATTTTTTCCGGAGTTTGCCAGAATTTTTTATAATTTCAATTTTTTTTCAAGAGTCATTTAAGGTTTTTTTATAACTTCAATTTTTTATAAAAAAATAATTTTCTATCTTTAGTTTTTTAATTAAGGATTTTTCAAGGATTTTTAAGGACTTTTTAAAAAATTTTAAGGATTTTTTCAGGAATCATTTAAGTATTTTATTACAGGTTATACCTCACAACTAAACTAAGAAATCCACATTACCTTCCTGAAATAGCTGTCAAAGTGACGTTAGTGAACTTTATGATTACCAGTGTAGGACTGGCAGATCAGATTTTGGGCATAACTGTTGCTAAAGAAAGACCCGATTTGGAAGCTGAAAAAAACGCTCTAATTGTACAAGGTGCTGAAAATAAAAGGTAATTGGTTATACAAATTCAGTTTCAAGGTAGAATAAAAAAAATCCTTGCATAATATAACCCGTAGGTTCAGTGATATTCCAGACCTAAGATGGACGTTAAAATCTATAAGCAATTTTATAATAGAAAAATAAGAAAAAATAGAGAAATTAGGGAGAAATAGCGAAAACTGTGGAAAAGTAAAGAAAATTGGGAAAAATAAAGTGAAATGGGGAAAATTAAGCAAAATAAAGATAAACAGCGAAAAATAGGGGAAAACAGGGAATAAAGGAAAAAATAAATATTAATAGGGATAATTAGAAACAAATTCGGAAACATAGAAAAAATATATAATTTAGGAAAAAATAGGGAAAATGGGGAAATATGGAAAAATAGTAATAATGAATAAAAATCAGAGAAAAAATAGAGATAAAAAAATAGAGATAGGGACAAATAGGAACAAATAGAGAAAAATAGGAATAAATTGGAAAAAATAATGGAAACCAGGAAAAATTATAAGAAAAAATAGAAAAAAAAACAGAAAAAATAGAAAAATTAGGAAAAAATAGGGAAATATAGGGAAAATTATAAAAAAATTGGAGATGATAGAGAAAGATGGAAAAAGAGAGAGATCGAGAGAGATATTGAGAGAAAGAAAGAGAGAGATGAAAAGAGATGGAGGGAGAGAGAGATAGATAGATATGGAGAGAGAGAGAGATAAAGAGATAGTTAGAGAGAGAGAGAGATACATGGAGAGAGAGATTGAGAGAGATGGAGAGAGATAGGGGGAGACATGGAGAGAGAGGCATTGAGAGAATGAGAGAGAGTGAGAGAGTTGCAGAAGGATTGAGAGAGATGGAGAGAGAGAGAGGGAGTCATGGAGAGAGAGGAATTTAGAGAGATGGAGAGAGAGTGAGAGCTGTAGAGAGATTGAGAGATAGGGAGAAAGAGAGGGAGACATGGAGAGAGAGGAATTGAGAGAGATGGAGTGAGAGTGAGAGCTGTAGAGAGATTGAGAGAGAGTGGGAGAGAGGCATTGAGAGAGATGGAGAGCTGTAGAGAGATTGAGAGACAAGGAGAAATGGCGAGGTAAGGAGAGGTATTAAATCACACATAAGGAACTTAGTTCCTAATGGGGATTACCCGACCGCACAAAATTTTTATAATGTGACCCTCTTTGAATATCACTGAATCTACACACTGTTGCCTCAAGTAAAATTTTTTTTTATACGAAATTTTTTCGTAGGGCTTTGAAAGAAATCGAAGATAAAATTCTAATGGTATTGAGCACGTCGCAAGGTAATATTTTAGAAGACGAAACGGCCGTGCAGATTTTAAGTTCATCTAAAGTATTATCGAACGATATAGCTGCGAAACAAGCTATAGCTGAAGTTACGGAAAAACAAATCGACTTCGCCAGATTGGAGTACACTCCTATAGCTGTACACGCCACCATTTTATTTTTTTCAATAGGTCAGTAATTTTGTTTTCCAGTCTCTATTCTCTTTATCGCTTAACTAAAAAGAAATAAAGATCAAAAACCCAAAGAGTTTTCCTCAATCTTTCTGAAGTACTTTATAGCACAAAAAAAACAAAATTTTTCAGTGTTAGAAAAAATTTAAACTTCGCTTACCACGAGCTGATTCTCTGGGCATTAAAACGCTTTTGTTATCTCACTTAAACAAAATTTCAACAGTGGTACCGGCTTTTCACGGCCTTAACAAATGTTTTTCTTGCTCTACGACGCTTCGCGACATTCGCCGAGACGTCCCCGCGAGTTATGTTTTTTGACATACACACTCGCTGATGGGAAGTGCAATTTTCTTTTGATACTTCGTTGTGATACTTTTCGCGACTGTCTTTTCGCTGTTTCAGCGATTTTTACGCCTAGTAGCCGACTTAAACACTTTTGTTATTTCACTTAAACAACATTTTTCTTTTTATTGCTCACTATTCGTTTGCGAGTTAATACACAGAAAAAAAAGAAGATGATTGCGCCGGTGAAGAGACTTAGGTGCCTATTTCGACCGCTTACCAATGGTAGCCGCTTTTTACTGTCTGAATAAATTTTTTTCTTGCTCGACGACGCTTCGCGACATTCGTCGAGACGCCCCAGCGAGGTATATTTTTTGACGTACACATTCGCTGATTAAAGGGGCCATTTTCTTTTTCCGCGGCTTCGACTAGTGTCCCATTTGGCCATGAATCTGACGTAGTACCACGAGCTGGATAAGCCGTTGTGATACTTTTCGCGACTGTCTTTTCTCTGGTTCAGCGATTTTTTCGCCTTAAAAGGAAAAACTCACTGTCTCTATTTTTTGTTTAATAATTTGTTTATTTTTTAGCTGATTTGGCAAATATTGACCCCATGTACCAATACTCGTTGGTTTGGTTTATGAATTTATTTAAAGCTGCCATAGACAATACAGAAAGAGTTGAAGATGTTGTACAAAGACTAAAAGATTTAGAAACATATTTTACCTATTCATTATATGTTAATATTTGTAGAAGTTTATTTGAAAAGGTGAAAACATTAAATTACTGGAAATATAAAATGTTAATTATCACTTTTAGGATAAGTTATTGTTTTCTTTATTATTGACGATTAATCTAATGAAAAGTCGGAATGAATTGGACGTATCGGAATGGATGTTTTTATTGACTGGAGGCGTAGGCTTAGAAAATCCCCACGTTAATCCCACTGAATGGTTGGTAGTGAAATCTTGGGACGAACTTTGCAGGCTCAACGATTTACCTAATTATAAGTGAGTCAACACGAAATTATACACAATTCATGAATCAAATCAATTATTTTTTTGGCCGAGACTACACACACGTTAACCTGTGGATAATTTCAGAAATTACCCACACGTTAAAACATTAAACTTGGTTATCTAATATAAAAATAATATTTATCTAAATCTAACCTGTGTATTTAAAAAAATATTGACTATCTGAATCTAGCCTGTGTGTGGGTAATTTCTAAAATTATCCACATATTAACGTGTGGATAGTCACAGTGTATTTTTTTTTTAGGGGAATATTGGAGCATTTTTGTGCAAATTCAGAAAAATGGAAAGTTATATTCGATTCAGGAGAACCACAGGAATGTGAATTACCGGAACCATGGGATAAAAAATTAAGTCAATTCCAAAAGATTATCGTTTTGAGGTGTATTCGATATGATAAAATAGTGCCTGGAGTTCAAAATTTTGTTACAGGTATAAAAATTAATTCCAATCAAATTAAAAATAAAAATTAGTCTAATCTGAACTTTCATTGTTAATTTCTAGTTTTAAGAACTATAAATCTCTTAAAAGTGTTACCAATAAAAAAAGGATAGTGGATGGGTCTTAAATAATAATAATGGGGAAAAACTGAGAAAAATATAGGAAAATAGCAAAATATGGGGAAAATAGGAACAAATAGGAAAGACTATGGAAAACGCGGAAAAAGAGTAAATTATAAAATATAATAGGAAAAAATATCGAAATATAAAAAAAAATGGAAAACAAGAAAAACAATATGGGAAAATAGGAAAAAATAGGGAAAATAAAGAAAAATTGGAAAAACTAGGAGAAATTAATCAAAAATGGGAAAAAAACAGTAAAAAATAATGAAAAATAGGGTAAAATAGGAGAAATAGAGAAAATTGGGAAAATAGGGAAAATAGAAAAAATATGGGGAAAAAATTGGTAAAAAGGGAAACATTGAAAACGTCAAGTAAAATAGATACAAATACATTTTTTGGTCATTTTTAGTAAATAGCTATTTTAATTCTTAATTACCTCATTTTTTCTTAATTTTCTTTTTCCTCCACTTTTCTCTCTTAATACTGGTTAATTTTTTTGTCTACTTATTTGATTATCTTTGACTCTTCTTTTAACTCAAAAATTATGGCTTTTTTTTCTTATTTTTGTCATTTTTTTCCCTTCCTTAATATTGTAACTTTTTTTAGTCAAAATTTCTTTTTTTTCTCTTGTTTCACAAAAACTTTGTAGTTTTATTCTAAAATTTGCTTTTTTTTAGTAACTTTATTTTTTCTGAAATTTGTCACTTTTTTTCAAATTTCTCATATTTCCTAACAAAAATTTCCCCTTTTTCCTCACAATGTTGTCACTTTCTTTTTTTATTAATTTACTTTTTTTCAAGTTTGTCACTTTTTTGTCGCAAATTTCCCCTCTTTCCTAGCAAAAACTTCCCCTTTTTGCTCATAATTTTGTCACTTTTGTAGTATCTTTCTTTTTCCTCAAATTTTCACTCTTCTAAAAAATGTCCACACTTTTCTCAATTTTTTCTTATTTTTCTTTTGTTTTAGCAAATTTGGGCAAAAAATACATCGAACCGCCGCCATTTGATTTAAACTCCTCGTACGCAGATTCCCATTCTTGCATTCCATTAATATTCATTCTAACTCCTGGAGCTGATCCAACAGCCGTTTTGCTAAAATTCGCCGACGATCAAGGTTTCGGTACCAACAGATTATTCGCTTTATCGTTAGGTCAAGGTCAAGGACCTATAGCCATTAGACTGATAGATGAAGGAGTTAAAAACGGTACGTGGGTAGTACTGCAGAATTGTCATTTAGCCAAGAGTTTTATGCCGATGTTAGAAAAGGTAATGTAAAAATGGTGCATAAATAAATTAAGGATGCTTTTTTTTTTTTTTTCTTTCTTCAATGATGTACGTTCTGTTATACTTGATTTGCGTATTATTAAGACGGTGTCGTGAAATTATAATTATGTACTTGTTTGCCTTGTGGTAAATCCAGCACTATTGACGGTAAATTAAGTTCCATCTGCATGTCGAGTTTCCAATTTGAGATATCTTGAGAGTAAATATTTTTATAGATTTGTGAGAATTTAACTCCAGATTCGACGCATCCAGATTTTAGATTATGGTTGACTTCGTACCCAGCAGATCATTTTCCTGTACTGGTATTACAAAACGGAGTAAAAATGACTAACGAACCGCCCAAAGGATTAAAAAATAATATCATAAGGTAAATTAAATATTAATTTCAATTATCCTAGATTCTAAAATAATCGTTTTAGATCATATCTAAGTGATCCAGTATGCGATCCAGAATGGTATGAATCATGTAAACAACCCATGCCATTTAAAAAATTATTATACGGTTTATGTTTCTTTCATGCCTCTATTCAAGAAAGACGCAAATTTGGACCGTTAGGATGGAACATACCGTATGAATTTAACGAAACTGATTTTAGAATCAGTGTTATGCAATTACAGATGTTCCTAAATCAATACGAGGTACATAATACTAAATATTTAAACGTTACAGATTTCTTAAATTTTTTTCTCATCCTGTACACATCAATACCTTTAATTTGATTTATCACAAGTGTTATTTTAACGTTGTATCGTTTCTGCGCATGTTTTTTCTCTTACCTTGACAGATGGAATTTTTTAAATATTTTTCTCACCCTGTACACGTTAAAACCTTTAATTTGATATATCACAAGTGCCATTTTGACAGTGTTAGGTAAAGTGCAACGGGGGTAAACGGGGGAGTTAGTTAGACATGTTTAACTAGGAAATTATTATTTCAAATACATTGCCGTTTCCCGTGTTTAAATCCGACCAATAGAAACGAAGTTAGAGATTCAACGTTCCTTCTGCGCATGTTTTTTTTTTGTTGAATTAAATTTTTTTCTAAATGCTGTGACGTTAGTCGATAATGCTGGCAACTTTCCCCGCGTCTCCGAGACACCCGCGGAGCTCTACAAACTTTTTTCCCTAGATCTGGGGAAATTGTGACGTCACGCCATGCATCGGTATAGTAAATTTCCCAAGGGTGGGCTTGTACGAACCTAGACTATCTACTGACATTAACTTTTGTAAAAACATTGACCCGAAAAGTTGACCATTTCAATGTTGTTTGTCATCGCAAAACAAATATATTTATTATTTTGTTGAACGAATACTATGTACCAATCTTTGATCGAAACATAGGCGTATCATCCAGATATACAAAATTGTAAATATATGGGGCTAACCATCATACCACAAAACAACTAACACATGTTTTTATGTTTTGTGACCGTATATATTATATATCCCTCCATTTTATCTACGTCAATGGTCCAGGATTTTGAATAACACTTTCATTTTTTGTTTTCTTCCTCAGACTGTCGCATTTTAATATTTGGTAAATGTTCCGTTTTTTTTCTCTGTATTTTCATTATTCATCTGCTCAGTATATTTTAATTTCAGACTCGCTTGATATCCCTTCTCAATATCTCCCTCTCTACTTGGTATTACTATAAAATGTCTTTACCATGTTAATTCTCTTTCTTTGCTTCTTCTGTCAAAACAATTGAAAATTTCTTTTCTTCCCCTCATTATATAGGGTAAGTTTTTATTAAATTATTTTATATTCTCACTTTTGTCCCCTGTTATCATTATTAATTATTTCAACGCTTTAACTTTTATGTACTGTTATTTTTAATTCTTTTTTATGCCGGTATAAGTTTTTGATACAATTTTTTTTGGTACAAGTTTTTGGTACAAATATTTTTGGAACAAGCTTTTTTTGGACCAAGCGTTTTTTTTTTGTGAAAAAGTTTTTTGGACAGAACATTTTCTTTTTGGGACTGAACAAGTTTTCTTACGAAACGAGTTTTTTTTCCTAGTCACATTTCCAGGAAAAAAAAGAAAAAATCTCTGAAAGATTTAATTTTTTCGTATATTGGCGTCGAATTTTTTTTTAATATTTTACTTTTTTGATATATTTCAAATCCTATTCATGGAACGTACTCATAATAAAAAGAATTGAGCTTAAATCACATTTATTATTAATTATCAACAAATTAAAATAACATTTAATAAATATTTTAATTTTGTAGGATATTCAATATGAAGCTATATTATATTTAACAGGAGAATGTAATTATGGTGGTAGAGTAACAGACGATTGGGATCGTAGAACTTTATCTACGATTTTAAATAAATATTATTGTCCAGAAATTGTTGAAAATGTTCAATTTCCTTTAGATCCAACAGGTAAATACATTATATGTTTCTTTATCACTAAATTGAACACATAAAAGTCTAATGCATCATGTCTCTTGCAAAAACCATTATTTATGTTTGAATGTTTTTTAAAACCCAAATACATTTTTTAATGCTTTTTTCATCCTGGGTTTATGTAGGTTTCTTTAACTATCATTTCAAAAGGAAAAAACCACTTTAAAAATCATTAAATTACACAATATTGTGCGTCGTCAAGCGTTCAGTTATCGGATTGCCTCGAGCGCCACCTTACGTTTATAATGTGAAGGATACTTGCACGGGCAGCGTCAGTAAAGAACAAATATTCCAGGGGTCGCATGGCATGGAGAAGACCCTTAGCGACCAGAAGGGCAATATTTACTAGTCCTACTAGGGTTAAGTAAAAACAAAAATAAGTGTCCAATAAAAAATAAATTTTATTTATACCAAGATCCGGTGACAGTGCAGAGGAAAAGGTGTGTAACAAGGTTCTTTATTTGACGGTACAGGCACGTATTCCGGACTGGTGTGGTGCTCCGATGACGATTCTGGACTCCGGCACATAAGATAAACTAATACAGAAGCGAAGGTTCCTGATGTAACGATGATCAAAATTTGAGTGACAGTTGAAGTTACTGCCGATTAATACACTCGGAAAAATGTTCAAAATTTTCAAATTCATCTATCTAGATTCACGAATTTTGAACATTTTTTCTAGTGTATTAAGCGGCAAAAATTTCAACTGTTACTCAAATTTTGATCATCGTTACATCAAAAGAGCCGACAGGAACCTTCGCTTCTGTATTAGTTTATCCTCTGTGACTCCGGTATAATTGAAATTAGCTTGACCTGTCTTTAAATATCGAGGGACTGCCACTGAAACTCGGACTACCACTGCTACTCCAATTGGAACGGCCACAGCAACTCAATTAGATCGTCTCCGGCTACGATATACCATAAGGTCGGTTGCGTATGCAAAATAAGTACGTGAGTGACTCCATCTCTATGCGGTGGTCTACGACTGACCATATATACGAAGGAAAGTTACTTTTCCCATAATTTTAAGTTAATTCTACTCCAATGCCGTGTGCGATTTAATTTATATATTTTATTACAGAAAAAAGTTACAGCATACAGAATATAGACGCAACGAGAAATCTCTCGAATATTCTTGAATCGCGATAAAATCCTAGAACTACCAAAATGGGAATAAATAAATGTTGTATTTTGTATTAGATAAATTAATATATTTTGTTAATCGTTTTTCATATAAATTAGATATTGTATTGCTTAATATATTTATGTAATTAATTATTTTAGGGATGTATTTCGTACCGGAAAAAACCGATTACGATGACTATATCGCTTATACGAAAACTTTACCATTAATAAGCCATCCGGAAGTATTTGGTATGCACGAAAACGCAGATATCATGAAAGACCAACAAGAAACGGATTTACTTTTCACAAACACACTTTGTACTCAGGTTAGTATATATAATCTTGAAAACGTTTTACCTAAATATTCCTTTGCTGAATTTTATATGATTACGTAAAATTGGAAAATCACTTGACAAACATTAATTTACATAAATTTAATTGGTCGCGTGGTCAGTTTTTTGAAAGTATTTTTATCAAAAATCTAAATTTAGAATAACGTTTTTATCGAAAAAAAATTTTATTGAATGGAGGTTTTCATTTCATTTTTGACATCGATTTTTTTTTTAAATCCTAATATACCCTTAAAATATCCTCGTGAGACATAATACGCCATCAAATTCCTTCGGGAATGGCCAGAATTAGATTAAATTTAAAAGGGTTCTAATGTGTGACAAATAGCTTGAAAATCCGTTGTCTTCCACTCTCTTCTCACCCCGCTGAAGGCGAGAATTTTAAAATCATGAATATCAATTTCGAGGCTTCCAAAATTAACAAAATATTATATAAGTCCGTGACAGCCCGTGATAACGCAGTGCTAACGCTCTCGCTTCGGGATACGAAGGTCCTCGGTTCAAACCCTGTGACCGTGAATTTTTTTAAACCCAAAATTATCCAATAATTTTAATTTATCGCAGAAACTGTTCAAAAATTACATTTAAGGATTTTTAGAATTGAAAATTGTCCAATTATCTTAGTTTCTCGTTGAAACTATTCAAAAATTACTTTAAAGCATTTTTAGAACTGAAAATTGTCCAATTATCTCATATTATCGCTGAAACTGTTCAAAAATTATTTCTAAGTATTTTTGGAACTGAAAATTATTCAAATTTCTGAATTTATTCCTGGAAACTGTTCAAAAATTTTTTTAAGAAACATTTTTGGAACTTAAAATTGTCCAATTATCTCATATTATCCCTGAAACTGTTCAAAAATTATTTCTAAGTATTTTTGGAACTGAAAATTATTCAAATTTCTGAATTTATTCCTGGAAACTGTTCAAAAAATTTTTTAAGAAACATTTTTGGAACTTAAAATTGTCCAATTATCTCATATTATCCCTGAAACTGTTCAAAAATTATTTCTAAGTATTTTTGGAACTGAAAATTATTCAAATTTCTGAATTTATTCCTGGAAACTGTTCAAAAAATTTTTTAAGAAACATTTTTGGAACTTAAAATTGTCCAATTATCTCATATTATCCCTGAAACTGTTCAAAAATTATTTCTAAGTATTTTTGGAACTGAAAATTATTCAAATTTCTGAATTTATTCCTGGAAACTGTTCAAAAATTTTTTTAAGAAACATTTTTGGAACTTAAAATTGTCCAATTATCTCATATTATTCCTGAAACTGTTCAAAAATTATTTCTAAGTATTTTTGGAACTGAAAATTATTCAAATTTCTGAATTTATTCCTGGAAACTGTTCAAAAATTTTTTTAAGAAACATTTTTGGAACTTAAAATTGTCCAATTATCTCATATTATCCCTGAAACTGTTCAAAAATTATTTCTAAGTATTTTTGGAACTGAAAATTATTCAAATTTCTGAATTTATTCCTGGAAACTGTTCAAAATTTTTTTTAAGAAACATTTTTGGAACTTAAAATTGTCCAATTATCTCATATTATCCCTGAAACTGTTCAAAAATTATTTCTAAGTATTTTTGGAACTGAAAATTATTCAAATTTCTGAATTTATTCCTGGAAACTGTTCAAAAATTTTTTTAAGAAACATTTTTGGAACTTAAAATTGTCCAATTATCTCATATTATCCCTGAAACTGTTCAAAAATTATTTCTAAGTATTTTTGGAACTGAAAATTATTCAAATTTCTGAATTTATTCCTGGAAACTGTTCAAAAATTTTTTTAAGAAGCATTTTTGGAACTGAAAATTGTCCAATTATCTCATATTATCGCTGAAACTGTTCAAAAACTATTTTTAAGCAATTTTAGAACTGAAAATTATTCAAATATCTGAATTTATTCCTGAAACTGTTCAAAAAATTCTTTTAAGAATCATTTTTGAAACTGAAAATTGTTCAATTATCTCAATTTGTTGCCCAAACTGTCCAAAAACTATTTTTAATGATTTTTCGAACTAAAAAGTATCCAAGTGTTTAAGTTTTTTATCGATTAAAGTCTTTCGATAAATATATTATTCGAAATTTAGATTTTCGATCAAAATAAGCATTTGGTATATTTCAGAATTTTGAACAGTCAAACAGGGATAAATTTTTATAATTTGTTTAGTATTCGTATTTATATTTTTTTATATTTCTATAACTATTCCTATATATTTTTGTTTCATTTTTAATATTTTGTGCGTTATTTATTTCTGCTGCCCGAAATTTAGGACAGAACGGTAAGAAATACTATTAAACGTATTAAAATTAAATTAATATTTTTATTTAATTTTGCGGCATACAGGATTTATATGAAATGCATGTAAGTATAAATATGTTTTAAAACATTTAAAAAAATAAATAAAAGTTCTAACCTAGCATCTCAAAAAAAAAATCATGAAAATGTTCACACCCCTTGGGACAATTCACATAAGAGATAATAATTTTTTTAATACCAATTTAAAGAGTCCTGGTACTAGAAAATATCCTTCAAAAACCAAATATAAAATGTGCGTCAGTAGATAAGCTATGACAGTTCTGGTGCACTCCTTATGGAAATTAACATTGGAACTCGCCAAGGTACGTTCTAGTAATTTATTGGCTTACGAGATTTAACAACACTGCGCACATTACTACGCATTATTAACCACGTGACCTTTGACCTTAACGAAATCATTTGTGAAATAAAAATTGATCCGCTTTCGAACAGCTTTATTCTCTTATTAGTCCTATCCACATAATCATCATCACTACTTGTTCTGTTAACTTCTGATCAAAAGCTGTTTTAGAGCAGATCATTTTTTATTTCACAAATGATTTCGTTAAGGTCAAAGGTCACGTGGTTAATAATGCGCAGTAATGTGCGCAGACCTTGGCGATTTCTCATATTAATTTCCATAAGGAGTGCACCAGAACTATCATAGCTTATCTACTTGCGTCTTATTCTTGCATCTTTCAATTTATTTCTTTTTTGTCATCGTAATCTGGAAGATGATGAGATCCATCATATAATTATTTTTTTAGAAGTTCCTGAATCTTCAGAATTATCTGATTGCATTTATTAATTTCTATTTCAACTTAAATAATTTTATTATTTGCCCATCCACTTTCCTTCTCTTCAAACTCAGATAACTTGAAAAATACATCGATGATTAAATGAGTCCCTTATCCACAACAAAATTAGTCGTAATGAATTATTTTTTATCAATAATTCTTCAATTGTTCAACTGATTTATAAAATTTGCGCATGTGCTAAACGCATCAATAGATACAAACAATACTGTTCTCTTTGCTCGTTCTAGTTTCTGCCAGTTTTTTTTAAACATCCTCTGTCGTTACGTCATACATTGTCCAACTTGATCTATCAATCATGAAATTGATGAAACGGAATTATGACGTCATTAACGTATTTCTTAACTAATGTCGACGTAAACGTTATTTATTACTTTTGACAGTTCAAATCATTTTTCAACAGAAGGAGATGCTGGAATACCGCTTTTAGCCTTAAATGCAGTCTACAACGTTTGGGTTCACCCCAAAAATATCACCAATTTATTCATACAAACACACATTAACATGCGTCATTGAAAACAATCCTTAACATATGTCATTGATTATATTTTAATTTGGAGGTTAACGTTCAAATAATATATGACAAACGTAAAACAGCAGAATACGTCACCGATTATGACGTAACGGCAAAGGATGGTTAAACAAACTTTACCAGGGCTAATCTGGATGGGATTTACAGTTTAATGTGGGTTCCGAACCACGGTCATCGATCACCCTAAACCCCCTAGTCATTCAGGTGATCTACTGACTAATAAATATGTTCCTGTGCTACCAACCCCTATCAGTTCTACGAGATATCCGATCTCATACGTGAATGGAACTGCGCATGGCACAAATACCTATTTGCAATTGCCCAAAGTCTTTTCACTTAAATTTCAATGGGAATCGAACCCACCGGTCCAAAATCTACTTGGCTACCGGTATCCTGCCCTACATATGAATATATAAATATAGTAAAAGGGTTTAAAATATCTCTATTTACGTAATATTTTTGTTTAGCTACTAAAAAAGGAAATGGTGAGTCAATTGTAAATTAAACGAAGAATAAAATCTATAATCATAAAAATATAAATTGAAATCATAAATTTTATTATTTAGGATGCGATGTCAGGCGGAGGTTCGGCTAAATCACCCGACGAGGTAATTATGGATGTAGCAACAGATATTTTGAGCAAACTTCCTCCTGCTTTCGATAGAGAAATGGCCATGCATAAATATCCAACGTTATACCATCAAAGCATGAATACCGTATTGGTACAAGAAATGACTAGATTTAATACTCTGTTGAACAGAATTACAGACAGTTTGAGAAACGTTCAAAAAGCTATTAAAGGTATAAAGAACCCCGCACAAACCTTATGAGAATTGGCTCCCGGTCAAATTGGCTGAAAGTTGGATATGTTGTTCGTTTCGGCATCCTGAACAAAAGTCTCAATAGGCACAAAGCTCAATTTTACTTATTCTAGCTCTAAAGCTCCACGGATTCTCCATTATTTACTCTTCTCTTCGAAAGTTTAGTATTTGTTTTTGAGGTTGCTGAGTTCAAAACTAATGTTAAAAAGTTGACAGTTGACAGCTGTCAACTAACATGTGATCATCAAAATTGATAAAATCCACATGTAAATGTATGTTTTTAAGATTACTGAGTTCAAAATTAATGTTAAAAAATCAATGTTGACAGTTTACATCTGTCAGATAACTATCAAACAACAAGCAATAATCAAAATTGATAAAAACCACATGTAAATATATGTTTTTGAGGTTGCCGAGTTCAAAACTGATGTTAAAAATCGATTTTGACCGTTGACAGCTGTCAAATATCTGTCAAACAGCATGAAACATTCGAAATTGATAAAATTGACATGTAAGCATATGTCTTTAAGGTTGCCAACAAGACGATATTGACAGTTGAGTACTATCGTTAATTAAATATTTGACTGTGCATGATAATGTGTCAAGATAAATTATTGCTTGTTATTTGACAGTTAATTGACAGCTGTCAACTGTCAACTGTCAATATCGTCTTTTTAACATCAGTTTTGAAATCAGCAACCTCAAAAACATATATTTACATGTAGATTTTATCAATTTTGATTATTGCTTGTTATTTGACAGCTAGTTGATAGCTGTCAAATGTCAATATTATCATCGGATTTACATGCAACAAATACTAAACTTTCGAAGCGATTACCCTTTTAAGTAGTAAATAATGGTGAATTCGTGGAGCTTTAGAGCTGCGCAGGAGCCAAAATAAGCAAAATTGTGCTTTGTACTCATTGAGAATTTTGTTAAAGATGCCGAAACGAACAACATATCCAAATTTCAGCCAATTTGACCGGGAGCCAATTCCCATAAGATTTGTGCGGGGTTCTTTGTATAGTCGAAACCAACTCTAAGTTAGAATCAACTGTTATTACATTTACTTTGATTCTTTCTTTTAGTTGGACTTAATTGTGGTTTTGCAACTTTAGGATTTTGTTTGTTATAGGTATAATAGTGATGTCATTGCAATTGGAAGAAGTCGTTACAAGTATGTTGACTGGAAAAATTCCTCATTTGTGGGCGGGAGTGTCATATCCATCGCTGAAACCATTGGGAAGTTATGTTACTGACTTTTTGGCAAGATTAGCATTTTTACAGGTACATTATTAACAAATATATCATTAAATTAGTGAAGTAGATAGTCTACGGGGCTTCTACCTAACATTTAGGAAATTGGGCCACACAGAATAACCTTAAATAATAATATATCGTAGAACATTAAACTAGTTATAATTTAAGACGTAACGTGATTATAGCAAGATTGAATGCCGGCCGTTACCTAGGTCAATAAATGTTTATTGTTATATTTGCATATACAGGTTGTTATCTTTTCGAGAAGAGTCACTCTTGATTCGTTATTCATTCTCGGTTCTTGATTAATTATCGATTTATTATATTACAGTAATCATGTACCAGCGAATAAAGGACCCCGCACGATTCTTATGGAAAAAGAGCCAGTCGAATTGGCAGAAAATTTAGTATAATGTGATACCCTGATCAAATGTCTCCCTGGGTCCAACGAGATCTAATAGACAGTTTTTGAGATACAGGGCGTTAAACATTCGGAGGCAGTGTTGCTCTTTAACACCCTGTACCTCAAAATCAGTATATTAAATATGGTTGGGCCTATAGAGACATTTGATCATGGTATCATAAACTACATTACACTAAATTTGCAGCCAATTCGACTGGGACTCTTTTTCCATAAGAACCGTGCGGGGTCCTTTGTTATTGAAAGTATCTACTGTTTATCTTCCCAATATTGAGATACTCTACATGGCTCCTTTACTATCCCACAGTTAGAGACAGACTTACAGGAAATTCAGCGTGTCAGAAAAAGATAGCTCTATGACGTCACTACGCAACCGGTCTTAAGGTCCGGCAGCTCCACCAGAGGGTATTGTCAGCCAATCTGAGGGACCTGAAGATCAGTTGCGTAGTACTTCAGGTCTGTCAGATTATTCTGCTTTGGCAGCACTCTGTGGTGTTATTGTTGGACCTGACGTACCTAAGAGACCTTAAGACCGATTGTAGTGACGTCATAACGCTTTCTCTCTCTCTGACACGCTGAATTTCCTATATGTTAGGAGGAAGCCCCATCGACTATCTTACTTTAGACTTATTATTTTCAAATGTAGTTAAAAAATTTGAATATGTTTTTAGAAATGGTTGGATGTTGGAGCACCTCGTACTTTTTGGATATCTGGTTTTTTCTTTACGCAAGCCTTCTTGACGGGAGCCCAACAGAATTTCGCTAGAAAATATCAGATTCCAATCGATTTGCTGGCTTTCGACTATCAAGTAAGTTTTTTAGAAATGTCTAAATTGGCTACAGATGTTTATTAAAATTTTAATTTTTTCTATATATTTTCCTGTTTTTTTCTATTTTGTCTATATTTTCCCATACTTCTCTGTTTTTCTTTATTTTTCCCTATTTTTTTAGGTTGTCTTATTTTTGTCTATTTTTTCCATTCTTCCCCATTTTTTATTCTTTTACTGTTTTTTCCTATGTTATACTATTTTTTCCTAATTTTTTCTGTTTTCCTGTTTTTTTTCTATTTTGCCTATATTTCCCCATACTTCCCTGTTTTTTTCCTATTTTTCCCTATTTTTTTACCTTGTCTTATTTTTGCCTATTTTTTTCATTCTTCCCCATTTTTTATTTTTTACTATTTTTTTTCCATTTTATACTGTTTATTCATTTTTTTTTCTATATTTTAATGTTTTTTTCTATTTTGCCTATTTTCCCCATTTTCTTTATTTCTCCAAATTTTTTTACGTTTCCCTAATTTGTCTTTTTTTCCCTCTTATTTCATTTTTTTCCTATTTTTTTACTATTTTTTTACTATTTTTTTACTATTTTTTTACTATTTTTTTACTATTTTTTACTAATAATTCTACTTTTTTCTTTGTTCCCTATTTTTTTTCCCATTTTCCTATTGTTTCCTATTTTTTCCTGTTTTTTACCATTATCCATGGTTTTCTCTAGTTTTTCTTATTTTTCCTATTTTATACTATTTTTTTTCTATTTTTTTTACTATATTCCTTCAAACTGGGAAACATTTTTAATTTTAGTTTTATTGGAAATTGATAATTTTGATAAAAAATTTATTCGTTATAAACACCCAAGTGCTTCGCCTCAATATTTAAAAACACCGTAGTGCTTGGCCTCAATAATTTTTAATACTTTTCTCTATAAAAAATGATAATTTTTAAATTTTTTATATAATTTTTCTTATTTAATAAAAATTTCTAATCGGAATATTATACAGTGCGTCCGCAAATTAAGTTCAAATAATGGGAAACATTTTTAATTTAGTTTTATTGGAAATCAATTTTAATAAACAAATTATTCGTTATAAACACCCAAGTGCTTCGCCTCAATATTTAAAAACACCGTAGTGCTTCGCCTCAATAATTTTTAATACTTTTCTATATAAAAAATGAGAATTTTTAAATTTTTGATATAAATTTTCTTATTTAATAAAAATTTCTAATCGGAATATTATACAGTGCGTCCGCAAATTAAGTTCAAATAATGGGAAACATTTTTAATTTTAGTTTTATTGGAAATTGATAATTTTGATAAAAAAATTTATTCGTTATAAACACCCAAGTGCTTAGCCTCAATATTTAATTTGGTTTTATTATCTGAAAATTTTAGGTACTAAAACAAAGCCGTTTTGCTGAAGCCCCAAGCGACGGTGTGTACGTCTATGGTCTATTTTTAGACGGAGCTCGTTGGAACATGGATTCTATGATATTAGACGAAAGTTACCCTAAAGTTTTATATGACAACGTCCCATATGTAAGTTAATCATTCATATATATACCAGAGAAGAGATACATTGTATTCTGCCCATAATGTGCGGCTTTATCTCAATGAGGTTGCGCAGATCCCGAAATTCGTCGTACTTTTTATCTTCCCTTAGTTGGTACTTACTGTATCAGATTTTAAGGTTATAAAAAAATTTGCTACGGTTTGCTTGTTTTTTAGTTATGGTTAAAACCGATAAAAAGAGAAGTTCTGAGCCTTGGTGAAAGATACATTTGTCCTGTGTACAAAACAGCTGAAAGAAGAGGAGTTTTATCGACAACCGGACACTCGACTAATTTCGTCATAGCAATGTTTTTACCATCTAGTAAACCGCAATCTCATTGGATCATGCGCGGTGTTGCCATGCTGTGTCAGTTATCGCAATAAATTATTTTATATATATATATATTTAATATTCTATACATTTTTATTTATTTCGTAAATATACGCTTTAATAGAAACAAAATTTATTTTATTTCAAAAAAATATATTTCATCTTTATAGTGTTATGGAATAAGTACCAATATGGTCGGTCCTTCGAGACGGATATTTATGTTCCAGTTACAGTGTTGCTAATAAAAATTTTAAATTAAGTTTACAAGCTTAAAATTTTTTGTCTCGCCTAAATAAATACAGTTAAAAACTAAATACTGTGTGTTGACAATGGTCCCAGCTATCATCGTTTCTTATTACCCGAAACAAACAGTCAAATCCCCGAGGACGTTTAAATTATTCTATTTTATTCCTTCGATCGAAATCGAGATCGGGGATATAGGTCGAGAAAGGGCGAATCCTCCATAACGAATGTTTAAGAATCAGGGCGTAGGTAGTCGAGAAAGTTTTTGCTATGTTGCCGTATCGAAAATATTTAATTCTTTAGAATCTGCTTTACCAATATTTTTGGTGTATGTAATAGCTTATGGAAGGTTAAAAATTATTTGTCAGAAAATTTCTAAATTCAATAAAATTTGTTAAAAAATAGTTTTTTATTTTGCACACCCTGTATTACTAATTTTTCAAAAAATTTTATTTTCCATAAAAGTTTCTAAATTCAATCCAATTTATTAAATTGTGATAAAAATATCAAATATGTACAGGAGGATGTCAAGAATATATAAATTATTATTAAATAAAAGTTTCTTAGTTTGTACACCCTGTATTAAATTTCTTAGAAAATTTCATTGTGCATAAAAATTTTCAAATTCAATAAAAAATATTAAATTGTTATAAAAATATAAAATATGTACAGGATGATGTCAAGAATATATAAAATATTAAAAAATAATTTTTTGTTTGCACACCCTGTATAATTAATTTGTCAGAAATTTTTATTGTTTCTAAAAGTTTCTAAATTCAATTAATTTTATTAAATTACGATAAAAATATCAAATATGTACAGGATGATGTAAAGAATATATAAATTATTATTAAAAAATAACTTTTTTGTTTGCACACCCTGTATTACTAATTTGTCAGAAAATTTTATTGTTCATAAAAGCTTCTAAATTCAATAAAATGTATTAAATTGCGATAAAAATATAAAATATGTACAGGATGGTGTCAAAAATATATAAATTATTATTGAAAAATAATTTTTTTGTTTGCACACCCTACCCTGTATAATTAATTTGCCAGAAAATTTTATTGTCCATAAAAGTTTTTAAATTTAATAAATGTTATTAAATTCCGGTAAAAATAACAAATATGTACAGGATGATGTCAATAATATATATAATATTATTAAAAAAAAGTTTTTTAGTTTGCACACCCTGTATTACTTATTTGTCAGAAAATTTTATTGTCCATAAAAGTTTTTAAATTTAATATATGTTATTAAATTGCGATAAAAATATAAAATATGTACAGGATGGTGTCAAAAATATATAAAATATTATTAAAAAAAAGTTTTTTAGTTTGCACACCCTGTATTACTTATTTGTCAGAAAATTTTATTGCCCATAAAAGTTTCTCAATTCAATAAACTTTATTAAATTGTGATAAAAATATCAAATATGTACAGGATGATGTCAAGAATATATAAATTATTATTAAAAAATAGTTTTTTAGTTTGCACACCCTGTATTACTAATTTGTAAGAAAATTTTATTTTTCATAAAAGTTTCTAAATTCAATAAACATTAATTTGCGATAAAAATATCAAATATGTACAGGATGATGTCAGAATATATAAATTAATATTAAAAAATTGTTTTTTTAGTTTGCACACCCTGTATTACTAATTTATCAGAAAATTTTATTGTCCATAAAAATTTCTAAATTCAATAAAATTACACATGAGGTTTCCGGATATCCTCAGTTAATTAAAAATATTGAAAAAAATTCAGCTACTTCCGGTTATACCGGAAATTACAATCAACTTCCTTATTTGAAAAAGAACACCCTGTACATTCAATTTTTAAACTGTAACTTATTTTCTAATGGTAGATTGATTTTTAACGATAATTCATCAAAATCATAACGTGATGTAATGAAAAATGCAGCGCTCGAGAGAGAAGCGTTCGATGGCTACAATTGAAGCAGTCAAAAAATTAGAAAAAAATCGGAAAAAACGTATAATTTTATGTTTTAAATGTGTATCTACCCTATCAATATTATCTCCTAAAGTTTCACATCTAACGCACTATTATTAGACTTCTAAATCCTAAAGGAGAAGTCTTATAATACGGTTCTGTCTGTCTGTCCGTTTGTACGCATTTATAACTCAAAAACGAAAAGAGATAGAAACAAGCGGTAAACGGTAATAAACTCAGCAAACCTTGAATAGCTACCAAACAGATTTTCAAATTTTTCTGACTTCCGGTTTCAAAAAACATTTTACGGTATTTTTGTTTAGGCTAACGCGCAGGCGCTTTTGACTTGTTTATAACAGAAATAAATTACTAATTGATCAAGTATTAATAATTGATTAAGTTCTTTTTGTTTTAATTATTATTGGTTTCAATTATTTTTTTGTACATTTGGCAACAGTGTTATTAAGAAACTTTCGGTAGTATTTTCATTGCTGTATTGATCTGTATTTGGCAAAAGCTACTACAGAGTTTCTTATATCGGACTTTAAATTACGATGATTTATAATAATTAGGTACATCCAGTAGATAGCAGTGGCGTATCGTGATTACAAAAAGTTAGGGGGTCTAATGTCCATATATTTAATATTTTCGTCCTTTGACAAAAAAGTATAAAAAATGCAATTTCACAACTGAACTGAAAAATATTATTAAGATTTAAAAAAAGTGGAGGGGCGGGCTTATCCAGTTCACTTTTCACCCTCCTCGATCATATGATATTAACGCTACTGATTACAATTTTCTAATTAATAAAATAATAATTATTGATTAATATTAAATTAGGGTAAAATTGGAATACAGGAAGATATTTTATGTAAGGGAATAAATCTGTATTTGATTGTTGACAAGAAAACGGGTAAAAACAGAGTGTGTGGGAGGAAGACGGAAGACGGGAAACGGAACGGAGGATAATTTATTTTGCAGAAAGCGTCGAAGTAGGTTAATCGCAAAATCCACTCACAGCCGCAAAACTTTTTCTATCGTTTTTAATTTATTTCCACAACAAAACTAAATTGATTTTATTACAATTATAAATTTTATTTTTTGTATAATAAATAAGTATAAATCCGGACCTGTATTATCAATTTTTTACTGCATCGATTTATCCCACTAAAAGGCAAAAACCAATATATGAAATAAAAAATTATTATACAGGGTGGGAATAAAAAACGCAATAAAATTCATTTCTTTCAAAATTCTAAAAAAACTAAATATGAAATTAAAATTTTCTATACAGGGTGTTATTTGGAGGACGTAAGAATTGTGAATTTTTCGTTAAGTCGGATCTGTATTATCAATATTTTTGATACATCGTTATATCCCACGGGATATGAGGAACATGTATACCAAAAAGAAAAAAAATCTACAGGGTAGTTCGTAAGTTATGAGTAAGAAAAGAAATGATCAAAATCCATCTCGTATATAAAAGGCGCAAGACCCATAATGTGGGGGCTTTTTAGATTCAATTAGGTGACCACCCTGTACAATATATTTTTTTCTACAAATATTATTAAAAATATAATTTTTAAAACGTGTCAATTTTAAGTATATAGGATGTTCCAAAAAAGGTGTCGCATATCAAAATGGAAACTTTTATATTGTTAGAGCATTCAAGCTGTTCGTTTCGTAAGAATTTAGTGCGGTGTTGTCAACATCAATTCATCATTTTAATCATATTAAATAGTATTACTAATATTTAACACATTATATCTAGTATAGAATATACAGTATGTCTACTTATATTATTATTATTGGTTTTATAAAAGGTGTGTCGAAAAATGTGATTTTTTTTCAATTTCATAAACTATTTTTTAGATGTGATCATCAAATCTCGCTCTAAAATATAACTAAAATGTAGAGAAAACTTTTGAAAAAATAAAAATTTTTATTTTTTTCAATTTTGATTAATTTTTCCTTATAACAATTTTCGATATTGATAAAAATTTAATTTAATTTACTTGCACATTGCACAATTCATAAATCATATTTTATAACACGCCTCGTATAGACTAAAAAAAATTTTGATATCTGATGATTGTATTTTAGGTTTTAGTCCATGGACAAATTTTTCTGAAGAATAACTTTTTTCCACAAAATTAATAATAAAAATGTTTCCCATATGGTTCCAACTTAAGCAGACACACTGTATAAATAAATAAAAATAATTATTTTTATGATTAATTTATAATACACTATTTTTCCTACTTTTTCTTATTAGTCCATATTTTTCCTTATTTGTCCCTTATTTTTCTTATATTTCCCAATTTTTCCCCGTAATTAGTTATGATTCCCTATTTTTGCTTGTTTTCTTTATTTATTCTATTTTTTCCTATTTTCCCCGTTGTCTTCTATTTTTCCCTGTTTTTCACCATGTTTGCTTAATTTTTTATTATTTTTCCGCATTTTTCCATATTTTTACCTGTTTTTCATTATTTTTTCCCTATTTCCGTTATTTTCCCTATTTTGCTTTATTTTCTCTATTTCACTTTATTTTTTCTCATTTTACTTTATTTTTCACTATTTTTCATTATTTTCCCTACTTTCCTCATTTTTCCCTATATTTCCTCATGTTTCCCTAGTTTTGGTTATTTTCTTTATTTCTTCTATTTTTCCTATTTTAACCGTTTTTTCCTATTTTTTTCTGTTTTACATTATTTTTTCCCACTTTTCCCCATTTCCTTTATTTTTCCCTATTTTTCCTTATTTTACTTTATTTTTTACTTTTATCTTTTATTATTTTCCCTACTTTCCACATTTTTCCCTATTTTTTCCTATTTCTCTATTTTTTTTTTTTTGTTTCTTATGTTTCCATTATAATCAATCTACGATTCTACTGACCATGTAAAAATAAATAATAATAGTAATAAAAGTAACTATTCACATTTTAAATTAATAATCGTTACTAAATAACGATTAGTTACTTTTTCAACATCTCTATTTTTCGTTACGTTACAATTTGGTACATTTTGTAAAAAATCAATAAAAAAATGTTTATTTTTCCATAATTTTTCTGTCAAATTATTAAAAATTTGATCAGTACCAAACCCCATTTTTCAAAATAATATGAACTTGGCCCTATCCTTGAGCCACTCGGTATATATAATAGTTTACTTTAATATTAAAGTAGAATTTAAAAATTTAATAAAATTTTAAAATGGTGTTCGTTTAAAAAAATACAACATTGATACTCCACACTTTTTTGGATCACTCTGTATATATGAAAACTTGTATCATACCAAATTATTTTGAGCCACTTGGTATAATAATTTACTTTAATATTAAAGTAGAATTTAAAAATTTAATAAAATATTATTAGGGTGTTCGTTTAAAAAAATATAACTTTGATACTCCACACTTTCTTGAATCACTATGTATATATGAAAACTTGTATCATACCAAATTATTTTGAGCCACTTGGTATAATAATTTACTTTAATGTTAAAGTAGAATTTAAAAATTTAATAAAATTTTAAAAGGGTGTTCGTTTAAAAAAATATAACTTTGATACTCCACACTTTTTTGGATCACTCTGTATATATGAAAACTTGTTTCATACCAAATTATTTTGAGCCACTTGGTATAATAATTTACTTTAATATTAAAGTAGAATTTAAAAATTTAATAAAATATTATTAGGGTGTTCGTTTAAAAAAATATAACTTTGATACTCCACACTTTCTTGAATCACTATGTATATATGAAAACTTGTATCATACCAAATTATTTTGAGCCACTTGGTATAATAATTTACTTTAATGTTAAAGTAGAATTTAAAAATTTAATAAAATTTTAAAAGGGTGTTCGTTTAAAAAAATATAACTTTGATACTCCACACTTTCTTGAATCACTATGTATATATGAAAACTTGTATCATACCAAATTATTTTGAGCCACTTGGTATAATAATTTACTTTAATGTTAAAGTAGAATTTAAAAATTTAATAAAATTTTAAAAGGGTGTTCGTTTAAAAAAATATAACTTTGATACTCCACACTTTCTTGAATCACTATGTATATATGAAAACTTGTATCATACCAAATTATTTTGAGCCACTTGGTATAATAATTTACTTTAATGTTAAAGTAGAATTTAAAAATTTAATAAAATTTTAAAAGGGTGTTCGTTTAAAAAAATATAACTTTGATACTCCACACTTTTTTGGATCACTCTGTATATATGAAAACTTGTTTCATACCAAATTATTTTGAGCCACTTGGTATAATAATTTACTTTAATATTAAAGTAGAATTTAAAAATTTAATAAAATTTTAAAAGGGTGTTCGTTTAAAAAAATATAACTTTGATACTCCACACTTTTTTGGATCACTCTGTATATATGAAAACTTGTTTCATACCAAATTATTTTGAACCACTTGGTATATATAATAATTTACTTTAATATTAAAGTAGAATTTAAAATATTATAAGGGTGTTCGTTTAAAAAAATATAACTTTGATACTTCACATTTTTTGGAATCACTCTGTATATCTAAAAAATTGTTTTATAACAAATTATTTTTAAAACTAAAAATTGATTTATACAAATATAGTCCCACCCTGTAAAGTAGTTTATATTTTATTCATTCATATATTTTTTGTTTAACCAATAATTCCGTTGTAAAAAAAACCTTTTTTTTTATTAATGAATTTTCGCACTTATCTGATCATATTATCATATTTTTTTGTTTTAATTGTACAGATATAAAAAAACACAAAAAAAAAATTTCCGGTACCGGGAATCGAACCCGAGCCTCCTGGGTGAAAGCCAGGTATCCTAGCCACTAGACCATACCGGACTATACTAATTTGAACTCAATAATATCATATAAATAGGGCATCAAATAGCTTTAAAATGTATAACTTATATTTTTACTGTCCATTTTTTTAAAAGATATTTATTATTTTGCGATAAAATTATAAATTCATTCATAATTTATTTATTTATATAATAAATAACTACATAACAAATGTATTCTTTGTCAAAAGTTAGGCAACACATTATACACTAGTGTAGTGTGGGTTGTATGAAGGTTGCTTGATTCTTATTATTTTGTATATTTGATTTAACGTTTCTTTTAATTTAGATAATAATTAAAATGTTTGTAATTAACAAATAAATTCTAACCTCAACATAATAGTACTATTTTCAGGCAAATAAATTATTGATATTTAAGTAAAATCAAAAATGCAATTTCGATATATCATGCAGATAGTGAAATATTACAATTACTCACATTTTTCGGCATGGGATTCTCGTACGGTGGAATTGAAGCTCCATTCTTATAAACGATGAAATTTGCTTCATTAAATGATGGTAAATCTATAACAATTATTTAATTTCACTCACATTTATTTAAACACTTTGATTTATTATAAAGTTCACTAAAATTTACAAAATTTGTTAAATTTACATGATACATTAATATAATGAAACGTCAAACTGGCAAATATGTCAAATTGTTTAAACTTTCATTGCTACCAACCTAACTTTATTTATTGGAAACGTTTAGGGAGAACTGTCCTGGCCAATCAAAATTAATTTTAGTAGTTACTTATTTATTTCTGCATTCTCATTTGTTGAAATTAACTCGTATATCGTAATATTTTTTGTTGAAAAGAGTAAGAGAGATGGCGTGTATAGATTAGGTATAGCGCTATCTCTAACATCCTAAATATACAATACTGTTTTGAGAGAAATGGAAATTTACCGAACCCTCGTTTCATCTCTTTCTCTATGAGTATATCTCAATAATGGTTAAATATATTTATATCGGTTTGTTTACATAGGGACATCCGCCATTTTCAAAACCCATCGCGTTCCACCGAGTGAAAGTGTTTACTTTTTTGTATGTTTGTTTGAATTTGAAAACTTGAAAATTTTGTTCGTTGTGGTGCGCAAGGAACCAATTTTGAGTTTTAAATACAAGATGGCGGATGAGATTTGATTATGAACCGATTCTGTTCAAAATTGGTTTTTGGAGTCGGAAATTATGCATTTTTGTCAAAATTCATGAAATCAAGATGGTGACTCCAATATGGCGGACGATATTTGATTATTTACAGGTTCTATTCAAAATTGGTATTTTGGGGGTTTTTGGGGTTGGAGATAATGAACTTTTTGTCAAAATTCATAAAATCAAGATGGCGATTCCAATATGGCGGACGATATTTATGATTATTGACAGATTCCATTCAAAATTGGCATGTAGGGGATTTTGGAGTCGTAGATTACGAATTTGGAATCAAAATTCATAAAATCAAGATGGTGACTCCAATATGGCGGACGATATTTATCATTATTTACAGATTCTATTAAAAATTGGTATGTGATGATTTTTGGGGTCCGAGATTACGAATTCTTTATCAAAATTCGAAAAATCAAGATGGCGACTCCAATATGGCGGGCGATATTTATGATTATGGACAGATTCCATTCAAACTTGGCATGTAAGGATTTTTGGAGTCCGAGTTTATGAATTTTTTGTCAAAATTCAGAAATTCAAGATAGCGCCTCCAAGATGGCGGACGAGATACATAGGCTAGAACAAGAGGTCGTTTTAGCTAGTTCTAAAATATTAATGAATAACTAACTTACTTAATAGATTTCAAGACCTACTTTCTCAAATTTTGAGTTAAATATACAGGGTGTTGTTTAAATTTCAGAAGATGAGTTAATTTCCGGTTAAACCGGAATTAATTTAATATATATTTTTTTGTATACTTTTGTCAGTAAACTGTATAAGATCCCTTTTGTAAGTGAAAAATTATGTAATTTTTTATATTTCTCATACCACTCAAAAACCATAAACCTTTTAAATCACTCAAAATTGTGAATAAATGTCAAGCGCGACATACCAAACTGCGCCAATTATTATTCCAGAGGGAGAAAATCATACCCAAAAGGGAAAGGGCGAAACGGATAGTCTTAAATAGCTTTTTTAATTAGAGTTATAATAAGGCCCAGGATATTTCAACTGGAAAATTTAACTAATATTCTAAAGTAACTTTAGCTAAATTGTTTTAAGATTATTTCGAGCATAATTGACTGCAACTAGAATTAAAATTAATATCAATAGAAATTGCTAGAAAAAAAAAACAGTAACCTACCGAGCATTTACAATGATAACATTGACATGACAGCTGACAATGACAGTTAATGACAATTGACAATTAATGGCAACTGACAAGTGACGTTGATGTGACAGCTGACAATATGACAATTAATGACAACTGACAAGTGACGTTTATGTGACAGCTGACAATATGACAGTTAATGACAACTGACGTTGACATGACAGCTGACAATATGACAGTCAATGACAACTGAAAAAATAAAATATATACTTTTTTAATACGATTAAGTAGAGGCTGATAAAAAATTAGTACCCTTTTTTTAAAATAATATTTATAGAATTTAAAAGTTAAGTAAAAACCATATGAAATAAAAACAACCTTTATTGGTAGTAAAATAAAAAATCATCCTTAAATTTGTCCGCACATAAAGCAAGTAGGTTGGTATAACTTTTCTGTTTACCACTGATATCAGAAAAACAAGTGGTGGCAGTGTTTATAGTAGAACAGGGAGAATTTTATCGTTATGTAAGCTGTGACATAGTCGAAATATTCACGTGATGTAGCTGATTTCCATTTTACAAATCTGCACTGTGCTCACAACTTATTGTACAGTGTCGTGCGCTAAATCGTTTACCCAAGGGAGAAATTTACTCGAATATTTTATTAATTCGAATGTTTTGCAGCAAAACGGTGATTTCATTATATATTTAGTTTAGAATAAATATTTGATGCGCAGTAGCAACGACAAAAGGATACTAATGTCTATTTCCATTACTATTGGTCTCATGAGATTTGAAATGAGATATAGATTTAATATTTAAATAAATAACATACGTAGTAGCAATAGTTTAAGAATATTCGTTGTTATTAAAATGTTAATTAATTTTTTATCAAGTGATAAGAAATGTATAAACAGAAAACTCATTTGGTACAATTTATTAACTTACTTCAGAGATGTAAGTTATTGAGGTCATCCTGGTAG
This sequence comes from Neocrepidodera transversa, assembly GCA_963243735.1. Lineage (NCBI taxonomy): Eukaryota > Metazoa > Arthropoda > Insecta > Coleoptera > Chrysomelidae > Neocrepidodera > Neocrepidodera transversa. Next base: position 788,937 of record OY725346.1, on the reverse strand, counting down.
TGTGTTAGTGTGTCTGTTTCAGAGATGGACCCATTTGGTTCAAACTTGGTAGGGTTAGATATGACGGTTGAATTTAAATTTGAGCCCTGTAGGTCAAAGTGTACCGTAGATATGGGGCTCATAAGATCACATGCATTTGAAATGAATTTTGTTTTCTCTTACTTGGAAATAGGAAAAAATAGGGAAAATAGGGAAAAATTAGAAAAAGTAAGGAAAAACAAGAAAAATAGGGAAATTAGAAAAAATAGGAAATATACATAAAAATGGGAAAAATAGGAAAAAATAGGGAAAAGTAGGGGAAACGGGCAAAATAAGGAAAAACAGGAAAAAATGGTGCAAAAGGTAAAAAAATGGGGAAAAATAGTGAAAAACGGAAAAAAATAGGAAAAAGTAGGAGAAAGGAACAAAAGAGAAAATAAGAAAAAATAAGGAACAATTGGGAAAAATTGAGAAAAATAGGTAAAAACGGAAAAAATAAAGTAAAATAGGGAAAATAGAGGAAAATAAGGCAATGTAACGAAAAAGTAGGAAAAAAACATGGAAAAATAGGTAACACAGGGAAAATAGTGAAAAATCATAAAAAATTGTAAAAAACCGTAAAAAAAACATAAAACCATAAAAAATAGTGAAATATCATAAAAATTATAAAAAATTAGATAAAAATAAGAAAAAATTAGATAAAAATAAGAAAAAAATAGATAAAAAATTAGTAAAAATTGGGAAATATATGGGAAATAGAGAAAGATTAAGTAAAATAGGGAAAAATAGATAATGATAAAGAAAAATAAAGAAAATAAGAAAAAAAGGAAAAATGGGGAAAAGCAGGATAAAACAGAAAAAATGAGGAAAAGTAGGAAAAATATAGAAAAATGTTAAAAATCGGAATAAATCGTAATAATCATTAAAAAAATTTAGAAAAATATTAAAAAAATTGTAAAAACCTTAAAAAATCGTAAAGAATAGAAAAAAGAATGTAAAAAATCGTAAAAACATTGAAAGATCGTAAAAAATGTAAAAAAATCGTATGAAACTTTAAAATATTGTAAAAAATCGTAGAAAATTGTAAAAACTTGTAAAAAATCATAAACAATCGTAAAAACCCTAAAAAATCATAAAAAATTAGTGGAAAATTAGTAAAAAAAATTGTAAAAAACAAAGATCGTAAAAAATCTTAAAAATTGTAAAAAAATCATAAAAAATTGTAAAAAAACCCGAAAAATCGTAAAAATCTTTAAACCTCGTAAAGAATAGAAAAAAATGTTTAAATCGTAAAAAATTGTACATTATTGTAAAAAATTGTAAAAAAATTGTAAAAAAATTGTAAAAAAATTGTAAAAAAAATGTAAAAAAATTATAAAAAGTAAAAAATCGTAAAAGATCATAAACATTCGTAAAATATCCTAAAAAATCGTAAAAAATTAGTGGAAAATTAGTAAAAAAATTGTAAAAAATCTTAAAAAGTCGTAAAAACTTAAAGATCGTAAAAAATTGTAAAAAAAATCGTAAAAAAACGTAAACAACTTGAAAAAAAAATTTAAAAATGGGTAAAAAATCGTAAAAAACCTTTAACGATAGAAAAAAAATGTTAAAAATCGTAAAAACTTAAAAGATCGTAAAAAATGTAAAAAATCATATGAAACTAAAAATTGTAAACAAATATAAAAGATCGTAAAAAATAGTAAACAATTCGTAAAAAATTGTAAAATATAAGAAATTGTAAAAAATTGTAAAAAAGAAAAAAATCGTAAAAAAACGTAAAAGACCATAAAAAATCGTAAAAAATTAGTGGAAATTTAATAAAAAATTGTAAAAATTTGTAAAGTCGTAAAAACTTAAAGATCGTAAAAAATTGTAAAAAACAAAATTCCCAAAAAAAATCATAGAGATCGCAAAAAATATTAAAAAATTATAAAAAATTTGGAATATCGTAAAAAATCGTAAAAAAAACGTAAAAACTTTAAATAATAAAAAAGAAATAGTGGAAAATTAGTAAAAAAATTGTAAAAAATCGTAAAAAATTGTAAAAATACTCAAAAACAATCGTAAAAACCGTTAAAACCCCAAAAATTATTAAAAAACTGAAAAAAAATCGGGAAAACCCGTAAAAAATCGTAAAAAAAAAACGTAAAAAATCATAAAAATCGTAAAAACCCTAAAAAAATCAAAAGTCGTAAAAAACGTATAGGACGTCTAAAAGATATAAAAGACATAAGAAATTATATATACTTATATTTTTTTGAGTGTTTTTTGGAATTTGGTCTCTATTGAAAATATAACATTTTCTAATCTATAAAAAAAAACAAATAATTAATAAATATAACCACAAAAATAATAAAAATTTGTGGAACGTCACATTATTAATATTTTAACTCAATATTAATTGAAAAACGCATATTGATGATTTTTTCATTAAAAATTATCAAAACATAAAATTTTCTTTATATTATACTGTTCCATATCTCCCCCTTATTCGACGACAATGAGTTGCACCTTCTGTCGGGATACATGTGCTGACGTCACAATCCTGGAGCGTAACCATGGATACCATCTAGGGATGTAACAATCCATCTTGTTACTTCCATGTCTGGCTCTCTGTTGCCTCAAAATTTATTTTTGTTATTTTATCTCGCTCCATCTACGGTTCGTCTAAATGTTGTGTCGCTCTCGCTTTTCTGTTCAATCTATAATTTGTTTCCAGTTCCGGCGGACCTTGTGCTCTTGTTATTATAAATAGATTACCATTAAAATGTAATTTAATTGTGAATTATTTATTATTATTATGGTAGTATTTTTTTTTTCTTGATTGACAGATCAATTAATAATTGCAGTGAGTAGCATAATTTTTTTCTTCCTTTTTTATTAAATTTCGTTTTCCCCAAGGAACAAAAAAATTTCGACACTATTAAAAAAAATTCTCGATACAGCTTTTAGCTGGCTTTTTATCATTTCTTTTTTAAGAATTATTATCGTTTCGACATGAGATATTACAATAAAATGAGATATTTGACGCTAAATCGTTTTAGAAATCCTGGCAACACATTTAGATCCGCTCGTCGACTATACGATTCCATTCAATTCTCGAATTTCGAATATAAATCAACTCTTAATGCCCTCAGAGACAAAAGAAAAGCCTCGCCGGGTGTCTTTTTGTTACGTTCCAGATTGATCGACCTCCTTTGTTTTTTTTTTTTAAAGGGCGAAACATTTTATTCTATCGGTTATCCCGAAATAAATCGTAAATAAAATAAAAATCGAAACAAAAATAAAAAATGAATAGTCAGAGATGATTTTGACATTTGTTAAGGTCATGACAAGGTCACGATCAAGTTCAAGCTCAAAATCAATGTCAAAGTCAATGTCAAGATCAATGTCCAAGGTCAAAGTCACTCATACACTACTACTTGTATATAATGGACCAAAGGAAGAGGGTGACCTTGGCTTTTGACATTGACCTTTGTCCTCTGGCCTCATAACAAGGTCACGATAAAGTTTCAAGGTCAAAGTCAATCTTCCCCTATGGCCCAGCACCGGCTGTCATACACTACTAGTAGTGCATTATAGCCGATGCTGAATCAGAAGAAGAGTGACCTTGGTGTTTGACATTGACTTTTGTTACCTGGTCTCATGACAAGGTCACGATCAAATTCAAGGTCAAAGTCAATGTTTATATCAATGTCAAATCAAAACCGAAGGTCAAAGTCACTCTTCACCTATGATCCAGCAACGGCTCACATACACTACTACTATATAATAGCCAATGCTGGACCAGATGGAGAGGGTGACCTTGGCTTTTGACGTTGACATTTGTCCACTGGCTTCATGACAAGGTCACGGTCAATTTAAAGGTCGAGTTTAAGATTAAAATCGATATCAAGATCAATTGGGAAAAAAATTATTAAATACCTTGAAAACAAAACATTAAAAAATGTAAAAAGTCCAAAAAAATTCACTAAAAATCACAAAAAAAAAACTAAAAAGAAGACGCAAAAAACGCAAGGAATCGAACATCGCAAAGAATCCAAAAAAATGCAAAAAATCCAAAAAAAAAATTAACAAAATCAGAGAAATAAGAAAAAATTAGAAAACAAAAACAAAAAAACAGTACAATGAATAAAAACCTCAAAAAAAATAAAAAACAAAAAAAATCAAAAAAACAATATCTTTTTTCTCTCTATAAAATAATTATAAATGATATAAACAAAAAATTATAAATAAGAAAAAATCCATATTGTAAAAAGAGACAATAGAATAAGACAAAGAGAGGGAAGGTCGCTTGGAGGGGGCATAACGCTTTTTCCTTACGTGACGCTTTCTTTCAATTAACTCCGGGTTAAGGAACTTCGTTCAAAACAGTGTATGGACTGCTTTAATTAAAATCTAAAGCGATCCATATACTACGATTTTTTTAATTTATATTTTACAACAAAATGAAAATTATTGTTATTTTTTATTTGTATTTAGCCACTTTCAATAAAACTAAAAATCGAATCAAACAATAAAAATAAAAAATTAATAATTTTATTGAAAGTGTCACTATTTTTTTACCGATATTTTAAATAATTTATTTTTTTATGAAAACAAAAAATAGTGTATGGTCTACTTTAATTAAAATATAAAGCGGTCCATATACTACAACTTTAAAAATTTATATTATTCAAAAAAAAATCATTCTTATTTTTTAGTAAAATAAATAAAAATAAAACAATAAAAATAAAAAAATAACAATCTCGTTGAAACTATTTTAAAATTTGTATTTTGTAAAAAAATCTTAAGTAATTCTTTTTCATTCATATTTAAAAAATCGAAGAAAAAAAACACAAAAATCGCAATAATAAAAAAATGCAAAAACCCCAGAAAGAAATATAAAAAACAGAACACTGAGAAAAAATTGAAAAAAATCAGCAAAATGGGAAAAAAACGAGGAAAAATTATACGAGTCGAAAAAATCGGAAAAATCAGAAAAAAAATAGAAAATATTGAAAAAAAATCAGATTATATTGGGAAAAAAATGAAAAATAAAATTATAAAATTCGTAGAAAACAAAAAATGCAAAAAAAAATCCGAAAAAATCAACTAAAAATTGCAAAAAAATGAAAAACAATAAATCGAATATCGTAAAAAATCGAAAAATAAATGCAAAAAATCCAAAAGAAATGGAAAAAATCAGAGAAATAAGAAAAAATTACAAAACAAAAGAAAAAAACAGTACAATGAAGAAAACCCGAAAAAAAAATAGAAAAAAATTTCAAAAAACTCTCTTTATCTCTAATAAAATAATTATATAAATGATATAAACAAAAAATCAAAAAAAAAAAACGGAAAAATCAGAGAAAAAAATTGAAAATATTGGAAAAAAATTGAAAGAAAAATCAAATTATATTGGGAAAAATATAAAAAATAAAATTATAAAATTCGGAGAAAACAAAAAAATTTAAAAAAATGTAAAAAAAATCCAAAAAAAAACTATAATTCGCAAAAATCCGAAAAAGACGAAGCAAAAAAAGCAAGAAATCGAATATCGCAAAAAAATCGAAAAAAAATGCAAAAAAATGGCAAAAAATCATAAGAAAAAATTACAAAACAAAAGAAAAAACAGTACAATGAAGAAAAACCGAAAAAAAAAACAGAAAAAAAAACTCTCTTTATCTCTATATAAAATAGTGGATGGTCTACTTTAATTAAAATCTAAAGTGGTCCATATACTACAATTTTTAAATTTTATATTTTACCAAAAAAAACATAAATAATTCTTCTTTTTTATTTGTATTTAGCCGCTTTTAGTAAAAAAAATTGAAACAATAAAAATAAAAAATTAATAATTTTACTGAAAATGTCACATGAAAATATTTTAATTATAATTTTTTTGAAAACAAAAGATAGTGCATGGTTTACTTTAATTAAATTCTAAAGCGGACCGTATACGGTAAATATATTATTTTTAAAAGAACCATACGATGTTTTAATTAAAATCTAAAGCAGGACCGTACACTACTAACTATTAAAATTAATTTTTGCAATTAGATTTTTCCAAAAGAAAATATTTAGTCACCGACGAAGAAAAATAATTATAATTATATAATCAAATTTCTTTATAATAAACAAAAATTTTCCCAACTTGACAACATTGCTTCTCTCTCCCGGGCCATTATTATTATCTGGAAAGAAGAAACATACGTTCGGCCACTTTCGGGTCGTGTCGATCGATACAGATCGGAAACGAGGATGGAACCAGGAAATTAAAATATTTGCGAATCGAGAAGAGAATTCAGAAGTGGGATTGAGAATTTTCGCGATCGCGACCGGGATCGAAATTTTCAAGAGAGAGTTGGATTATGATTTTCCCTTCGGTCTAAAATTAAATCCATGTTAATTTTCGTTTCGCTTTTAGGGTCACAAACAATTTCAGATTTACATTATTAAGTTGTTGTAGAGTTAAATATTTTCAAGATATCTTATTTAGGGTTAAGGATAAACATAAATTATACAAAAATTTTTAATTAAAAAAATTTAAAATGTTAAACTAGGGATATTTAAAATGATTATTTAAATAGAATATAGTGCAGTTTACTATCTCCCATTAATAAAAAGTATACCTATAATAGGCAGGGAGAGTATTATTACCATTATTATTATTATTATTATTATAAATATTATTATATATTTTTACAAATTTTTTCCTTATTTTTCTTTATTTTTTCCTATTTTTCACCGTTTTGCCTCATTTTGAACTATTTTTTCCTATTTTTCTCTATTTGTCCCTCCTCTTATTCCTTATTTTTCCATATTTTTCCTATTTCTTCTTTTTTTCTTGTTTATCATTATTTTTTACCTCTCGCCCTTCAGATAAGAGAGGTATAGGAATCATGCTAAAAATGGGGTAGTGAGTTTTCAATGGATAAACACGTTTTGGGGTCCCTAGAATACGATTTTAATATTTTCGCGATGATGTCTGTGTGTGTGTGTGTTAGTGTGTGGGTCTTGGGTATCTTGCGAGGTAAATCGTCCACTACTCATCGAAGCTGTGAGGTCTTTTTTTGTTACGAGGTCCAAAATTTGGACCTCACAAGAAACGAACCTTACAGCAGTATTCTACGTAATGCGGTGATTATTTCTATACCTACAACAACTGTATTTTAAAATTACCCCATAACCACCCTCTGTGGTTTTTTTCTAGTTCACGGTATTTACGACTGGGGGCGTAGGAACCACACGTACTCCAACATTAAATATTTTTATGAGGTCTGCTGTTATACACACCAAGACCTCGGAGAGTCTCCTGAAAGTGCCCTACTAATACAATGTGTATTTAAAGGCCCTCTTACGATCTCGGAACTACGGAGTACTGTGTATAGAGCACCCCTTTAAATGGCAAATGACATTCCGTCTTTGCTGAATTTTGCATATGTTAAAGATCTCGATGTCTTAAGTAAAAGCTTCCATGCACTAACAAAAAATAATGATAAGTTTCTGAGATACAGGATGTTGAAAAATCGATTTTTCATAATTTTAAGATTTTAATAAATTGCAATAACTCGCATATGTTTGAATTAATAATCAATTACCAACAAATTTTGTTTAGAGTACGTATATGAGAGTTTGAAAATATATAAACAAGAATTTTAAATTGCTACTGTACAGGGTGAGTTGTGTTGAAAATAAAAGAGACAATTTGAACGGTGTAAAATATTGTATAGTTTTATTAATAAGAATCGAAAAGAAACTAAACTTTATGATTGTAATGTGTTGGTTAAGGAGTATTAAAAAAAAATAAAAAATGCGTTTATACAGGGTAAGTCAAAAAGTTGGATCGATGGTTGTCGAACTTTTTTAATATACCCCGTATTTTGTGATACCTAAAGAACAACTGCAAAATACCATTTCCAAAAATGTATTATACATATATCCTTTACAGTGTATACAGAAAGATATAAAAGGTAGAACTTAGCGAAAAAATGCTAATTTAAAAAAATACTGGGTCTAACAAAAAATCGACGGTCAAATTGTCTTTTTTTACTATACATTTGCAAAAAGTGGTCTAAAACAAATGAAATTTTATATGCATATTTAGGGTAGCAAAGTATATATTTTGGTATTAATCGGACAACTGAAAGGGTGTCGTGTCATTTCGTACTGTCCCATTTCGTACTGTCCAAAAATATGAACAGTTGCATTTGGTACCGCATTACCCTTCCTTATACCTGCCAAAGATTTTTTGGGATTTTCCAAATGTAATCCATATTTTGGATAATCCCATATGATAAAAATACAAAATATAAGTTGGCAAAATAGAGATATGTAAATTTAATTTGGAATCTAATTCCATTCCTTAGAGAAAAACACCGAACCACCAACAGTTTAGAAGCATGGCATAGTAAATTGAACAGAGCAATTGGCAAATATAATCCTAATTTACTGGAATTTGTCCAGTCATTGAGAGAAAATTCCATACATGCCGGTTTTCTTAAACAACGGGCTGATTTGCATTTGACTCCTTCAAAAAGAAGAAAGATGTACAAGCACAGCCAATAAATCCAATATTATCTATAGTATAATGTTATTAATAGTTTTATTACATTCGATCGTATTTGAACGGTCCTATTGGTCGTTTATATCAGTAAGGTTCTAATTATGTTTATTCTGTTCGTTAATCGGCCTTGTATGTAGCAGGCACGAGCTGAATAAACAAAAAAGACTGTTTTTTATTTAGTTCATAATTACGAGGGGGTTGTAAATAGGGAATTATATATTTGTATTAATACTTTTAAGGGGTTTTATTATTCTTTAAATGTATTATCAAGTTTACGGTGACTGGTAGTATCGCATGAACGAGGTACTCATCTTCTTTTCTAACGGATTTATTAGTGGTACAAGAATTTTGACTGCGCAATAGTGGAAACTGTCAGTGATTTTGTAGAAAGAAGAAAATCTGTTGGAGCGTGCTTGGAAAAATTACAGTATTTTGTAAAATTTGATTAAAATTTATACGTATTTCTGTAGGTATACCGGGTGGCCACGAGTCAACGTACGCCTCCAATAGTTTGGTTATTTTTGCATTTAAAAATTAGGTTTTTTTACACAATAATTAGACAATAATGAGCTACTTTTAGCTTAACAAGAATAAAAATGTAACTTCCGATTATACAGGAAGTGACATCAACTTTTTTTGTTAAATGGAATTACTATATTTTTTATAGTTTCTCTTATTAAGTATAAATTTCTAAGTGCAACAGTTTTCTCAGATTTAAAAAATTCCGAAAAATAAGCGAGACACAAACAATTTTTTTATTTATTTAAAATGGCCGCAGATAAACTCGATGTAAGAAAATTACTAAATGGGCTATGGAAATTATTAGTAAGATTAGGTTATTGTCTGTATAAAAAGAATAGCACAGTTCCATTAAAAAAATCGATACTACCCCTACGGAAATGAAAATGAAAATTAAATTCCGTATTTTGAAAAAATAACCTATCAGTAATTCAAAGAACTATTTTATTCTCTATACAGACGAGTCTACAACCTTACTAATAATTTCCATAGCCTCGTTAGTAATTTTCTTACAACGCATTTATCTGACGCGGCAATAAATAAAAAATTTGTTTGTATCTCACTTATTTTTCGGAATTTTTTAAATCTAAGAAAACTGTTGCACTTAGAAATGTATGCTTAATGAGAAACCATCAAAAAATTAGGTATAATCATTCCATTTAAGAAATAAAGTTGATGTCACTTCCGGTTCAACCGGAAATGATATTTTTATTCCTGTTAGTCTAAAACTAGCCCATTATTGTCTAATTGATGTGTGAAGACAATCTAATTTTTAAATTCAAAAACAACCAAAATATTTGGGGCTAACATTGACTCGTGACCACCCCGTATATTTATGTAAATACATTTATTAATTACTCTTAAGATTGTTTTTTTATTGTAATAAACATATTTCTTACAAAATGATGTATTCTTTATAAAATCAATACATAAATTTTCGACAAAAAATATATGTACCTAGAGGTATTTGAAATAATAATAATACGCGGTACGAAATGAAACTAGCCACAGGTATACATTTGGGATGCGGTACGAAGTGGCAAATTTAAAGGTAGCGGTACGACATGACACGGTACGAAATGGGCATAAGCCACTGAAAGTGACAGTTGCTATAAGTGATGACGTCATTACTAAACAAGATGGCAATAAAGTTTTACACATATATTTTGTATAGAATTTAGTTTAATTTCACAACTTTTTAAACTTTTGCCATTGTTGCCAGATTTATCAAGTAATTTTTTTCAAATTTTTTTAAATTGCTAAAATTACGTGTTTTAAAGAAAAATTACAGATTAACAAACTTGTAAAACAAAATTTTTTGCATATTTTATTGTAACTCTTTTTTTGCTAGAAGTGGTGAAAAAATTATGTATAGACTTTTGTACCTTTTTTTAGATTTTGAGTCCAAATTATGCATTTTAATGAAAAATTAATGGATACTAAAGTTGTAGAACATAAAATTTCCTACAAATTTTGTCTTCATTTTAGGTAGATTTCCATATATGGAATCTACCTATTGTAATTGATTCAACTGCGGGACCTAGACTCGGGAATAGGGGCGCTACGCCGTTTATGACCTGGAGAACAAGAATCAGCAAAGAAAAAAAAATTACCGGTATATACCTATATATATGTATGTATGTATGTGTAGACATTCCGTTCCGGCACGATAGAGGTCGCAATTTTTTTCCAATCGACACCAAATTTGGTAAAAAAATTCTTTGGGGGAGTAATTCATTGCGTATTGCAAATGGGCATTCTACCTCTAAGGTAGTGAAAACTGGAGGGGGTTGAAATTTGAAAAAAATCATATCTCCGCCATTTTGAAAAATATTGAAACATGTCATCAAGCTTTTTTTATGTCCCAATTTTTATAAAATTAATTTGTCTGAAACTTTTTTTCATCCGACACACGGGGGTGGAATTGGAGGGGGTTGAAATTTGAAAAAAATTCATATCCGCCATTTTGAAAAATATTGAAACATGTCATTAAGCTTTTTTATGTTCTAATTATTATAAAATTAATTTATACAAAATTTTTTTCATCCGACCCACGGGGGTGGAACTGAAAGGGGTTGAAATTTCAAAAAATTCATATCTCCGCCATTTTGAAAAATATTGAAACATGTCATTAAGCTTTTTTTATGTTCTAATTCTTATAAAATTAATTTGTCTGAAACTTTTTTTCGTCCAACCCACGGGGGTGGAACTGGAGGGGGTGAAGGATAAAAAAGTCTCAAATTTAGACAACAGAAATCTACCTTCACCTGTCGACCCTACCGACAGGATTTTTTTTTTCTAATTCCGCTAGTGTGCATTTAAATTTTTTAATGATTTTTATCTCAGCTAAATTTTATTTTTACAAATTTAAAAAAATATCATTAAATTTGTAATGAAAAACTTTAAAATTATAAATTTTTTCTAATTTTTATGACAAAAATTGGAATTTTTAAAAAATTGTTCAAAAAAATTGATATTTTTATTTTTATATTTTCGTTTTATCAAAGAGTATAAAAGAAATGAACAAAGTTAATAGATTATCCGAAAGAGATCAAAAAGTACTATATGTGCGAATTATTTCATAATTTTAAAATAATATTTGTAGAAGTTATAGCGAAAAATGAAAAAAGTTAGATAAGTTCAAAAGCTGTGATTAATTTTTGACCGAAAATTAGATTTTTTAGTCGAACTTTATTTTGTTGCAGAGAAAAACTAAAAAAAAAGATCTACTTTTCACAATTTTTCTCCAATTTCCCTATTTTTCTCTGTTTTGGCCTTTTTTTTCCATTTTTCCTAATTTTTCACTATTTTTCTATTTTTAATGAAAAAATTGATATATTTTTAACTAACTTTATTAATTCATCTTGATCCAGAAAACCTGGAAAAAGGTCTGTTTCTCATTTTGCATAAAATGAAATGAAATATTAATTATTTATTGATTTTAAAATTATTCAAAAAAGTGTTTTTAATTTTTTTATAGTAAATACTAATTTAAAAAAATAACATTATTTTTAGATTTTGTGCCAAGAATATGCATTTGTATGAAAAATTACAGTAAATAAAAATTGTAGAACATAAAATTTCCTACAAATTTTGTCTTTAACATTTTTTATAATTCCGCGTAATTGTGAAAAAAAAATATATAGACTTTCGCTCCCATTTTTTTTTTAGAGAAAATTGAAAATATCATTTTAATAATGAAACAGGCAAAATTAAAAAAGTTCCTTTATCAGAAGAATAATTGATTATCAATTACTTTACTAGGAATGTTCGGAAAGTTAGGTGGGATTACCCCTCTTTATTTATTTAATTATAGGATTTAAAAATATAAACCAAATAAAAGTTTAGTACAGAGGAATTATTTGGTATTCGTAATAACAATTATTTATTAAAAAAAAAACGTTTTCCCGAAGTTCGTACCCTTCAATTTGTTTTCGGTTAGGACGCCAAAAACCCTAGAACCGGCCCGGAGTTTGAGATAAACCGAGTTTTAAAACGCAATGCAATACATAAAAAATATGTAGTCATCTAACATTTTGACACACACTTGTCCACCATTAAAACATTTTGAGAGGTTTTTCTCTGTCTTTTAAATTAACCTTGGGAGAATCTTTTTGCTTTTTATCGAATATGGGTAGAGTGTGTTTAACCATCCTTTGCCGTTGCGTCATACATTATCCATCTATATCTCTCCATCATGAAATGGATGAGACGGAATTATGACGTCATTGACGTATTTCTCACTAATTTTTGAAAAGACATCGTGTATTAATTATTTTGACTGTTTTTTTCAATTTATTAGTTTAAGAGCAAGCAGAGCTGGATTTAAATCGGTTATGTAACGGATCTTTATTTTTTATTTTTTTTTTATTTGTTAGTTTTAAAATTTATAAAAATTATAGTTTCCAAAAATTTTTATAGTTTTTTATTTACTTATGTCCCATTTAAGCAGCGACGGCCCGAAAGGGGCGAACCCGTGCGCCGCACTTTGACTCCAAGTGTATAAAGATTTTAAAGGTAACGGAAGGTTACTTAGTGGTGTGTAGAGGGTTATTTGTTATAATTTGACCACCCAATTATTTCTATTATGCTTACAGATACAAAAAAAAGTTTTATATAAAATTAAGATTCGGATAGCGCTTTTTTTGTCATAACCACAATATATACTTTTATAGGTCTAGTTTTTATACAAAGAGGTGACTGGGTGACAGTGCCTGTCAATAAAATTCAACAATTAAAGCATTATAATATTAATTCATTATGAAATGCAAACCGATATCATACTTTCACAAATTATAAACAAATTAAATCAATTGCTCAAAATGACCGCCGTTAGTTTCAATACAAATTTCATGCCTTCTTAAATTTTCTATACTGTTTGAAATTACAATTTCAGCTTCAATTTATAAAATGTTTTGGTTAATTCCTATTAACTTTCTTCGCACTTCACATAAAAAAAAAAATTTAATTTTTAATTTTGTATTGTCACTAATTGTATATTTTACTAATTTTAGTTGTCCTGAAGATGGCCATCTTATGGCTAAAAGCGCTTGACATTCAATTATGTTTCAACTTGATTTGAAAGATATATATCTTTCTTTCTTGATTACACATGAACTTCAAATACGAATTTTATATTTTATTCTTCTGTATAAGGATTGCCGAAGTCGAATTTAGCAATTTGATGGTATGAAAGCACGCCACAGAAAAGTATGCATGGGGCGCAATTCTAGCTGGGGTCGGCTCTGCATATACGCATCGCGGCGCGACGCAGCCTAGGGCGATGTCTAGCATAGGACAACACACATAAGAACAACTAAAAATATACCCGGTCAAGCATTGCTAAGGTTCAATCGTTTTATACAAGGTCTTCATTTCTAAACTTGACAGACTAATAATAACAACTTCTCATTTTACGTTTTAAGTAAAAACAAAAACAAGTAAAATTTTATATCAAAAGTGATATTTTTTAACTCTGTAACTAACTACTGTCAAATATTATCCCTCTTTCTCCACCTCTTTCCACCTTATAATTTATGTATGAAATATATGTAGCAAGTGTGGGACATTTTTGAAAAGGTAATTTAGTCGGGAATTCAGCAGTAGGTACCAATTAGGTTGTACAAAATTCTGTTTTTAGCGCTCTCTTAAGGGAAAAATATTCATTACCTAATTCAAATTATGAAACCTCATTTCAAAGCTATTTTTATTAGTAATTTAATGAATAAGGTTATCCTGGAATCATATTTAATAAGTAAAATCAATTAAAAAGCTAAAATGTGATACTATTCGCCTGTTTTGTTTATTAGTTGATTTTACTTATTAAATGTGATTTCAGGATTATATCACTCATAATGTAATAATGTCCTATACTGTTATTTGATCAATATTCGATAATCAACCACCATGTAGTGACTATACTGATAATTTTTTACTAACTATAGTAACCAATGAAATTACTTAATTTAGTGTCATGCGTCAAATTTCATCCAATCAGCTATGGATTACAGCAATAACACCCTACATGTGGTGTTTTCAGTTTGGTGTTTTCGACAAGTCGTTTTTGATTAATAATTAATCAAACGTCAAACTGACAACTAGTTTAAAAATGTCAATAAGATTTGGTAATGCATCTGACGATGCAATTAATGATATTATATCAAGTAATATACCAAAAAATACAACCAAATCAAAAAAATATATATGGAAAATATTTCTCGAGTTCTGTGCGACCAGAGAATACGAACTGAATGATGAAACGAGTAAATATTAATCGTCAGATTGACAACCAATTTTTTGAAATCTACAAAGTAAAAAATTATCTTATCGAATACCCCTCGGGCCTTAATAAATCCTCAAAATTTTGTCATAGAGAATCCTTCAAGAGTGTTGCTTAAGGATAATAGCCCTCGGCCTTCGGCCTCGAGCTATAATCAAGCAACACGCTTTCAGCATTCTCTATGACAAAATTATCAAGGCCCTAGGTGTATTACTACTGATAATCACACTTGGTACTTTTTAATGTCATTTTTGACATTCATTCCATTATGAATTATTGAACTGTCAAATTTTTAAAATTAATTCGTGATATAATCTAATGAATACAACTCTTGGTACCGAGTCTATCGATAATCTCATAAGTTAATGCACTCAACGTGTTGTCAAATTCTAATTTCACTCGTCCTGCGGACTCGTGAAGTTAATATTTGACAACACGTTTCATGATATAACTTATGCGATTATCGATAGTCACGATACCACTCATTGTATTATATATGATAATCTTTTTTATTGTAGTAAATTATGCTGAATAAAATGAGTCGCTAGCTCTCGTAGTATTAGATTTTTACAATTATTAACTAATACAATTACGAGATTTTTACAATTTTTACGAAAAACAATACGATTTTAGTATTCAAAAAAACATAAAAAAAAATGCCTTTTATCTGCGACCGGGCGGTAAATTCCAGATTATTAATACATTTATCGGTCGTAAAGTGCAACTTTGGCGCCTTTGGACTTCTTTAGCGTCCGTGGGCGATAATGTAAAAAAATAACTATGATTATTTCAATCATCTGCAAAACCATGCATTTCCGAGAATTTGATTGGACTATCACGTCCAATCAGATTGAATAAAATCGATTATTTCATTCACCTGCAAAGCCATACATTTTCGAGAATTTGATTGGACTATCACGTCCAATCAGATTGAATAAAATCGATTATTGCCCTATTGGGAAATATTCATCTAAAATAGTCACTATGCGTAGCTTCAGAGCAGTCTACTACCAAAATATTAAACGTCAAATTTGACATTTAAAATGAATCGGTTCGGGAATATCTCGTTTTCCAATTGATTTACTAACAAAAACGTACTCCTATTTAAAGTCGACAAAATTAACGGTTTAGGAGAGATTTTTAGATCTACACAGAGGAACGCCATCGCTTGTTTCAGTGATAAAACCTCACAACATTATTTAAAAATGTAACACATTTTATTACGTCATAGGACCTCACATGTCCTCGTGAAATTGGATTGGACCTCGGAGCTATGCAATAATGTGGATACCTCACAACACCAGCGGGGTACTGATGGAAAAAAATTTTTTCGAGTGTTTACAGTGTGTATTAGGTTATTCGACAATAAATAGGTAAAATATGGAGTGTTTGAAGATTTATTTCTCTCTAACATTATTTTTGAAGATGGACCTCGTACCATACCTCAGGGAGCAAAGACCTCTCAAGACCCCCGCGCCACGTATAGGTGTGTGTGTGTGTGTGTGTGTTAGTGTGTTAGTGTGTGTGTGTGTGTTTGGATGGATGTTGTAGTAACGATAACTCAAAAACTACTGAATAAAAAAATTTGAAATTTTGCATACGGGATTCTGATACCCTAGATTAGATCTGATTAGATTTTGGTGCCAATCGCACAACCGGAAGTGGCAGTTGCTATGGGTGATGACGCCATTATTATACAAAACGGCAATAAAGTTTTACACATATATTTTGTATACCCTATAGTTTATTTTCATCTCATTAAAATTTTCGAACCTTTTGCCATTGTTGCCAGATTTACAAAAATATAATTTTTTTTCATACTTTTTTGTGTCAACCTGTAAATTTTTGATTCAAAAATGGCGAGAGGTCATGTGTTGGCCACATCAGATTTTTCTATTTGTCCATATTTGTCCCTATTATTATCTATTTTTTCCTATTTTCCTATTAAATACTTTACTTCATATTTCCAAATTCGTGTGTGGAAAAATACATTGTTTTATTTTATTTTACAATTTGTGTATTTTTTTATATTTTTCTCTTTTTTCCCTATTTTTCTTTATTTATCTCTATTTTTCATCATTTCTTCTGATTTGTAACTATTTTCCCTATTTATCCCTATTTTTTTCTATTTTACTATATTTTTCATTATTTTTCCATATTGTTTCCTGTTTTTTATATTTTTCCCTATTTTTCCTAGTTTTGCATAATTTTATCTAAGTTCCCAATTTTTCCTATTTCTTCGCAAGAAATCGAATCAGAGAAATAAGAAAAAATTACAAAACAAAAGAGAAAAACAGTACAATGAAGAAAATACGAAAAAAAAAAAACAAAAAAAAAACAGAATAAAATTAAAAAGAATCTTTATCTCTCTATATAAACAAAAAATTCTAAAAAATCGAAATAATGGAAAAACAAAAAAAAAAACAGGAAGATGAGAAGAAAACGAGAAAAAATTAGAAGAGTCGAAAAAAAATCAGAAGAAAATATAGAAAAATTGGAAAAAATTGAAGGAAAAATCAGCTTATATTGAGAAAAAAATTAAAAATAAAATTATAAAATAAGGAATAAACTAAAAAAACTCGAAAAAATTGTAAAAAAAATGCTAAAAAATAAACTAAAAATAACAAAAAATGAAAAATAAGAGGCAAAAAACGCAAGAAATGGAATATCGCAAAAAATCGAAAAAAAATGCAAAAAATCCCAAAAAAAATGGAAAAAAATTAGAGAAATAAGAAAAAATTTCAAAACAAAAGAGAAAAACAGTACAATGAAGAAAACCCGAAAAAAAATTGAAAAAAACTAAAAAAAAAAACTCTTTTTATCTGTATAAAATAATTATAAATGATATAAACAAAAAATTCTAAAACATCGAAAAAATAGAAAAACAAAAAAACGGGTAAATGGGAAAAAAACGAGGTAAAATTAGACGAGCCGAAAAAATCAGAAAAAATCGGAAAAATCAGAAGAAAATATAGAAAAATTGGAAAAAATTAAAAGAAAAATCACCTTATTTTGGGAAAAAAATGAAACTAAAATACGGAAAAAACCAAAAAATTAAAAGAAAAACCGAAAAAATACACTAAGAATCACAAAAAAAAACGAAAAAGAAGACGCAAAAAAACCGCAAGAACATTATCGCAAAAAATCGAAAAAAATCGCAAAAAAATAGAAAAAATCAGAAAAATAAGAAAAAATTAGAAACAAAAGAAAAAACAGTACAATAAAGAAAAACCGAAAAAAAAAACAGAAAAAAAGCAGAAGAAAACAAATATAATTTTTTTTATCTCGCTATAAAATAATTATAAATGATATAAACAAAAACTTTAAATAAGAGAAAATTCCTATTGTAGAAAGAGACAGAGAGTAAGAAAAAGAGAGGGAAGGTCGCTTGGAGGGGACACTTTCTGTCAATTAACTCCTACCTGCAAGTCGCGTTAAGGAACTTCGTTCTAAGTAGTGTATGGACTGCTTTAATTAAAATCTAATGTGGTCCATAAACTACAACTTTTAAAATTTATATTTTACAAAAAAAAAACGTAAATTATTGTTCTTTTTTTCTATGTATTTAGCCACTATATTTTTCATTATTTCCATATTGTTTCCTGTTTTCTATTTTTTTTATAGTTTTACATAATTTTCTCTAATTTCATAATTTTTCCTATTTCTTCCTATTTTTTTTTGTTTATCGTTATTTTTTCCTGTTTTTCCCTATTATGATCTATTTTTTCCTAATTTCCTATTTCTCCCTATTTTCTAATATTTTCCCAAATTTTTCTCTAATTTCCGGTTTTTCCCCCATTTTTCATTATTTTCTTATATGTTTTCTTAATTTTGCAGTGTTTTTCTCTACCGTTGTCTAATTTCCTCCCTCTATTTTGCAGTGTTTTTCCTTTTTTTCACATTTTTCAATATTTGCCCCTATTTTTTTCTAATTTTTCACTATTTTAACGATATTTTTCCCCATTTTTTCTATTTTTCCTACTTTTTCTGTTTTTTTCCCGTTTTCCATTATTTTTTCCTATTTTACTTTTTTTGTCGCTTATATTATAGATATATTGATTTAATCCACATAAAATGATTTATTTAACAAAAAAAAAAAATTTACAATTTATTTTGCTCTATTAATTCATCACTCAGTATATGTTTGCCCAACCCTCTGTTCACAAAGCACCCTCTATATATCACCCAAAAAAATCCAATTTCCAATTAAAACACGCATCAACAGCAATTTCAATTTGAATTCTTTGATCATAACTATTGATAAGGGAACAGGACAACTGCACTCATTTAACAAATATTTAAATAATAAATAAATATATAGTGATATTTAATATTCATAATAATGTAATATAATATATGTGTAATAAAATAATAGTAATTTAAATAAAATAAAAAAATTAAAATTATAATAATACCGGGTGAATTTTTTTATCGATTTTGATGACGTCACAATAAAAAATGGGTATAATTAATAAAAAAAAAAATGAGAAAAATCACTCATTTGCTAAACGAATTTGAAAAAAATTACATCGTTTGATAGAAGGTCAGTTCTTTAAAATTACAAAAAAATATACCAGGTGTTTTATTAAAAAAAAAAGTCAAAAATCTGTCATTTTTGTTTTAACGTCATCAAAATCGATAGAAAAAATTAAATATATTCAAACAGAAATTATGTTAAAATAAAATATTTTTTTGAAATCCGAATCTTTCTATCCTAAACCATTTGGCAGTTAAAATAGGAGAAAATATAAATGGACACCCGGTATAATACTTCATTTTAGTAAGTATATAGCAAAATTTCTAAATAAAAAAAAAATAAAAGAAAAAAATCATTAAAATAAAATCAACAAAACAGTTAAAATGACATTATGAAATAATAATAATAATAATCTTATATAATGATAAAGAAACATAAGAATATCAATTTTTTTTAACAAGATAGTCCAGTGGTGTACTCAGTTTTTTTATTAAAAAATCGCTAATACAATTTTGCTATTTTCAGCTTTAAAAAAAAATCATGAAAGTTTTAGATTTAAACTAAAGTAAACCATACACTTTTTTTTTCATTAAAAAATTATTTAAAATTATATCTTCAAAAAAAAAAACATCAACGATAGTATCAAATTTTTATTGTGTACTTAAATTTTTTTGATTATAAAGTCAGTGACGTATTCAGTTTTTTTAGCAAAAAAAATCATTAATAAAATTGTAATTATGATTAAAAAATAGATTTTTAGTTTGCACACCCTGTAGAATTAATTTCAAAAAAAATTAATTTTTGGTAATAGTTTCTAAATCTAATAAACTTTACTAAATTATAACAAAGATATTAAAATTGTACAGGATGATTCAAAGAATATGTAAATTATGATTAAAAAATAGTATTTTAGTTTACACACCCTGTAGAATTAATTAGAAAAAAAAATTATTTTGATAATAGTTTTTAAATCAAATAATTGTTACTAAATTATGAGAAACATATTAAAATTGTACCGGATGATTCAAAGAATATGTAAATTATGATTTAAAAAAAAAATTTTAGTTTGCACACCCTGTAGAAAATTTTGTTGGTTATAAAATTTAGTAAATCCAATAATCTATTTCCAATAAATTTTGTTAAAAATATCAAAAATATACAGAATGATAAAAATACTACATCAACAAAATTATTATTAATTTTTTTAAATTACGCACCCTGTATTACTATTTTTTTTATTTTATTATATATTAAAAAAAAATTGTAAAACCTTCTGACTATACTGGAATGTCGTTGCATTGAAATGATTGAATGCGTTGCTTTTCATTAGAGTTTAAAAAGGAGAAAAGCAAACCAGGAATAGAACGGGAACGGAACCCTGGATGACTACAGAACCGGCTCAAAAATATTTTATTGCCCATCGAAACAATATTTTCTTACAAATTAACAATTTTAGATCAAACAGAAAGAACAGAAAGAACAGAAAGAACAGAAAGAACAGAAAGAACAGAAAGAACAGAAAGAACAGAAAGAACAGAAAGAACAGAAAGAACAGAAAGAACAGAAAGAACAGAAAGAACAGAAAGAACAGAAAGAACAGAAAGAACAGAAAGAACAGAAAGAACAGAAAGAACAGAAAGAACAGAAAGAACAGAAAGAACAGAAAGAACAGAAAGAACAGAAAGAACAGAAAGAACAGAAAGAACAGAAAGAACAGAAAGAACAGAAAGAACAGAAAGAACAGAAAGAACAGAAAGAACAGAAAGAACAGAAAGAACAGAAAGAACAGAAAGAACAGAAAGAACAGAAAGAACAGAAAGAACAGAAAGAACAGAAAGAACAGAAAGAACAGAAAGAACAGAAAGAACAGAAAGAACAGAAAGAACAGAAAGAACAGAAAGAACAGAAAGAACAGAAAGAACAGAAAGAACAGAAAGAACAGAAAGAACAGAAAGAACAGAAAGAACAGAAAGAACAGAAAGAACAGAAAGAACAGAAAGAACAGAAAGAACAGAAAGAACAGAAAGAACAGAAAGAACAGAAAGAACAGAAAGAACAGAAAGAACAGAAAGAACAGAAAGAACAGAAAGAACAGAAAGAACAGAAAGAACAGAAAGAACAGAAAGAACAGAAAGAACAGAAAGAACAGAAAGAACAGAAAGAACAGAAAGAACAGAAAGAACAGAAAGAACAGAAAGAACAGAAAGAACAGAAAGAACAGAAAGAACAGAAAGAACAGAAAGAACAGAAAGAACAGAAAGAACAGAAAGAACAGAAAGAACAGAAAGAACAGAAAGAACAGAAAGAACAGAAAGAACAGAAAGAACAGAAAGAACAGAAAGAACAGAAAGAACAGAAAGAACAGAAAGAACAGAAAGAACAGAAAGAACAGAAAGAACAGAAAGAACAGAAAGAACAGAAAGAACAGAAAGAACAGAAAGAACAGAAAGAACAGAAAGAACAGAAAGAACAGAAAGAACAGAAAGAACAGAAAGAACAGAAAGAACAGAAAGAACAGAAAGAACAGAAAGAACAGAAAGAACAGAAAGAACAGAAAGAACAGAAAGAACAGAAAGAACAGAAAGAACAGAAAGAACAGAAAGAACAGAAAGAACAGAAAGAACAGAAAGAACAGAAAGAACAGAAAGAACAGAAAGAACAGAAAGAACAGAAAGAACAGAAAGAACAGAAAGAACAGAAAGAACAGAAAGAACAGAAAGAACAGAAAGAACAGAAAGAACAGAAAGAACAGAAAGAACAGAAAGAACAGAAAGAACAGAAAGAACAGAAAGAACAGAAAGAACAGAAAGAACAGAAAGAACAGAAAGAACAGAAAGAACAGAAAGAACAGAAAGAACAGAAAGAACAGAAAGAACAGAAAGAACAGAAAGAACAGAAAGAACAGAAAGAACAGAAAGAACAGAAAGAACAGAAAGAACAGAAAGAACAGAAAGAACAGAAAGAACAGAAAGAACAGAAAGAACAGAAAGAACAGAAAGAACAGAAAGAACAGAAAGAACAGAAAGAACAGAAAGAACAGAAAGAACAGAAAGAACAGAAAGAACAGAAAGAACAGAAAGAACAGAAAGAACAGAAAGAACAGAAAGAACAGAAAGAACAGAAAGAACAGAAACAACAGAAACAACAGAAACAACAGAAACAACAGAAACAACAGAAACAACAGAAACAACAGAAACAACAGAAACAACAGAAACAACAGAAACAACAGAAACAACAGAAACAACAGAAACAACAGAAACAACAGAAACAACAGAAACAACAGAAACAACAGAAACAACAGAAACAACAGAAACAACAAAAACAACAGAAAGAAAAGAGAAAAAAAAAAGAAAGAAAAAAGAAAAAAACAGTCATTTGTTTTGTCGTTATTTATATGTTATTACTGGATTATTAATTTTCTCTTCTTTATCTGATAAAACTCCCTCGAGTTAAAAAAAGATGCAAGATTTTTCTTTTGTTTATTAAATTTTGATATTTTTATAGGTCAAGATTGTGTATGATTTATTAGGCGTTTGAGTGGCTCCTGTCCTGCACAGAAGGAGGCAGGAGTGACTGGAAAATGGAAACTGGAATGGGTTGCCAGGACGACCAAAACGGATTTTATTCCTGCCCGGAGCACCGATCAAGGTTACCGAGACAACGCACCGTTGCCAAATTTACATAGCTCGTACTTATGCAAAAATTGTATAAACAGAATTTAGATTTTATGATTTTTCTTTAACATTGAGTTTCTGTCTTTTCTATGATGCACATTTTTGTTTTTTTTTTATAAAAATCAATT
Source organism: Neocrepidodera transversa (assembly GCA_963243735.1). Classification (NCBI taxonomy): domain Eukaryota; kingdom Metazoa; phylum Arthropoda; class Insecta; order Coleoptera; family Chrysomelidae; genus Neocrepidodera; species Neocrepidodera transversa. The sequence goes on along the minus strand of OY725346.1, from coordinate 765,833 downwards.
TAAAATTATATAATGAAAATAAAAATGTGATTTTTGATATTTCAATTTTTCTTTTTTTATCTCACATAATTATAGTAAAATTTTTAAATTACATTCAAAAATTATCTTTTTTTTTGTTAATTTAGAGGTTAAAAAAAATTAGAATAAATAAATAAGTGGCAACGTTGAATTTGTCTGGATCTTCGACAGTTAGTGTCCTGGGTGACCAATAAAAAGGGCACCGGGCACCGGGCACCGATCGTAAATAATGCAGTGTGTTTTATCTACAAATAAGGGTTCTTTTATGCTCGTTTATTTATTCGACACATCCTCAATACAAGGTGACCCACTACCGTCATTATTATTATTATTAGCCATAAAATAAAATTTTTATCTAGTAAATTCTAAATTTCTAAAAATAAAAAATTGACCCGTTGAAAAATTTTGCAGTCAGGTTACTTACGTTATTTTTTCATTTTTTAAAATGAAAAAAAAATCTGAAAACCTGAAAACACAGAAATCGACAAAAATCGGCAAAAATCGAAAAATCAGAAGAATAAGAAAATATGAGAAAAACTGAAAGAAATTTAAGAAATCGAAAATAACAGAAAGAAATAAAAATATTAAAAAAAAATGAAAAAAATCGAAAAAAATCAGAAGAATAATAAGAATAAGGAAAAAATGAAGAAAACTGAAAAAATTTGAAAAATCAAAAAACAAGAAAAATAACGAAAAAAACCAGAAGAAGAATAAGCAAAATAATAAGGAAAACTGCAAGAATTTAAAAAAATACAAAAGAAAAAAACAAAAAAGATGAAAAAACTAAAAATCAGGGAAATTGAAAAAAATTAGAAAATAAAAGAAAGAATCGGAAAAAAAAACCGAAAAATGAGTAAAAAATCAGAAACAAGCAGAAAAAAGGCAAAAATAAAAATAAGGAAGCAAAAAAATTCTGAGAAAAAATACAAGTAAAAAGTTGGAAGAATTGAAAAAATCAGAAAAAATGAGAAAAAACAAAACTTTCGAAAAAATTAAAGATTATTTAAAAAAAATGATAAATAAAATTTTAAAATAAAGAGAAAACTAAAAATCTAAAAAATTAAAAAAAAAACGAAAACAACGCTAAAAGTCGCATAAAAAAAACGCAAAATAACGCGAGAAATCAAAAGATATCGAAAAAATTCAAAAAATTGCAAAAAATGCAAAAAATATCAAAAAGATTTTGAAGAATCAAAAAATAACAGGAAAAGCCGAAAAAATCAGAAGAAGAATAACTGCAAAAATTTGAAAAAATAAAAAAACAGAAAAAATAAAAAAGACGAAAAAGAAAAATGAGAAAAAATTTGAAAATAACAGAAAGAATTGGAAAAACTTGAACAATAAGGAAAAAATCAGAAAACAACAGAAAAAATACAAAAATGCAGAAAAATGAGAAAGAGGACAAGAAAAAATTAGAAAAAATTGAAAAAAATTAAAAGAAAAATTAAAAAATTTTAAAATAAGGAGAATAGGAAAAAATCAAAAAAATTGTAAAAAAAAACTCTAAATAACGCTAAAAATCGCATAAAAATTGTAGGCATAAAAAATAATAAAAAAAAATTTAAATGGAAGAATTGAATCAAAACGCAAAAAATCGCAAAAAACACAAAAAAATCGCAAAAAAATTTGCAAAAAATTGGAGGAATAAGAAAAAATGAGAAAATATAAAACAAAAAATTTAAGAATTACAGAAAAAATAAAATTGTGAAATACGAAAAAAACGAAGAAACCAAAAAATTTGTAAAAATAAAATTAAAAAATTCAATCAAGTCGCAAAAATCCAAAAATTACTAAAAATCGCAAAAAATCGTAACAAAATCACAAAAAATTATACAACAAAAGAAAGAAATAAAAAAACAAAACAATGAGAAAAAAAAGAAGACAAATTAGAAAAAATCGAAAAGAATTATAAATTATAAAACAAAAAAATTAGAAAAAAAAACAGTACGATGAGAAAAAATTAGAAGAATCGAATAAAGAGAAAATCGAAAAAATAAGAAAAAAACGGAAAATATTGGAAAAAATTGAAAGAAAAATCAGAAAATTATAGAAAAAATAAAATTGTAAAATACGGAAAAAACGAATAAATCAAAAAATTTGTAAAAAGCCATAAACAATAAAAATAAAATAAAAAAAAAATTAAAAAATTCGAAAGAATTCAATCCAAAAAAATTACCAAAAATCGTAACAAAAACGCAAAAGATGGCAAAAAATAGCAAATAATTACAAAAAATCTAAGAAATAAGAAAAAAAATAGAATAAAAAAAAAAACAAAACAATGAGAAAAAATGAGGTAAAGTTAGAAAAAACTCTATTTCTCTCTCTAAATGATATAAACAAAAAATCTAAATAAGAAAAATTTTATATTGTAGAAAGAGACAGAGAGTAATAGAAGGAGGTAACGTTGTTTGGAGGGGGCATAACGCTTTTTCCTTACGTGACGGTTTCTGCCAATTAACTTATACAGCAAGTCACGTTAAGGACCTTCATTCCAAAATAGTGCATGGTTTGATTTAATTAAAATCTAAAGCGGTCCATATACTACATCTTTAAAAATTTATATTTTACAAAAAAAATTATAAATAATTCTTTTTTATTGATATTTATGTACGTTCAGTAAAATAAAAATCCTACCTAGTATTTTTTTAATATTAAAAAAAAAATATTTCAATGATTCACCATGTAAGAATCTTCTTGAACAAACAGAGAGACGTGTAATTGATGACATGAAATTTTTCATGAAAACTCTTGTTTTTCCCATCTTTTCGAGTAGAAAATTGCTTAAGAAACAGGATGCTTTGTTTTTTGTTTGTTATTTTCCTTTGTTTTGCGAAACCTTAAATTGAATTTTATTATGTGTTCCAACTATATATCAAAACGAAGACATTTAGAATATTTTTCAGCTGAAATGGGTAACTTCGTTTATTTATCCTTTGTTTAAAAATTACTAAATATTTCGATCTAGTAGGCATCCCTCTCCTCGGTCCATCCAGTCTAGACACACGAGCTTTAATCGATCCAGCTATTGGGGCATATCCACACACATTAATAATAATAATAATAGGAAAATAACAACTGTACTAGATAAATAATTATAAAACTATTTTATTGTGGAAATATATTTTTTTGTTATCGACGCCACTGGAACAATCGTCAGTTTTTACACAACAATAAAATATAAATTTTATTATAAAAAAAATCTTTACGATTTGACTGCTTTATAATTTCCGGCATGAAGGAGGCCATTTTTCAATTTTTTTTTCTTTATTTATCGAAACCTTTCAAAAAAATCAGCAGTGGAATCATGAAATTCGATTACCGATTTAATTATATCGATTTTGGTAGATAATCGATAAATTTGTTTCGATTAATCGATACGAAAATCTCGCGACTGCGCTGGAGGTATCGAGTTATTTATTTTTTAAGGTTATGTGAATGTGAATGGTCTAGAGATTTCATGTTTTTAAATACTGGAAATTTCATTCCAAATTAGAAAAAAAAATTAAAAAAAAGCCTCCCCGGCGGGGAATCGAACCCCGGTCTCCCGCGTGACAGGCGGGGATACTTACCACTATAATACCGAGGACTTGCTAAAATAAATTTTAAAATAGTACAAAAATCAAGTACATATAAATCTAAAATTTTATTGTAAGAAAAAAATAATCAGAAAACATAAGAAAATATTAGAAAAAATTAGAAAATATTAGAAAATATTAGAAAAAATTAGAAAATATTAGAAAAAATAAGAAAATAGTAGAATAAAGAAAATTTTAGAAAAAATAAGAAAATAATAGAAAATATTGCAAAAAATAAGAAAACAGAAATATTAGAAAAAATATTAAAATATTAGAAAAAAACATTAAAACATCAGAAAATATCAGAAAAATAAGAAAAAAATGATATTTAAAAAAATCAGAATAAAATCAAAAAAGAAAAAAAATAGAAAAGAAAAAACCAGAAAAAAAATAAAAACTAAAAAAATAGCATAAAGCTAGAAGTTAAAAATAAATATCGGAAGTTATCAAAAAAAAATCTAAAATATCAGAAAAATCAGGAAAATCATCAGGAAAAACCAGAAATAATCAGAAAGAAATTAAACAAATGCGAGAAATTGAAAAAAAATCAAAGATAACAAAAAAATAGGATAAAGTAGATAAAAAATAAAAACAATTAGAACAGAAAAAATCAAATAAATCAACAAAAATGAGAATCATCAAAAAACAAATAAGAAAAAAGCAATAAAAAAATAAGAAAATATCAGAAAAAAATAAAAACTGAGAAAATGACATAAATCTAGAAGTAAAAAAAATCAGAAAAAAAATGTCGAAAATGATTAAAAAAATTCTAAATTATCAGAAAATCAAGAAAAACCAGAAATAAACAGAAAAAAATGAAAGAAAAAATGAGAAAAATTGAAAAAAAAAATGAAAAAAATGAGACATATATTAAAAAAAACAGAATAAAAATAAAAAAAAATCAAAAAAGAATCAGAAAAAATCCAAAATAGAAAACAATGCTAACTTTGACATTTTTTTATTTTTGACAGGTGAGAGCTGGAGAAATAATTTTGACTGTTCTGAATAGAGTTTTTCAAGGGCTTTCAAATGACACATGTCAGACAAATACTAATGGGTCCCTCAGATAACTCAAACTCATATACCAAATTTCAGCTCAATCGGATTAATCATGGAAGAATACAAACAGACAGACATACAGATACACAGACAAGGAGACAGACAGACTTCCATCTGGAAATGGTCTTAATCATCTCAGGGGACCCCAAAATGGATATTTGAAAATTTATCTCGAAAAAAATTGGGTGGGTCGGGAAAGTAAATTTGCGATTCCAAGATTTTGTAAAAAATCCAAAAATTAGTAAAAATTTCAGGATTTTGTAAAAATTAAAAGAATTTCTAACAATTTTCAGATTTTACAAAAATTCAAAAATTTGTAGAAACATAAATTTAAAAAATTCAAAAATTCCAAGATTTTGTACAAATTAAAAAATTTGTAAAAATTTCGTAAATTTAAAAAAATTCAAAAATTCCAAGATTTTGTAAAAAACCAAAAATTAGTAACAATTTTAAAAATTTGTAAAAATTTCAGGATTTTTGTAAAAAACATAAATTAAAAAAAAATTCAAAAAATATAGGTTGTACAATTATCAAGATTTTGTAAAAATCCAAAAATTTGTAAAAAATTCTTAAATAGAAAATTCAAAGATTCCAAGATTTTGTAAAAATTAAAAAATTTGTAAAAATTTCTTAAAAAAAAATTCAAAAATTTCAAGATTTCGTAAAAGATCCATCTCGAAATGGCCTTAATTTTTTTTTACTTTGTCAACAATACTTTCCCTCCCCATTGGATAGTGATTCGTGAAAGTACATATTCCGATATCTAATTTTTAATTAGACCACCCTGTATATGTACATAATCTTGATAATAAAACGATTTTCTATTATCTATACATAAAATTTCTTAAATGGTACCTATAAATCAGTGGCGGTCGTAAATCCCCTTTTAAGAGCGAAAGCATAAAATAATAATCCAATAAATTTTACAAGTTAATCTTGTATATGGAGGAATAAGTACAAATTATAAATTTCTATTTAAAAAAAAAACTATTCAGTTAATTTTATCAAAATTTGAAATTTTTTTAATAATTTTATTTAAACTTCTTTTAATTTTAATTCATTAAAAAAATATAATTTGTTTTACTTAAAAAATTATTTGGGGGAATATTTTTTTTTAAATTCCCGCCTAACTTTTAAACACGACGCATGCCTTTAGAGAAAAATCGATGTTCTATCGTTTGCAAGTTCGAATCCACCCCAGCTCGTATCTACACCTAGTATCAGTTTCCCAGACTGGCAACAAAGAAATACCACCTTGATTTTTCACTATATATAGTAAAAGTGCGTGAATAAAAAAAACTTTAACGCCGGCTTAAATATATTTGAGGTTATAATCAATCGAATAAGGTAAGAATTTTTATTAACGAATTAAATTATTTAATAATAAAAATAATATATAAAAATTGATATGGAAAATAAATTGTATTTATTAACTATTTTTTTTTAAATACGGATCTGTACTTTTTATTTCATATTTGAAATCTTTTTTTCTCTAACTATGTAGAATACTAAAAAAAAATTTTTATTAGGTTTAAACAATTAATTATACTTTAAGAATTTTTCTAAGTACGATCCTGTTCATTTTTAACCATGAAAATATAAGTACAAAAATTATAAAATATCTTGAACAAGGGGGAGGAATTTTAGAAAATTAAATTAATTCACATTGAATTAATTTTTTAAAAAAATATTTATAGTAAAAATAGAACAGGACCGTACTTAGAAAAGTTTATTATCAAAACTTAATAAAAAATGGTTGTGTGGAGAAAAATTGAGAATTTCGAAGACGAAATAAAAAATACAGGTCAGTATTAAGAAATATATATTGAAAAAATTAAGTTGTTAATTAAATAAAACGAAAATCATCAATTTCTTAGAAACCGGTCCTGATATTTTAATTTAAAAGAAATACCCTGTATATCTTTAATTAAGAATTTTTATTGATGAATTAAATTATTTAATAATAAAAATAATGAATAAAAATTTAAAATGTTAGAAAAATATATTTAAAGAAAAAATATAAAAATATCGATTTTTGATTAAAAATCAATTATTGGTAGTAAAAAATTTTTTTATTAGGGCACAAATAAAATTAAAAGCAAAAAATTATATTGAAAAAATAAAAGTGAGATAGAAAAAGAATTGTATTTATTAACAATTTTTTTAAATACCGACCTGTAATTTTTTTTAATCTTTGAAATCCATTTTTTTTTTATTCAACTACGTAGAATACTATTATTTTTTTTATTAGGTTTAAACAATTAATTATACTTTAGGAATTTTTCTAACTACGGTCCTGTTCATTTTTAACCCTGAAAATATAAATACAAGAATTATAAAATATCTTGAACAAGGGGAAGAAACTTTACAAAATTAATATAATTCACAATGAATTAATTTTATTAAAAAATATTTATAAATATTTATAGTGAAAATAGAACAGGACCGTACTTAGAAAAGTTCTTTATCAAAACTTAATAAAAAAAATAGTACATGGTTTTGTAGAGAAAAAATTGGGATTTAAAAAACGAAATAAAAAGTACAGGTCCGTATTAAGAAATAGATATTAAAATTTAATAAAAAAGTTTTTTTCTGCGTTTAAAAATTAAGCTGTTGATTAAATAAAACGAAAATAAATATCTCAGAAACCGGTCCTGATATTTTAATTAAAAAAAACCATTCAATTCGTTTTAAAAATACGCCTATTTTTCCCCAATTAACCAACTTTGTATCTATAACGGTTTACGAAATGTCAATAACGTCCAATTAAATTTGAACCACCCTGTATATATTTAATTTTACTATAATTCGAAATTATTTTAAGTGTTTATTTTAATACAAAAGATATTTTATTCAGTACATCAATATTGATATAAATTCCTAAAACCGATAACCATCAATAGTTGAATATAAATTTAACATCCAGTGGCGTATCAAGATATTATTATATAATATACAATAGTGATTTTTTGTTATCTTAAACGAAAAATTGTAATGATCGGTTAAAATTCACGGTACTCACTTTTTCATATTGTATATACTGTAAATTACAGGGTGAGTAACTTAAAAATTCCGCCCCCTTGACTTCGTGATTTAGTGAGACACTATTTAGTTTATAATATAAATATATAGGGTGCTCTATTTAAAAAAAATATATGACTCATATCACTTTTCTCGAGCACCATGTATAAATAAAATTATTTTTATATTGTTATATTTTCTGGACCACCCTGTATAATTGAAGATATTTTTAGATTGTTGTCTCTCCTGATATAAAACAAAAACAGATTAAAAAATACATGTTTAGTTTTTGCTCTTGAGATCGAGACGTTACCGGTGGACCACCCTGTATATACAGTGAGTTTCACAGAGTTTACACAATATGGAAATGTTTTTTATTATTTTTTTGTCAGAAAATTTTATTTTTTTTTGATAAAAATTGGTGCATTGCAAAAAACTTATATTTGAGTTGTCAAAATTCTAAATTTCCAAACTGTATACGGGGGAGAACAAAAAACTACCCTTATTTTCGAAAAGTTATTTAGAATTAATTTATGGAAGAAAATAAGTAAGTAAATAATCAGTATTTACTTATTTTCATCCATTAAAACATACATATATACAGGGTGATATAAATCTAAATTTTGCTCCCTGTATATTTTTTTATGGAGTACTCTTATTTTTGACACAATTTTATTAAGAAAATTTATTTGGAATTGATGAATTTATTTGTTTAATTATTTTCTTCAATTAAATCATACTTATATACACAGTGATACATCTAAATTTTGAAACTCCCTGTATATTTTTTTATGGAGTAAACTACTCTTATTTTCGACACCCTTTTATTAATAAATGTTATTTAAAATTAATTAATTTATTAATTTAATTATTTTCTTCCATTAAATCACATATATACAGGGTGATATATCTAAATTTTGAAACTCACTGTATATTATAATTTTTTTATATTATAAAATATTTAATTTTTGCTAAATGAACACTCTGTAAATCGTAAGAAAGTGACATAGAGATAAGTTCAAAATGTCACATAGGTTATATGTCAAGAGTTTAACACGTTGACTGCCAAATACCAGTTAACTTATAGTTTGACTCGTAGTTAGCAGTCAACGTGTTAAGGATTACTTTTGAATGTGTTTTTTTAAGAAGACTATTTTTTTTAATATGTATTTCAAATAATTTATAAAAAAAACGCAATTTTAAAAGACAACTAGTTTCGACTTATGAACCATCTTCAGACATAGAAATTGCGTGCTCCTTTTTTCTAGGCCTGAAGATGGCTCATAAATCGAAACTAGTTGCCATTTAAAACTGCTGTTCTTTAATAACATATTGTGGTACATGACTTTAAAATTTTGTTAAAATATTTTTAAATCTAGGCAATTTTAAAGCGTCATTGCCAAATTTCCGAAAAATTCCCTAAATCTGGGGATTTTTACTACACAAGAATAATATTTTAACAAAAAAATATTCTTTTATTTATATGTTATGCTATATGCGTAGCTCAGTCTGTCAGTAATCAAACGGTGATGCCAATTTGTGTGGAAATTCCAAATTTTGGGTATTTTTGCATATCATTGGGTAATTAATGGAAGAAATATGCTAGACGCTTAGATCAGTCAGTCAGTAATCAAACGGTGTTGTCGATTTGTGGGGAATTTCCAATTTTTGGGTATTTAGTAATCATAGTGATGCCAATTTGTGGGGAATTTTCCATTTTTGGGTATTTTTGCACATCATTGGGTTATTATTGAAAGAAATATGCTAAACGCGTAGCTCAGTCACTCAGTAATCAAACAGTGATGTTGATTTGTGGGGAATTTCCCATTTTTGGGTATTTTGTAATCAGCAGTGATTCTGATTTGTGGGGAATTTTCGATTTTTGGAGGATAAGTTTATTAGAGCTGTGTACCGTTCTATTTACTTTCTCGCTACATATAAAGAACAAAAAAATCGAAGAAAATACAAGAAAAACTAAAAAATCTGAAAAACCAAAAAAAAACGCAAAAAAATCCAATAAAATATCAAAAAAAAAAGATTACAAAATTGAATGACATTATTATTAAGAATCTATTGTCAGGTTAGATTAGATAAAATTTATTTATGAAATAAATTCGAGTTTCATGTTTAGTTTTTAACGTATTTATTGGGGGGGGGGTTGTCAATAAGTTTTAAATATTTGATCATGGGCGGACGTTTATGTTTTTTTTTTATCTTTAAATTTAGTTTTCGGGATCTTCTACTCGCACTTTATCCATTTTGTGATATCAAAAAAATAACGTTAAGCTAAATCTATTTGTAAAAAAATATTTATTTATAAAAATGGAAGCACAAAACGTAAAAAAAACAACTAGTTAAAAATTTATTTTTTTAAGTAAAAATTAAAAAAAAAACATTAAACATGGATAAAAAAAATATTAATTTATAAAATCGACTCAATTTTTTAGAAATTAATATAAAGTCACTTTTATTTATTAGTTAATAGTGACTTTGACAAAAAAAAAAAAAAAATAACAATATACATTATCGTGTAATTGATTTTTCTTGAACGAGCACTTAATAATAATACATATAACATGGCCGGACTACCCCGTGTAACCCTCCCAAAAAAATATGCGAAAAAAATCCCTTTAACATATCTGGTAAAACAAAATGCAGTGACGAATGGCGTGGTCCGTCGACTCCGCTCCGGAGTGGGGACAAAAACCGGCGCTTGCAGGGTATAATCTAGGGTGAACCAGGGGTGGAGGGAGATGAAAATCGTGCGCAAGGGGTGGCAACGGGCGTCGTAAACGTACCGTCGCGACGTTCACATAGTGAGCAGACAGTGTGGCGTCTACAAGTCTGGCACTACCAATTTTGGTAAGTTTTACTGCATATTAGTGTTATCCTAGTGTGTTTTTTGCTATTTGTGACCGGTTACACCCACCTTTTTTTTCTACTGTGGATTTAGTGTTGGATTTAGTGAAGAAATATTTTTCTGATACAGGTCTCGTTATTGCGATTTTACTTTAATGGAAATTTTTTATTTTTTTTTTATGTAGTGAAATTTTTACTGAAATTTATAAAAATCCTTCAATTATAACGAAATTTAGTGATATTTTGTATGGTGTAATATTTGAGTTTTATAAAATTAATTTCAAATCTGTAATAATTTTTTAACAATCTAAATTTACCAAAAATAGAAGATTATCCATACTAAAATGTGATAAATTATTCAATAAATAATGAAACAAATGTAACTACATGTTTCGGTCAAACCATTCCCATCATCAAGCCTATAATACAAATTACAAAAATTAAATACGTTAGGATATATCTTGTATGCAATTATTAATTTTGTATCTAATTTTTGTAATTTGTATTATAGACCTGATGATGACTATTATTTGGCCGAAACATCTAGCCTCATTCATTTACCTTTATCTATTTATATTTTTGTTATCAAAACAAATTGAATAGTTCTGAAGATGGTTGAATATAAATTAAGAAATCTTTTAACCAGTGCAACAATTTTAAGTTTACGTGTAACTAATATTTGCTTAATTTATTTATGGTTCAAGAAAAAATATTAAAACATAAATTTCAGTTATATTAAATAAAAATTAGAATACGGCTGCACTGTTTTTATTTAATTATATTTATATTTAAAAACCCATAAAGTTGCTGTTAATTACCCCCCCTCCTCATGATATCATATTAACTCACCCGTTGGTCAAATTAAGACTTAGAAATTGAAACTAATTTTTTTTTCATTATTTCCATTGTTTTACTTTCAACTAACTGCTGACTAGTTATTTTTGATTAATTTTGTTTTTTTTTTAAATTTTACTACAGATTTTTTTGATTCGTGATAAATCCATTAAATTATATAATTATTTAATTTTAATTATGTTAAATCAAAATTAAAATACGCCTACACTGTTTTTATTACTTGATATTTATATTAAAAAAAAAATATGGCCCTTAAAGTTGCTGGCCATTTCCCTCCCCCCCTAATATCATATTAACTCACTCATTGGTCAAATTAAACAATATTTTGGCACTGGCCAATTTAAACAATATATTGACCCCTTTACGGTCTTATTTTTTTTATTTAGGCCTTTGGCACTAAAGTTTCTTTTTTTAATATTTGTTCCTTTACCCCTTAAAGCCTGTCCATGTAAAAATATGTAGTCCCTTATGCCTGCCAATTTAAACAATATTTTGGCCCTTTTATATTTTTTTTTTAATTTCGGCCTTAGCACCAAAGTTTTTTTTTTTGATATTTGGTCCTTTACCCCTTAAAGCCTGCCCATCTAAAAATAAGTAGTCCGTTATGCCTTCCAATTTAAACAATATTTTGGCCCTTTTATATTTTTTTTTTAATTTGGGCCTTGGCACCAAAGTTTCTTTTTTTTTAATATTTGATCCTTTACCCCTTAAAACCTACCCATATAAAAATAAGTAGTTCCTTATGCCTGCCATTTTAAACAATATTTTGGCCCTTTTATAATTTTTTTTTTTAATTTTGGCCTTGGCACTAAAGTTTCTTTTTTTGATTTTTAGTGATTTACCTACTATAAATCAATTAAATTATATAATTATTCAATTTTAGTTATGTTAAAATTAAAATACGCCTGCACTGCTTTTATTACTTTATATTTATATTTAAAAAATATATATGGCCTTTAGCTGTTAATTACCCCCCCTCCTGATACCGTTGGTTAAATCGAGATTTTTTTTCGTCATTTCCATTGTTTTACTTTCAACTAACTGCTGACTAGTTATTTTTTATTCATTTTGATTTCTTAGAAATTTTGCTACAGGTTTTTTTGATTTTTAGTAATTTACTATAATAATTTAACTTTAATTATATTAAATCAAAATTAGAATACGCCTGCACTGTTTTAATTTCTTTATACTTAATTCCAATTTTAAAAAAATGGCATTTAAAGTGGCTGTTAATTATCTCCTCCTCCTTCTATATCCCCACCTCCACCCGTTGTAATTTTTAAAATTTTCTTAATATTTATCTACCATTTATGTAAAAAAAAAACTTGATTTTTTTTCTATTTAATTCTATATTATATTTTAAGTAAATTATTACTTTTTAATAAAAAATGTTTTATTTTTATTTGTTTATTATTAAATAAACAACACTAGTACATTTTTGATAATCGAAAAAAAAAACCATCTAGGAAATTAAATATTATTTAACCTAAATTACAACTACTTATCTGATTAGATACGACTAATACCCTTGAATGAAAAATCAATATATAAAAATGAAACGTTCACGTATAAGTAAAAATTGATGTTTATCTAAATAAATAAAAAGAAATGAAAGTAAAAAAAATTCCGATACCGGGAATCGAACCCGAGCCTCCTGGGTGAAAGCCAGGTATCCTAGCCACTAGACCATATCGGATAGTTACTAATAATTTGGAAAATTGAATTATTAATTAGAACTGGTTTTTTTGATTTAATGTTATATTCTAAAAATAAATACCTACTTTATTAATTATTATAGTTTTTATTACTTAATTATCAGTTTTATTACTTAATTATTATAGTTTTTATTACTTTTTTTTAAATTGTATAATACAGGAAATATTTTAGGAATGAGCACTTACCAACTACGCCGATTTTCACAAAAATTAGCACAAATCATCTAGAACATATAAATATCACTTTCCAGGAAAAATAAATTGTCGCAACAAACATTTATTCTTAATTTTAAATTTCGGCTTTATTTATATTATGTTTAAAATTATTGACACTTTTGACGTTTAGAATTTATTATTTCTTCTTTTTTTTAAGGCCTCAGCTGCCTGGGCTATTCGGCATTAAAAATTATGACACATTTGAATTGATTCGGTGTAAACCATTCCAACATAGAATTGTCTTTGAACCAAGAAAGCGATGTTGCCATGTATATATATAATGAACATTAGCTTAGATCTGAATGAAATTTAGCAAGCAGGTCCATAATATATCAAAATTAAATCCAATTTACAAATATTATAAAAATTAAAGAAAATAAAGCTGAATTAGTATTAAATTGCTATAAAATTGTAGTTTTTGACGAGAATTAGTTAGAATGAATTATTTTAGCTTGTATTAACAAATATTATTATTTATTTCATTGAATCAACCTATTTACTTGGATAAACAATGGCGTCGATGACTAGTATTATTGACTGTGTCTACGAGCAAGATTTACGTGTATCACCCCACGAACAAGTTTAAAAATCACAAGAGTCGTAGTTTTTATCACTTCGCGGACAAGCTTAAAGCCCCCCTCCCCTCAGGAGTAGTCGTTTTTACGGATAAGTTTAAGCACAGCACAAGATTAAAATAGATGAGCAAAGTTAAAATATTTAATTTAAGGATTAAGTGTATCCGACAATTTGTCTAAAGACAGCATCTGCAACTGTATTGTATATTTGTCTAAAGACAGAAAATGTAACAAATTTATTATATCTTTTTATGTTCTTTTTTTACTATCTGGATTTTCTTTATAAATGACTCTTTTTTTAAATTTTTTTATAAATTACCCATTTTTCTCAATTTTATTCAAAAATTACTTCATCTTCCCGATGAATTGACACAGATCAAAAAATATCGTAATCACCAGCTGAATATCAATATCGCTGAATAATGCAAATCGGTCACTTTTTCTATATTTTCAAGAAAAAAAAACAAAAAAAACTAATTTGTCCAATAATGAACCAATATTTAAGACATTTTACACAACTTGGCAATATGATTTATCCAAACAAAACTAACCTTAAAAATAATATATTTATAAAAAGGGAAAAAAAGGTCTTTAATGGTAATTTTTTTTGGAAAATGATTTTTACATATGTAGATGATTTTTATGAAAATCGAAGTTTCGTAAATGCTTAAACATTTACCATATTCCAATAACCAGTACTTTTACCATTTTTTTTAGGTTAAATAAATATTAAATAATTATTTAAAGACAAAAAATTAATTTCACACCAAATAAGTTATAAAAAAAAAATACAAAAAAAAATTCCGGTACCGGGAATCGAACCCGAGCCTCCTGGGTGAGAGCCAGGTATCCTAGCCACTAGACAATACCGGATTCAATTTTTAATTTAAAAAAATAGCATTTTAATATTATATATTAATAAACTGCAAAAATAAACAAAGTTTTAACTAGGATCATATTTTTAGATCAAAACATCGTTTACAGTTTTCCTAGTAAGATGTATTTATTATTAGAGCCGATTGCGAGCGCCATCTGTTATAATTTTTGTTAATTATTGTCAATTTAAGTCACACAATTTCAAACTATAATTAAAATTGAGGCCGAATAGCCCAGAGAGATGAGGCCTTAAAAGGAGAAGTATAATTAAAATAAATATTTGGCAACGTTTTATGTGATTCTAAAGCCGCTTTTACATTTCAATTTTTTTATATCCATTAATGTTTTCTTTCACCATATATTTTCACTTCTGCCAACTAACAACAACAAATATTTTTAATTTTCTCTTTTGATAAAATCGTACTATTGAGTCAAATGCCAGCTATCACATAAAATTGATTGTGAAATAGACGAAAAAAGTAATGACATCACACATGTCATTCTTGTCAAAAACTGAGTCCAAGCAAACATCTCTCAAAGTAAAATTTAGCAGCTACAGTTTTTGACAAGAATGACATTTGTGACGACACACTTTCCTCGTCTATTGAGCTGTAATTGGAGCAAATCTTTCAAGGTCAAATTTCTTGTGACTCAACATTATTATACTGTTTAATACTTCTTTTTTTCTAGAATTAAGTTTGATTTAACAAATATCAAATGTATTTTTTGATAACTTTGAAAATCTCATTCGTGGTTGTTTTGTTGTACTCATCTGTCATATTTACAAACATAAACATTCAAATCGACGCCATTTTTAGTCCATATTTTTTTGGTTTTTGCATGAACGTAGAAAAAATATTGTATGTAACTCGTGCAAAAAGCATAGAACAATATCATGTCGTGTGCAATAAACAATTTTTGCACTTGTTGCATAAATAAAAAAATGTTTTATTTTGATTTATAAAATGGACTAAATATGGCGACGATTTAATCACAAAATGTTGTAGTACAATGACAGATGAGTACAATAAAATTTTTAATGCACTAGTGTAATAAAGAATCACTTTTTCCAGTAAATAAAATTTTGTTTTTTGCATGTACGTAGGAAAAAAAAAATAATTTAATTTTATTGAAACTAAATTACAAATTATGGTACTGAACAATTTATTATAGATGATTCTATTTTTTTTCATTTTTGCTGAAACTACCCTGATAATTTAATACATATTTATTAAAAAATATTTTTCTAATTAATTTCCAATAATTTTTTTAATTAAAAAATATATTTTCGTGTTTTCGTCTATATCGATTTTATAATTTAGTTAGGATTAAATTAACGAGAATGTATTCGAAAAGTCGCAGACAAAATCAATGGTAGCCATACTTCTATTTCTACCCCATAATGCGTTAATATTCCATATTGCACTCATTGTATAATTACACCATAGGCGTATCTTCATTTAATTTTTATTTATTTAAATCCACTAAAATACATTATAAATTAATAAATATTATGAACAAAATTTCAAAATTACGAAAGGAGCAATTATTATTATTTGCCATGGTTTACTGATGATTGATGGCGCCATTTTGATATATGTATAGGAAAATCAGGAAAACCGGTATTAAACTTCATATTTACCATAAATTTTCCGACAATATCAAATCCTTTTTTTTATTTGTTTAACACACATGGCTGCGACGTTGCCAAGTTTATTTAATATAATAATATTTAGGGAAATAAAAGCTGCAACAAAAAATTTGAGAAAGATGGAAATAGATAAAATGACATAAAAATAAAATGAAAATTTCTGATCAATTAGTAATATAGGATGTGCAAACTAAAAAAATATTTTTTAATAATTTATATATTCTTGATATAATCCTGCACATATTTTGATATTTTTATCGCAAATAAATAAAGTTTATTGAATTTAAAAACTTTTATGAAAAATAAAATTTTCTGAAAAATTAATAATACAGGGTGTGCAAACTAAAAGACTATTTTTTAATAATTTATATATTCTTGATATTATCCTGTAGATATTTGATATTTTTATCAGAATTTAATAAAATTTATTGAATTTAGAAACTTTTATGAAGAAAGAAATTTTCTGATAAATTAGTAATACAGGGTGTGCCAACTAAGAAATGTCTTTTAATAATTTATATATTCTTGACATCACCCTATAGAAATTTGATATTTTTATCAGAATTTAATGAAGTTTATGAAATTTAGAAACTTTTATGAAAAATGATATTTTCTGTCAAATTAGAAATACAGGGTGTGCCAACTACAAAAATATTTTTTAATAATTTATATATTCTTGATATCATCCTGTAGATATTTAATATTTTTATCAAAATTTAATAAAGTTTATTGAATTTAAAAACTTTTATGACAAAAGAAATTTTCTGATAAATTAGTAATACAGGGTGTGCAAAACTAAAGAACTAATTTTTAATAATTTATATATTCTTGGTATCACCTTGTACATATTTAATATTTTTGTCACAATTTAATAAATTTTATTGGATTTAGAAACTTTTATGCAAAATGAAATTTTCTGAAAAATTATTAATACAGAGTGTGCCAACTAAAAAATATTTTTTAATAATTTATATATTCTTGAGATCACCCTGTAGAAATTTGATATTTTTATTAGAATTTAATAAAGTTTATTGAATTTCGAAACTTTTATGAAGAAAGAAATTTTCTGAAAAATTAGTAATACAGGGTGTGCAAAACTAAAGAACTAATTTTTAATAATTTATATATTCTTGGTATCACCTTGTACATATTTAATATTTTTGTCACAATTTAATAAATTTTATTGGATTTAAAAACTTTTATGCAAAATGAAATTTTCTGAAAAATTATTAATACAGAGTGTGCCAACTAAAAAATATTTTTTAATAATTTATATATTCTTGAGATCACCCTGTAGAAATTTGATATTTTTATTAGAATTTAATAAAGTTTATTGAATTTAGAAACAATTATGGAGAAAGAAATTTTTTGATAAATTAGTAATACAGGGTGTGCCAACTAAAAAACTTTTTTAATAATTTATATATTCTTGATATCATCCTGTAGATATTTGATATTTTATCAGAATTTAATAAAGTTTATTTAATTTAGAAACTTTTATAATAGATGAAATTTTCTGACAAATTAGTAATACAGGGTGTGCCAACTAAAAATTATTTTTTAATTATTTATATATTCTTGATATCATCCTGTAGATATTTGATATTTTTATGACAATTTAATAAAGTTTGTTAAATTTAGAATCTTTTATGAAAAACGAAATTTTCTAACAAATTGATAATACAGTGTATCACTGATAGGTTTATTTATCCAATATTTTTTAATTTTCACCCTTAGATTTTTTCTATTCTCCGCCTCTGGGAGGTGTGTGTGCCGCAAGGGGCGATAAGCAGACCCTTTTCTCTATATTCTATCATATTTAATACTTGTATCCCACGTTGCCAATATACATCACGTGGTCCCCTTCTCTCCCTTTTGATTCATTCATTCACTATTTGAATGACACGTGCCAAGACCATTGACACTCTGCCAAATGCAAAAATTTCTGATTGACATAGTACGTGGGAGAATTTAATTATAAATATTACTTAAAAAAGTCAATAATATTTTGGTCCAATGTTGCCAGATTTTATAATTATTTTTTATCACCGTTTTATGGTAGATTTTAATCACCCTGTGTTATATCGATTGCCGCTTGCGGTCGACTAAATGTGAAAAGGGTGGCGAAAGACTCAAAACATTAGAGACTTTCGAATCGATTTTCGAGTGATAGGTACGGTTAGAGTTACAAGGTAAAAGGCACCTGCGATATTCGCGAATTTCTATTTTACTTCTAGACAGACCGTCTGGAATATTTAGTATATTCCCATAAAAATTATAAAAAAAAAAATTCATGACCTGGTTAGAAATGCAAATCGGTATCGTTGAATTTAAAAGGATTCCTAATTGTGTAATTTCAATAAGAATCGATTTTTTTAAATCTATAAATTCTTTAACTAGTCTATTCCTAATACTTATTATTTATCCGTTAAAATTAGATAATAATGAATTCTATTCTCGTTATACCGCTATCAGCTGTTTAGCCGTCACGTGAGGTTAGCGTGTTGAGTAGTGACGTCATCAAGTCGCGTCGAGACGTCGTACAAACGAACCATTGCAATCAAGGAAGGCTTATGGACGAAGCGATCGTGTGGTTGATATATATACGTCAACTTCTCGATTCAAACAAACTGATTGTATGTGTAGTAAAAATGTTTGCTTTTAGTTAACTTGATCAATATAAATATGAACAGAACGTTAAATATCATTTATAGAATATACTACGTTATAATAATTGTTATAAACCCGTTGATGGTCTTGGAGTCATAATAAAAAAGGTTTGACAGAAAAAGCTGTCAGTTGTCATAATACAAAAAAGGTTTTTTTTAGGTTAAGAATAATATGACGTCATAATTTGTAATAAAGTACAACCAATAAAACAAACCTTAAGTCTCAAAAAAAAACTCACTGGGAAACTTTTTATTTTAAAGTTTCCTACCTTAAATTTTATTAAATATTATATTGAAAAAGTTAGGTTAAGTTTTAATTTGTGTTTCTCTATTTTGATGTGAAAACCTTAAATATTTTAATACCCGGCAACACTGTTTTTGTGACGTCATATTAAACCTATTTTTAATCATTCAAGTTGGGTTAGGATATTTTAAAAAATATTTTGCCCTTTTCATCCCTTTTTTTAAATAATTGGGCTCCTTACCACTTTAAGCCTGTCCATGTAAAAATATTTAATCCCTTAAACAATATTTTGGCCCTTTTTCTGTTTAATTTTGTTTTTTTTTTAATATTTGGGCCCTTGGCAATAAAAATTTTTTTTTTAATATTTTGTCCTTTATCCCTTAAAGCCTGCCCATGTAAAAATGTGTAGTTCCTTGTGCCTGCTAATTCAAAAAACATTTAGCCCTTTTACCCCTTAAGTTTTTTTTTAATATTTGGACCTCTTGGCCTAAAAATTTGTTTCTTTTTTAAGATTTGGCCCTTTACCCCTTTAAGCCTGCCCATGTAAAAATATGTAGTTCCTTGTGCCTGCTAAGTTAAAAAATATTGAGCCCTTTTACCCTTTAAGTTTTTTTTAATATTTGGACCTCTTGGCACTAAAAATTTGTTTGTTTTTTTAAGATTTGGCCCTTTACCCCTTAAAGCCTGCCCATGTAAAAATATGTAGTCTCTTTGTGCCTGCTAATTTAAAAAATATTTAGCCCTTTTACCCTTTAAGTTTTTTTTTTAATATTTGGACCTCTTGGCACTAAAAATTTGTTTCTTTTTTTAAGATTTGGCCCTTTACCCCTTAAAGCCTGCCCATGTAAAAATATGTAGTCTCTTTGTGCCTGCTAATTTAAAAAATATTTAGCCCTTTTACCCTTTAAGTTTTTTTTTTAATATTTGGACCTCTTGGCACTAAAAATTTGTTTCTTTTTTTAAGATTTGGCCCTTTACCCCTTAAAGCCTGCCCATGTAAAAATATGTAGTCTCTTTGTGCCTGCTAATTTAAAAAATATTTAGCCCTTTTACCCTTTAAGTTTTTTTTTTAATATTTGGACCTCTTGGCACTAAAAATTTGTTTCTTTTTTTAAGATTTGGCCCTTTACCCCTTAAAGCCTGCCCATGTAAAAATATGTAGTCTCTTTGTGCCTGCTAATTTAAAAAATATTTAGCCCTTTTACCCTTTAAGTTTTTTTTTTAATATTTGGACCTCTTGGCACTAAAAATTTGTTTCTTTTTTTAAGATTTGGCCCTTTACCCCTTAAAGCCTGCCCATGTAAAAATATGTAGTCTCTTTGTGCCTGCTAATTTAAAAAATATTTAGCCCTTTTACCCTTTAAGTTTTTTTTTTAATATTTGGACCTCTTGGCACTAAAAATTTGTTTCTTTTTTTAAGATTTGGCCCTTTACTCCCTAAAGCCTGTCCATGTAAAAATAAGTCTCTTTACCACTTACTTTTATCTTTGTAGAAATATTTGGTCCCTTTATCACTTTAGGCCTGTCAATGTAAAAAATATTTGACCCTTTGATCCTTAAAGTTGATTTTTGTAATATTTGGCCCTTTTACCCCCTAATTTTTACTTTTTTTATAACAATAAATTTGGCCCCATTACTTTTTTTATCCGGATCCTTTGTTCCTTATTTTTGATTGTTTAAAAAATAATAATAAGAATTATGAATTTATTTAATTAAAAAAATTACAAAAATTAGTCTACAACTACAAATACAAAATTTATTCTAATTACGACTCTAATAATAGTAATATTTTTTTAATGAAAAAAAAAAAGAATTATTGTCTTCTACTACTAGTACCAGCTCCAAGCGCTCTATATTTCCCAGTTCTACTGCTAGTACTAGCACTAGCTACTTGATCGGTTCTAACGCTCAAATGATAATTACAACAAATACCGATATTTCTGAAACTTAAATTTTCAAAAAAATTATGCGAATTAACATCATCTACACCGACAATGGCTACAGGATTTAGCCCTTCGGCGGCTAATTCTTTAGCGAAAGTTTTTACGATAAGAGAGGCGTAACCTTTTCTATAAAAATCTTCGATGGTTTGTACGTATCCTATTTGACCCATCATGGTTTTAACACCCCACGATAAAAGTTGATCGTTGGTTTTTTTAAAAATTCCGTATCCCCCGTTGACGTCTATTAAGGTACGAACATATTCTTCGGATGAAGGGTACGGATGAGGCCAATTACCTTGGATTGCGAAAGAGTGTATTGCGTCTAAAGGTTTGATTTCTACGTCATCAGGAACCCTAGAAATTTTATTTATTTTTTATTATAAACAAATAGCTCGTTACAGTAAAAAAAATTAAAATTGGTTTCCTGCACATTTGGGCACCATAACGAACAAAATTTACAACAATACAAATCGCAGCAACCGTGACAAACAAACAAAAAAGAATAGGTCTTTAATAATAAATCTTGTCCGCCATTTTGAATTTATTAATTTTGACAAAAAATTCGTAATCTCCGACCCCAAAAACTTCCACACACCAATTTTGAATGTTATAATCATAAATATCGTCCGCCATCTTGGAGTCGCCATTTTGGAAACGCTATCTTGAATTTAATAATTTTGACAAAAAACTCATAATCACCGACAACAAAATTATCAAAATGCCCATTTTGAATAGAATCTGTCCATAATCATCAATTTCGTCCACCATCTTGGAGTCCCCATATTTGAAATGCCATCTTAAATTTACTAATTCTGATAAAAAAATTCATAATCTTCAATCCCAAAAAACCTCACATAGCAATTTTCAATAGAATCGGCCCATAATCATAAATCTCATCTCGGAGTCGCCATCTTGGAATGGCTATTTTGAATTTAATAATTTTGACAAAAAATTCATAATCTATGACCCCAAAAACATCCACATACCAAATTTTAAATGAAATTTGCCTCAAATCATAAATCTTATCCGCCATCTTGGAGTCGCCATTTTGAATTTATTAATTTTGACAACAAATTCATAATCTCTGACCCCAAAAATCCTCATATATCAATTTTGAACGAAATCGGTCACCAATCATAAATCTTGTCTGCCATCTTGGAGTCGCCATCTTGAATTTTTTTATTTTGACAAAAAAATCATAATCTCCGACCACAGAAACCCTCACATACCTACTTTGAACAAAATCTGCCACAAATCATAAATCTCGTCCGCCATCTTGGAGTCCCCATATTTGAAATGCCATCTT
Source organism: Neocrepidodera transversa (assembly GCA_963243735.1). Taxonomy (NCBI): domain Eukaryota; kingdom Metazoa; phylum Arthropoda; class Insecta; order Coleoptera; family Chrysomelidae; genus Neocrepidodera; species Neocrepidodera transversa. The sequence continues at coordinate 743,251 of OY725346.1, read as the reverse complement.
AAATTTACTAATTCTGATAAAAAAATTCATAATCTTCAATCCCAAAAAACCTCACATAGCAATTTTCAATAGAATCGGCCCATAATCATAAATCTCATCTCGGAGTCGCCATCTTGGAATGGCTATTTTGAATTTAATAATTTTGACAAAAAATTCATAATCTATGACCCCAAAAACATCCACATACCAAATTTTAAATGAAATTTGCCTCAAATCATAAATCTTATCCGCCATCTTGGAGTCGCCATTTTGAATTTATTAATTTTGACAACAAATTCATAATCTCTGACCCCAAAAATCCTCATATATCAATTTTGAACGAAATCGGTCACCAATCATAAATCTTGTCTGCCATCTTGGAGTCGCCATCTTGAATTTTTTTATTTTGACAAAAAAATCATAATCTCCGACCACAGAAACCCTCACATACCTACTTTGAACAAAATCTGCCACAAATCATAAATCTCGTCCGCCATCTTGGAGTCGCCATTTTAGAAATGCCATCTTTAATTTACTAATTTTGTCAAAAAATTCATAATCTCCCAAAAACCCCCACATAAATATTTTCAATAGAATCGGTGAATAATCATAGATCCCGTCCGCCATCTTGGAGTCGCCATCTTGGAAACGTCATCTTGAATTTACTAACTTTGACAAAAATTCATATTTCCGACGCCAAAAATATCAACATAATAATTTTGAATAGAATCGGTCCATAATCATAAATTTCGTCCACCATATTGGAGTCGCCATCTTGGAAACGCCATGCTGAATTTATTAATTTTGACAAAAAACTCATAATCTCCAACCCCAAAAACTTCCACATACCAATTTTGAATAGAATCGGTGAATAATCATAAATCTCGTCCGCCATCTTGGAGTCGCCATCTTGGAAACGTCATCTTGAATTTACTAACTTTGACAAAAATTCATATTTCCGACGCCAAAAATATCAACATAATAATTTTGAATAGAATCGGTCCATAATCATAAATTTCGTCCACCATATTGGAGTCGCCATCTTGGAAACGCCATGCTGAATTTATTAATTTTGACAAAAAACTCATAATCTCCAACCCCAAAAACTTCCACATACCAATTTTGAATAGAATCGGTGAATAATCATAAATCTCGTCCGCCATCTTGGAGTAGCCATCTTGGAAACACCATTTTGAATTTATTAATTTTGACAAAAAATTCATAATCTCCAACCTCAAAAACTTCTACATAACAATTTTCAATAGAATCGGTCACTAATTATAAATATCGTCCGCCATCTTGGAATCGCCATCTTGTATTTAAAATTAAAAATTGGTTTCCTGCACATCTAGACACACTACCATAATCACTACAACCTAACCAAACAAAAAAGCAAACTAAACGAAAATATATAATAATGATAAATAACTAATTTTATTTATTTTTTGTTACAGGAATAAAAGGATTACTAAAGACAAATAAAATATTTCTTTAAGGTAAGCAAACTATTTATTAATAATATATAACTTACTTGATTTCGTATTGTGATGCTTCTTCTCTTTGAACTTTATAAATATTAAAGTAAACTTTACGATCGATATTAAATAGAGGTTTACGATTTATGCATCTGTTTATGATTGGTTGAAGACCAGGATGGAATTCTTTTAAAACAATTGTACGTTTGGTACTTTCCAAATTGATTAATCCGCTCCAATTGAGGCCAGTAAAAATGCAGTCTTGGAAAGTATCGCTCACTTCTGGGAGTAACGTAAAAATGCCTATTTCCATTACTGTCTCATACTAGATAAAGATAAAAATAAATAATAATCGTTAATAAAAATTTTCTTTAATCAAATAAATAAATTTGTTTAAAAGAAATTAATTTTGTTTAATTCAACAATGAATTTAAAATCTATAAATATAATAAATTGCAATTTATTAAATTTTAATGAGAAACAAATTATTTGTTTAATATTTTCTCTATTTTTTTTTTCATTTTTTCTATTTTCACTATTTTTCCTATTTATTCCTTATGTTTTCTTACTCTTCTCTAGTTTTCCAAATTTCTCAGTATTTTTCTTTTTTCCCCATTTTTCCCTATTTTTCATTATTTTTCCTATTTTCCTCTCTTTTTGGACAAAAATATTTTAACGAGAAACAAATAATTTGTTTAATAATTTTGTCCATTTATCCCTATATTTTCTGATTTTTCCTATTTTCCCCATTTTTCCTATTTATTCCTTATTTTTATTCCTATTTTTTCTTACTTTTCTCTGATTTCCACAATTTGTACACATTTTTACAAATTTTAAACTTATTGTACAGGGTGACCAACTTTATTAACAAGACCGAGATAATTTCTCATAAATATCTCAAGAACCGTCCCTGATATCGACAATTTTTTGTGAACACCCCGTATAAGTATTTAAAATCATAGCTTCAAGAAAATTTTAAAACTGTAAAAATATAGAGGGTGTTTACCTGTAAACGTTATGTATACATTTTTAAAGATTTTAAACTTATTGTACAGGGTGACCAACTTTATTAACAAGACCGAGATAATTTCTCATAAATGTCTCAAGAACCGTCCCTGATGTCGACAATTTTTTGTGAACACCGTGTATAAGTATTTAAAATCATAGCTTCAAGAAAATTTTAAAACTGTAAAAATATATAGGGTGTTTACCTGTAAACGTTATGTACACATTTTTACAGATTTTAATTTTACTGTACAGGGTGACCAACTTTATTAACAAGACCGATAAATATCTCAAGAACCGTTCATGATATCGACAATTTTTTGTGAACACCCTGTATAAGTATTTAAAATCATAGCTTCGAGAAAATTTTAAAACTGTAAAAATATATAGGGTGTTTACCTGTGAACGATATGTCCACATTTTTACAGATTTTAAACTTACTGTACAGGGTGACCAACTCTATTAACAATACCAAGATAATTTCTCATAAATATCTCAAGAACCGTCCCTGATATCGATAATTTTTTGTGAACACCCTGTATAAGTATTTAAAATCATCGCTTTGAGAAAATTTTAAAACTGTAAAAATATATAGGGTGTTTACCTGTAAACGTTATGTATACATTTTTAAAGATTTTAAACTTATTGTACAGGGTGACCAATTTTATTAACAAGACCGGGATAATTTCTCATAAATATCTCAAGAACCGTCCCTGATATCGAAATTTTTTTGTGAACACCCTGTATAAGTATTTAAAATCATAGCTTCGAGAAAATTTTAAAACTGTAAAAATATATAGGGTGTTTACCTGTGAACGATATGTCCACATTTTTACAGATTTTAAACTTACTGTACAGGGTGACCAACTCTATTAACAATACCAAGATAATTTCTCATAAATATCTCAAGAACCGTCCCTGATATCGACAATTTTTTGTGAACACCCTGTATAAGTATTTAAAATCATAGCTTCGAGAAAATTTTAAAACTGTAAAAATATATAGGGTGTTTACCTGTGAACGATATGTCCACATTTTTACAGATTTTAAACTTACTGTACAGGGTGACCAACTCTATTAACAATACCAAGATAATTTCTCATAAATATCTCAAGAACCGTCCCTGATATCGACAATTTTTTGTGAACACCCTGTATAAGTATTTAAAATCATAGCTTCGAGAAAATTTTAAAACTGTAAAAATATATAGGGTGTTTACCTGTGAACGATATGTCCACATTTTTACAGATTTTAAACTTACTGTACAGGGTGACCAACTCTATTAACAATACCAAGATAATTTCTCATAAATATCTCAAGAACCGTCCCTGATATCGACAATTTTTTGTGAACACCCTGTATAAGTATTTAAAATCATCGCTTTGAGAAAATTTTAAAACTGTAAAAATATATAGGGTGTTTACCTGTAAACGTTATGTATACATTTTTACAGATTTTAAACTTATTGTACAGGGTGACCAACTTTATTAACAATACCAAGATAATTTCTCATAAATGTCTCAAGAACCGTCCCTGATATCGACAATTTTTTGTGAACACCCTGTATAAGTATTTAAAATCATCGCTTCAAGAAAATTTTAAAATTGTAAAAATATATAGGATGTTTACCTGTAAACGTTATGTATACATTTTTAAAGATTTTAAACTTATTGTACAGGGTGACCAATTTTATTAACAAGACCGGGATAATTTCTCATAAATATCTCAAGAACCGTCCCTGATATCGACAATTTTTTGTGAACACCCTGTATAAGTATTTAAAATCATCGCTTCAAGAAAATTTTAAAATTGTAAAAATATAGAGGGTGTTTACCTGTAAACGTTATGTACACATTTTTATAGATTTTAAACTTGCTATACAGGGTGACCAACTTTATTAACAAGACAGATATATTTTTTTTTACCTCAATAACGGCAAAAAATGTCCCATTATCCTTCCATAATCTTAAGGGTGAATAAAACTTTATCGGATATCCACGCATCATATCTTTGATCCTTAAACAGTTTTCTATCAAATTAGTAACAAAAGGATTATGCACGTTATCCTTATAGATACTACTTATGACTCTCAATTCTGGTTCTTCTAGATTAACCATCACTTCTATCTCCTGATCCATTTTTTTTGTCTAAAAATTCAAGATATACAGGGTGATAAAAAAATGTGTACTAAAATATTTTTTACATGTCTTATTATTATTATTATTATTTACAATTCACACCCTGTAGAATCTAACAAATACGTTATTGTTAACCGGTCATTATATACAGGGTGATTTTTATAAAAAAAAAATAATAAAAATTTTGGTATATGTCTTATTATTATTATTTAAAATACACACCCTGTAGAATCTAACAAATACGTTATTATTAACCGGTTATTATATACAGGGTTATTAAAAAAAAAATTACTAAAATTTTTGGTATATGTCTTATTATTATTATTTACAATTCACACCCTGTAGAATCTAACAAATATGTTATTGTTAACCGGTCATTATATACAGGGTGATTTTTATAAAAAAAAATTTACTAAAATTTTTGGTATGTCTTATAATTATTATTTAAAATTCACACCCTGTAGAATCTAAAATATACGTTATTATTAACCATTCATGATATACAGGGTGATTATTATTAAAAAAAAAATTCACTAAAAATTTTTGATTTGTCTTAAAAAATTTCCCGAACCAATTATTTACTGTTAAAATGTTTACCTTGTATTAATTGTATATACAGTGTGTCCACTTAATTTGGCGACATATGGAACTGTTTTATTTTTTGGTTTATGAAAAAAGTAATTCTTTATAACAAATTTTAAAATTTAATTTCAAATACTCAATCTTAAAATGTATACGGGGGTATAACCAAAAATAAAAAAGTTGTTTTCCATATATCGCCAACTTAAATGGATATATAAGTTTGTAAACCCTGTATTATTTAATTTATAAAAAATTATATTCCTGATAAAAGTTTCTAAATCTAATAAATTTTACTAAATTGTGACAAAAATATCAAAATTATACAGGGTGATGCCAACATATATAAATTATGATTAAAAAATAATTTTAATTTGCACATCCATAATGTTAGAAAATTTTATTCTTCATAAAACTTTCTAAATCGAATATTATTTATTAAAACGGGACAAAAATATCAAAAATATACAGGGTGATGGCAATAATACGTTAATTATGAATAAAAAAATAATTTGAAGTTGGGCACCCACCCTGTAGTTTTTTTTTAACAGAAAATTTTAATTTTGATTAAAAATTTTTAAATTTAATAATTTTTAAATATCAAAAATATACGGGATGATGACAAGAACATGTAAAATTTGTTGTTTACTATGCGCACCCTGTATAATTAATTTGATGCAAAATTTTATTTTTAATAAAAGTTTTTGAATCTAATAAACTTTAAAAAATATTAAATATATACGGGATGGAACCAAAAATATATAAATTAAGTTTAAAAATAGTTTTTTAATTTTTACACCCTGTACAATTAATTTGGAAGAAAATTTTATTTGTGATAAAAGTTTCTAAATTCAATAAATTTTATTAAATTACTACAAGTTAAATTTAACTACAAAAATATAAAAAATATATAGGAATATGAAAAATAGTGAATTTTTTTTAATTTGCACACCCTGTAGAATTAATTTGAAAAAAAATATTTTTAATGAAAGTTATTAAATATGATATACTTTACCAAATTACAACACAAATATAAAAAAAATATACAGGATAATGCAAAAATATATAAATTATGGTTAAAAAAATAATTATTTTATTGGCACACCCTGTATAAGAAAAAAAAAATTTTTTGAATAAAAGTTTCTAAATATAATATAAAAAATTTACCAAATTACAACAAAAATATAAAAATATACAGAATGAAGCAAAAATTATTAAATTAAGACAAAAAAACAAAAATGTACAGGATGATGCAAAGAATATGAAAATAGTGATTAAAAAATAGTTTTTTTTTAATTAGCACACCCTATATAATTATTTGAAACAAAAAAAATGTTGTTAATAACAGTTTATGAATATAATAAACTTTACCAAATTATCAAAAAAATATAAAAAATGTATTTTATTTAAACACCCTGTATAATTAAGTTGAAAAAAATTTTTATTGAAGGTTTCTAAATCTAATAAGCTTTACTTAATTATGACAAAAAAATCAAAAATGTACAGGATGATGCGGATACTATGAAAATAGTGATTAAAAAATAGTTATTTTTTGAATTTGCACACCCTGTATAATTATTTGAAAAAAATTTATTTTTAATAAAAGTTTCTAAATCTAATAGACTTTATCAAAGTACCAAAAAAAATATAAAAAATGTACAGGATGATGCAAAAATATAAATTATGATTAAAAAATAGTTTTTTTTATTTACACACCCTGTATAACTAATTTGAAAAAAATATTTGGAATAAAAGTTTCTAAATCTAATAAAATTTAATAAATTTTGATAAAAATATTAAAAATTTACAGGATGATGCCAAGGCTATGAAAAATAATGATAAAAAAAGGTTTTTTTTTTATTTGCACACCTTGTAGAATTAATTTGTAATAAAATTTTATTTTTGGTAAAACTTTCTATATCTAATAAACTTTACTAAATTATGACAAAAATATACAGGATGATGCCAAGAATCTGTATTATGATTAAAAACAATTTTTTAATGTTCTCACCCTGTAAAATTAATTTGAGAGAAAATTTTAGTTTTGATAAAATTTTCTAAAGCTAATAAACTTTACTAAATTTGGGACAAAAATATAACAAATGTATAGCATGATACCAAAAATATGTTATTATGATTATAAAATAATTCTTCAATTTGCACACCCTGTATTATTAATTTGTCGAAAAAAATTATTCCTGATAAAATTTTCTAAATCAAATAGAACTCAAGAAATTGAGATAAAAAAATTAAAATTGTATAGAGTGGTACTTTAAATTACGATTAATAAATACAATATTTAAGTTTGCACACCCTGTAGTATTAATTTGACAGAAAATTTGACTCTTGGTAAAAGTTTCAAAAATTGATATCTGTTTTTTAATTTTATAAATCTTATTTGTCAAATTAAAAATACAGGGTGTGTAAATTATAATTATTTTTTAAGTAATGAGTCATTTTGTACATTTTTGTTACAATTTAATTAATAAATATTTTTATTACGGAATAAATTTCAAATAAATAATTTCGTTACAATAAATAACTGCCAGGAATTTTTTCACCCTATATTTTTCACCGTTTTTGTATATAAATTTGATTTTTCAAAATTTTTTTTGTATGTTTTTCTCAAAAATTTTATATTCGCTTTTATTACATTTTTTTTTTAAGTTTGCACTTTTCTTATTTTTACTTTTTTTTGAAATTTTGTTTTGTACAATTTTTCTGGATCTAAAAGGGGATAATATTAATTTTTTGTCAAAAATTTTCTTTTAAATCCAATAATATTTTTTTACTATTTTATTAAAAAAATATATTGATTGTTTTCGATAAAAATTACTTTATTGTTTTTTTATTTTTCACAAAAATTCAAATAATGTTGAAAATCAATTTTTTTATTAAAAGTTTTTACACGTTTCAATTTTTTTTTATTTATAAATATTAACATAAATGAAAGGTAAAAATTTTAAAATAAAATAATTTTGTTAAGCGATTACGGGGAAATTTTTTAACACAACAATAAATTGATTGACCTCCCTGTTTTTTTTTATTTATAATAAATAATTTTCACATATTTAAAATAAGAAAAATAATATTATAACTTACCTTATGGCACACAAAAATAACGTAAAATCCACAAATAAACCTTCACTAAAATTGATTCTCGATTTGCAATACTCAAAATACCAAATCTATCTAGTTTGAATTAAAAAAAAACACGTTTTTTTCTAAAAATTCTAAACGTCCATTATGACCTTGACCTAGAACTGCCACTACGCTTTATTTAAATTTATATCGTTAAGCCCATTCAACAGATTTAAGCCTATCACACACTTTACCAGAAAATTTTAGTAGACAAAAAAAATATCCCAGAATAAAATTTATATAAAAACAATTTTATACTTCAAATCTTATTTTTATAAACTATTTTCATTTTCCAAATTATCTTATTATTATTATTATATAGGACACTATAAAGTACAATTGTCGAGTTGCGTCCGACAAAAAAATAGGTCCGGTTGCGTCCTTTCATGGAAAACAATTTAATACCAACAGTACCACAATCTAGTACTTCTTTAACTCGTTCAAATGAACCTACATTCTTCAGTAATCATCCGTTTTATATTATCTAATTGAATTGGTATACATTAAATTTTAAATAACCTTATAAAAAAATCTAAGAGCGTTAGATCTGGAAAGCGAGCAAGACACTTTATTTTACTTCAGCATTCAATCCACCTATTTAATTATCAGAAATATCAAAAATAAACTATAAATTTAACATTTTCAATATTTAAATTCATACATAAGACTATATTTAGTATGATATAAGTTCGTGAACATTTTCAAGATTTATTGTGTTCAAACGAAAGCTCTAGATTTAGTTTCATATAAGTTCGTGAATATTTTTAACATTTAATTTTGAAACTGTTCAACATTAAGCTCTAGATTTAACTTCATGCAAGTTCGTGAACATTTTCAAGATTTATTTTCAAAAGTGTTCAAACTAAAGATCTAGATTTAGCTTCAATTGAGTTCGTGAATATTTTAAAATTTAATTTAAAAACTGTTCAAAAACAGGCTCTAGATTTAACACCTTGTAAGTTCGTGAACATTTTTAAAATCTATTTGCAAAAGTGTTCAATCAAAAGCTCTAGATTTAGGTTCAATTATGTTCGTGAACATTTTAAAAATTGTTCAAAAACAGGATCTAGATTTATCTCCTTGTAAGTTAAGTTCGTGAACAGTATCAAGATTTATTTTTAAATCGTTCATACGAAAGTCCTAGATTTAACTTGATGTAAATTCGTGAACATTTTCACGATTTATTTTCAAAAATGTAAAAACGAAGCCTATAGCATTATAAATTTATGTTCATATAAGTTCGTGAACAATTTTAAGATATAAGTTCAAATGTTCTTAAAACAGGCTTTAGATTTAATTCCATAATAGTGCGTGAACATTTTCAAGATTTATTTTTAAAATGTTCGCACGAAATTTCTATGTAAGTTCATGAACATTTTAACGATATTTTTAAAAGTGTTCAAATAAAGGCTCTTGATTTATAGATTAATCATATACATTTTTGAACTTTTTTAAGATTAAAGTTTGAAATTGTTATAATATAAGTTCGTGAACAGATTTTAGTTATATTTAAAAGAAAGTTCGTGAACGCACTTTAAAACGTTTACTATAATAGTAGTGTTGATGAAAAAAAAGTTTTTATTAAATGTGCCTTTAATTCTAATTTTCAAATTTTTTGTTTCAGTATAAATTTGAACTAAAGTTGGGTAAGTTCGGTTTTTAATACTAATTATTTCAATTTATGTTATAGTCAATATTTTTACTAAAAATTTGATAAAAAATTATAATTGTCAATAAAATGGAGCAGTCAAAAAATTGTAACTGTCAACAGAAATTTAACAGTTGAAAAAATTTAACTAGAAAACTGTCAACTGAAAAAACGGTCAAAAAACATTTACTAAAAATTGTCAATTGTAACTGTCAAAAAGAAATGTTAATGTCAAAAAATTGCAATTGATAAAAAATAATAATTGTCAATAAATTGGAGCAGTCAAAAAATTGTAACTGTCAACAGAAATTTAACAGTTGAAAAAATTTAACTAGAAAACTGTCAAAAAACTTTTACTAAAAATTGTTAATTGTAACTGTCAAAAAAAATTTTAATGTAAAAAAATTGCAATTGATAAAAAAATTATAATTGTCAATAAATTGAAGTGGTCAAAAAATTGTAACTGTTAACGGAAATTTAACGGTTAAAAAAATTAACTAGAAAACTGTCAACTGAAAAAACTGTCAAAAAAATTTTACTAAAAATTGTCAATTGTAACTGTCAAAAAAAATGTTAATGTCAAAAAATTGCAATTGATAAAAAAATTATAATTGTCAATAAATTGGAGCAGTCAAAAAATTGTAACTGTCAACAGAAATTTAACAGTTAAAAAAATTTATCAGTTAAAAAAATTTAACGGTCAAAAAAAATTTAAAAGTTAAAAAAATTTTACCAGAAAACTGTTAACTGAAAAAATTGTCAAAAAACTTTTACCAAAAATTGTCAATTGTGACTGTCAAAAAAAATATTTATGTCAAAAAACCTTTATTTATTCTTATTTTTCCGAACTAACAATAACGAAATTAGAAGCAAGTGACCTTTTGCTATTGACACTGCGCATTCTATCCTCAAATAGATAATTGCTGATGATTCCCAAAAGGATGAAACTTTAGCAATTAGATATTTAGAAGTGGCCTGCACCGTGAAAATCACAAATATCCAATTCGCGTGACTGTTCGCAATGAGTTCTGGTGTTGTATAAAAGCCGAAAAGGGTCTTTTTCCCATTTCTGGCTTCATTGTAAACACTATTTCGACGAGACAAACACACAAAACCGATACTTGGTCAATTTATTACGAACGAGCTATTAACTGACACTTTACAAGTCGATAAATTTTCGAGAAAAAACGGAAGCCGATACGATGTTAGAAATGTGATTTAAATTAGTTTTTTTTTTATGATTGTTACTTTAATTGATTCATAAAATTGTATAGTGAGTTATGAGTATTTTAACCCTTGAGAATTTATTTAGTGACTCAATGCTCGATTCTATTATAAAATTAACCAATGAATCATAAAAGAATCGATTTTTTTTTAATTTTCTATACATATATTCATAGATAATTTAAAAAAAATCCTCTCTGCAGGATCTACAGGGTAAAGGTAGATTTCGGTACCACCCGCAAGTATCATTCGCAATTTTTGTCGCCTTATGTCATATGGTATAAAAAAACGAGTCAACTATAATTATTATACTCAACAAGAGCTTTCTAACGATCCCCCACATGACATAGTTCTAAAAACTTAAAAATATCCACCCCCACCCCTGAAAAAACTGAAATCGACTTATGTAAATGGTATCAAAAAAGTAGTCATCGTTCGTTACTATACTCAATAAGAGCTTTCTAACAATACCCCACATGACGTATCTCAAAAAACATATGAAATTTCATCCCCACCACCCCTCATTCCCTAATCAAAAAAATTTTCAAAAAAAGTGGTTGTTCTAAAACTCACCAGTGAAAATTGCAATTGACAAAAAATTATAATTGTCAATAATTTGGAGCAGAAATTTAGCGTTAAAATAACTAGAACCTGTCAACAAATTATGACTGGGAAAACTGTCAAAAACTTTTTACCAAAAATTGTCAATTATAACTATCGAAAATATTGTAAATGTCAAAAAAATGCAATTGATAAAAAATTATAATTGTCAATAAATTGGAGCAGTCAAAGAAAGGTAACTGTCAAAAAAAATTTAACGGTTAAAAAATGTAACTAAAAAAATGTCAAAAAACTTCACTTAAAATTATCTAATTGTAACTATCAGGAATATTGTAAATGTCAAACAATTGCAACTGACAAAAAATTATAATTGTCAATAAATTATAGCAGTCAAAAAATTGTAACTGTCAAAAGAAATTTAACGGTTAAAAAAATTAACTTCTGTTAACTGGAAAAACAGTCAAAATACTTCTATTAAAAACTATCAATTTTAACTGTCAAAAAAAAAGTAAATGTCAAAAAATTGCAACTGACAAAACATTATAATTGTCAATAAATTGGAGAAATCAAAAAAATGTCAATGGAAATTAACTGGTTAAAAAAATGTAACTAGAAAACTGTCAACTGGAAAAGTGTCAAAAAATGTTTACTAAAAATTGTCAATTATGACCGTCAAAAAAATTGTGAATATCAAAAAATTGCAACTCACAAACAATTATAATTGACAATAAACTGGAGCAATCGAAAACTGTCAACAGAAAAACTGTTAAAAAAAATTAACTAGAAAACAACTGAAAAAACAGTCAAAAGATTTCTAATAAAAATTGTTAATTGTAAATGCAAATGTTAAAAAATTGTAACTGTCAAGAAAAAATCAACGGTTAAAAAAATTTTACTAAAAAACTGTCAACTGGAAAAACTGTCCTAAACTTCTACTAAAAATTGTCAATTGTAACTGTAAAAAAATTGTAAATGTCAAAAAATTGCAACTGACAAAAGATTATCATTGACCATAAATTGGAGCAGTCAAAAAATTGTAACTGTCAACAAAAATTTAACGGTTAAAAAATTTTTACCAGAAAACTGTCAACTGAAAAAACTGTCAAAAAACTTATAACAAAAATTGTCAATTGTAAAGGCCTAAAAAATTGTGAATATCAAAAAATGACAGCTGTCAAAAAAGTACAATTGTCAATAAACAGTTAAAAATATTTAACTAAAAAAACTGTCAATTGGAAAAAAAATAATCAAAAAAAATTGTCAATTGTATATTTCAAAAAAATTGTGAATATTAAAAAATTACAGCTGACAAAAAATTATAATTGTCAATAAATTGGAATAGTCAAAAATTTGTAACTGTCAACAGAAAAGGTTAAAAAAATTTAACTAGACAAGTGTCAACTATAAAAATAGTAAAAAAACTTCGACGAAAAATTGTTAATTGTAACTATTAAATTAAAAAAAAATGCAACTGACAAAAGATTATAATTGTCAATAAATTTTAGCAATCGAAAAATTGTAACTGTCAGGACGGTTAAAAAAATTTAACTAGAAAACCTATCAACTGGAAAAACAGTCAAAAAATTGTAACCGATAAAAAATTATAATTGTCAATAAATTGGAGTGGTCAAAAAACTGTCAACAGAAATTTGACGGTTAAATAAATTTAACTAGAAAACTGTCAACTGAAAAAATTACTATAAACATGTATTGTCAATTGTAATTGTAAAAAACTTGTTAATGTCAAAGAATTATAAATGTCAATAAATTGGAGCAATCGAAAAATTGTAACTGTCAAAACGGTTAAAAAATTTTAACTAGAAAAACTGTCAACTGGAAAAACAGTCAAAAAACTTCTAATAAAAATTTGTCAATTGTAAATGTCAAAAAAATTGTGAATATCAAAAATTACAGTTGTCAAAAAATTATAATTGTCAATAAATTGGCCTAGTCGAAAAATTGTAACTGTCAACAGAAAAATGGTTAAAAAAAATTAACTAGAAAAGTGCCAAGTAGAAAAATTGTAAAAAAGCTTTTGACGAAAAATTGTTAATTGTAACTGTTACAAAATTCAACTGACAAAAGATTATAATTGACAATAAATTGGAACAATTGAAAAATTATTACTGTCAACAGAAAACTGTCAACAAATTATAACTTAAAAAATTTAAGACTTTTGATCTAGGTCTAAATTGTAGTTTTACTCAAGGTCAGGCTCCGATGCAGATCCCTCCAAATACAATTGAAAAAATTGATACAATTGAGTGATCTTGTATTGAAAATCGAGAGAATTAGTATCAAGGTAACTTATAGTTTTTTCAAGGTCAAGCTTCAAGTTACGATTTATTCGATTTTTTTTCGATTTTTTTGGTTTTTTGAGTCACATAATACTTAAATTAGAAAACTTTTGTAAAAATAATCATTGTTTGCAACCCCAAAGGATATCAATTTTGAATCTAATGTAATCACAAAACTGATCTGCCATCTTGGAATCGCCATTTTGAATTTATTAATTTTGACAAAAAAATCATAATTTCTGACTCCAAAAATTCCCAGACACCAATTTGGTACATAATCATATACCTGGTCCGCCATCTTGGAGTCGCCATCTTGAATCTATCAATTAACAAAAAAAAATCATAATCTTCAATCTCAAAACCCTCCATATACCATTTATTTTAATATAATCGGACTATAATTATACCGTCCGCCATATTGGAGCCGCCATTTTATATTTTTATTTTACAAAAATTTCATAATATATTGTTACTAGAACCACAGAACAATATTCTGTGACAGAACTATAAACATATGTCAAATTTTGACGCCCACAAACAAATAATGAAAATGTAGCGGGAAAGTAAAAAGAATGTTACATTACTGTATATGACACACTACAGCACGAGCTAACCAAAGTATCAGTGTTTTTTTCTAATGTTGGTATATGAATTATAAATAATGACGTCATACAATAATACAACTGTCAAAAGTGTAAACGTCAAGCCAAACAATGACGTCATTATTTTTTTAATTATTGTATAAAATTATTTATATTTCTAATTTGATCTACCCTGTAGATTTTCCATTTTCCTCATTGAAAAATTCTCAACAATCCCCTTTCAATCATACTCATTTCCCCTAATATCAATTACCATAAATACGAGAAATTTTTTGTCAAGATTTATTTTAGCCATTGATTTTTTTCTACTCAGGAATATTTAAGACACGATTATTGGATAATATACACGCAACGCTTATTTCTATTTTTAACCTAATTCAGGGTTATTTAAACGAGAAGGGTACAGACTAAATTTACCCCTATTAAAATTTGAGACACTTCAAAAGGAATTTATTGTAAAGATATTGAATAATCGAAAAATTTCAGTGGCGTACATTTTTACTAAAGAATGAATTATACATTCCAGAATCAAAGCCTCATGATATTTTTTTTATTAATATTCATACAATACGAACGTTAAATGTTACCCCCCCCCCCTAAAAACAAATTTAAGGATGGAGGCAGTCGCCCCCGCAAATATATAAAAATATTAAAAAAATTGTGCTTTATATAAATGCTCTGGATGGGTATCTCCAAAAATCGCCCCCACCCAAAACAAACCCCTGGATCCGTGCCCCCCTCCCACCCCCGTATTGACATCTGTACTGTAAAAAATTCAAGAAAATGTTCGGAAAGGATAATAAAAAATTTACCAATAACTACCATCTTGAACATTTTAAAAGGGGTCGACTATTACCTCATTTAAAAGGGTTTTTAATTATTTATTCAGCTGTTTAAATAATTTTAAATAAAAAAAAATAATTATAAATAAAATATTTATTTTGAATCCTTATTATATATTTTTGTTGAGTTTGCTTTTTTGTCTGTTTGTTTGTCTGTTTGTCTATTGCCTGTTTGTCTATTTTTTGTTTTTCTGTTTGTCTGTCTACTTGTCCGTTTGTCTGTTGTTTGTTTGTCTGTTGTTTGTTTGTTTGTCTGTTAAAAACTTGAAAAGTTTGTTCGTTATGGTGTCTAGATATACAGGAAAATAATATAGGGGTTTTTGGGGTTGTATATTATGAATTTTTTATCAAAATTAATAATTTCAAGATGGCGGACGATTAATGGTATGTGGGGATTTTTGGGGTCGGATATTTCTGCAGATTTTTGGAGTTTTTTTATCGCAGTTTTTTAGCAACTTATTATAAATTTTTGAAGATTTCTATTGATTTTTTTTTACTCAAAAATACTCAAAAATTTTAATAAAGATTTTATAAAAGATTTTTAAAAAGCTTTGAGTCGTTTTTTATAGTTGCAATTTTTTACAATTGTTTTTGCTCAGTTTTTTAGCAAATTTTTAACAATTTTTTATAAAATTTTGAAGTTTGATTGATTTTTTCTGTTCTATGAAAAAATTTAAAAAATTTTAGCAGGTTGTAAAAGCTTAAAGTCGTTTTTCCTAGGTTTTTACAGATTTCTGTGAAATTCTGCCAATTTTTGTAGTTTTTTTTTTATTTGCGCAGTTTTTCAGTAAATTTTTATAATTTTTTATAAAATTTTTGCAAATTTCTAACGATTTTTTAGTTTTTTTTATAAAAATTTGAGGTTTTTTCTGTTTTACGAAAGATTTTACAAAAAAATTAAGCAAAATTTTAAAAGCTTTTAGTGTTTTTTCTAATTTTTGCAATTTTTTGCAGATTTCTGCGAATTTCTGCCGATTTTTGCAGTTTTTTTTTATTTACGTAGTTTTTCAGTAAATTTTCACAATTTTTTATAAAATTTTAAAGATTTTTATTAATTTTTTTTGCCCTACGAAAGATTTTACAAAAATTTAGCAGATTTTACAAGCTTAAATCCTTTTCCAAATTTTTGCAATTTTTTGCAGATTTTGCGAATTTCTGCCCTTTTTTTATTTTTTTTATAAAAATTTAAAGTTTTTTCTGCTTTACTAAAGATTTTACAAAAAAATTAAGCAAAATTTTAAAAGCTTTTAGTGTTTTTTCTAATTTTTGCAATTTTTTGCAGATTTCTGCGAATTTCTGCCGATTTTTGCAGTTTTTTTTTATTTACGTAGTTTTTCAGTAAATTTTCACAATTTTTTATAAAATTTTAAAGATTTTTATTAATTTTTTTTGCCCTACGAAAGATTTTACAAAAATTTAGCAGATTTTACAAGCTTAAATCCTTTTCCAAATTTTTGCAATTTTTTGCAGATTTTGCGAATTTCTGCCCTTTTTTTATTTTTTTTATAAAAATTTAAAGTTTTTTCTGCTTTACTAAAGATTTTACAAAAAAATTAAGCAAAATTTTAAAAGCTTTTAGTGTTTTTTCTAATTTTTGCAATTTTTTACAGATTTCTGCGGATTTTTATATTTTTTTTATTTGCGTAATGTTTCAGTATATTTTTAAAATTTTTAACAATTTTTGTTTAAAATATTAAAAAATTATTATTGATTATTTTTACTCTACGATAAATATTTTACAAGGTTTTAGCAGATTTTAAAAGCGTTCAGCCGTTTTTCCTAATTTTTGCTTTTTTTTACAGATTTCTGCGATTTTCTGTCGATTTTTGTATAGTTTTTCTTTATTGTGCAGATTTTAAGAAAATGTTTGCATTTTTTACAATTTTTTACAATATGAATTTTTTGACAAAGTCAAGATGGTGACTCCAACGAGATTTATGATTACTGACAAATTCTATTCAAAATTGGTATGTTGGGGTTTTTGAGGTTGAAGATTATGATTTCTGTTATTGTCAAAAAAATTTAAAATATTGAAAATTTTGTTCGTTATGGTGGCTAGATATGCAGGAAACCCATTTTGATTTTTTTTAACCATAGAATGTAATATATATGGGCGAAAACAGGCGGCCCATCGAGCTAGTTCTTTATAATTTTATTTTTTTCAATTTTTTTTAATTTTATCTTTTTAATGTAAAATATTTTGAACAGAAAATTTAAAAATAAATAATTAAAATCCCTTTCAAATAAACTATCAGTCGACCCCTGTTGCTATTTAAAATTTCCAAAAGGCGTTAAAACAAAAAAGACTTGTCCAAGTATTTTCTCGAATATTTTACCTTACAAAAGTTAATAGGATGGGAGGAGGCAATAGCGTACTAACGGGGGGGTTGAGGACAATTACCCCCATCCCCCAGAAACGCCTTTTGTATAAAGAAAATTCAACTTGAACATTATAATAATAATAATAATAATATTCTCCCTACATTTCATCCCCTTACGAATGAACCACAGAAACCAAAGACGCTATTATTATTATTATTATTTCACGTGGTGTTCTGAGGCGATTTAGTGAAGATTAATGTCGCCATTTAGCTATAGATGTAGAAAACCATTAAAATTAATTAAATTAATATTCAATGGGGTTTATATATTCAAGTATCCTATACTGAAATTTTTAAATTAAAGTGTTGGGACTTATAATTATTTAATCCCCTCTGAAAATATTTTTTACTACACCGCTGTGGGGACATTTTACGTTCACCTTGTATAAAAATATCGTGTATACTTTTCTGTTAATAAACCTTTGTGATATTTACATTTATATATTGATTAAATCATTGATACATTATTAATAATATATCGCACGCTAGATATTTTTTTTAAATAAAAATACGTAAACAACCCATTAAACTAAAAATTATACTCAATGTCGTAACCCCTTTATAAAAAATAAACCTATTTAATTACTGTACATATTTCAACCACAGAGCGACATCTATGTATAAGAAAATGTAGTAAGACGTTATTGATATTTTATTAGTAATATTTTTTCTCATTTTGGTCTCTCCCTTTTCTTAAGGTCACAATTTTTGCTTAAAAATTTTGAAAAAATTCCCATTTATAGATTTTTTTATTCTCTTTTTAATGGTATTCAATAGATTTTCATTAAACAAAATAACTTAAATAATTGTAGATTTTAATAAATAATTTTTTGTTTAACCCCCGTAACAAAAAACTATCAATAATATTAAAACGTGTTAAATATTGATAGAAAGAGGAAAAAATATTCTATATAAGTGAATTTTATCAAAATTTTATATAAAATATTTTGGTTGTGAAAATAGGGAGAGACCATAAATAGATTTTTTGTCATTTTGGTCTCTCCCTTTTCTCAAAGTCACAATTTTTGCTTAAAAATTTTGAAAAAATTCCCTTTTATGGAATTTTTTATTCTCTTTTTATCGGCATTAAATGGAATTTAATATATTTTTTAATTAAACAAAATAACTTAGATAATTGTGGATTTTAATAAATAATTTTTTGTTTAACCCCCGTAACAAAAAAACTATCGATAATATTAAAACGTGTTAAATGTTGATAGAAAGAGAAAAAAATATTCTATATAAGTGAATTTTATCAAAATTTTATATAAAATATTTTGGTTGTGAACATAGGGAGAGACCATAACTAGATTTTTTCACATTTTGGTCTCTCCCTTTCCTTAAGGTCACAATTTTTGCTTAAAAATTTTGAAAAAATTTCAATTTATAGAATTTTTATTCTCTTTTTCATGGCATTAAATGGAATTTAATATATTTTTTAATTAAACAAAATAACTTAGATAATCGTAGATTTTAATAAATAATTTTTTGTTTAACCCCTGTAACAAAAAAACTATCGATAATATTAAAACGTGTTAAATATTGATAGAAAGAGAAAAAAATATTCTATATAATTGAATTTTATCAAAATTTTATATAAAATATTTTGGTTGTGAAAATAGGGAGAGACCATAACTAGATTTTTTCTCATTTTGGCCTCTCCCTTTTCTCAAGGTCACAATTTTTACTTAAAAATTTTGAAAAAATTCCCATTTATAAAATTTTTTAGATAGTAATTAAATGGTACACTGTTAAAATAATATTTTCAAATTCAAAATTTATTAAAGATTTTTTTTTTTTAGACTCCAATATGAAAAGTTGCTGGTATTCCACAAGGATGTATTTGTCGTTCTCCTAGTGTTCACTGTGAGCCTTTATGTTCCATATTTTGTCATAAGGCACGCGGTGAATGCCAAGAGCAGACATTATTCAACGTTTCTTAAATTATATACATCATCAATATATTGTTAATACATTATTGTCGTTTGTTTTTCAAAACTGTATATATTTAAATAAAATAATGTTTATATAATTTTGTATTTTATTATTCTGATTACGATATTTTTATATATTTAGATATTTCTTATCTAGGAATTTTGGTATTTACGATTAATATTATCTTGTAATTATTTAATTTAATACTAGATTATTATCAATTTGTTAATATGGTTTAATTTTTCAGTATTTCGTAATTTTAAATATTTCAATTACGATAAAAAAATATTCTAGTAGAAAGGGTGAAAGTTCTTAATCCATTTATACGGACAACAGAAGGCATAGAAGGACATAAAAGCAATAGTAAAAATCGGCGTAGAGCAAACAAACAAAAATCCCGACACCCTTACAAGAAGGATTTTTAGTAGTTAGAAGGGTGAGTTAAACGGCGAAATCGTCAACAGACTTTCCCTTACGCAAAACTTATAAGGGATACCAGTGGTGTAGTCACAAAAAAATATATACACACTATTAAAGTTTTATTATATATAATGAAGAATAATATAAAAATAAAACAATCGTGATCGAGCCGTAGTAATATATTTGTCAGATCAGGAAATTTAAGGTGTAGGTAATTATATTATTTTTTACGGGGTACATAAAATCATCATTTAAAAATATATTTTTTTGGATATGTATTATTGAGTATTATGTACTTTACAAAATGTTAAATAAAACAAACACCCGACGGTTAAATTACAATTATTTAAGTTTAAAATGGTAAAAAAAAAAATTATATAAACAAATATCCCCTAATTTACCCAACCGTGCGCTCATCAGAGTTTTAAAAATTATTAGAATAAGGGTAGCCTATTTTTTAATTCACCATATCTTTTAACTGCCGGCTCTTTAAAATCACAGATTTTATTTGAGCCGCCTGTGCTGTAAAACTCCCATAAAATTTTGATTTATTAATCCATATTGATTGCGATTCTAGTATAGTTCTTCTTATGAGTTCAAGAAAACCTTAAGGTACGTTAAGACAGTCAACTGTCTTTTAATTTTGTTATCCTAGTCATTTAAAAAAATTTTTGTTAAAAACCTCCATTTTACAAGAAGGACTTAACATTGTAGCGGATCTGTTGATTAGGAAAATGAAAAATCTCAATTTGAAGAATTCAGTTTTTTTAGTAGGCGCCATCTTGAATCACTACTCGCGCACTAAAAAGTAGGAGACCATCCGAGTCAACTCGCTTCAATCAATTGACAGTCTGTCAATTTTGTTTTCATAGTCCTTTAAACAATTTAAATCTTATCAACAACTGCTTCTCAAGAATGTTCATTTTACAATAAGAACTTAACATTGTAGCGGATCTGTTGATTAGGAAAATAACGAATTTCAATTTGAAGAATTCAAAGTTTTCTTAGTTAGCGCCATCTTGAATTACTACTAAGGAGTCAACTGTCTGTCTTCGTCTCAATGGTGCCTCTCGACTCGTCGCTAAAAAAGGCGTGATTCATGACGTCATAAAAAAACAGATTCAATTTGACTGTAGTAACTTGCATTTTTTGTTCGAGCCAAAGATGGCGCGACTTCATATAGCATCATAGAACTAAATTGTATTCATTTTTATCTATTTTTCAATGCTTCCACTCTGAAGCTAAAAATATCATTTTTAACATAATTGTGCTACATTTGACAACACTGTATGTGTTAACACGATGCGAGCCACAAGCCAATTCGCGTAAAGTCAAAAATATATAGTTGAAAAATATAAAAAAAAATACTCAAAAAGTTCTGATCATATCAGGAGTGTCATCATGATCAGCTTCACCTAGTAAACCAGAGGCGGAACATTTTAAAGTGTTTCTCCGGTCTCGGGAAAGCCAAAGTTGGCTCTAAACATTAAGATAAATAGATAAGGTAAGTTGATCCGAGTGTAGATATATATAGAGAGAGAAAATGACAATTTTGTGAACAAGTATATGGAATTCAATATATTAGAGAGAGAGAGAGAGAGAGGGGGTACAAAGTTTCAGTGTGCAAAAATGAGAGAATGATATAGCGTCTATCTCCGTTAATATAGACAGTTTTTGGTGGGGCAAACGGTATTGTATTATAATTAAGACGTAGAATATATACGTAAAAAAATCATGCGCAGACCCAACACAAAAAGAGCATTAGCGTATATATTCTTTATTAGTGATCCGATTTAAACTAAATAAACAGCATTGACATAACATGTATACGTAAACCAAAATCATGCATAGTGACAACGACAAAAAGGCATTAGCGTCTATCTTCGTTATTAATATTTAGATTTTGACCGGATAAACGGCATTATATTATAATTGAGATGTAGAGTATATACGTAAAGAAAAATCATGCGAAATAAGAATGACAAAAGAACATTATTGCTAACTTCGTTATTAAAAGACGGATTAGGGTGGGACAAACGGTATTATATACAGGACATTTCACATATTAAATCGATAAAGAAAAATTTTACGTATCATATTTTTGACATTTGAACCCATTTTGTAAATAAATATTTTAATGTAAATAATTATTTTATATATAATAATAAAGAGAAAAAGATCATGTTGTAATGTAGCGGGAAGCGGCAGTCTATTTATATATCAGTTTCAAGTTCACTTTGGTATTATTTTATTATTAATATTTCTTATCTTGTTTACTCAAATTACATTTTACCAGCGATTTTCATTTCATTCTAAGAATTACGTACAGTCAGCGTTTTTTTTTATAACAATTCATCTACTATTTTTATTGTATATGACAAAAATTCCAACGGTGACAAATTTACACTTGAAACAGTTTTCAACGTTGCCAAATCTACCAACACGTGTTGTTTTATTAATTTAAAATTGATAATATTTTTATTAAATAATAAAGGACTCGGCATATACTTATGGGGTCTTTATATAAAAAATCGTTATTTAACGTTATTTAATTTGAAATAAGAAATAAAAAAAGATGTGCAGAAGCAAGAACAAAAAGGCACTTGCTTCTTAACCTAACTTCGTTATTATTGGTCCGATTTTAACGGGATAAACGACATTCGATTTAATTAATCAAGATGACCTTGAAACTATTATAAACTTATTTAATTTAATAAAATACAATGCTGAAATTAGTTTTTAAACTTGGAATTGATGGAATAAACAATTTTTTTGTACGTCACTGAGTATTGGGGTGGTGTTTTAACTCGAGGGGTGACCAACAAGGGTTTTACCCTCTATTTTAGTGGGGTAGTTGATTAAAGATAGACAAGCCATGCACTTGTGAATTTTATCCTTGGACCAGAGGGGGTGGTAGCTGGTCTATAAAATAATGAATGGGTCGTGGACTAAAGAATATTGATAAAAAGATTAAAATTAAATACAGGACAGGCTTTGCTGTAAATGGAATAAATTAATAATAATTTACATAAAAAAAAATTATTTAGACACATAAATATATGGATTTCAATTTTATATTAATGAGGGATTGTGAAATGATCACCCTGTATATGCAAATTATAATGAGATATTTGTATTATATATACAGGGTCCGGTCAATATATGTCGTAACTCTAGAACACTTTGATCAATAGTGTTAAAAAACAAATATCAGAAAATTATTTTTATATATACAGGGTGATCCAATAATAAATTAAGTAAACTCATAATTATTTTAAATAGAATTCCAACTTTTTTTTGTATTTTTATGCTATACAGGGCGGTCAAAAATGGCATTTAAGTAAAATTAATTCGACACATCTACTTATCTGAAAAAAAATATATATTTTTCAATTTTATATTAATGCCGGACTGTGAAATGATCACCCTGTATATCTAAATTATAATTTATATTGGCTGTCGGAAAATATTTTTATATTCGCTGTCGGAAAATATTGTACTTACATATCTCTTTCTTTTAAACAAAATTTTGAATTTTTATGCTATACAGGGCGGTCAAAAATGGCATTTAAATATTATTTACATTGTTCTATGAGTATCGGCAATCAGATAAAAACGGTATGCGGTCAAATTTATATTTTATGTTGTCTCTATCTCACAAAATGTGATATAAAAAAGAAACTATTATGTTGGTATAGTAGCGCTAAAGTAGTATATAGGGATAAGTACAAATTATGGTTCCCAAGTAAAAAAAATTTCGAGCCCCCCCAAACTGTGAATAATGTTTGTTTTTGCATACTGTTTGGCAAAAATAAGTTGAACCGCAATATACGCAGTGGCGGTACAGAGAAGGAAATTTGTGAAGCCAATTTTTTATTTTATACTTGGAATTTATGTTGACAATACCGCACTAAATTCTTATGAAGCGAACAGCTTGAATGATCTGGTTAAATGAGCTCTGTGAGTTTAGCCGGACAGTAATCGATTCAGGAAGAAATTTTCAACCATATTTATTGGCAGGCAGGTCGAAAATCGAAATTCGTTAATGGTGGAATTCGAAAAAATCGAAATCCAAAAAAAAACGGAAAAGTATGAAATTCAGTTTAGAGGGAGGGACATAAAAGATGATTAGCGTAGTCAGATTTTATGAAAAAAAAAAATTTGTCCTGAATGGGCTTAAAATCGGCCCGAGGACCGGAAAATTTATCTATATGGTATTTTTGATTGGATATTCATTTTTTTTCAGACAAGATTACGTAGGATTGACGTATAGTGACGAATGGATTTTTAGGAATTTATTGGACTTTGAAGATATCACGAAAAAATGTATCGATTCTTTTATGTACTTAAAAATCAAATGACGTTTGTCTTGCTAAAATCGAGTGTTCTTTTATCATTGCTACTGCGCATTATTTCTCTAACTGTTAAGTATTAAATTTATTTTATTTTTAACTTTGATATTGTGGCTATTTTAATATCATTTATTAAAAAAAGGGTCCTTAGGTATATGGGAGAAAGATATTATTTCGTAATCTATACAGTGAACAGAGAAAAATGTCCAAAAATTGTCCAGAAATTGTCAAAAACCGTGAAAAACTTTTCAAAAATTGTCAAAAAAATCTTGAAAATAGTAAAAAATTGTCCAAAAATTGGTAAAAAGTGACAAAAATTCACAAAAAATTGTCAAAAATCGGGAAAAAGTGTCCAAAAATCGCGGAAAATGTCCAATAATTGTTAAAGAATATTGAAAATCGTGAAAAATTTTGCAAAAATTGTCAAAAACTGATAAAAATTGCCAAAAAATTGTCAAAAATTGTCAAAAATCGGGAAAAATGTCCAAAAATTATAATAAATTGTAAAAAATTGTCAAAAATTGTTAAATTATTGTCACACTTTGGAAAAAATCATCAAAAATTGTCAAAGAATTGACAAAAAAATGTGAAAAATTGTCAAAAATTATGAAAACGCTAAATTTTTGGTAAATATAGTCAAGGAAAATTTGGTTATTTTTTGGAAAATAAAAAATTATTAAAACAATAATATTAAAAATTTCGAAAACATAACAATTTGTTAAATTTTTTAAAAATATAACCCAGAAAAATTTGTCTATTAATAAGAAATTGAAAAAAAATAAAAATTTTTAAAAAAAATTAGATTGGCTCGTCACTATACAACGACCTAATATGACTTTTCCTATGTAGTTTTGTATGATAACAACGAATTTTCTATCGATAATACTGTATAGTGACGACCGGACAGATTACAGTCAATTTTCCGGCCCTCGGACGGATATAGACTCGTTTTAGAACCGTAGAGGACGAAAAAATTTTTTTTCGTCATTTCTGATTGCGCCAATCGTTTTTTTAAGCCAAAATACCCTATAAAATGTACTTTTATATTTTTCCGATTTTTTTTAGGAAATTCGATTTTTTCGTATCTCCCAGTATCGACATCGACCGAGAAAAAACGTCATTACTCCGGACTGTCGAGGCCTACATTTTTTTTTTAAATATCATTCGGTTCAGAATTGATGTAGCTATAGGTGGTAAAAATTTCAGGTCCATAGCCAGTCGGAGGAAAATTTGGCATCGCTCTAAAGAGAAACCATAAAAACTGGCGATTTTTGGCATTTTTTCCATACATATACATGGAAAAAATTGCGATTTTGACCGGAAAATGAATTTTCCTGAAAAACACCTTATAGACTAATTTGGGTAAGCAGAAAACGAATCCGCTATCGGTTTTTCGCTCAGGCGCTCCATTTCCCCTCAAAATCACCCGAAATTATTTTGACCTCGGTCGAGTTATTGCTAAAACACTCGGTATTACATTTAGTCATTCATAAATGGGCCACCCGGTATAGTATATATTAAAAATTAACTAGTATTGCAATATTCACCATTAAGTTTCCCTATTACAGTATATGAGTATAATTTTATATTATTTTAAATTATATAGGATGATCAAAAAATGTTATATTTTCATATGACACAATATCAAAAAAAATTTTCGAAGTGAAAACGAAAATATCCAATTTCCAGATGGAAGTCTGACAGTCTGTGTGTCTGTTTGTATGTCTCTCTGTATGTATGTGTATTCTTACGTGACAGAGGTCACAGGTTTAATCCGATTGAGCTGAAATTTGGTATATGAGTTTTGGTTATGGGTCGGAAGAATTCATTAGTTTTTGTATATCTGTCAAATGTAAGTATCACTGTAAAAACAAGTGAAAAACAGCATCTCTATTTCTCTCACTGTTCTCGAATTGAATCAGGCTAACAGACGGACGGACGGACGGACAAAACCGTTTTATAAGAGTTTTTTTTTTCGTCGAAAACTCTAAAAACTAAAAAATAAATTAAAAGAATTGAAAAAATCAGAATTAATAGAAAAAAATAAGAAAGAATAGAAAATACTGAAAAAAGTTGAAAGAGAAATCAGAAAATTTTAGAAAAAAATAAAATTGTTAAATAAGGAAAAACCAGAAAATCAATAAAATTGTAAAAAAAACGGAAAAACGCAAAGAACAAACAATGAAAAAATCGAATGAATTGCTAAAAAAGGGAAAAAATATAAAAAAAAATGCAAAACATTGCAGAAAATGGCAAAAAATTTCAAAAAATAGGTAAAAATTGGAAAAAAAATCACAAAAAAATGGCAAAAAATTGTAAAAAAAATCAGAATAAAAATGCAAAAAAAATTGCAAAAAAAAAAACAAATAACAACCAAAAAACCGAAAACAACTGTGGATATAAAAAAATTTAAGAAAAAATAGAAAAAACATTGCAGAAAATGGAAAAAAAATTCAAAAAATAGTTAAAAAACGGGAAAAAAATCACAAAAAAATGGCAAAAAATCGCAAAAAAATTTCCAATGCAAATAATTGCAAAAAAATCAAAATAAAAATACAAAAAAAACAGAATAAAATATCAAAAGAATCACAAAAAAATCGCAAAAAATTGCAAAAAAAAATCGCAAAAAAAATAACAACCAAAAAAACCGGAAGCAACTGTAGACAAAAATTTTTTTTCAAAATATAAAAAAACAAAAAATTGAAAAAATCACAGAAATAAAAATAAAAGACAGAATTAGAAAACAATTAGGGAAAATGGGAAAAAAATTTAAAAAATCGAAAAAAGATGCAAAAAATCGCGAAAAAATAAGAACCAATGAAAAAATCGAATGAATTGAAATAAACCACAAAAAATCGATACAATTGATAAAAAGGACAAAAAAATCTTTAAAAAAAACCCGCATAACATTACAGAAAATAGTAAAAAATCTCAAAAAATAGTTAAAAATCGGAAAAAAATTCAAAAAAAAACGGCAAAAAATTGAGAATGCAAATAATTGCAATAATTAAAAAGAAATTAGAATAAAAATGAAAAAAAATCACAGAGAAATCGCAAAAAATTGCAAAAAAAAATAAGAATAAGAATTCAAAAAAAAAAAATCACAAAAAAATGGCAAAAAAATTAGAATAAAAATGCAAAAAAAAAACATAAAAGAAATCGCAAAAAAATGTCTATGCAAATAATTGCAAAAAAATCAAAATAAAAATCACAAAAAAATGACAAAAAAGTCGCAAAAAGGGCAAAAAATTAGAATAAAAATGCAAAAAAATTACAAAAAATGGCAAAAATTTGCCAATGCAAATAATTGCAATAAAAAATCATAATAAAAATGCAAAAAAAAATCACAACAAATCGAAAAAAAAAAATTACAACCAAAAAACCAGAAACAACTGTGGACATAACAAAAAATTAAAAAAAACAGAAAAGATTGAAAAATCAAATAAAAAATGAGAAAAAATAAAAGAAGGAATTAGAAAACAATTAAAACAATGAAAAATAAAATGCAAAAAAATTAGAAAAAAACCGCAAAAAATTGAAAAAAAATAGAAAAAAAAAACGAAAAACCGGAAAAATTTGAAAGAAATGAAAAACAGCACTATTTTTGCCGTAATTTTGAGTTTTTGAAAACTGTTACGAAAATAAATTTCTTATATATCACAGTACATATTATATAAGTAGCGGGAAAGTAAAAATAGGTGCCAGATTAATATCATTTTGTCTCTACTTTTCATCGTTTTCGATTTGAATCAGGCTAACAAAACCGTTTCATAAGAGTTTTTTTCGTCGAAAATTCCAAAGTGCTATTTGACTTGCAATAAAATCCTTAAAACTTTATTCAAAACAGTCAAAAATATTTTTCAAACTGTCACCTGTCAAAAATAAAAAATGTCAAAGTTTGAAACTTTTTACATTAAATATCTAAAAATGGACTTTTTGGATTTAAACCAATTTTGGTAAAATAAGTCTCGGTTAATCGTCGGAAAAAAAACAGTTAGTGTTTGTCTGGCATCTGTCAAACGGAAGTGTAACTGTCAAAAAATGACAGAAGGTATATGACACACAATTTGACTTGCGATACGTCATTTTAAAGACCTTGAAAAATTTAATTCAGAACAGTCAAAATTATTTCTCCAACTGTCACATGTCAAAAATAAAAATGTCAAAGTTTGTAACTTTTAATATTAAAAATCTGAAAAAGTACTTTATGGATTTGAACCAATTTTTTTTAATCGTTGGAAAAAAAACCGTTAGTTTTTGTCAAAAAATGACAGATACAATATGTCACGGAATTTAACTTGCAATATGTCATTAGAATAGTCATCTGTCACTTGTCAAAAAGAATATAACTATACCATTCGTCTCGTCTCGTCTAAAACTTTACGGAACTTATTAAACAATTGAAAAATCATAACTTTAGTCTTAACCAAGTGAATTGATAATATTATAAATAAAATTAACATAAACATAAGAGTTAAATGACAAAGTATCTGATTGATAATAATAATTGAAATGATTTAGATTTTTTTTTATCTGATACTTCAGCTAAAAAAAATAAAAATATTTAAATATTTTTTTATTCTAGTATATAAACAATTGTGAGAATATTTTTAAATTAGTTAAATCTTGAAAAATGAAATTCTTTTTATTAGCTACCACACTTTTTGTGTCTGTTTATGGTTTAGTGGAACATGAACAATGGACATCTTTTAAAGTAAGTTTAAATAAAATTAATTTTTTATAAAATAATTATTTTTATTTTTATAGCAAAATCATGTAAAAGTTTACAATAATATTATCGAAGAAAAACTTCGTTTCCAAATATTCAGCGATAATTTGAAACAAATCAATGAACATAATGAAAAATATAAAAAAGGAGAAGTTAGTTTTTCTTTAGCTATTAACAAGTTTGCTGATATGACCGATAAGGAATTTAGAGAAATGCTTAATAGTCAATTACCTAAGGACAAACCCCAAATTAATAAAACTTCTGAAAAATATTCAGCTGATGTTCCAGATTCAATTGATTGGAGAGAAAAAGGGGCTGTAACACCTGTAATGGATCAAGATATGTGTGGATCAGCTTATGCATTTAGTGCTGTAAGTATTTTATTAACAAAAATTAAATTAACTAAAATTAAGACCAATTAGACCAAACATGGTGGTAGGGAGGGTTGGTTAAGGCATCAGTCTTTATACTTAGTCGATTGAAACCCAATTGGAAAAAATTCAGACAATACTTTGGGCAAATGCAAACTGATAGGGGTTGGTAGCACAGGAACACACTTACTAGAGTTTATTTAACCATCATCTGCCGTTACGTCATAATCGGTGACGTATTCTGCTATTTAACGTTTGTCATATATTATTTGAATCTTATTTTACACATAACCTTAAAATTAAAATTGTTTTTAATGACTGATTATATTTTTGGGGTGAACCCAAACGTTGTAGACTACATTTAATTAATCAACTTCAAATTAAACTTTGCTCTTTCTCATTATACCGGGAAGGCATTTTGACAATGAAAAATTAATTGTACTGTCAAAAGTAATAAATAACATTTACGTCGATATTAGTTAAGAAATACGTTAATGACGTCATAATTACATCTCATCCGTTTCATGATTAAGTTGGACAATGTATTATGTAATGGCAGAGGATGGTTAAACAAAATCTAGTCAATCCGGGGTTTAGGGTGAACGAGGATCATGGTTTGAGATATTAAAATAAAAAGCAAGCAAGTATAACAAAGTTGTAGCTCATCTATACTAATGGTGCTTTCTTTCTATATAAATACCAATATTATTACGACAAAATATCTCTTATTAGGCCGAGCGAACCTAGACGCGTGTGAATTACAATAAAATGATAGTTGATTATGTTATTCTATCCCACCCTATAATGTTTTACGTACCTTTATTTCATCCTATTTCCCCGAAACTCATTTGCGGCCGGTAAACGGAACATTACAGTATCAGGTACCGTAATGTTGTTGCCTAGCAACATTGATTTGATTTTGAAGGAAAATATTTTTTAATTGAGAGTGACAAAAGCAAGTACCAATCATACGTAACTAAGAAATTCAATGGCTCAATTGTAATGTCAAATTATGATGTCAAATTATGAACTATTTTTTTTAAAAAAACAAAATATTATTCATGCTCAAACGTCTAAAAGTCAAATAGCGACATGTTTCGGTCTACACGACCATCATCAGGGCTATAAAAAAATTGACAATGTGAAGAGACATTAAAAAAAAAGTCTCTTCACATTGTCAATTTTTTTATAGCCCTGATGATGGTCGTGTAGACCGAAACATGTCGCTATTTGACTTTTAGACGTTTCGTCACTATTACATTATTTTAGGGTATGACTTCGAGTTGTTTTATTCTTTATTATTTTTTTTTTTAATTTGAATCAACATATAAAGACAGGATGAAATAAAATTTGATACGGTACACGTTCGTTAAGTGTTATTATAGTACTCGTTTGTATTCCGGACTCGGCTCCTGCGTCGCCTCGTTCGTAAAACAACTCGTACTGTAATAATTCACCTACCGGACTTGTAACATAAAATATTATTTCCTTTGATAGGGAAAACATCACATCTGAATATGAAATTATAAAAACGATTGATTAATTCTTAAAAACCTTCGCCTGTCCGATAGAAACTCTAAGATGGCTGAAAACAAGCCGTTACCCAACGAAACACTTAACTTATAAATTTTTGGAAAATATTGACATTGACAAATAATGATCAAATCTTTAAATTTCTGTGTGACAGACGAACAAGCGCGACTCAACAAGTTAAATTATATGAATTTCGGCGAGGTGTCACTGTTTTTGACAGAAAACTTGCCCAAAAATTGCCAAGCCCCGGAAACCAGCTTGTATCATCAATAGAACTTAAAATATATAACTAAACAGTTTCCAAAATTTCGAAAGTTTGAAAAAAATGTCACTGAAAATTGGAAAAAAAGTATGAAGTATTAAAATGTCAAAAATGTTCATTTGTTCAAAAAAAAAATTGCAAGTTTTGAAAAAAATGATACTGAAAATTTGAAAAAAATGTCTTCAAGTATTAAAATGTCAAAAATGTTCCCTTGTTCAAAAAAAAATAATTGTGGACAAGAAAAATTTCAAAAAAAATGTCAAAAATGTTTGCTCATTTAACAAAATATTTCAAACACATAAAAAAACTTGAAGAACTCAAAAAAACATAGTGAAAAAAAATTAAAAAATATCGTAAATTTTGAAAGTTTGAAAAAAATGTCACTGAAAATTGGAAAAAAATGTCTTCAAGTATTAAAATGTTAAAAATGTTCATTTGTTCAAATAAAAATGAAAAACAAGAAAATTTTTAAACAACGTCAAAAACGTGTCAAAATTTAAAAATTCAAAAATTTTTCGAAAATTTGAAAAAAATGATACTGAAAATTTGAAAAAAATGTCAAAAACGTTGCTCATTTAACAAAGTATTTCAAAAACATGTCAAAAATTAACAAATTCAAAAAAATAGTTAAGAAAATTAAAAAATATGGAAAATTAAAAAATTTCGAAAATTTAAAAAATTCGATAAGTTTCATCAATTAAATCAATCAAATTCTGCAACTTCCCTCTTCTTTTTGCTCCGTTTTCTTTATGTTTCAAAACTTTTTTTTACCATTTCCCCCGCCTCCCCCATTTGTTTATTTGATCTAATGGGACGGTACTTTTTGGTATTTTTTTTTTTCAGAGAGCTTGATTGATTTAATTGCTCCGAACCTCGCTGCGCTCGGCTCGGAGTGGATGGTGGCGGAAAGTTGGAATTATTATTATTTCTACCATCCACTCCGAGCCGAGCGCAGCGAGGTTCGGAGCAATTAAAACAATCAAATTCTGCAACTGCCCCTTCTTTTTTCTCCGTTTTCTTTTTTTTACCATTTCCCCCGCCTCCCCCATTTGGTCGATTGATCAATTTTGGGACGACACAACCGATTTTTTAACATATTTTTTTTAATCATAGATTGGAGCAGTAGAAGGTCAAAACGCCATAAAAAATAACCAAAATACACCATTGAGTATACAAGAAATGTTAGAATGTGGTGACGAATATAAAGCTGGAGGTTGTAATGGCGCATGGCCATATGACGCAATGACTTATATCATTAATCATGGTATAGAAACTCAAGAGGCTTATCCTTACCAAACTTTTCCAGTTAGTAAATGTCATAGAACTGATGATGCAACCGTTGTTAAAATTACTGGATACGAACGAGTTGAACAGACCGAAGAAGCTTTAAAAACTGCTGTTGGTAAGTAAACGAAAAACAAAAAAAAAAAAATAATATTTTAAGAGGCCTTGAATTTATTTTTAATAAAGAATCATTAATTAATTAAAAAAATCTTGAAAATTCCTTTTAAAAAATCCTGGAGAGCATAAATTATTGCCGGAAAGAAAAATTTATACCGGAATATTATTAAAAACATACTAGGATAATAACGGTTTTTGATGGTAAATATCAATGTCATTTTACTGTAAACGTCAAAAAATTTCCAGTGTGATTTCATGGTCCTTACACCAAGGAGTAGAAAAATTTCTAGATTTTTTTTTAGTTGCTATGGTAACGATACAAAATACAGGCTTTTAATTGGTCGAAAATGTTAGGTGTAAAATTTTCTACAAAATTTACAAAACTGAAACTCAAAAATGAAAATCCTTGCAAATTGTTTAAAAAAATTTTTCGTAATTTAAAAAATCGTTGAAAATTCCGTTTAAAAAACTTTTTGTAAAATCCTGGGAAAAACGAATAAATCCTGGAAAATTATTAACAAAATTCACAAAACTTCCTTGTTACTCTCAAAAATGAATAATCATTAAAAAAACTGTAAAAAATTATTGAAAATTCCTTGAAAAAATCATTAATTCATTAAAAAATTCTGGAAAAAATATGAAAAAATTATGGAAAATTTTTGGCAAAATTCGTAAAACTTCCATGATAATCTCAAAAATGAAAAATCGTTAAAAAGAAACTCTCAAAAATCCTTGAAATTTCCTTGAAAAAATTAATTCATTAAAAAATCCTTGAAAATTACGTTTAAAATATTTCTTGAAAAATCCTGGAAAAAACGAATAAATTCTGAAAATGTTTTGACAAAATTCATAAAACTTTCTGATAACCTCAAAAATGAAAAATCTTTAAAAAATTATTAATTAAAAAAATCCTTGAAAATTCCTTTTAACAAACTTCTTGAAAAATTCTGGAAAAAATATGAATAAATCCTGGAAATTTTTTGACAAAATTCATAACACTTCCTTGATAATCTGAAAAATGAAAAATCGTTAAAAAACCCCTAAAAACTCCTTGAAAATTCCTTGAAAAAATCATTAATTCATTAAAAAATCCTTGAAAATTCCTGGAAAAAAATAATTCATTAAAAATCCTTGAAAATTATGTTTAAAATTTTTTTTGAAAAATTCTGGAAAAACTTTCTTGATAACCTCAAAAATGAAAAATCCTTAAAAAAATCTTTGAAAATTTCTTAAAAAATCCTTGAAAATTCATTTTCAAAAGCTTCTTGACAAATTCTGGAAAAATATGAATAAATCCTGGTAAATTTTTGACAAAATTCACAACACTTCCTTGATAACCTCAAAAATGAAAAAATGTTAAAAAAAAACCCTAAAAAATTCTTGAAAAAATTAATTCATTAAAAAATCCTTGAAAATTCCTTGAAAAAAATAATTCATTAAAAAATTCTTGAAAAATCCTAGAAAAAAACGAATAAATCCTGGAAAAGTTTTCACAAAATTCATAAAACTTTCTTGATAACTTCAAAAATGAAAAATCTTTAAAAAATCCTTCAAAATTCAAATTCCTTGAAAAATTCTGGAAAAAATATGAATAAATCCTGGAAAATTTTTGACAAAATTCATAACACTTAAAAAAAAACCTAAAAAATTATTGAAAAAATCTTTAATTCTTTAAAAAAAATCCTTGAAAATTCCGTTAAAAAATTTCTTGAAAAATGATTAAGATTTTCAAAACTTTTGCCATCGTTGCCAGATTTATCAAAAAGTTAATTTCTTCATATTTTTTTAATTTGCCAAAATTATGCATTTTTATACAAAAACCTAACCTCCTAACCTACAAATTTTGTTTTTATTTTTTTTTCGAATCTCGCATAGTTTCGCCCCTAGAGGGCGTGAAAAATACATATAGCCTATTATTTAGAAAAAATTTAAAAAAATTACGCTGAATTAAAAAAGTTCATTTATCGGAAAAATAATTAATTAAACAAATACGTTACTATAAAAATTTAATATCTTACCAGGATCGTGGTTATATTTATTTAACAAAAATTTCGAAATTCACTTTTAAAAAATTGTAATTTTTAAACTACCAAAATAATAATTATAATTCAGTTTAGCAAAAAAAAAAATTAATAAGAATAATTTAGGGCCAAACCAGTTAAAAATAATATAATTTATCGCATTTTATTGATATTTATTACAAGGATTAATTTTAACTCTTACGCTCAATTAATCCACTACCAGGATCATATTCGACGTTTCTAATTATTTTTTTGTCTGTATTGATTTTTTTTTAACAAAATATTTATAAAATTTAATAAATTTATATGCGTTATGATTTTCTGTAATTATTGAATAAATATTTATTACTAAATTAAATTGGGTGCGATTAAATTGCACTCGGGAATAATAAAAATTTGTAGCAATATTTTAATCAAAATTGATTATAAAACAATTTTTACACTCAAGTGCAATTTTCTTAATAATTCAATAGAAAACTAATATTTTTTTTTTCTTTAGGAACCATTGGACCAATTTCTATATGCATGGACGGTTGGTACTTACGATTCTACCACGAAGATATTTTCTATACTGATCTCTGTAGCCAAGCATATGAAGACTTAGATCATTGTGCTCTGGTTGTTGGTTATGGTACTGATAATGGTGTTGATTATTGGTTAGTCAAAAATTCGTGGGGTACTAATTGGGGTGAAGATGGTTATTTCAGAATCCGTCGTCAAGGCAACGTATGTGGTATGTTGAATGAATCAATTTATCCAACACTTTAAAAACAATTTATTATAATTTTTATTAAAATTAAATAAATAAAATGAAAATATTAAAAAAATGTTTATTTATTATAAATTATTTACAAACTGAATTTTCACCAACGTATAATTAACAAATTCGAAATAATTAATTAAATAAACCCAGCAAGCTAACAGTATCTAAGTAGCTCAGCTACGGACAGACGGACAGAATGTCAGTTACAGTTGACTTAAGTTACTGAAAATAATAAATGGGCGAGCTAAGGTGATCAGCTACCGACTGCTGAAAACAGAATTCGAAAATTCGAAACCGTTCACGAGTTATCGCTGAGACAGTCAGAGAAACAGACAGACGGACAGACAGACTGTCATAGTTAACTTTGCTTACTAAACATAGTAGATGAGCGAGCTAAGGTGATCAGCTATCGATTACTTAAAACAGAGTTCGAAAATTCGAAACCGTTCTCGAGTTATCGCTGTGACGACAGACAGACAGACAGACAGACAGATAGATAGATAGATAGATAGATAGATAGACAGATAGACGGACATTGTTAAGTTAATAAGTACTTTCGCTACTTAATAAAAAACTAAATAGTCCATTTTGTTGGATAGAAAAAAAAATTACTAAACAAAGAAACGTATATACAGGGTGATTGATTACTGCGATAAAGTCCATTATTTCCTATGTCTCATGAGATATCAAAAAGAAAATTATAGGTAGCTTTAAATTTTTTATAATTAGTTACAAATATACAGGGTGTTTCATAACACTGTACTAGATCAAAGTTATGTTTTTTTTTTTTTAATGTAACACCCTGTATTTTATTTTAAATTGGAATGTCTCATTAAATAACTGAATACAGCGGATGCACTATATGTCGAAACTTATAAACATAAAGACACGTTCTGAAATTCAGCAAAAAATTGAGAAAAAAGGGTAACTTTTTTGAAAAAAATAGAGAAAAATTATAAGAAAGGGGGCCAATTTAAAAAAAAATCAAAATTGAGAAAAAGGGGGAATTTTTAAGAAAAAAATGGGTAATTTGAGGAAAATAAAGTGACAAAATTGAGAAAAAAGGGGAAACTTTTTTGAAAAAAAATAGAGACAAATTGTAAAAAAATGAGTAATTTAAAAAAAAGATCAAAATTGTGAAAAAGGGATAATTTGTTAGAGAAAAGGGGCAATTTATTGTAAAAAAAGGGTAATTTGAGCGAAAAAAAAACAAAATTGAGAAAAGTAGGAACAACTTTTTTGAAAAAAATTGAGAGAAATTGTGAAAAAAAGATCAAAATTGAGAAAAAAGGGGTAATTTATTGGAAAAAGGGGTAATTTGAGGAAAAGTGACAAAATTGAGAAAAAAGGAGTAACTTTTTTGAAAAAAGTAGAAAGAAATTGTGAAAAAAAGGGGGAAATTTTTTTTTATTTTAAAACTGTGAAAACGGGGTAATTAGAAAAAAGGGATAATTTATTGAAAATAAAAAGGGGTAATTTAAAAAGTGACAAAATTTAGAAAAAGGAGGCAATTTTTTTTAAAAAAACAGTAGAAAAAGTGTGAAAAAAGGGGGTATTTAAAAAAAAGGTCAAAATTGTGAAAAAGGGATAATTTGTTAGAGAAAAGGGGTAGTTTATTGTAAAAAATGGGTAATTTGAGAGAGAAAAAAAAACAAAATTGAGAAAAAAAGTTTTAGCTTTTTTGAAAAAATGAGGAAAAATTGTAAAACAAGGAGGTAATTTTTTTTAAAAAGATAAAAATTGAGAAAAAGGGCAATTTGTAAGCAAAAAGGGGTAAGTTATTGAGGGAAAAAAGTGACAAAATTTAGAAAAAAGGAGTAATTTTTTTTAAAATAGAGAGAAATTGTGAAAAAAGTGCATTTTTTTTGAAAACTGAGAAAACGTGGTAATTAGAAAAAAGGGGTAATTTAAGAGATAAGAGAAAAGTGACAAAATTTAGAAAAAGAGGCAATTTTTTGAAAAAAAAATTGAGGGAAATTTTAAAAAATTTAAAAAAAATTTTTTTTTCGAAACTGAGAAAAAGGGGTAATTGGAAAAAGGGGGTAGTTTATTGGAAAAAAAAGGGTTATTTTAGAGAGAAAAGTGACAAAATTTAGAAAAAAGGGACAATTTTATAAAAAAAGACGATAATTAAAAAAAAAGATCAAAAATTGAGAAAAGGGGTAATTTGTTAGAAAAAGGGGTAAATTCTTATTAAAAAAAACAGAAGCGCCTGCGCGTTAGCAGGCACGTGACGGTTAAAAATTTTAAAAAAAATAGTAATTTTTACTAATCATAGTTAAAATTTTGTTAATATAAATTAAATTACTTACAGGGTGTATCATAACGCAATTACAATATTTATTTTTTTTAAATAAATCACGCTGTATTTTATAATATTATATTATTTATAATTTCATTTTTGTCAGGGATTCCTTATAGCCAAATTTAATAGTTTAAATAAAATTTTTATATTATTTGCGAATATGTTGTCAACTGTCAACTAAAGTCACAGTTACCAACCTATAAAATAAAATTCGGTGCGTTCGGTTTGTAATGAGCATGTTAAAGCTCTTCATAATTAAAATCAGTTGTATCTTCATTTTAAAAACAAGTATCGCAGTTATCCAAAAATTGCGTGGTCCTTCGAAAAAAAATTTAATTTATCATTTATATTTCTTCTTCCTACAAATGATTTTTTTTATATTCTTGTTATATAGTTTATTTGTATTTAATTTGATCAATTTTCCATTTTGTTCTCCATCATTTATTCACCTTTTGGTAAATTCTGATTTTTCTTGTTGTTTGGTCTTAATTTTTATTTTGTTTTTCATCACCGCTATTATGTTCTAAATTATTTTAGTAGTGTAGGATAGCCGTTATTGGATCGCGGAGGAGATGGTAACTTTTGATATTTGACCTTGACCTTTAAATGTCCGTACGCAAGCGCATGAAACTTATTCAACCCGATACGACCCGAACGGGAAAACTCGGTTTTCGGACCATTTTCGGGTGAAATCGACACAGCCCGAACGGTCTAATTCGGTTTTTGGACCATTGTCTGGTAAAATCGTTGTTCTTGGACTTCTATTTGGCACGAAGATGGCGCAAAAACGATTTCAACCGTTCGGGCTGTGTCGATAAGTATAATTTCACCAGACAATGGTCTGAAAATCAAGTTTGACCGTTCGGATTGTGTCGGGAACTGTATAATAAATCAAGTATGTAAATAAATAAGCTTTATGCGCATGCGTACGGACATTCAAGAGTCCAAGATCAAGGTCACCTTCACCACCGTATGCGATCCTGCAACGACTATCCTGCCCTACTCATGTCTAATATTTTCCTGATTTTTTAGTATTCGTTAAATTTTTAAGCCCCACGTTGCAAACGACAATTGTTTTTAAAAAAATATTTTTAGCACTAATTTTCTATAATCCGGTCCTGAAATGATAGAAGCTAACTCACCATCCAGCATCGGTATCGATCCTGTCGCCATAGCGATGCGACCACAGTTCGTCCTTTTCGTTCGTCCTGTTCGTAATTTCGTCGTCTTTGTCTGATCGCTTTTCGTTCTCGTTCCATCTCTGTCTGCGGATGGTGTCCCGCTTCGATGCAATGGACCCACGAATAGAGATGGAGCAATAGGTTATTTTTAGAAAGATCCTCTCGATGAGAAAATTTTATTAAAATTGAAATTGGATCTGTATTAAGAGAGATTTGTTGAGCGTGGGTTTTGGATGATAAGAAATTACTTTTATTTATTATTATTATTACTATTAATATTTTTGGGTAAATGTATTCTTTTTCATTATATTTATTTAGCACAAAAATTTTTATGTTCAGTAATTCTGTTGACGAATATTCTCTCTGTTTGACATATATTATTTTATCTAAATAGTAATTTTTTTTTATTATTTTATATAATTTTTTTCTTAAATATTAATAATAAAAAAGTTCTGTATATGATGTAAACTTTTCAAAATAAATGAAAAAAATTATTTTTAAATAAATCACTCTGTACATCAATAAGGAATCACATGTTTTACATTAAATCTTCATAAAAATATAATTAAGGTAATATCTTCAGAAAATTTGAAAAAATCGAAAAAAAATGCAGAAAAAAAATGCAGAAAAAAAATGCAGAAAAAAAACAAAAACAATCAAAAAATGATAAAAATGCGAAAAAAACTAAAAAACGAAAAAGAAGTCTATAAAACAGAGAAAAAATCGAAAAATATAGTAAAAAAAATCGTGAAACCCAAATAATAACCAAAAAAAACGGGAAACAATTGTAACCATAAAAAAATTAAGAGAAAATGAAAAAATTTAAATAAATCAAAATCGCAAAAAAAATCGCAAAAAATTGCAACAAAATCCCAAAAAATGGTAAAATATTAGAAAACAAAAGAAAGGAATTGAAAACAATAAAAAAAAAATGCAGAATAAACAAAAAAAAAATAAAAAAATGGTAAAAAACCGAAAAAAAAATTAAAAATGAAAGTATATAAAAAAAGCAAGAAATCGAAAAATAAAGTAAAAAATTCTTGAAAAACAAATAATAACCAAAAAACGGAAAACAATTATTGTAACGATAAAAAAATTTAAGAAAAAATGAAAAAAATCGAAAGAATTGAAAAAAATAGTTAGAAATCGCAAAAAAACCGGAAAAAATAGCAAAATTAAAAAACAAAAGAAAGAAATTGAAAAAATCAAAAACAAAATTCAGAAAAAAAAAATCAAAAAATGGTAAAAAACAGAAAAAGAACTAAAAAACGAAAAAGAAGTCTATAAAAAAGCAAGAAATCAAAAAATATAGAAAAAATTCGTGAAAAACAAATAATAACCAAAAAACGGGAATCAATTGTAACTATAAAATCAATTTTAAAAAAATGAAAAAATTCGAAAGAATTGAAATAAATCGTAAGAAATCGCAAAATAAACGCAAAAATATTGCAAAAAAATCCCAAAACATGGTAAAAAATAAAAAAAAAACAAAAGAAATAAATACGAAAGAAATATAAAAAAAATTGTAACCATAAAATTTTTTTTAAAAAAAATGAAAAAATGCGAAAGAATTGAAATAAATCGCAAGAAATCGTAAAAAAATCGCAAAAAAATTGCTACAAAATCCCAAAAAATGGTAAAAAATAAAAAAACAAAAGAGAAGAGTAGAAAAAAAATTGTAACCATAAAAAAATTTAAGAAAAAATGAAAGAAATCGAAAAAATAGAAATAAATCGCAAGAAATCGTAAAAAAATCGCAAAAAAATTGCTACAAAATCCCAAAAAATGGTAAACAATAAAAAAACAAAAGAGAGAAGTAGAAAAAAAATTGTAACAATAAAAAAATTCAAAAGAATTGAAATAAATCGCAAGAAAGCGTAAAAAAAAACGCAAAAAATTGCGCAAAATCCCAAAAAATGGTAAAAAATTAAAAGACAAAAGAAAAAAATGGAAAAAAATTAAGAAAAAATCGAAAAAAAATGCAGAAAAAAAAACAAAAAAATTAAAAAATGGTAAAAATCCGAAAAAACAATAAAAAACGAAAAAGAAGTCGAAAAATATAGTAAAAAATTCGTGAAAAACAAATAACCAAAAAACGGCAAACAATTGTAACCATAAAAAAAATTAAGAATTGAAATAAATCGCAAAAAAAACACAAAAAACCCGCAAAAAATTGCAACAAAATTTCGAAAAATGGCACAAAATTAGAAAACAAAAGAAAAAATGGACAAAAAATTACAAGAAATCGAAAAAAAATGCAGAAAAAAACAAAAACACAAAAAAATGAGAAAAAACGGGAAAAAAAATCTTTATAAAATAATTACAAATGATATAAAAGAAAAATTCTAAATAAAAAAAAAGTGTTGTAGAAAGAGAAAAAGAGTAAGAAAAATAGGGGGAAGCTAGTCAGGAAGGAGCATAACGCATTTTCCTTACGTGACGTTTTCTGCTAGTTAACTCCTACTCGTCACAAAAACTTTTTTCATTAAACAAAAAATATCGCTTAATATTTTTTAAACAACGTTTCGTCTGTTAAGAACCACCCTCAACTATTTTTATAAATACGGTCCTGTACTTTTCTTTTCATCTTTGAAATCCCCATTTTTTTCTGTATCCAACCATACAGAATAATTAATTTTTTTATTAGGTTTCGATAGGATTTTTTCTAAGTGACAATTTATTTTTTGGGAACATAACCTCAAAAATATTTCCTGCACGGAAAAAAAAATTAAAATATAAATGAATTATCTACAACTTTATACATTTTGTGCTAAGATATGGATTTATTTTTCCAAAATGGCCATGAGTACAAATTATGGTGATTTTTTACAATCGTCTAATTATACTGGAGTAAAAATCTAAAACCACTCCTGCTCTATTTCCAGGGAATGTGAACTCGTTTCCCGGAAATTCTCGTGTGCTCCTGATCGTTCTCCTGCTACAGTAGAGACAGTCCCATGCCTATTTTTGGTATTGGAATATTGGCTGTTCTGATAATTTCCCGGAATTCCCGGACCACGATCGACGGTGCATGCAAATTTTTTAAAAAACAATTAGCTGTGCGGGCGTTGCAACAGGATTTGTTTTTGTTTTTTAATATTTCATCATTAATTTTTTGATATAAATATATCGCTGAGGTTTTTAATACTTCGATAATTAAATACAAGTGTAAAAAATTTTATATAGGGGGCGCTATTAAATATGTAAAAATATTTTCCACAAATTTATGATAATCTAGTTAAAACAGTAACTAGGGTTATGACGAGATCAATTCTAGGGGAATATATTCGCTTGTTGCTATCCAGTTACTTTGCAGATGTCATGAATATTCTATCAAAACAGGACCGTTTCCAAAATTTATTCATGGAATATTAATAAGTAACTTCTAACCAAAAATGGGTCTATTAAAATTGTTTTCTACTTGTTAAAAATCACAAAAATGTTTTTAAACTATAATTGAGTTCTTTTAAATCTGAACGAACTATATACAATTGTAAAAAATTCAAGTTTATTAATTATTTTATAAAAAATAGATCTTCAAAAACGTTCTTGCAAGTCTGACCAGACTATACTTGTCACCTATTATTTATCTTTAATTAATGAAAATCTCATTAAAATATTTTTTCTACTTGCTTAAAATATTTTTTAAATACAATTGAATTCTTTTAAATCTGAACGAACTATATAGCATTGTATTTTATTTGTAAAAAATTGAAGTTTATTAATAGTTTTATAAAAAATAGATCTTCAAAATACGTTCTTGTAAGTCTGAACAGACTATACCTGTCACCTGTTATTTATCTTCAATTAATGAAGATATCATTAAAATATTTTTTTCTACTTGCTAAAAATATTTTTTAAATATAATTGAGTTCTTTTAAATCTGAACGAACTATATAGCATTGTATTTTAATTGTAAAAAATTGAAGTTTGTTAATAATTTTATAAAAAACAGTTCTTCAAAAACGTTCTTGCAAGTCTGACCAGACTATACTTGTCACCTATTATTTATCTTTATTTAATGAAAATCTCATTAAAATACTTTTTTTCTACTTGCTAAAAATCTCAAAACTATTTTTTAAATATAATTGAGTTCTTTTAAATCTGAACGAACTATATAGCATTGGATTTTATTTGTAAAAAATTGAAGTTTATTAATAATTTTATAAAAAATAGATCTGTAAAATCAAAAATAAAAAAAAATGTTGAAATATGTTCTCGTAAGTCTGAACAGACTATAAGTGTCACTTATTATTTATCTTTAATGAAAATATAATTAAAATATTTTTTTCTACTTTTTTGAATTTTTGAGATTTTTGGAGTATTTTTAAAATTTTTGTAATTTTTGGGTATTAAATTTTTTTTAAATTTTTGATCTTTTTTTTTAATAGATTTTTAAAATATTTTTTGGAATTTTCGAGAATTTTGAAATTTTTGGGATTTGAAATATTTTTAACCATTTTTTGAATTAGAATTTTAATATTTTTTTTTTGAATTTTTGATACTTTGGGAATATTTTTAAAATTTTCAGAATTTTTGT
Source organism: Neocrepidodera transversa (assembly GCA_963243735.1). Taxonomy (NCBI): domain Eukaryota; kingdom Metazoa; phylum Arthropoda; class Insecta; order Coleoptera; family Chrysomelidae; genus Neocrepidodera; species Neocrepidodera transversa. The sequence goes on along the minus strand of OY725346.1, from coordinate 699,566 downwards.
TTCGAAATTTTCAAAATTTTTGACCTATTTTTTTTAATAGTTTTTTAATATTTTTTTGGAATCTTTGACACTTTGGGCATATTTTTAAAACTCTCGAAATTATTGAGTTTTGAAATTTTCAAATTTTTTTATATTTTTTTAAAAATTTTTTTAATATTTATTTGGATTTTTTGACTCTTTGGGACAATTTTTATAACTTGGAATTTTTTAGTTTTGAAATTTTCAAAATTTTTGTACTTTTTTTTCAAAGTAGATTTTTAATATAGTTTTTGGAATTTTTGGGTTTTGAAATTATCAATGTTTTTCTTTGAATTCTTCTTTGAATTAGAATTAGAATTTTAATATTTTTTTTGGAATTTTTGATACTTTAGGAGTATTTTTAAAACTATTGGAATTTTTGGGTATTGATTTTTTTTTAAATTTTTGATCTTTTTTTTTAATAGATTTTTTTTTTTTTTTTGGATTTTTGGACACTTTACGAATATTTTTAAAACTCGAAATTTTTCAGTTTTGAAATTTTCTAAATTTTTGTTCTTTTTTTGAAAGTAGTTTTTTTAATATGTTTTTTGGAATTTTAGGGTTTTAAAATTATCAAAATTTTTGACCCTTTTTTGAATTTGAATTTTAATATTATTTTTTTTGAATTTTTGATCTTTAGGAATGTTTTTACAATTTTGCCAAATTTTGGGTTTTGATATTTTCAAAAATTATTGACCTTTTCAAATCTTTAAAATAGATTTTAATATTTTTTGGAATTTTTGAGACTTTTGGAATGTTTTTTTAAAATTGAGTATTGAAATTTTCAAAAATTTTAAAATATTGCGGAATCTTCAGTTTTGAAATTTTCAAAATTTTTGATCTCTTTTGAAATCTTTAAAACAGATTTTTAATACTTTTTTGGAATTTTTGTGACTTTTGGATATTTTTAAACATTGGGAAATTTTGGATTTTGAAATTTTCAAAATTTTTGACGTTTTGAAATCTTTAAAACAAATTTTTAATATATTTTTTGGAATTTTTATGACTTTTGGAATGTTTTTAAACTTTGGAAAATTTTGGGTTTTTAAATTTTCAAAATTTTTGACATTTTGAAATCTAAAACAGATTTTAAAATTTTTTTGGAATTTTTGATAGTAAGGAATATTTTTAAAATTTTGTGTTTTAAAATTTTCAAAATTTTTAATTCTATTGGAATTTTTAAAAAAATTTTGAGTTTTGTAATTTAAAAAAAATGTTTTCGAAAAATGCGGAATCTTGAGTTTTGAAATTATTAAAATTTTCAGCATTTTTTAAATAAGTTTTATTATATATTTTATTTTTATTAAAAATTATTAATATTTTTTGTTATTACCGCGATTCGTATTTTTAAAAAATATTCCTCTAGATGGAATTGTCCAGTACTCATTTTTAGTTTCCTTGGACACAGAAAATTTTACTGAATCACTTATCACTAGCCTTAATGTGACAAGTACTACAAAGTTTTTTTTAAATCTAAAATAATAAATTATTTTTTAATCATTACAAAAAAATATACGTACATTATTTATTATATCTCAGTAAAAAGACACTTAAAAACCCATTTTTGGATAAAAATCTGAGTGTTCTTTCCTTTAGCGTTTTAGATGTAAAATATGTCTGAAAATGTGCAAATATTTAACAATAATGGCTAATATTAAGGCAGTTAGAAGTGATAAGTCGACCTTAGAGTTTCCTATCATTAATCTTAAGAACAATAGCAACGGAAGTTGTGGTGTCAAGTTGAACGTCTTAAGCCAAAATAATAAACCTTCTTTATTCCTACAACTTTGCTGTCATTTATCTCACTTATTCTTAAACATTTATCACTTTGTTATTTGTGTACTGAGTGTGCTTCTAAACACACAAGCGTATATAGTTTTTATTTATCAAAAATTGAATGTTTTTTTATGAAATAACTTTCATTAAATCAGGAAAAAATATTCTCAGATTTATGGAATTTTTTGAAAATTTGACAACGTTGGATTCGATAAGATTCTATAAAAAATATAAAAATATTGTCTAAAAATAAAAAACCATGTATAAACTCCTGCAAAACTTTTATTAAATCAGGAAAATATTTAAAACCATTAAAAAATTTGTCAATTTAGGGAAATTTTCGGAAATTTGACAACATTCAAAGATTCTAAAAAATAGATAAAAATATTGTATAAAACTAGAAAACCGTTTAAATTATCATTTGTGTAAACTCCTGCAAAAATTTAATGAAATCAAGAAAAAAATTTAAAACTATTAAAAAATTCCTCAGATGTAGGGAATTTTTCGGAAATTTGACAACGTTGGATTCAATGAGATTCTAAAAAAAATATAAAAATATTGTCTAAAAATAAAAACCACTTAAATTTACATTGGCTAAATTCCTGTAAAATTTTCATTAAATCAGGAAAAAAAATTATCAGAATTTGAGAAATATTAAGAAATTTGACAACATCGATTGATTTAAAAATTTAAAAAAATATATAGAAATATTGTATAAAAATAAAAAACCATTTATCATTCTCCTGCAAAAGTATCATTAAATTGGGAAAAAAATTTAAAGCGTTTAAACAATTTCTTAAATTTAGGGAAATTTTTAGAAATTTAACAACATTGTTAAATTCAATAAGATTCTAAAAAAAATATAAAAATATTGTCTAAAAATAAAAAACCATTGAAATTTTCATTTTTATAAACTCCTGCAAAACTTTCATTAAATTAAGAAAACAATTTAAAACAATTAAATAATTTCCCAGATTTAGGGAAATTTTCGGAAATTTGACAACGTTGGATTCGATAATATTCTAAAAAATATATAAAAATATTTTCTAAAAATAAAAAACCATTTAAATTTTCATTTGTATAAATTTTTGTAAAACTTTCATTAAATCATAAAAAAAAATTTAAATGTATAAAAAAATGAACAGATTTGGGGTAATTTTTGAAAATTTGACAACGTTGCATTCGATAAAATTCTAAAAAAAATATATAAAAACTAAAAAGTATTTAAATTTTTATTTGTATAAAATCCTGCAAAACTTTCATTAAATCAGGAAAAAAAATTTAATCCATTAGCTAATTACCTGTCTCCCTAAATTTATAAATATTTTTATGATGTTGCCAAATTAACAAAAACTTCAATAAACTCAACGATTTCTCGACAAATATTAGAAAAACAATTGCAACATTGTTAAATTCAAAAAATAAAATATAAATTGTAACAAATTAAGAAAAATCATCGTATATTTCGAGATTCAAAGTAATTTAGAAAGAACTAAATTTTTTTTAAAGGCGTTAATGCATATTTTAGGATTATCATAAAAATCATTAGATTTAGGGAAATTTACACAAATTTGGCAACACTGATTCAACTGATTCTTTAAATAAAAATAAATTTGTTATACTTTTTTAGACTTATTTTCCACAACTACACATTTTAGTCATTAAATAAAATTTCATTATCTGCAGAAAACTGACCTCCCCCCCCCCCCCCAGACACTAAACTATTCCCCATGCATCAGTGACACAGCTAGAATTACCTATTAGGGGGTTAAAAAAATAGGAGAAGTATTACAAAATTAAGAAACATGTGTGTGGGTGTGGGGGGGTTAACCCATTAATTGCCCTAGCTACGTCACTGGCAAGGATGGTCTAATTATTAAGTTTTTTTGTTTTCAATTTTAAAAATTGATTTAAATTAATATTCTGTTTATAGGATAAGAAAAATCGATTCTAATTTGTGTTTTTGTGATACCTTAAAACACTTTTTTTCTCTATCTTTCTCTCTACCTCTCTCTCTGTTTTGTACTATTAAGTAAGAACTATTTTACGGAAAATATAACATCGTTCTTTTATGCCGGCCATCAAGAACTCGTTCGGTTGGCTTGCCAAAATTTTATTATACGGAAATTTATAGCGGTCGTCACATTTTCTTGAGTTATACAATACGAACTCAGTTGAATGAAAATTTGTCATGGTGAAAGGAAAAATAATTTTTTTTATAAAAATTATAATGGATTAATCTGCAAAATCCTTTCACAAAGAATCTCTTCAAAAAAACGTTTCTTACAAGATAAAATTGCACCAATTGACCTTGATCTCGTTTTTTTTTTTTAATATTCAACGATATCCTTCTTCAGATTTGCGCCACTGTCTATCGGTGCTTTCCACTTTTCGGATCTCCGGGGCACGAAAATATTACAGCGTTTCACGATCAGTAGCTGATCATTCATTTTTTTTAAACAATTTCTCATAGTCAAATGTTAAAGAGGAAAAAATGTAGAAACAAATTATTAACTCATTTTTGGAGAGTTAATTGATCAATTTAATTTTAATTAATTTAATGTCAAAAATTAATTTCAAATGTCAAAAGTCAATGGTAAATTTTTAATGTAAAAATTCTATTTTATAAACGTCAAAAGGTTTTTTTACATATCAGAGTGAGTTTTAATGTCAAAAGTCAATTTTAAATGTCAAAAGTCAATTTCAAATGTCAAGAGTCAATTTCAAATGTAAAAAGTCTATAGTAAATTTTTAATGTCAAAATTTTGCTTTATAAATGTCAAAAGGATTTTTTATATGTCAGGTTGAATTTTAAAGTCAAATCAATATTAAATTCAAGTTATTTTTTAATGTCAAAAGTCAGTTTTAAATGTCAAAAGTCAATTTCAAATGTAAAATTTCTATAGTAAATTTTTAATGTCAAAATTTTGCTGTATAAACGTGAAAAGGATTTTTTAAATGTCAGGTTGAATTTTAGTGTCAAATCAATATTAAATTCAAATTATTTTTTAATGTCAAAAGTCAGTTTTAAATGTCAAAAGTCAATTTCAAATGTAAAAAGTCTATAGTAAATTTTTAATATCAAAATTTTGCTTTATAAATGTCAAAAGGATTTTTTATATGTCAGGTTGAATTTTAATGTCAAATCAATATTAAAGTAAAGTTATTTTTTAATGTCAAAAGTCAATTTTAAATGTCAAAAAAGTCGGAAAAATAATAAATACAATACAATTTGTCCTACCAAAATCGACCGACTAATAACGAAGATAGCAATTAATGCCTTTTTGTCTTTGCTGCTGCTCATGATTTTATTCATTTATTCTACGTGACATTTAAAATATATTGTAATTTGTTTCGCTCAAATCTTACACTAATAACGAAGTTAGACGATTAACACAGTCAAATGGCTTGTTGAGATCTATAAATTTTAAAAGAAAAAATAAAAAGAAGATCTAAGACAAGCGTTTTGGTAAATAAAGATTATGAAGCAAATAGGTTAAATATATTTAAGAATATTCCAGGGAGGGAACCAAGAATCTATGAGAATCAATAATAAAATTTAAAAATTCAACAGATACAATTAAAAAAAGAACCCAAACAAACAAGTCAGACGCGCCTGCGCGTTAGCAGACACGTGACTACTTCTAAACAAAAATGCGATTATCTCATGAACCATAAAAGATATCTCAAATCGGTTTTCAAATATCAATTCAGCGTTAAATTTCACGTCGGATCGCTATTTTTAAAACCGGTAGTATCACATCCGGTTCTGGTTTGTAAAACCAGTTTTGAAACCGGAAGTCATAAAAATCTGAAAATCTATTTGGGAGCTATTCAAGGTATGCTGAGTTTGGTTTTTGGTTTCGTTTTGGAGTTATAAATGTGGACAGACGGACAGACAGACAGACAGAATCGTATTATAAGACTTCCCCTTTAGGGTTTAGAAATTTAAAATGATCTTCCTCTTAGAAGACGATAGTGAGAACAATATTGGTTATTAAAGTTGTATTAGGTGATAACATCTTTTTTTTTGGGAGGGTAGAAACTCATGTTAAAAGATTGTCCAAAAAACTAAACCCACGCCTTCAGCATCCCCACTTCTCTAAGTTTTCATTTGTTTCTTCATTCCCCAATCAAATTTTTTAATGTAGCGATCGCTTTAGTAAACTTTGTCCAACTACTAAATCGACCGTTTGGTTAAAAATTAGAGAAGTGGGGAAAATTAGAGAAGTGGGGGGCGTTTTAGGTGTCGTTTTAGTTGTTGGACAATCTATAGTTGGACAATTACTACCTTTCCCCCTCTTAGTTTGCGTTGCTCTATGCCTACGACCCACTATATCATGTTCAACATATTTTGAACATCTACCGTTACTAAGCCGACATCTGCCTTCATTTTTGGTTCCAGCCTTCTTGATTATCTTCAGCAATAACTTTTATTACTTTACAAGGTTCAAATTCTACTGGAATGCTGCTCACACATCTAGAGATCTGCTCTCTGTGGTTATTCTATTCTAAAGTGCTCGCGTTATTGGATACCAAGAACTGACTAGGAATATTGAAAGTTTGAATCTGAGTCTTAATTGCAGATATTTTCATGGAAAGATAAAATTGTTCGCTTGATTCTTTCTGGAGTCCGTTGGACTATCAACCTCTCTACTACCATTATCAGTTAATCCTTTATGAAGGGAGGGATTCCCTCCTCTCCGACCTTCAGGAACGCAATGTTTCCCTCTAGCTTTTGCCAAAATAGGAACTAAACAACATTGATACACTCTTTTGTTCTCTGTCATAGACTAGTTCCAGATTCGAAGGTCTTTCCTTCTCCTTCTTAAAAAAATAAACATTAATTGTTACCCAACTAAGTTTTGGACTTTTTCAGTATATATGTTTGTCCAAAACTAACACCTACAAAATTCCCATATGTTTAAAATGAAATAAAAATGGCAGTATTACTGTTTTATCAAAATTTTGATATTGAGTGATTGAGTTAGTGAAAAAGTGACACTAATCATCTAACAAACTTTATAATTTATCAATAGAACAAAATTTTGAAGCAATCATAAGACCATAGAAGTTGTAATACTCCATCCAGAATAAGTTTTTTTTTCTGATCTCGTATTATAATTAGCCTATTGTCCGTTCTTATAGTACGTCACTGCAGACACCCGAAAACTAGTATAGTAAAGAGAGTTTTCCCTCCGAGCTCTGGATCCCGAGATCAATATCTGGCCGGGCAGTCATAGGGACGTTTCCAGGGCAACCAGCTGCTGCGAGACAGCGAGACGCCCACGCCTGGGCATGTCCCCGCCTACCGCCCTTACGCGCTCTATCGTCCTCCCGTCCCGCGCAGCCTCACCCTTCCGCTCATCCAGCCACCGCCGCGTTCCAGGCTGGCGTTTAATCGCTTTTTGAGAAATGTTGTTCAGAAATTAATTACAACCGCTAACGAAATTTGTGTCTACCTGGTCAAAGAAAGGGTGTGTGTGCTTCTTGAAAGAATTCGGTTAAGATCAGCCGATGGGAGGTTTTTTTAAGGGATATTTTTACACTCAAAATAAATCAGTTATTAACTTGGTCCCATAAACTTTTTTGACTCGTAAATTGAACACCAAAGTTATAAATTTTTATTCTGGAATTACTTGTTTTCCATTTTTTCCTAAATATAGGTTTATAGTATATAAATGGCGCTATAAGTACTAATTTTTCATAAATATTTAGTTTATTATATGTAGATGGCGCAATAAGTACGAATTTTCCAAAAATATTCGGTTTCTTATTTATCTAGGCACATAGCCGCTGATGAAACATCAAGAGATGAAACAGCTGTTTGGTTTACTTCATAGAAATCAAATTTTCACAACTTACAAGTATTTAATATTTGTATGGGGTTATATACCCTTTGGAGATGGGCCTTTTGTCGGTTCCAGTTAGTACTGGTGCTTATTACGCAGGTGGAATCTTTACCTCAAGTAATAAGTGATAGATAGCATTTTTTACTTCCAGTTTTAAGATATTTTTATTTATTATTTCCCACCTTTATTTTAACCAATTACAAAATTTTAATAACTTAGTTGGAAATTTTCTCCTATTTGTAATAGTAAAAACCGCGTGTTTCTGTCTCTTTATTTTTTTTAGTTATAAATGTTACAGTGACAGGATGTTTGTAAAAATTACAAAATTTATACTGTGGCGACCTTACTATTTTTCTAATTAATTATCAGTTATTTATTTACAGATTTTTATACGAAAATGCATTAGAAAACTAAAAAATGCATTTTAGCAACATATTTTTGTTTTATCAAAAATTTTCATTGATTTTTTCCTCCCATTTTTTTAAAAATATCTTGTCATATTTGCAAAATTTTATTTTTTCAGTAATTTTCCGCAAAAAATAGGTTTTTATTAGGAAATTTTCTTCTCTTTTCTCTAGTAAAAACCACGTATTTTTGTTTCTTTTATTTTTTTGGTTATAAATTTTAAAGTGACAGGATGTTTGTAAAAATTACAATTTTATACTGTAGCGACCTTACTATTTTTCTAATTAATTATCAGTTATTTATTTAGAGGTTTTTATACGAAAATGCATTAGAAAACTAAAAAAAGGCATTTATGTAAAATATTTTTGTTTCATCAAAAATTTTCATTGATTTCATTTTTTTTTTAAATATCTTGTCATATTTGCAAAATTGTAATTTTTCAGTCATTTTCCGCGTAAAATAGACTTTTGGTAGGAAATTTTCTCCTCTTTGCTCTAGTAAAAACCACGTATTTTTGTCTCTTTTATTTTTTAGTTATAAATATTTGAATTTTTTATATGAAAATCCATTAGAAAACTAAAATAATGCAATTTATCAAAATATTTTTGGTCCATCAAATTTTTTTTTTGATTTTTCCTCCCAATTTGTTCAAAATATCTTGTTTTAAATATTTGCAAAATTTTAATTTTTTAGTAATTTGTAAAAATTGCAACTTTTTCGACCTTACTATTTTTTGGCATACAAGTCACTACAAAAATGTTACTATAAATGCTGCTCTGGAAAATATTTAACAAATGTTCTACTACAGCAAATAAAGAACTATGAAAAAAGTAGATTAATTCATAAAACGAAGACTCATAATTATTATTATTATTATTTCCAAATTTTGACGTTATACTTTTAACTTAATATAGTAAAATATATCACCCTATATTTAATTTGAAATAAAAACACGAAATTGTTAAATTTCTCAATATTTTTTTTATGTAATAAACAATAAAGTAAATAACATAATAAATTGCATAAATTAAAATATTTGTTTATAACACCCACAAAAAACGATAAAAAAACAACAACAAAAACAATACAAAACAACAAAAAACAGCAAAATCTACCAAAACCCCATCAAAAACCAACTAAAAACAAAAAACAGATAAAAAACAAACATAACAACAATAACCAACAAAAAACGACAAAAAAAAAACAACAAAAACTAACAAAAAACAAGTAAAAATGACAGAAACAACAAAAAAAAAACAACAGCAAAAAACCAAAAAAAACAACAATAACAAAAACCAACAAAAATTAACAAAAACAATGCAAAACAAGAAAATACACCAAAAACTAACAAAAAACCATCAAAAACCCCCAAAAAAACGAAAAAAAAACAACAAAAAACGACAATAACAACAAAAATCAACAAAAACAATGCAAAACAAAAAAAACGAAAAAAACTACCAAAAAACCATCAAAAACCCACAAAAAAACGAAAAAAAAACAACAAAAAACGACAATAACAACAAAAAGCAACAAAAACAATGCAAAACAAAAAAAACGAAAAAATCTACCAAAAAACCATCAAAAACCCACAAAAAAACGAAAAAAAAACAACAAAAAACGACAATAACAACAAAAATCAACAAAAACAATGCAAAACAAAAAAAACGAAAAAATCTACCAAAAAACCATCAAAAACCAACTAAAAACAAAAAAAAGAAAAAACAAAACAACAACAAAAACCAACAACAAAAGACAAAAAAATAGAACAAAAACAATGCAAAACAAATAAACGACAAAAAAACACCAAAAACTAACAAAAAACAAGTAAAACGACAAAAACAACAAAAAACTACAAAAAAAACAACAGCAAAAAAGAAAAAAAAACAACAATAACAAAAACCAACAAGAAAAGACAAAAATTAACAAAACCAATGCAAAACAACAAAATACACCAAAAACTAACAAAAAACCAACAAAAAAAAAACGAAAAAAACAACAACAAAACAAAAAACGACAATAACAACAAAAATCAACAAAAAACGGCAAAAATCAACAAAAACAATGCAAAACAACAAAAAACGACAAAAAACACAAAAAAACATCAAAAACCAACTTAAACCCATAAAAAAAACAACAAAAACCAAAAAGTACTCTCTTAGAATTTTTTGATATTTGAGAAAAAATATTTCTTTCCGTTTTTATTTATAATTTTAAACATTTTACTTAAATAACGATTTTATAAATAATAAAAAAAAAAACGTTTTAAATTTCAATTTTTTTTTATGAATATTACATTTACAGTATAAATTTTAATTTAGAAAAAAAAAAAGCAAAAATATATAACGACGCCTCTGAACGTACAGAGCATCCCCCTTCACAGCCTCCCCACGTTCCCCGCGGGACTGCAGGCAGGGCAGGGGCCAGCATCGATCTTGATGGCGTCGTCATAGCAACCGCATGAAAGTTGGAGTTTGCTTAAGATGTTAGTTACATAATGTCGGGTTCCTGCATGTACCGCAGGTTTAGAGGGAGAGATGCATTTTTTTTTTATTCAGGAACAGGTCGTAATTATTTTTAGAAAACGTAAAATAAATTTTGCCCTAGATTCGATAGTAAAGGCGCCACGCCCACTTTTGTCAATCCCGCAATATCTCTAAAACTGAACTGATCGAAGTGTTTTTGATAGCTCATTTAAAATGAAGAAAATTTTATTTAATAAAAAAATTTTAAAAATGGCCTCCTTCATACCGGAAATAATGACACAATTTTTTTTAAAAAATTATTTTAGTTTTTAATTAATTACAAAATGGGGTTTCTCATTAGTGTTTCAAATCTGATCTAGCTAAAGCACTCAAAAAAAGTATAATGTCAGAATTTTGCCATAGATCCCATAGTAAAGGCGCCACTCCCACTCTCAATATCTCAAAAATTACTAATTTATTCGAAGTTTTTAATGGCTTACTTAAAAGATTACTATAAATGAAGATAATTGTATTCCATATAAAAAATGGCCTCCTTCATACCAGAAATTGCATCAGAAAATTTCAAAAAAATTATTTTGATTTTGAATTCACTATAAAATTTTCAAATTTGACAATATGGTAAGCTAAAACATTAAAAAAAATAAGCCTAAGTAATCAGGTCGTATAGTAAAAGCGCCACGCCCACTTTCGTGAATTCACTCTTACCCCCCTGTATCTCGAAAACTACTAATCTGATCCAAGTGTTTGATAGATCATTTGAAAGATTTCGATAAATGAAGAAACTTTTATTCTGTAAAAAATTTTTAAAAATGGCCTCGTTCATACCAGAAATTGCATCAGAAAATTTCAAAAAAGTTTTTTTGATTTTGAATTCACTTTAAAACAACAAAAAACACCAAAAAACACCAAAAAAACCAACCAAAACGAAAAAAAACAACTATAACAACAAAAGCCAACAAAAAACGACAAAAAATAACAAAAACAATGCAAAACAATAAAAAACACCAAAAAACCAGAAATTGCATCAGAAAATTTCAAAAAAAATTATTTTGATTTTGAATTCACTTTAAAACTTTCAAATCTGACAATTTGGTTAGGTTAGGTAAAAAAAATAAGCCTAAGTAATTATTTCGCCATAAGTCCCATAGTAAAAGTACCACGCCCACTTTTGTGAATTTACTCTTACCCCCAGTATCTCGAAAACTACTAATCTGATCCAAGTGTTTGATAGATCATTTGAAAGATTTCGATAAATGAAGAAAATTTTATTCTGTAAAAATTTTTTAAAAATAGCCTCCTTCATACCGAAAATTGCGTTAGAAAATTTAAAAAAACATCAGCATTAAAATAAATAGATATTTGAATTCGTCGCGAGGTTTTTATCAATGTAACAAAGCAGTGGCGTAGAAACTGGATGTATTTGGGATAACCCCCCCCCCCCACCTAGAAATGCCTTTTGTATGAAGAAAATTCAACTTGAACATTATAATACCATTTCGTAATTTTGATTAATAAACAGGTCAGTACTCGACTATTTAACCCCCCACTGTAGTCAACTGTACCAAATTTCTATTATAATTTTATTGTCTGGCTTTGAAAAAAAAATGGTTATGGGAATATACAGGATGTTTATAATAATAGAAAAACATAAATTGATACAATATACAAAATCACCCTGTAATTATACCAAAAAAAATAAAAATATATTTGCGTTAAGAAAAAAAAACAATAACTTTCATAAAACAAAGTTTTGTTTAGAGAATCACCCATGAATCAACAAAATGACAGGTCAGCAGATACTTGAACCTTGAACGTTGAAAAAATAATTTAAAAAATTCAGTTTAAAAAAAAAATAACTATTAGCATAAAGGTAGAGTAATTTTACTTTTTGTACTTATGATTCTCATTATTTCCGGGATACAAAAAAAATTAAATTAAATAAAACAAGACAATAACAACAATCCTTATATTTTGTGTTTTTGTTTTTTTTTCTCGATTATCCCGATTTTTTTTTTAATTTTTTTCGTTTCTAGTGGTAATTATTTTATGTATGTTAATTCTTCTGTTAATTAAAAAGTGTTGGGATTTTATTATTTAAATAGGGAACTGTTTTTTTGTAACGCTTATCATAATAAGTTCCCATCTCTATTTATCAACATGCTATATTTGCCCATTTTAGTTTTTAATGAGATCACGGTAGCCTGTTCACGTTTACCCATCGTTTTTATACTTTTCTTCTTTTTTTTTAAGTGTGTATACATGACACTTGTTAAGCAAAAATGTTTTTTTTGCGAAACGTCTAATTCGTACAAAAAAGAAAAGAAAAATACGAAATAATTATCACTACTAACAAATAATATTTCTATTAATAAAAAGTTTTTTTTTAATTATTGGGTTGTTTTACTCTTAAGTCCTGTCCTGCTCATATAAAATAATTAAGTTTCTTAATTAATTATGTAGCGAGAAAGTAAAAAGAACTGTAACAGCTGTATATATGATAGGTTATAGGACGATTTAAGTAATCCGCACCTAAGAATCATATTATAGTAATTTGAATATCGCGCGCTTAACAAAAATATGATCATAGTAAGCCAGAAGAAGAATAATGACATTTAATAGCAATTTTTGTTAAATTAAGTAGAGCGGGTTTTAGGGGTTATAACCCTCCCTCCCCACGCCCATACAGACATTTTGTTTTCTGTAATATATTCTCGTAATATTTTTACTATTTTTTTGATAAACTCCCCTAATAGATAATTCTGGCTGCGCCACTGCATACATTTTACATTTTTTTAAATTCTGTTGATTATTTGCCAGGGGGGTTTTAGGGGTTATAACCCCTCGCACAACACCCACACACATGATTTATTTGGATAACCCCCCTGCGCCACTGCATAAATTATACATTTTTTAATTCTGTTGATTTTTATGTAGGGGTTTTAAGGCTTATATCTATCCCCACACATGTATTTTCTGTAATATATTCTCGTAATAATTTTCCTACTTTTTTGAAAAACCCCTCTAATAGATAATTCTGGTTGCACCACTGCATAAATTATACATTTTTTTTAAATTTAATTGATTATTAGCCAGGGGGTTTTAGGGGTTATAACCCCCCACCTACACACACATGTTATGTTTTCTATAATATATTCTCGTAATACTTTTCCTATTTTTTTAAAAATCCCCCTAGTAGGTAATTCTGACTGCGCCACTGCATAAATTATATATTTTTTTAAATTCTGTTAATACTTAGCTAGGGGTTTAGGGGTTAAAAATCCCTCCACACCCACACATGTTTTGTATTCTGTAGTTTTCTATAATATATTCTCGTAATTTTATTAAAAACTTCCCTAGTAGATAATTCTGGCTGCGCCACTGCATAAATTATACATTTTTTTTAAATTTAATTGATTATTAGCCAGGGGGTTTTAGGGGTTATAACCCCCTATCTACACACACATGTTATGTTTTCTGTAATATATTCTCGTAATACTTGTCCTATTTTTTGAAAACCCTCATAATAACTAATCCTGCCTGCGCCACTGCCTAGATCATACATTTTTTTAATTCCGTTGATTAAGGGTTATAATCCCCCCCCCCACACACACATGTTCTGTTTTCTATAGTTTTCTGTAATATTCTCGTAATACTTCTCATATCTTTTTGAAAACCTTCATAAGAAGTAATTCTGGCTGCGCCACTGCCTAGATTATACGTTTTTTTAATTCTGATGATTAGGGGTTATAACTTCCCCTGCCCCATAAAAATATTTTGTTTTCTATAGTTTTATGTAATATATTCTCATAATACCTGTTCTATTTTTTTGAAAACATTCGCAATAAGTAATTCAGGCTGCTCCACGGCCTAGAATATACATTTTTTTTAATTCTGTTGATTAGCGGTCATACCCCCCCCCCCCCCCCCACTACCGCCAGACACACACGTTTTGTTTTCTATAATATATTCTCTTTATACTTCTCCTATTTTTTTAAAAACCCTCCTTATAAGTAAATCAGGCTGCGCCACTGCCTAGATTATACATTTTTTTTTAATTCTGTTGATTAGCAGTCATACCCCCCCCCCCCCCCGCCACTAGACGCACACGTTTTGTTTTCTATAGTTTTATGTAATATATTCTCTTTATACTTCTCCAATTTTTTTGAAAACCCTCCTAATAAGTAACTCAGGCTGCGCCACTGCCTAGATTATACATTTTTTTTTTAATTCTGTTGATTAGGGGTTACAACCCCTCTCCCGTATACACATGTTTTGTTTTCTATAGTTTTATGTAATATATTCTGTAATACCTCTCCTATTTGTTTAAAAACCCTCTTAATAAATAATTCTGACTGCGCCGCTGTATAGATTATACATTTTTTTTTTAATTCTGTTGATTATTTTTTATGTTGACGAACTGATAAATTAGATTCGCGCCAAAAGCCGATTCATCATCAGATAATAATAATATCCCTTTGGTTTCTGGACCATTGTGATTTCTGAAGTATTATCAGCTTCCATAAACGTGGTGGAGTGGAAGACACACTGAGTAAGCGTTAACCAGCTTCAAGCTTTATCTTACGAAATGACGTCGTCGAATATAAATCACACCAGATTCAATTAGTTTCAGACGTTAGTGGTTTGGTAATTAGAATAATGTTGATTAATTGTTTCTCTTAATTAATTACTTGGAAAATCAGTCAAAATTATATTATTACTAGTTTTTCAAAAGAAAAAACTTTTCAAAAATATCTTTACTTACTTCTTTAAAAATTATTATTCTATTTTTGTTGTTATATATTTTTTTCTATGTTTCTGCATTAGAATTGTATAAATTATAAACTTATGAAACGTCAAACTGACAAACTTGTCAAATTTTTAAACCTTCAATGATACCAACCTTGGAATATATAATATAATTATCCCTTTTGCACTATGGAACGCGATGGATCTTGCAAATGGCGGATATATTAAAAGTATATGTGATGATAAATATGTTTCTAAGATACCAACCTAATTTTATTCTCCAAAATTTAAATTGAAGACTATTAATATTGTGGACTTTCTCCATCTTATTTAGAGATTCTAAACTAACTTATTGTAGAATTACCGGTAGATGTCAGCATCTCTATTACTTTTAGTTGTGTATAGGCAACACTTTATACAGACTGTTATTTTGGTTGTATAACTACAGTAAAGTGATAAATTTGCATTAAAATTTAATAAATATAATTAAATTGGTGTTATTTATTTTTCTGATTGATTCGATTATTAATTTGTAATTTATGATTATTTAAAGTTACGTAATTATATATTTTTAAACAATGTCCCGTTTATATTTAACTTTTCTGAAATATTTTTCAATTGTCAGGATGGCCGAGCGGTCTAAGGCGCCAGACTCAAGGTTTCCTTGCCTGCCATGCAGGTTCGAGCGTTCTGGTCCACTTTGTGGGCGTGGGTTCGAATCCCACTTCTGACAGAATTTTTTTAATTTTTTTTTCATAAATTATATTTTATTAATTATTAACTATTACTATTCTAATTTTTTCGATAAAAATAGTATCAATCTACCAAAATTGGTATCAACCGACTGTGTTTCAATAAATATTCGCTAGATGGCGGTATTAGTTACCCCATCATCTTTATCCCTCGTTACCATGGTAACAGCATCCTCTTTTGTTCTCTTTAGTGCCCTTATTTTGGTTGGGGGGTGTTTCGCACAATAAAACTTACTTATAAATGTCAATGGCGTCACAGTTTTTTTTTATAAACGGGTATAATGTTATCAATTACATTGTGATATTTTAGCCGTTCTCTTGTTGACGTAAACTTTATTTTTGATAAAAATAAATCTACTTACCTAAATCTGGATATCTTGTTGGCCTGGTGTATAATCTATAAGAGAATAATTTTTTTTTTGTATTTATACACTGGAATTTATAATTTATAATATTACGAATAGGAAGACAAAAATAAAATGGAAGATAGACATTAAAACAGAATATTGAAAAAAATTATTTGTCATCGTTCAATTATACTAGATATAAGTTGTGCCGAAATGGGTTATAATTACTGTGATTTTTTTCTTAGCAAAATAGAGACATTCGCCTATCCTGAAAATACTAAAATTTATTTGTCATCGTTTGATTATATTCGAAATAAGTTGTGCCGAAATGGGTTATAATTACTGTGATTTTTTTTAGCTAAATAGAAACTATCGCCCACCCGGAAAATACTAAAAATTATTTTTTCTACAAGCGTGCGGAAAAGTATACTTTTTCGCACGAATTTGAGTGCGGAAAGTTGTACTTTTCCGCACTAGTTCTTCGTGTCGTTCGGGAAACTGCAATTGCGTGCGGTAAAGTATAACTTTCCGAACTTGTTAGGAAAATAACTATGTTATCGTTCGGCTGTACTCGATATAATTTGTGCCGAAATGGGTTATAATTACTGTGATTTTTTTTAGCTAAATAGAGATTATCTCCTATCCTGAAATTACTAATCGATCTTTTAATAGAATTTATTTTTTTTTAATTTTCATTAATTAGTTTTAAACTTTGATAGAAATAACCAAAATTACACTTCATTTAAAAAACGTTTCGACAACTATATTATCATCATCAGGAATTGTTAATAAAATAAAAGTATTTAAAACAAAACAATATTGTCTAGATATAATAAAATAATTTTATAAAATTTACATCCTTTAAAATTTCCCTCTTCCTCCGTCCGTGTATTCTAACCCCTCTGATGATCGCTATGGGGTCGCATCTGTCAATTTTTCAAGTCTAGTTCCTCGTTTAGTGCCGCTGTGACATTAGTTTTAGTTTACATTTAAGATTAACTTTTAATTTTAACAATAAACAAACTGTTACTTAGTGCAAATAAATATAATATTTAATCCTGGTTAGTGGGTGGGTTGAAGTGTCAAATAAATCAGTGAATAATTAATAAGTAAATAGAAGATTTTTTTTTCTATTTAATAAAAATAAATAGTGATAGTAACGATATTTATATATTTAGTGATAAAAAGTATTGTGATAAAATGTGCTATTTTATAACCTACAATCCCCATTGATTAAATTTTAACAAAATTTAAGTATAATTTAAATATTTTTTTTTATTTATTAATAATAAATTTTAACTAAAAGTATTCATAGTTATTTTTAATTTATTTATATAAATATAATAATGAAATCTTTTGATTGCGAATCCTCTTCTGAAGGCGATGAACCTACAATGCACGCCATCTCACGAGGGGCGGTTGAACCGCCACAATGGCTGAGAGGCGGTGTTCCAAATTGGGGATGGCAAGCTGCAGTAAGATTATTTTTTTATCGGTAAATCGATTAGATAAAAATAAATTATTTTTTAGGGTAGTTCTGGTCCAGGTTCAAGTACAGCACATCCAGTCACTGGTGCTTTAGATCAAGTAGGTTTTGCGCAATTTCCATCGAACACTGAAGAAAATCAAGTACCAGGTAGACGGACTCCATTGAGCGCTGTTGGACTTGGGGGTTTTTATTTTCAAGGGGGACAATCTAATCCGAATATTGTCAGTCATGGACCTCCGTCAGATGAAAATAATCCGAATCCGGGATGTTCTAGTCAAGGCACCAGGTAAGGATAAATAATTCATTTAAAAATTTTAAAAAACTCCTATAAATCAGTGGAGTACAAAAAAGTTTGTGCAGTCGCGGAACGAAGTTACTTACTTTATTTTTTTAACTCTTAATTTAATATGGAGATTTCTATTGATTCAATTAGTGTATTTTCGTCACGCTATCATCCCTCTCTCTTCTCCTCCCTTCTTCCGACACTCCATTCATCCCTCTCTATCTCCCTCACTCATTCCCTATTTTTTTTCCTATTTCTCTCTATTTTTCACTATTTCCCCTTATTTTTCCTAGTTTTTACCACTTTACTCTATTTTTCCCTCTTTCCTCTATTGTTCTCCATTTTTCCCTATTATCTCCATTTATCCTATTTCATCTTATCTTTCCTGTTTTTCATTATTTTTTTCTCTATGTATCCCTATTTGTCCATATTTGTCCCAATTTGTCCCAATTTCTCTCGTTTATTCTCTATTTTCCCTGTTTCCGTATTTTTCACTATTTTATATTTTTTTCTACTTTTTTCCTATTTTTTTTTATTTGTTTCTATTTTTTCCTGATTTTCATTGTTTATCCTATTTGTCTCTATTTTTCCTAGTTTCCTCATTTTCTCCTATTTTTCCCATTGTTTCTTATTTTTTCCTAATTTACGATTGTTTCCATAATTTGCATTTTTGATTTTTTCTATTTTCTCTATTTTCACCCTATTTTTACCCTATTTTTTCCCATTTCCTACCAATTTTTTTCCATTTTTCTCTATGTTTATCTATTCATCCCTATTTTTCCTATTTTCCTTTAATTCCTATTTGTTCTCATTTCTGTTGATTTTTTCTTGATTTTTATTGATTTTTCTATTTTTTTATTAGTGCCTATTTGAACCTATTTCTCCATATTTTCCCCATTTGCAACTATTTTTTTCATTTTTCCATATTTTTTCCCAATTTTTTCTATTTTTCCTATTTTTTCTCATTTCTGTCGATTTATTTCTGATCTTCATTGTTTTTTTCCTATTTGTCTATATTTTTCCCACTTTCCTCATTTTCCCAATTTTTTCTATTGTTTCTTATTTTTTCTTAATATCCGTATTTTTCCATAATTTGTTTAATTGCTTTTCTATTTTCTCAGTTTTTTTTCTATTTTTTCCCAAATTTTTCCCGATTTTTCCCTATTTTATTTTTCCCTATTTTTCGCAATTTCTCTACTTATTCTTATTTTTCCTTTTTCCCATTTTTCTTATTTTTTCTATATTTCCCATTTTTCCTATTTTCTTATTTGTCCTATTTTTCTTATTTTTCGATATTTTTCACTTTTTTTTGTCTTTTTTCTAATTTTTTCCTATTTTCTCTATTTATTTTAATTTTTTCCTGATTTTCATTGTTTTTTATGTTTCTCTCTATTTTACTTAGTTTTACTCATTTTATCAATTTTTCCCACTGTTTTTTATTTTTTTATAATTTCCAGTTTTTCCATAATTCGCTCTATATTTTTTCTATTTTCCCAATTTTGTCCCATTTTTTCCATATTTTCTCCTACCCCTACCAATTTTTTTCTATTTTTCCCTATTTTTCTCTATTCTTCCCTATTATCACTATTTTTTCTATTTTTCCTATTATTTCCCATTTCTTTAGATTTCTTCCTCATTTTCAATTTATTCCTATTTGTCCCTATTTCTCCCTATTTTCCCCAATTTCACTGTTTTTCATTATTTTTCTCATTTTTCCATATTTTTCCCATTTTTCTCTAGTTTTCACAATTTTTTCTATTTTTCCTAATTTTTCCCATTTCTGTCGATTTTTTTCTGATTTTCATTGTTTTTTCTATTTTTTTTGCGTCTATTTGTGCCTGTTTGTCCCTATTTTTCCCCATTTTGCGGGATTTCCTTTCTCTTTCTTATTTTCCCTATTTTTTCTATTTTTCCTGTCTTATAATTTTTCCTCATTTTTATTATTTTTTCCAATTTGTGCCTATTTGCCCTTATTTGTCCCTATTTTTCGCGATTTTTTCCCAATTTCAATCTTTTACTCCATTTTTTCCTATTTTACCCAATTTTTCTCTATTTTCCACTATTTTTCCCATTTTTCCTAGCCGACTGGAGGGGGCACAACGATTTTTCATTATCTGTAGCGTAAATTAACTTCGTTTCAAAAATTGACTTGAGAAGTTAAAATACAAGATGGACGTTAGCGTGCCTGGCGCCCTTTAGTATTTTAGAAAATGCAACATTAATTTTTTGTTCTTAGGTCTCAAGATTCTCGATTGCAAAATCCTCAACATCCGTCTTCTTCCAAAGGTAAAAATAGACAAGGAAAAACCGTCCGTTTGAACATTAACGCTAGAGAAAGAAGAAGAATGCACGATTTGAACGATGCCTTAGATGAATTAAGGTAAATTATAGTATATTAAACCGCACTTTACGACGAATTTCTGCATTTGCGCAACCTCTTAATCGTAGCTAGAGGTAATGCCGCGCATTATGGGCAGAATACTACTTAGTTGCTGTATATACGTTATGAAATTTATTATTATAGCATATATATTTTTTTTGACAGATCTGTCATTCCATACGCTCACTCACCATCCGTACGGAAACTGTCAAAAATAGCAACCCTGCTTCTGGCTAAAAACTACATCCTGATGCAGGCCAATGCTCTAGAAGAAATGAAAAGGATCATAGGCTATTTGCAAGGTACAGGAGCAGCTGTTGGTGCTGCGATAGTAGCGCCACCTGGTTTTGATCTACAAGGATTTCCTGCTGCAGCTAAATTCCTGCAACAACAATCCTTACAACCTGAAACTCCTAGAAGAGGAGATGGAACAGGAGGAGCAGGTTCGTCGATATAGATGAAAAAATTGGAGTTTCGGTGAATTATTTTATATACAGAGTGTTCTACAATTTTTTACTGATTAATCTGAAATGTTTGCAAAATTTGTAATTAGTGACGTTATATCATTGACACTAAATACGTCACGTCCAATTTTATAAATTTTATACAAAAATAGAAAGTAATTGAAAAAAATTGTGGGACACTAAAAATAAGTTTTACAAAAAATTTTACCGTTTAATTTTTTTTTTTCAAAACCCTTAATTATATACAATGTGTCCCCAAATTTAATTCTAACCGTAGATATTTCGGAAACTAGAAGATTCTAACAAATATATACAGAGTGTCAAAAAGTTTATTGGACACTAATGGAATGTCATACACAAACATATTTTTTGAAAACAACGTTTTGTCTTTGAAGAACCACCCTCAATAATTTTTTTTTAAATACGGATCTGTACTTTTTATTTTAATATTAAGATGCTTATTTTTTTTCTATAACCAACCATGTAAAACACTTAATAGTATTTTAATACTGAACTTATATATAATACTATAGGAATTTTTCTTAGTACGGTCCTGTTTCATTTTCACTGTAAATATTTATAAATTTTTGGAATAAAAATAATTAAAAATGAAGTTTAAAGTATGATTAAATATTCTAATTACAAATTCCTTAAAAAATTAAAAAACATTCAGGTAAAAATGAACAGGACTGTACTCAGAAAAATTCCTAAATAATAATTCAATGTCAGAAAATTAAATGATATACATGGTTGGATAGAGAAAAAAATGGGGATTTAAAAAAAGGAATAAAAAGTACAGATCCGTATTTTAAAAAAATAGTTGCTATTTTTAGACTTAACGTTTTTTTTTCTAATTAAACTTGAATAAAGTTTTTTCGGTCTGAAAAAATTAATTAAATTAAACACAAATTGCAAATTTTTGTTTTCCCTAAATATCTTAAAAACCGAACCTGATATTTTAATTGAAAAAAAAAACAATCAATTTATTTAATTTTGTCCCCTTTTTATTATTATTATTATAAATAAATGTCCAGTAAGAATAAATCTGGGGATTTTACTGGTCATTAATTGTTTGGTAAATTAGTTATTATTATTAACAATTTAACAATATTATTATAAACTTTGTTAGAATTAAATTTGGATCATACTGATGATAAGCAAAATTTGTCGAAACGTTTGTTAATTAATAAATTATGCCAATTTTGTTGAAAAAAAGACTATCCTTGTATTTTCTATGTTACTATAGGAAAATATAAAAAATAAAGCAATATTATTAGCAATAATAACATTTTTGTCGTACTGGGTACTGCTAGTCAATTAGATTTTAAAAAAAAATATTTAGGTATTTATAGTAAAACGTTTAGATAGAAATATTAATATTTGTAAAAAGATGTATTTAGAAATAAACGTGTTTATGATAATTTAGTTTATTTTATTTTACACAATAATAGTGTATGGTCAAAATCAACTACAACTATATACTACAATTTTTTTTTTTTTTTTGAAGATATTTTAAATATAATTTTTTTTTTGAAGATATCATTTTAAATAATATAATTTTTTATGAAAAAAAAAATAGTGTATGGTCTACTTTAGTCAAAATCTAAAGCGGTCCGTATAAGACAACTTTTATTTATTTATTTTTTTAAATATTTTAAATAATATTATTTTTTTTTAATATCATTTTAAATAATATTATTTTTTATTACAAAAAAAATTGTGTATGGTTTCCTTTCGTTAAAATCTAAAATATATTATAACTTTAATTTTTTTTTAAGATATCATTTTTTATGAATAAATAATAGCGAATAGTCTACTTTAAGTAAAATCTAAAGCGGACCGTGTACTACAACTTTTTTTTTCTTTGAATATATCGTTTTAAATAATATAACTTTTTATGAAAAAAAATAGTATATGGTCTACTTTAGTCAAAATATAAAGCGGTCCGTATACTACAACTTTTATTTATTTATTTTTTTGAAGATATCATTTTAAATAATATAATTTTTTATAAAAAAAAAATAGTGCATGGTTTACTTTAGTTAAAATCTAAAGCGGTCCGTATACTACAACTTTCATTTATTTATTTTTTTTTTAATATCATTTTAACCAATATAATATTTTATGACAAAAGAAATAGTGCATGGTTTCCTTTCGTTAAAATCTAAAGTATACTACAACGTTTTTTTCAAGAAATCATTTTTTTATAAAAAAAAAAAAGTATATGGTCTACTTTAGTTAAAATCTAAGGTCCGTATACTACAACTTTTTTTTTTGAAGAAATCATTTTTTTATGAAAAAAAAGTGTATGATCTACTTTAGTCAAAATCTAAAGCGGTCCGTATACTACAACTTTTATTAATTTATTTTTTTGAAGATATCATTTTAAATAATATAATTTTTTATGAAAAAAAAAATGGTTTATGGTCTACTTTAGTTAAAATATATATCCTACAATTTCCATTTATTAATTTTTTGTAATATGATTTTAAGTAATATAATTTTTTGTGAAAAAAAAATAGTATATGGTTTCCTTTCGTTAAAATCTAAAGCGGTCCGTATACTCCAACTTTTTTTAAGACATCATTTGAAATAATATAATTTTCTAAAAAAAAAACTAGTGTATTGTCTACTATAGTTAAAATCTAAAGCGGTCCGTATACTACAACTTTTATTTGTTTTTTTTAATGAAGATATCAATTTAAATAATATTTTCTTTATGAAAAAAAATATAGTGTGTGGTCTACTTTAGATCAAATTTAAAGCAATCCGTATACTATAACTATTATTTAATTATATTTTGAATATGTAATTTTCAATAATATAATTTTTTATGGAAAAAAAATAGTGCATGGTTTACTTTAGTTAAAATCTAAAGCGGTCCGTATACTACAATTATTTAATAATTTTTTGAATATGTAATTTTCAAAAATATAATTTTTTATGAAAAAAAATAGTGCATGGTTTACTTTAGTAAAAATCTAAAGCTGTCCGTATACTACAATTATTTAATAATTTTTGAATATGTAATTTTCAATAATATAATTTTTTATGAAAAAAAAATAGTGCATGGTTTACTTTAGTAAAAATCTAAAGCGGTCCCTATACTGCAATTATTATTTAATTATTTTTTGAAGATGTAATTTTCAATAATATAATTCTTTAAAAAAAAAAAATTGTGTATGGTGGTCTAGTTTAGTTAAAATCTAAAGCTGTCCGTATACTACAACTTTTATTTGTTTTTTTAATGAAGATATCAATTTAAATAATATTTTCTTTATGAAAAAAAAAATAGGTTGTGGTCTACTTTAAATCAAATTTAAAGCGATCCGTATACTATAACTATTATTTAATTATTTTTTGAATATGTAATTTTCAATAATATATTTTTTATGGAAAAAAAATAGTGCATGGTTTACTTTAGTTAAAATCTAAAGCGGTCCGTATACTACAATTATTTAATAATTTTTTGAATATATAATTTTCAATAATATAATTTTTTATGAAAAAAAAAATAGTGCATGGTTTACTTTAGTAAAAATCTAAAGCTGTCCGTATACTACAATTATTTAATAATTTTTTGAATATGTAATTTTCAATAATATAATTTTTTATGAAAAAAAAATTGTGTATGGTCTAGTTTAATTAAAATCTAAAGCGCTCCGTATACTACAACTTTTATTTATTTATTTAAGATATAATGTTGAATAATATAATTTTGTATAAAAAAAGTAGTGTACGGTTTACTTTAATTAAAATCTAAAGCTGTCCGTACACAAAAATTATTATTTAATTATTTTTTGAAGATATAATTTTAATTAATTTAATTTTTTATGGAAAAAAATAGTCTACTTTAGTTAAAATCTACAACTTTTATTTATTTATTTTTTGAAGATATCATTTTAAATAATAAAAGTTTTTATGAAAATAAAATAGTGTATGTTTTACTTTAGTTAAAATCTAAAGCGGTCCATATACTACAACTTTTAAAATTTATATTATGTAAAAAATTCTTTTTATTGCTTATTAATTGTTATTTAAAAAAAAATATTTTTTCGTAATCTTAGTCACAACTTTTCCTATTACACAACTTTGACGTACTTTTTCCACTGCGTCTAAACTGCGCAAACCGTACAGTAATTGTTTGAGAAGAAGCAAACTCAAAAAAGGACTCAGGACTCGGGAATTCTGAGAAATGTGATATTCAGGATAGGGCGTGATGAATGAAGTAAACGTTTCACTCATTAATTATAATCTTGGATGCCTTCAGAGCTTGTTTTGATGATTTGCGGCGACAGCACGATGATATTTTGTGACGTTCGCTAATAAAATCATTACTAATATTATATAGGGTGTTTAGAAAATTGTAGTCCATTATAGAAAATTAATTTATAGAATACTTGGATTATATAAATTATTAATTACATTATTTGTTTTTAATATTGGTCGTAATATCACCAAAAAGTTAGGTTGGCTTACTTAGAAACACGACAAGTAGAAGAGATGACGTCATTATTAATATTCTCTATTAAGCATATAGGAAAATAATAGTAATTAAAAAATATAGTTAGGAAGCTTTCGTAGAAAAATCAAAATGAAAATTTTCAAAAAAAAATTCCAATATTTCGATTTACTAAAAAATTAGTCAGGAAGCTTATGTGAAAAAATTAAAAATAATTTTTATTTAAAAATAAATTCAATATATATAAAAATTTTCAATGTTTATAATCAGAAAATAGTCAGGAAGTTTAGATAGAAAATAAATTAAAATAAAAATTTAGTAGGTAAGAGAAAAGAAAATATTAGTCCAGAAGTTTAGGTAAACTGTTTTTAACAAAAAAAATCATAATTTTTATAAATAAAAAAATATAGTCAGGAAGCTTTCTAGAAAAATCAAAAGGAAAAATTTCAAAAAAAAATTCAAATATTATTTCGATTTACTAAAAAATTAGTCAGGAAGCTTATGTGAAAAAATTAAAAATTATCTATTTAAAAATAAATTCAATATATCTATAAAAAAATTCAATATTTTTGTATTTAGAAAATAGTCAGGAAGCTTGGGTATAAAATAAATTACAATAAAAATTTACCAAGAAGAAAGAAAATATTAGTCCAGACGTTTAGGTAGACTTTTTTTAACAAAAATTCATTATTTTGATTAATAAAAAAAAATTTAGTCAGGAAGCTTTCTAGAAAAATCATAATGAAAATTTTCTAAAACAAAAATTCTAATATTATTTCGATTTACTAAAAAAATAGTCAGGAAGCTTATGTGAAAAAATTAAAAATAATATTTATTTAAAAATAAATTCAATGTATATATACAAAATTTTAATATTTTTATAATTAGAAAATAGTCAGGAAGGTAGACTTTTTTTTAAACAAAAAATCATAATTTTTATAATTAAAAAAAATATAGTTAGGAAGCTTTCTGGAAAAATCAAAATGAAAATTTTCTAAAACAAAAATTCTATTATTTTTGATTTACTAAAAAATTGGTCAGGAAGATTTCGTAAAAAAATTAAAAATAATCTTTGCTTGAAAAAAAATTTTGATATTTTTATAATTAGAAAATAGTCAGGAAGCTTAGGTAGAAAATTAATTAAAATAAAGATTTACCAAGAGAAAAGAAAATATTAGTAGGCAGATTTTTTTAACAAAAAAACATAATTTTTATAAATAAAAAAATATAGTCAGGAAGCTTTCTAGAAAAATCAAAATGATAATTTTCAAAAAAAAATTCCAATATTATTTCGATTTACTAAAAAATTAGTCAGGAAGCTTATGTGAAAAAATTAAAAATAATTTTTATTTAAAAATAAATTCAATATATATAAAAATTTTCAATATGTTTATAATCAGAAAATAGTCAGGAAGTTTAGATAGAAAATAAATTAAAATAAAAATTTAGTAAGAGAAAAGAAAATATTAGTAGGCAGATTTTTTTAACAAAAAAACATAATTTTTATAAATAAAAAAATTAAGTCAGGAAGCTTTCTAGAAAAATCAAAATGATAATTTTCAAAAAAAAATTCCAATATTATTTCGATTTACTAAAAAATTAGTCAGGAAGCTTATGTGAAAAAATTAAAAATAATTTTTATTTAAAAATAAATTCAATATATATAAAAATTTTCAATATGTTTATAATCAGAAAATAGTCAGGAAGTTTAGATAGAAAATAAATTAAAATAAAAATTTAGTAAGAGAAAAGAAAATATTAGTAGGCAGATTTTTTTAACAAAAAAACATAATTTTTATAAATAAAAAAATTAAGTCAGGAAGCTTTCTAGAAAAATCAAAAGGAAAATTTTCAAAAAAAATTCCAATATTATTTCGATTTACTAAAAAATTAGTCAGGAAGCTTATGTGAAAAAATTGAAAATTATCTATTTAAAAATAAATTCAATTTATCTATAAAAAATTTCAATATATTTGTATTTAGAAAATAGTCAGGAAGCTTAGGTAGAAAATAAATTACAATAAAAATTTACTAAGAAGAAATAAAATATTAGTCCAGAAGTTTAGGTAGACATTTTTTAAGAAAAAAATCATAATTTTTGTAAATAAAAAAATATAGTGAGGAAGCTTTCTAAAAAAAATCAAAAAATTTTCTAAACAAAAAATTCCATTAGTTCGATTTACTAAAAAATTAGTCAGGAAGATTACGTAAAAAAATTAAAAATTATCTTTGAAAATAATTTCAATATTTTTATAATTAGAAAATAGTCAGAAAGCTTAGATAGAAAATAAATTAAAATAAAAATTAACTTAGAGACAAGAAAATGTTAGTCCGGAAGTTTAGGTAGACTTTTTTTAACAAAAATTCATTATTTTGATAAATAAAAAAAAATTTAATCAGGAAGCTTTCTAGAAAAATCATAATGAAAATTTTCTAAAACAAAAATTCTAATATTATTTCGATTTACTAAAAAATTAGTCAGGAAGCTTATGTGAAAAAATTGAAAATAATCTTTATTTAAAAATAAATTCAATGTATATACAAAATTTCAATATTTTTATAATTAGAAAATAGTCAGGAAGGTAGACTTTTTTTTAAACAAAAAATCATAATTTTTATAATTAAAAAAAAATAGTTAGGAAGCTTTCTGGAAAAATCAAAATGAAAATTTTCTAAAACAAAAATTCTATTATTTTTGATTTACTAAAAAATTGGTCAGGAAGATTTCGTAAAAAAATTAAAAATAATCATTGCTTGAAAAAAATTTTTAATATTTTTATAATTA
The DNA here is from genome assembly GCA_963243735.1 of Neocrepidodera transversa. Taxonomy (NCBI): domain Eukaryota; kingdom Metazoa; phylum Arthropoda; class Insecta; order Coleoptera; family Chrysomelidae; genus Neocrepidodera; species Neocrepidodera transversa. The sequence continues at coordinate 671,324 of OY725346.1, read as the reverse complement.
GAAAATAGTTAGGAAGCTTAGGTAGAAAATTAATTAAAATAAAAATTTACCAAGAGAAAAGAAAATATTAGTAGACAAATTTTTTTAACGAAAAATCATAATTTTTATAAATAAAAAATATAGTCAGGAAGCTTTCTAGAAAAATCAAAATAAGAATTTTCTAAACCAATAATTCTAATATTTCGATTTACAAAAAAAATTAGTCAGGAAGATTATGTAAAAAAATTAAAAATTATCTTTGAAAAAAATTTCAATATTTTTATAATTAGAAAATAGTCAGGAAGCTTAGGTAGAAAATAAATTGAAATTTACTAAGAGAAAAGAAAATATTAGTCCAGAAATTTAGATACTCTTTTTTTTTTAACAAAAAATCATTATTTTTTTGATTAAAAAAATTTAGTTAGGAAACTTTCTAGAAAAATTAAAAAGAAAATTTTCTAAAGCAAAAATTCCATTATTTCGATTTACTTAAAAAATAGTCAGGAAGAATACGTAAATAAATTAAAAATAATCTTTGTTTGAAAAAAATTTCAATATTTTTATAATTAGAAAATAGTCAGGAAGCTTAGGTACAAAATACATTAAAATGAAAATTTAGTAATAGAAATGACAATATTAGTCTAGAAGTTTAGGTTGATTTTTTTAACCAAAAATCATTATTTTTATAAATTAAAAAATATAATCATGTACCATTTGTAAACAAATCAAAATGAAAATTTTATAAAACAAAAATTCCAATATTATTTAGATTTACTAAAAAAAATCAGTCAGGAAGACTACGTATTTTTTTTATAATTTGAAAATAGTCAGGAAGCTTAGGTAGAAAATAAATTAAAATGAAATTTTACGAAGAGAAAAGAAAATATTAGTATAGAAATTTAAATATTATTTCGATTTAATAAAAAATTTAGTCAGGAGGCTTAAAACGATTAAAAGTTACCATCATTAAATATATTTGTCGACACGATATAATCGGTATATTAATCACCATCAAGCCCACTCCTTGCTAAAAATCTCCTAAATCGGTAAAATCGCGCTCGATCCTTCGAGCAGCAGGACAGCAGGTCCTGCTATATCCAAACCAAGAAATATCAGAGCAGGTGTTGGTAATGCTTGTGCGCGGCAAGATAGCCAAGATCGGTAAATTGTTAGAGCGTGCCGCCTATGCCGATATATTCTATTCAGTCGTCTTTACGCTTTTGCCGCCTCCTAACACGTTGCAATCCAGCTACTAATTTGACATATTGACAGATCTTATTAATTTCATTTAAAAAACGCTGATCGGGTTTTCTTCTATTTTGTTCATGCTAGCAGGAATTTAAAAAGGTTAGTCAATTTCGAATTTAATTTTAATTTATTAATTATGAATTTAATAATTTTGAAATATTTTTTACAATGTTGTAATGAAATTAATTTGTTGGTAATAACAGTCTAATTTGACAGAAATAATTGATGAATGAGTAGAAAAAAAATTTTTAGGACATCCTGAAGATCCACAAAATAATATTAATTATTAAAATATATATATTTTTTTCTTGTACAATTTTTTTTTAAATTGTCGACGTTTGTTTAACGTTTTTGTGACTTTAATTTTCTAGCTGCAGATTCATTGCAAAAATAAAAAAAAAAACAATTAAAATTGGCAATTCGAAAATGTCAATTTCAAAAATGTCAAAAGTCACAAAAATGTTTGGAAATGTCAACAGTCAATTTTAAATGTTGTTTTTTTGACATTTCCAAATGTTTTTGTGACTTTTGACATTTTCAATTGTTATTTTGTGACTTTGACATTTTGTTATAGACAACTTTGACAATTTTATTTTTTTCTCTTAATTTTGATATTTTTAAATGGTTTTTTTATGAATTTTGACATTTTCAATTGTTTTTTTTATGACTTTTGACATTTTCAATTGTTTTTTGTGACTTTGACATTTTGTTATAGACAAATTTGACAATTTAAAATGTTTTCTTTTAATTCTGACATTTTAAAAAAAAAATTATGATTTGACATTTCCAAATGTTTTTTTGTGACTTTGAGATTTTGTTATAGACAACTGACAATTTTAATTTTTTTTGACATTTCTAAATGTTTTTCTGTGACTTGACATTTTTAAATATTTTTTATGACTTTTGACATTTTTAAATGTTTTTATACGACTTTTGACATTTTCAATTGTTATTTTGTGACTTTGACATTTTGTTATAGACAACTTTGACAATTTTATTTTTTTCTCTTAATTTTGATATTTTTAAATGTTTTTTTATAACTTTTGACATTTTGGTTTTTTGACCTTTTACAGAAAACTTTGACAATTATAATTTTTTTCTTTTAATTTTGATATTTTTAAATGGTTTTTATGAATTTTGACATTTTCAATTACTTTTTTGTGACTTTGACATTTTGTTATAGACAACATTGACAGTTTTAAATTTTTTGTATTAATTTTGACATTTTTAATTGTTTTTCATGACTTTTGTTTTCAATTGTTTTTTTATGACTTTGACATTTTGTTATAGACAACTTTGACAAATCTAAATTTTTTCTTTTAATTTTGACATTTTTAAATAGTTTTTTATGAATTTTGACATTTTCAATTGTTTTTCATGACTTTTGACATTTTCAATTGTTTTTTTATGACTTTGACATTTTGTTATAGACAACTTTGACAATTCTAAATTTTTTCTTTTAATTTTGACATTTTTAAATGGGTTTTTATGAATTTTGACATTTTCAATTGTTTTTTTGTGACTTTGACATTTTTAAACAGTCATTTTTAAATATAGTATATTGACATTCATTTTTTTATTAATTTTGACATTTTTAAATGTTTTTTATGACTTTTGAAAATCTTGACAATTAATTTTTTTTTTATTTTGATTATGACTTGATATTTTCAAATGTTTTTTTCTATGACCTTTGAAATTTATGAACTGACAGTTTTGACAATTTTAAAAATTTTTATTTACTTTTGACATTTTTAAATATTTTTTTATGACTTTTGACATTTCCAAATGTTTTTTTATGACTTTGACATTTTTAAACTGTCAGTTTTAAATATACAACATTGACATTAATTTTTTTAATTAATTTTGACATTTTTAAATGTTTTTTATGACTTTTGAGAATCTTGACAATTAATTTTTTTTTATTTTGACATTTTCAAATGTTTTTCTATGACTTTTGACATTTCTGAACTAACAACTTTGACAATTTTAAATATTTTTATTTACTTTTGACATCTTTAAATATTTTTTTGACTTTTAACATTTCAAAATGTTTTTTTTGACTTTGACATTTTAAAACTGTCACTTTTAAATATACAACATTGACATTAATTATTTTAATTAATTTTGACATTTTTAAATGTTTTTTATGACTTTTGAAAATCTTGACAATTAATTTATTTTCGACATTTTGAAATGGTTTTCTGCGACTTTTAAACTGTCATTTTTGACAATTTTAAATATTTTTTTGACGTTTAAATATTTTTTTGACTGTCACTTCTAAATAAACAACTTTAACAATGAGTCACCCGGTATATGTATAATGAAGCAATTATTGCGGAACAATAGTTCAAGCCTCCATTAATTTGCATGGAATTAGTTATAATTACGTTCACATCAAAGATGGCCATTGCTAATCTGTTTAATGTAACATTAGACGTACAATATTCTCCTCTTAACACCTAAACTGCCATGTTTATAGACAAACAAAATTTCTTTAGTTATTTCAATAAATATTCCTTATCACTTGTTTATTTCACACGTTCCTAATCAATCATTGTGATTATCGTTATAACTTTATCGTAAGCATAATTTTTTCTTACACGTTTCTTATCACTTGTTTATTTCACATGTTCCTTATCAGTCATTATCATCTTCTTTATAATTTCATTGTAAAAATGTTTTTCACTGACACGTTTATTTTCAATAATCGTGACTTCCATCAAATATTTATTTTACACGTTCCTAATCAGTCTTGGTCACCTCCGTTACAACTTTATCGTAAGCATGATTTTTAATTACACGTTTCTAGTCACTTGTTTATTTCACATGTTCCTTATTAGTCATTGTGATCTTCTTTATAACTTTATCGTAAATATGTTTTTCACTCACCCGTTCTTTATCAATCATCGTGATCTCCATCACTTGTTTATTTCACACGTTCCTTATCACAGTATTACAGTTTTTCTGTATTTTTAACTTAATCTTGAATCAGATAATAAATAATTTTTAATGCCCTCCAAAAAATCAAATTTTAAAAAATTACAGAACGAAAATAATCTAATTATATTTTTTTTAATTCAAGTAAAGATAAAAAACAAATATAAAAAATTCATTTTGAAATAATTTTTAAATTCAAAACAGCTAATTCGTTTTTTTTGAAAATGGGGAAAAATAGAAGAAAAATAATAGAAAAAAACAGTAAAAATAGGAAAAATGGGAGTAAATATAAAAAAAATGGAAAAGCAGAATAAAAATAGAAAAACAGAAAAAGTAAGAAAAATAGGAAAAAGTAGGAAAAAATGGAAACAACAAGAAATGAGAAAAAAACAGATAAAAATAGAAAAAACAGAAAATAGAAAACAATCGGCAAAATAGGAAAATAGGTAAATCTATAGGCAAAAATAGAAAAAATGTAAAAAAATAGTAAAAAACAGGAAAAAATTGGGGAAAATTGAAAAAGGTAAAAAAACGCAAAAGACGCTAAAAATCGCAAAAACCGAAAAAAGAGTAGCAAAGAAATACAAGAAATCAAACAATATCGCAAAAAATCGTAAAAAAAATTCAAAGAAAATCGTAAATAAGGGCAAAAAATCGGAACAAAGTACCAAAAAAAATCTCAAAAAAAAATGCAAGAAATCGCAAAAAATAGCAAAAAAATGGGAAAAAAATCACAAAAAATGGCAAAAGTGGCAAAAAATCTTAAAAAAGTAGCAAAAAACAACCAAAAAACTGAAAACAATTGTAACCATCTGAAAAAAAATTTAATCAAAAAATCAGAAAAAAATGAAAAGAAAAATTATTAAAAAAAAGCAAAAAATCAGAGCAAAACGAGAAAAAAAAAATAAAAAATAAAAAACCGAGAAAGAAATAGGAAAATCAAAATAAAAAATATTGGCAAAAGTTGAAAAAATAAAAAAAAATGTATAATTCGAAAAAAACAATAAAATCAAAAATATTATAAAAACATAAAAAAACCGCACAAAAATCTATAAGAATAAAAAAAATTAAAAAATTTGAAGGAATTGAAATTCGAAATCGAAAAAATCAGAGCAATAAGAAAAAATGAGGAAAATTAGAAAAAAATCAGAAAAAAAAAACAAAAAAATTTGATCAAAACAGAAAAACAAAAATTTTAAAATAAAAAAAAAACAAGAAAAAATCAGAAAATAAAAAAAAGAAAACTTTCTTAAAGACGAAGATTTTCAAAAAAATTAAAATTAGAAAAAAACCAAAAAAAAAATAGGAAAAAAAAAAGGAAAAATTGTAGAAATAAAGAAAAATATGAAATAATCCAAAATCTAAAAAAAAATTAAAGGAATAAAAAAAAATGAGGAAAAATTAGAACCAAACCAGAAAAAAAAACAAAAAATTAGGTCAAAACAGAAAAAAAATTTTAAAAAAAAAACGAGAAAAAATCGGAAAATCGAAAAAAAATGAAAACTTGGTAAAAGTTGAAAAAAATCTGAAAATAATAGAGAAAATGAAAAACAAAATTGTAAAATACAAAAAAAAAACACGAAAATCAAAAATATTGTAAAAAATAATCAGCAAAAAATTGCAAAAACCCGCAAAGACCCGAAAATAATAAAAAAACTGAAAAAATTAGAAAAAAATCCTAAAAAAAAAATAGAAAAAAAAACAGGAAAAATGGGAGTAATACAGAAAAATATGAAAAAATAGGTATATACATAAAATTTAATTAATAATAGTCAAATTTCAACCACTGGGTGATAACTAGATTAAATTTAATTTTCATTTTAATAAATCGTTTTTATCACTATCACCCAACGTGTTAAAGTATTTTTTAAAAATGGCAACAGTGTCTTATGACTTGTATAAAATAAAAAATAATGCTAAAAAAAATATTAATTTTTTATTTTATGTAAAATAAACAATTAATAGCAATTTAAATTATTTGTATTGAATAAAATTTCCCCTAAAACCAAAAATTTTTCAAACCATCATCAAACCCGCTTATGGCGTCTATGCAACGCCGCCGTTACCGTAGCGACGCCGGTCGTCCCTAGCAACGGCTCTACACATTGATTTCACGTATAGACGGAATATATTGCATTGCAGTCATGGTGGGGGACCGAAGGGGTGGGAACTATCCCCACCCTTAACGCAGCTTCTTTGTGTTCGCTACATTTTTTTTGTTTTTTGATTTAGTTTAAAACACTTTGAAAATCATGTGGATATTCGAATTATATATTTTGGCGCGGTCAATAGGATAATTATTAATAAATATTTTTATAATGAAATTATTTTTTTATATTTTTAATATTGGTATTAGATAATTTAATTTGTTTTTCGTACCATTTGATTATTGCGAATTATGACAGGATCGGTGTGGCTCAAAAAAAAATTAATTTTGCTGTATTAAATATTGTTGATTTCTGTTGGATACGATGAATTAGGGTTATTATTGATTTTAGGGAGTGTTTGTTCGATAAATATTAATTCTATTTCTAGATAGTGAAACAATATTGATTTTTTTTTTTTGATGGATTAACTAGATTTATTCCACTATATAAGAATTAAATTTCTAATGTCGAATAATATCTATTTTGGTGGGCTTTTCGGTTAATTGGTCGATTAAAAAGACTGTCATTAAGGCGGAAAGAGTGCAGTGATAAACTATTTTAATGGAACACTTGTTGGATTTTTGTTTTCAACAAGTTAGAATCTGTAGACTGAGAAAAAAATCATTTTGACATACTTTATTTTTAGGATAATTATACTAATTTTTTATAGCATTTTTTTTTTAGTCAGTAAAAATGAAAATTTAACGGTATCCTATTTAAAAAAATATATTTTTTTGTACTGTACTTTTAATAGAATTTAAATAAAATTCAGTAATAATGAGACAATTTTTATTTAAAATCATTTTTTCTATAAACGATGATAAGGGATGGATAATTTATAATGAATAACCCTGTATATTTTTTATTTAATTAACACCAAAATTTTTAAAGATATAAAATTACTATTTTATTTATGGTTAATTATTTTTTGTTAAATACGGACCTGTACTTTTTATTATTTTAATTTTAAAAATTTTCATTTTTGCTCTAACCAAACATGTAAAACATTTAATATATTTTTTTTAAATTTTAACAATGAATTTTACTTTAGTAATTTTTATAAGTACGATACTGGAAAAAGTAAATAAGCGCAAAAAAAATGCAGGAAATCGCAGAAAATAGCAAAAATATTTCAAAAGAATGGGAAAATGCAAATAAATCGGAAAAACCCCCCAAAAAACAATCAAAAAACTGAAAACAATTAAAAAAAAATTAAATAAAAAAATGAGGAAAAAGTTTTAAAAAAATCGAAAAAAAAAATCAGAACAAAACAGAAAAAAAAATTTAAACAAGAAAAACGAGAAAAAAATTAAAAAATCAAAAAAAAGAAGAATATATTGGTAAAAGTTCAAAAACAAGAAAATCAAAAATATTGTAAAAGCCAAAAATAAATAAATCGAAAAAAAACCGAAAAGAATAAAAAAAATGAAAAAATTTGAAAGAATTAAAAATCAGAAGAATAAAAAAAAAATGAGGAAAAAATGAATAAAAAATCAGAAAAAAAAAACAAAAAAATTAGATCAATACAGAAAAACAAAAATTTACAAATGAAAAAAAAACGAAAAAAATCGGAAAATGGAAAAAGAAAACATTGGTAAAAGTTGAAAAAAATCTGAAAACATTAGAAAAAATGAAAAACAAAATTGTAAAATACGATATAAAACAAGAAAATCAAAAATATTGTAAAAACCGAAAATTGTATTTTGTTAAATACGGACCTGTATTTTTTAATATTTTAAAATCTTCATTTTTGCTCTAACCAAACATGCAAAACATTTATTATTTTTTTTTCAATTTTAACAATGAATTTTTCTAAGTACGATCCTGGAAAAAGTTGGAAAAACTTGGGAAAAGGAAAAAAATGGAAAATAACACAAAATTATAGAAAAAAAAATGGAAAAAAACGGAAAAAAATGAAGGAATCGAAAGAGATGGAAAATTTCAGGAAAAATGGGAAAAAATGAACAAAATTAGAAAAAAATCGAAAACCACCAAAAATTGTAGAAAAATTAAGAAAAAAACCTAAAAAAAAACCAAATATTATATAACAATAATTAAAAAAAAACGGAACAAAAAGAAGTCTAAAAAAATCGGGGAATATCGGAGAAAATGAAAAAAATTGAGAAAAAACAAATAAAATGGGAAATTATAGAAAACAATCGAAAAAAATAGGAAAATGGAAAAAATCAAAATGGGAAAAGTAGGAAAAATGGGAAAAAATGGTAAAAACCGGAAAAAACTAAAAAAAGGGGAAATTAAAAAATACAGCAGAAATGGGAAAAAATAGAAAATAAGAAATCGAAAAAATTGGAAAAATTAGAATGGGAAGAAATGGGAATTGTAGAAAAAAATGGGAAAAGTAGAAAAAAATGGGAAAATGGGAAACAACCAAAAATTATACCAAAAAAAAATAAACAATGAACGGGAAAAAACTGGAAAAAATCGGTTAAAATAGGAAAAAATTTTAAAAAATGGGAAAAATGGAAATGAACAAAAAATTATTAAAAAAAAAATTGGTAAAAGACGGAAAAAAACTGTAAAAAAGAAGATATCGAAAAAATGGAAAATTAAAAAAAAGTACAAACGGGAAAAAATAGAAAAGGAGAAAATGAAAAATGGAAAAAAAATAGAATGGGAAAAAATGGGAAAAGTAGGAAAAAATTTAAAAAATGGGAAACCAAAAAGTATACCAAAAAAATTAAAAAAAAACGAAAAAAACTGAAAAAAATCGGTAAAAATGAAAAAGGGAAAAGCCGGAAAAATAAAAAATGGGAAAAATGGAAATCGATCAAAAATTATTTTAAAAGAAATTGGTAAAAAACGGAAAAAAACTGTAAAAAAAGAAGATATCTAAAAGGGAAAATTAAAAAAAAAACAGAAATGGGAAAAAATAGAAAAAAAGAAATCGAAAAAATGGAAAAAATTTAAAAAATGAGTTTTTTTAACTGTACTGAATTTATTTCATTGAAGAATAATTTAAAAAAATTGTAGTATTTATTTTTAATTTATACATTTTCATAGTGTAAATAGAACAGGACCGTACTAAAAAAAATTACTAAAGTACATTGTAAAAATTTAATTAAAATACAAGTGTTATACATGGTTGGATGGAGAAAAAAATGGGGCGTTTAAAAATGAAGCAAAAAGTACAGACCCGTAATTAAAAAAAAATAGCTGAGGGTGGCCCTTCAAAAACGAAACGTAGTTTAAAAAAATTGGATATGGTATATTAAGTAGTATTTAGTCTTCAATAAAAAAAATATTTTCTATCATTACAAATTAAATAAAACGAAAATCGTCAATTTTGGTTCTTCTTAAATATCTCGGCAACCGAACCTGATATTTTAATTTTGAAAAAAATAATCAATTCATTTTAAAAATATGTATTTTTTCCAATTTGTATCTATAATGAAATTTCAACAGTATTCAATTAAATTTTCCCCACCTTTATACAGGGTGTTTTATTGAGAAAGGGTCATTAATCCATGTTCCCTTATTACGCTTAGTACGCTCATTACGTATGAACCACCCTATATATTTGTTTAATATTTGGGACACAGCTATCATCTAACTTTTCAACTCCAGGACCGGCTTAGAAAAAATTTACAAATCAATTAATCCATAACACCTTGTATATTAAAATTGAAAAAAAATCTATTGATATATTTGAAAAGGGCCAAAAAAAATAGAATTTGATCGTTTGCTATTTGTTTTTTTTGCAAAAAAATTCACTACTAAAATATATAAAGATATTTTTTTAATTTTGATATACAGGATGTTGTTTTCTTATACCGGATCTAGATTTCATTTTTTTATTACAAAGTGGTCGGATTTGACAAATATCGTAGAAAAATTGATAAAACACCCTGTATACTATATTAGACAGAGGAAAATTGTCAGATCTGTATAAATAAGTCATTGACAAATATTTGTGGGATAATCAGGTGCAACAAGTGACAGATACAGAGCTCAAGCAGTGGATTTAGATGAAATGCAACACGACGCGATAAGTGCCTATAAATCCGTAATAACTTCAAATGGATTATTTATTATCTCACTATTGCCTAAACTCAATCTAACCAGATGGTTATTCAGATCTAGCGAATTCTTACTATTAATGAACTAATTTAAATTGAATAATAATAATAAGTTTATTTTGGATAAAAATGATAAAAATGAAGAGGAAACCAACTCCCACTTCCAGTAAAGTATAATAAAAGTACTTTTTTAATTAAGAAGCACATTTTTCCTTTTTTTAAATGTTATTTTCGATTTTGCTTTTTTAGGTTGCCTGTTCAAGTTTTCAAGATTTCAAATTTTTTCAACAAGAATACTTCAACCGTAACGAACAAACTAAAAAATAATCATAAACCTCGCCCGCCATCTTAAATTTATTATTTTTTATAAAAAAAATCATAATCTCCGACCTCAAAGACCCCCACATACTAATTTTTGAATGAAATCGGTCGCTAGTGCCTTTTAGTCATAGCTACTGCGCATGATTTTTTTTTTCGTGTTTGATCTACGTCACGTTTATATTACAAAGATATTAAGAGATATAGTCACTAGTGCTTTTTTGTCATGGCTACTGCGTATGATTTTTACTTTACATGTTTAATCTACGTCACATAATACAAATTACTTTCTCATAATCAAATCGGACCAATATTAAGAAAGATAGTCGCTAGTGCCTTTTTTTCGTGGCTACTGCGCATATTTTTTTCTTTACGTATTTATTATACGTCACATTTATAATACACAGCAATTTTTCTTAATCAAATCGGACCAATATTAAGAAATATAGTCGCAAGTGCCTTTTTGCCATGGCTACTACGCATGTTTTTTTCTTTACGTATTTATTAAACGTCACATTTATAATACAAAGCAATTTTTCTTAATCAAATCGGACCAATATTAAGAAAGATAGTCGCTAGTGCCTTTTTGTCGTGGCTACTGCGCATGATTTTTTCTTTACGTATTTGTTATACGTCACATTTATAATACACAGCAATTTTTCTTAATCAAATTGGACCAATATTAAGAAAGATAGTCGCTAGTGCCTTTTTGTCATGGCTTCTGTGCATGATTTTTTCATTACGTATTTCTTATAAGTCACATTTATAATACAAAACAATCTTTCTGAATCATATCGGGCCAATATTAAGAAAGATAGTCGCTATTGCCTTTTTATCATGGCTACTGCGCATATTTTTTTTCTTTACGTATTTATTATACGTCACATTTATAATACACAGCAATTTTTCTTAATCAAATCGGACCAATATTAAGAAATATAGTCGCAAGTGCCTTTTTGCCATGGCTACTACGCATGTTTTTTTCTTTACGTATTTATTAAACGTCACATTTATAATACAAAGCAATTTTTCTTAATCAAATCGGACCAATATTAAGAAAGATAGTCGCTAGTGCCTTTTTGTCGTGGCTACTGCGCATGATTTTTTCTTTACGTATTTGTTATACGTCACATTTATAATACACAGCAATTTTTCTTAATCAAATTGGACCAATATTAAGAAAGATAGTCGCTAGTGCTTTTGTCGTGGCTACTGCGCATGATTTTTTCTTTACGCATTTATTATACGTCACATTTATAATGCACAGCAATTTTTCTTAATCAAATCGGACCAATATTAAGAAAGATAGTCGCTAGTGCCTTTTTTCCGTTTCTACTGCGCATGATTTTTTCTTTACGTATTTGTTATACGTCACATTTATAATACAAAACAATCTTTCTTAATCATATCGGGCCAATATTAAGAAAGATAGTCGCTAGTGCCTTTTTGTCATGGCTACTGCGCATGATTTTTTCTTTACGTATTTATTATACGTCACATTTATAATACACAGCAATTTTTCTTAATCAAATTGGACCAATATTAAGAAAGATAGTAGCCAGTGCCTTTTTGTCTTGACTACTGCGCATATTTTTTTCTTTACATATGTATTCAACGTCACATTTATAATATAAGTGAATTGTTTTCATTTAAATTGGTCTATTATTAACGAAGATAGACGCTAGTGCTTTTTTGTGATTGCTACTACGTAATTTTTTAAATTCTGATTATATTTGTTGCTAAAAATCCCTTCATTGAATCAAATTAAAAAAAAAAACAGATATTCGTATAAATTTATGTTTGAATATTGATTTTTGCGTTTTGCCGTAAAAACTTTCTATATCTATCAAAAATCAACCCACATATCCGCACCTCAATCAAAACACTTTCAAATAACTATAAGAAACTCCAAACTCCCGGCAACTTTGGAGTGCCCGTTCGGAAGTAACTGACAAGGTCAAAATTTAGAACCGGGCGGAGTTTCCACCTGACAACAACGGTGGAAGTTGATCGAGTTCTAAATATTTTTATTCCCAAGTTCAAATATTATTATAAAATCTAAACAATAAAAAAAAACTAATTAAAAAAAATTGACAATAGGTCCTTAGTATAAATTACTATAATAAATATATTTATTTTGTAGGATCGTCCTAAATAATTACATATTAAAAAATACGCACTGGCAGTTTAACACAACAGTTAACACTGAGAGGTATAATCTCAGAATAGTGATACAAAATAATCTACACTGAGGGGCATATTTTTAGAACAGTGCTTTAATAAACAATTAAATATAAAATAAAATTATAGTTTAAAAAACTAAAAACACGCTTTTCTTTCAGTATTGACTAAAAAGTAATAAATAATTTTTAATATAATTATTCAAATATAAAAAAAGTTAGGTGTTCTTAAATTCTAACTTTAAAATACTTACGTTTAACACCCCATGCTTTTTTTATATTTGAGCAATTTCATTAAGAACTGATCTGTCATCTTGGATGCGCCGTCTTGGATTTTTTTAATTTTAACAAAAAATTCATAATCTCCAGTCCCAAAAATCCCCATATACCAATTTTAAATAAAATCGATTCATAATCATTAATCTCGTACGCCATCTTGGAGCCGCCATCTTTGAATTTATTAATTTTGACAAAAAAATCATAATCTCCCCCCCCCCAAATCTAACCATAATCACAAAACTCATCTGCCATCTTAGAGCCGCCATCTTGATTTTTTGTTATTTGGACAAAAAATCATAATCTCCGACCTCAAAAACCTCCACATACTAATTTTGAGCCAAATCTAACTATAATCACAAAACTTATCTGCCATCTTGGAGCCGCCATCTTGGAAAGTATTAATTTTGACAAAAAAATGCATTATCTCCGATCAAAAAAACCCACATACCTCCTAGTTTAGAATAGAATCGGACCATAATCGTAAATCTCGTCCGCCATCTTGAAGCAGCCATTTTATTTTTTTTTGTAACGAAAAAAGCATAATGAATCATCACCAGAACTATGAATTAATTAGATGTCTCCAAGTGGTCGAAACATCGATTACAAATCCAAATTCATATACCGAGAAAATAATATGTTGGCAACCTTAAAAAAAGATTATATTGAAGATTATTAAATAATATAGGTACATATAACGTATATAAAGAAATACAAAATTAAATCAATATATTTTCATTGAGCCTCCATGTATTAAACCGAAAAGTATAACACGGGCATAAATTATGCGAAAACTAACCTAACCATCGTCCTACCCCCCCACTGTCGCCCGCTATCCTCTATCAACTAAACCAAAACCAATCCTACCGCGTCGGTATTCATCGGACTTACTCGGATTCGCTCGATTCGCAGCTATTCTGGTTTTATTGATTATCCCTAAACCCCTTTCAAATGAAGATTTAAGGACGAAATCTCCCCCACGGCCATAGGGATAATTTATTGAAAAAAATTATTATTTTTTTTTATGGATAAAAAAGGGTAGATAAAGTATACTTTGAATGTGGATTTTTTGTGTGATAAATATTTATTTTTAAAATATAAATCAATAAAATATTTTTTTAGAAAAAATCAATTTATTATTGTATTAAATTTTTAAAACGATAAATTTAAAAAAAAACGGGAGTAAATATTTTTGTTAAAGACCCTCATGATTATTTATACATTCACTACTTTTGTTATCTATAAATAATAACAAATCACAATTTCTAATTGCCACTACGTAATAATTGAGAAAACTAAAAAAATAAATATAATCCTCGGTAGTATAGTGGTGAGTATCCCCGCCTGTCACGCGGGAGACCGGGGTTCGATTCCCCGCCGTGGAGGACTTTTTTTTATTTTTTTTTAGAAATAATTTTTATTGTTACTTTAATATTTTTATTGTTTATAAACTTTGTAACTTGATTTGCAATGATTTTTATTAAATATAATACAATTTTTTAGAATTAATAGTAATGTAAGTTGCCTATGTATAAGTAGATTTTTAATGGTTGAGTTATCGGAAGACAAATTTTCCATATTACGCGCATGCGTCTAATGCCAGATTAATTTTTTTTTCTGATTATTTCTAATAAAAATTAAAAATTATAAATCAAAAATAAAATAAAAAGTTTAATTATAAATAAATTTTAAAATAAAATTAAAATTAAATAAAAAATAAAATATAAGTAAAATTAAAAATTAAATTAAAAATTAAATAAAAAGTTGAATTAAAAATAAAATCAAAATTTAAATTGAAAATAGAATTACAAATGAAATTAAAAAATAGAATAAAAAATTAAATTAAAAATTAAATAAAAATTAAATAAAAATTAAATTAAAAATAAAATTAAAAATTTAATGAAAAATTAAATAATAAATTAAATTAAAAATAAAATTAAAAATAAAATTAAAAATAAAATTAAAAATAAAATTAAAAATAAAATTAAAAATAAAATTAAAATCAAATAAAAAATTGAATAAAAAATAAAATATAAAATTAAAAATTAAATCAAAAATTAAATTAAATAAAAAACAAAATAAAAAATAAAATAAAAATAAAATAAATAAAAAAAAAATTAAACAAAAAATTAAATAAAAAATAAAATAACATAAAAATAAAATTAAAAATTAAATCAAAAATTAAATTAAAAAAAAAACAAAATAAAATAAAAATGAAATAAAAAATAAAATAAAACATCTGGGAATGTTATTCTAGCATGTACCGCACAAACTCCTGTTGTGGAATCTGTATGTCTGTCAGTTTTTTTTTTATTTAATTTATTACTGTTTAAAAAATATGATTTTTCAATAAATATAAACCTCCCGCTCGAGTAAGTGCGTCAACATTATTTTTCAATATCTTTAACTTTAGTCGCCATTTTCTTGGTAACGGTTCGTTCGACATCAAAACTAAAAACACTTTATTGACATACTTTTTCGTCCTAAATAATAATCTAAAATTAGATTTGAAATATCTTGACGTTATACACATACAGAATTATAGATTCCAATACTTAACTCCTTCAGAGTTTGTGAAAATAAAATAAAAATTAAATAGAGATGTTCACGATTAACTTTCAAATTTTATTTTAATTTATTGCTTATTTTATTTGCTGTTAATACTCACTTTTACAAACTTAAATATTTTGTTAAATCTATTATTGAAAAATTTTTAAATAAAATCTATTATTGCTCTTAAATTACCTCACAGGTAAATATACTATATTTATAAATATTTATATATAATCCTCGGTAGTATAGTGGTAAGTATCCCCGCCTGTCACGCGGGAGACCGGGGTTCGATTCCCCGCCGGGGAGGCTTTTTTTGTGTTATTAATTAATTAATTTTTGAACTTTATTATTTTTTTAAACAATTTATATTATTTATTAATAAAATACATAAATTGAATAAATCCAGCAAGCAGTAACATGTTTGGGAATTAATTTATAATCAAAAAATAATTTTATTAGTAATCAAAAGACAATTATTTTTCAAATTTTATTTTTTTTTATTATTATTCATACTAAATCATATAATTATTACCAGTAATTGAACAATTTTTATCAGTGACTGGGAAATGGACTAAAAATGGCGGTTACTTTTGACAGTTATAATGTTACTAAATGGTGCTTTTTATTATAACAAGGAAAAATATCAAACCATTGTATATAGACTTCTATATACAATGATCAAAATAAAAGAAAAATTATTCTTATTTATACAGATTTCTGTATCCATTTAGTTTCAAGAAATAAATAAAGTTTAATATAGTGTTCCACAGATGTCGCCAGTATTACAGCACTTTTGGTAACACAAATTTACTTGGCAACTACTAGCACGATCGGTTTCTAAAATTAAGATCATACTTCACAGGATCATTTCTGTAGTATATCTTCGCATACTCTCTACTCAAACGTAGAGTTGTCGCAACCATGATGACGAGATATAGTTTCGTATCTTGAGCGTGAGGTAGACATTTTGCAAGTTTTATATTTGCGGAATTGTCAACGATGATCGTTCGCTCGCCATTGGCGAGATACGGATACGAAACAGTCCGAGTGGTTGCACAGAAATAAATTAAATATTAATTAACAAAGCACTGTATGCAATCGCACAATCTAGTACATTTTTTTTGCTTCCGTTTAGTACTCAACGCGGCAACACTGCAATGTTTTAAATTTTCAAAACTAATTCATAAAATACATTAAATATTTTTAAAGTTAAAATAAATTATTTTCTTGATACTATTTCAATTCGGTATTCCATTTGCGATTATCACATCAAATTCCAAGTCTAAAAAAACTTCAAACGCTGAAAGCTGAAAACGAAATAAAATCCATTGAGGCATTCGGAAAACTCATTTCTTTAATTTTGCCCGTTTCTCAACTTCACAATGACTTTTCCACGTTTTTCGCGAAAAGCTACCAAAGAAAATTTCATTGTAGTTGGGCACATCCATCGCTTCATTTTTATTTTTATTTTTGCAAAAATAACCAAATGGAATATAGTATAAAATGTATGCTGGCTTTAAAAAATTCAGAGGCGTAACAATTGGTAAATTAAAAAAAGTAAATTTATTATTATTATACCAATTAAAATTAAAATATTTTGAAATTATATTTATATTTAAACTATATTTTAAGAAAAAATATATAAAATTAATGTAAAAAATTACTAGTATATAATACTAATAATATATGATATATATAAATAATAATAATAAAACAATAAAGAACAGATACAAAAATATATGTTCGATTATGAAAATATAAAAAAAGTAATCATTGAACACCAGAAAATGTTAAAATGTAAATGTACAGCATTAACTTTGAGAAATCACTCTAGATGGCGCTCAAAAATTCGCGCGCTATTAAAGTTGTTATATGCAACTGAGAGTATAAAGAGCTCGAGCTTGACTATGGAAAAGCATACTTACCTGGCGTAGGGGTCAACCATGATCATTAAGGCGGTTCCCCCAGGATGAGGCCCTTCCATTGCACTTCGTGTTGGGCTGACCCTTGCGATTATCCCTAATGCGGATAACTCGGGCGCGTAATTTTTGGTAGTCGGGACTGCGTACGCGCTGTCCCGGAGTAATTAAATTAAACATAATTATTAAAATTTTTGCCGTTTTTAAATTTTGTACACGTTATAAAAGACCAATGACTACAAAAAAGCAGAAAAAAAATGATCAAAACAAGAAAAATCATAAACAATTAATTAGAAGTCCGAAATAAAGTCATAAAAAATGTTCTGCTCTAAGAAAACCTTAATTTTAAACAATGTCATTAAAAATTATAAATAAAAAAAATCGTTAAAATAATCCGAAAAAAAAAAATCATAAAAATAAGAAGAAATATGTACCGCCCCAACAATTTCTTAATTTTACAGATGTAATTCAAAATTTTGCACATGACAAAATAATTTCAAAAAAACAGAAAGATAAAAAAAGTAGAAAAGTCATTCAAAAAATCATATTAAACAGGAAAAATTATTAGAAAAATCAAAAATGCTAAATGAAATCAGAAAAATCGTAAAACAAAAAAAAAATCATAAAAAACAGAAAAATTATTAGAAAAATCATAAAAAAATCAGAAAAATAAAAAACACAAAATTCAATATAAAAATTCATAAAAAATCAGAAAAATCATAAAAAAAAATCAGAAAAATCATTAAAAAATTCATAAAAATCATAAAAAATCAGAAGAATCGTAAGAAAAATCATTAACAAAAATCAGAAAAATAAAAAAAAACAGAAAATTCATAAAAAAACAGAAAAATTATTAGAAAAATCATAAAAAAATGAGAAAAATCGTAAAAAATGAATAAAATAAAAAAAACAGAAAATTTATTAGATAAATCATAAAAAAACAGAAAAATTGCTAGAAAAATCAGAAGGACCATAAGAAAAATTGTCAACAAAAAACAGAAAAATAAAAATCAGAAAAATCCGAAAATTCATAAAAATAAAAAACAGAAAAGAAAAACCATAAAAAAAGAAAAATCGTAAAAAAACAAAAAGAAAACATAAAAAAAAATTAACCAATAAAAAAATCACATTCTAGTGAAAATATATAAAATTAGATTTAATTTGATCATTAATGAAGAAGCCTAAATATTGAAAAAATAATATATTTTATATTATACAAGGTGACCCAAATTTAATTGACAACTATTGGGATTTCGTATTGTAAACTTTTATTCAAATATCGCTCATTCCTTTTTTTAAAACAACGTTTCGTTTTTAAAGTGCCACCATCAACTATTTTTTTTTAATACGGACCTGTACATTTTTGAAAAATCCATTTTTTTCTCTATTCAACTATTATTAAGTAGTGAAACAAAACGAAGGTACTTATTGATTTTACAATGTCCGTCTGTGTGTCTATCTGTCCGTCTGTCACAGCGATAACTCGAGAACTGTTTCGAATTTTTAATTTCTGTTTTCAGCAATTGCTATCAGCAATAAATATTGCCTCTCAATGGTGTCTCATATTTATAAATATTCAATATCTATTGATTTATGGCACCATTAAAGTGGCCTGGTCTAAAAGCCCTTGATACGTCATAATAATTCCTTACACTTTTCTAAGTAAAAACAAAACGTTGAGCCATTTAAGGGTTATTTATAAATTCAATTTTTATACTTTTAACACCCTGTATTTAATGATATTGTACGCACAATTTTTGGTGTAAAACCACCATGTATATTTAAGGAAAAGAGCGTTATGCCCCCTCCAAGCGACTCCCTCTCTTTCTGTTACTCAATGTCTCTTTCCACAATATAATTTTTGTCTCATTTAATTTTTTTTATATTATTTATAATTAGAGAGAAAGTTGTTTATGTTTTGTCGTTTTTTGTCATTTTATTGATTTTTTGTTTTTTTTTTTGGTTTTTTGTTTCGAATTTTTTTCTATTGTTTTGTTTTTTTTTTTATTTTGTATTCTCATTTTTTCTTATTCATCTGACTTTTTGTGATTATTTGCGATTTTTCTGCCATATTCTTCGAATTTTGTTGCAATTTTTTTTATTTTTTTTTCGTTACAATTTTTTCTAGTTTTTCGTTTTTCTTTTTGTTTTTTTCGTTGTTTTGCGTTTTTTTATATCGTTTATTTTGCGATTTTTAGAGCGCTTTGTCTTTCCGTTTGTTCCGTATTTTACAAATTTTATTTTTCAATTTTTCTAATATTTTTTTTTCTGATTTTTTGGATTGTTAAAATTTTTTTCTTGTCTTTCAGATATTTCTGATTTTTTCCGATTTTTTTTTCGATTTTTTCTAATCTTTCCTCCTTATTTCATCATAGTTGTTTTTTTTTTCTAATTTATTCTTATTCCTTTAATTTTTGCGATCATTTGCGATTTTTTTCTCTTGTTTTTTTGGAAGAGAGAAAAAGTTATTTTATATATTTTTATTTTTTTTTTCTCGAATCTTTCTAATATTTCCTCATTTTTTGCCATTGTTATGTTTTCTTTTCTATTTCTTTCTTTGGTTTTTTCATTTCTAAATATTCCTCTCGTTTATTTGCGATTTTTTTGCCGTTTTCTTTAATTTTGTTGCGATTTTTTTTCAATTCATCCGATTTTTTTATCTTTACAATTTTTCTGGTTTTTTGGTTGTTCATTTTTTTCTTTTCATGCGTTTTTTTGTAAAATTTTTTCTCGTCTTTTCCTTATTTATCTGATTTTTCCTTTTTTTTATCGATTTTTTCTCATTTTTCACATTTTTTTATTTTTTTTTTCCAACCTTTTTTTCTATTTTTTTTTTTCATTTTTTCTTATTCCTTTAATTTTTTGCGATTATTTGCCATTTTTTGGAACTTTTGTTGAGGTTTTTTGCAATTTATTTCAATTGTTTTGATTTTAATTTTTTTTAAGTTTTTTTACTGTTACAATTGTTTCCATTTTTTTTAAATTTCCTGATTTTTCTTTAAATTTTTTCTAATGTTTTCTCCAAAAATTTATGTTTATTAGATTTCGCTTTTTTAACTTCTTTTAAATTTTCTTCTTTTCTCATGTTTACATCTGGCCTCTATTTAATAAGAAATTCAATTCTTATATACTGCCATCTCTGAACAGTATTATCAATTAATGTAGATATTTTTAATTTATAATTTTTAAATAAAATATAGATTTAAAAAATTTAAAAATATTTTTTCTAGCATTAAGTCGTAATTTAAAAATTTTACATAATACGTCCTCATTATTTATATAAAACAAAAACTTTTAATTTATTATTAAAATTTATGACTGGAATTGTAGCTATTATTTAAATGCTTATAGAAGTCATTATGGCAGTATTACTTAAGAACTAGTTTTATTTTAATTTGATCGAAATTTTTTGATCATCCTCGTATAAATGCGCTGTATAACGGTTGTTATCAATATCAAAGGCCAGTCAGTCAGTTTATCATCACTCTATAAACAATTATGGAGAATTTAAATTGCCGCATATGCGCTACTCACTATTCATGCTATCCTGATACCAAATATTGCTATTATATATATATTAACAAATTGTTCATTATTTATAAATTTTGTTTCATTCATTATGACCAAAAAAATAAATCCAATTATATAGTAATTTTTGTAAATATTAAAGTTACGAAAAAAATTATTCTTATTAAAATTATAGATTATTTAATTTTCTTTAATTAGATATTTTTTTTTATTGTTGTATTATTAATGTTAACTGAGATATGGAGATTTAAAATGGGTAATAACAGCCTTGAAATACATTATAAAAAAAAATTATCAATCAATAACAGAAATTTTATAGGGATTGAAAAATCGGTTTTAAGTATTAAAATTTTTAACAAATTAAAATAACAGCGGGGACGTCACATATTCCAACGCGATGTTGCCCGATTGTGCAATTTTTTTTTTCATTTTATTTTTCTACTTAATTACTTTCTTTATATTATATTAAATGATTAGAGGGTAATCAAATGTTCTTATGCCACCAAGTAGAACTCAAAAAGTTAAGAAAGGGACATATAAGAATTTTTATCCGATTTTATGTGTTCCATATAAAAATATATAACCTTGATATGCCAATTTTTTTTGAACCACCCTGTATATTTATAAATATTTTTAAAATGTATTGACCTACATGTATGTATATAAAAAGATTTGTTTAAATTGTTATAATTATATATATGGGTAATGTTATGGTATATTTTTGAAGTGAAGAAAAAAGAATCATTCAAAAAAATTTAATAATATAATTGATATACTATTTGAAAAAAATAATATTTTTTCTATCCCCTGAAATGTGCACGCTACTGTATACTTTTGATAACATTTTAACAAAATTTAATCATATCCACATAATTTTTATTTAAAACTTTTTTTTTTCTAATAATAAAGATGATAAGCAGTAGATAATTTATAAGTCTGTACTACTGTACATAATATTAGATCTAAAAAAATCCTCTAGATGGCGTTCAAAAAGTCGCGCGCTACCAAAGTTGTTATATGCAACTGAGAGTATAAAGAGCTCGAGCTTGACTATGGAAAAGCATACTTACCTGGCGTAGGGGTCAACCATGATCATTAAGGCGGTTCCCCCAGGATGAGGCCCTTCCATTGCACTTTGTGTTGGGCTGACCCTTGCGATTATCCCTAATGCGGATAACTCGGGCGCGTAATTTTTGGTAGTCGGGACTGCGTACGCGCTGTCCCGGATTAATTAAATTAAACATAATGAAAACCCCTGAATTTTGCTATTTGACCAAAATTTTGGTTGCATCGTCCGGTTACTATTTCTCCTGTTTTTCCCTATTTTTTCGTATTTTTCGTTACAAAACATGGTTTAATTTTCTATACCACAGTAAAATGATTATATATAATCATTTTACTGTATCTATACGTATTTTGAAATTTTGCACACGTGTTATAAGAACCAATGATACAAATCAAAAAAAAAAAATTTAGAAAAATAAAAATCATGAAAAGTAAAGCAGCAAAAGAAAAATCAGAAGTCAGAAAAAAAATTATAAAAAATATCCTGAATTAACAAATCCTTAATTTTACATAATGTAATTAAAAAAAAAGAAAAATCTTTTAAATAATCAGAAAATTTATAAATAAAGAACAATCATTAAAAAAATCAGAAATGTAATAAAAAAAGAAAAAAAAAACATAAAAAATCGGAATTCAGAAATAAAATCAATATAAAATTTTACAGACGTAATTCAAAAATTTTGCACATGACAATATAATTTTAAAAAAATTCGGAATATTAGGAAAATCATAAAAAAATCAGCAAATCCATAAATAATCCGAAAAATCGTATAAAAAAGAAAAATTATCTAAAAAATCGTAAAAGAAATCAGAAAATTCATAAAACAAAAAAAATCATTAGAAATCGGAAGTCAGAAAAATCATAAAAATAAGAAAAAATGTCCTGCCATAACAAATCCTAAATTTACATATTTAAAATTTTGCACAAAAATAATTCGAAAAATCAGAAACGTAAATAAACAGAAAAATCATAAAAAAATCA
This sequence comes from Neocrepidodera transversa, assembly GCA_963243735.1. NCBI lineage: Eukaryota > Metazoa > Arthropoda > Insecta > Coleoptera > Chrysomelidae > Neocrepidodera > Neocrepidodera transversa. The sequence continues at coordinate 648,155 of OY725346.1, read as the reverse complement.
AAATTATTTGAAAAATCGTAAAAAAAATCATAAAAAATCCAGAAAAAAACAAAAAATCAGAAAAATTATAAAAGAATTCATAAAAATCATAAAAAAATCAGAAGAATTATAAGAAAGATGAGAAAAATCATAAAAAAAATTTGAAAAATAAAAAATGAGAATATTCATAAAAAACAGAAAAATTATTATAAAATCATAAAAATCGGAAAAGAAATCGGAAAAAGTTTTAAAAAAATCAGAAAGAGGTTTAAAAAAATCATAAAATCGTATAAGACAGAAAAATCATAACAAAATCTAAAATATCTGAAAAATTATTAGAAAAAACATAAAAATCGTAAAATAAATCAGAAAATCATAACAAAACCCAGAAGAAAAAAACAAAAAATCATAAAAATCATTAAAAAATCAGAAGAGCCATAAGAAAAATCATTAACAAAAATCAGAAAAGTAAAAAATCAGAAAATTCATAAAAAACAGAAAAATTATTAGAAAAATCATAAAAATCATAAAAAAATCAGAAAACTATTAAAAAAATCATACATACATACATAAAATCATAATATCGTAAATTTATTTGAAATAAAAATTACTTCTCGATTTTTTCAATGTTTTCAATATAACAAAAGATATATATACTAGTCCTATAAAAGTAAAATTAATTGTATCATTTTTTTTTATAAAATAAATAATAAAATTAAGCGAAAAACCTGATTCATTAAAATTTATTTATATTTTTTCAAGGGCGTAGATAACTTTTTCAAGGGCGTAGATAACTTTTTTCCTGGAGGGGGTAATCAAAAAAAAAAAAAAAAAAAAAAAAAAAAAAAAAAAAAAAAAAAAAAAAAAAAAAAATCGGGTTGTAAAGAATGGTCCCGAGGAAAAAAAAAATCGGTTGTAGCCGTTTCTACATTTCATATTCATATGTTATATTTCCATTTGTTGTGCTATTTTTTTTTGGTATCTTGGGGGATAATTACACCTTTTACCCTGCCTATACCTACGCCCTTGTATTGTTTCCTTCAAGAGAAGCGGAATCTTCGAACTTGAAATCTACTAGATATAATCCACCTTGGTTTTCTCATTTTGCAGGCGATGCTGCTAAAATAGGATAATGCCGATTATTATTTCTTATTTTATTTTATCCTATAATAAATAAGTTTATATTCAATCTTTAATCTACTTTTTATAGAAATAAAATATTACTTATTAATAGTTACTAAATAACAGAAGACAATTTTTTGTTTTATAAAAAATTCATTTAGGAACCTAAATTATTATTCATACTACATTTGCATATTATCTTAATAATATATTATTAAAATCCCGTTTATTAAGATTAGAATGTTAATTATTAATTATTTTACTTTTTTTTGTATTACTCAAATAATGAAATAACATATAAATGTGCCCATCTCTATAACAAGATCGGAACTGTTGCATCTCTATAAATGTACTCGACGAAATTCCTCCTCAAACAACTCATAACGTCATAACTAAATACAATGTTGCCAGATTGATATTGATAATTATTTATAAAAAAAAAAAACTAATTTTTTCAATATCACTTCAAATAATAATTAATATAGAAAGTAACTGGATTATTTATAGAAACAGAAAAATACTAATTAAAAGTAAATATTTCTAAATAAAATATATACAAGGTGGGCCAATTATATCGAAATAAAAAAGCCCTACAATTAGAAAATTGTACAGAGTGATCCACATTTGAGTTGCAAAATTTGACTTTTTTGGATTACTACTTCAGTGGTATTCAATATAATTTATTTTTAAATAATTTCTGAAATATTTTACGAATTAAAAAAAAAAACTTTAGTCAAAGTTAGCTTTGATATTCAATTAAATTCAATTTATTTATGTTGCATCGATTCAGAAAATCGATCTTTTGGAAAGAATCGAATTTTTAGTGCGAAATGCTCACCGGATATTTTTAAATGTATTTTACGAATTAAAAAAAAAACTTTGGTCAAAGTTAGCTTTGATATTCAATTAAATTTAATTTATTTATCTTGCATCGATTCAGAAAATCGATCTTTTGGAAAGAATCGAATTTTTAGTGCGAAATGCTCACCGGATATTTTTAAATGTATTTTACGAATTAAAAAAAAAACTTTGGTCAAAGTTAGCTTTGATATTCAATTAAATTTAATTTATTTATCTTGCATCGATTCAGAAAATCGATCTTTTGGAAAGAATCGAATTTTTAGTGCGAAATGCTCACCGGATATTTTTAAATGTATTTTACGAATTAAAAAAAAAACTTTGGTCAAAGTTAGCTTTGATATTCAATTAAATTTAATTTATTTATCTTGCATCGATTCAGAAAATCGATCTTTTGGAAAGAATCGAATTTTTAGTGCGAAATGCTCACCGGATATTTTTAAATGTATTTTACGAATTAAAAAAAAAACTTTGGTCAAAGTTAGCTTTGATATTCAATTAAATTTAATTTATTTATCTTGCATCGATTCAGAAAATCGATCTTTTGGAAAGAATCGAATTTTTAGTGCGAAATGCTCACCGGATATTTTTAAATGTATTTTACGAATTAAAAAAAAAACTTTGGTCAAAGTTAGCTTTGATATTCAATTAAATTTAATTTATTTATCTTGCATCGATTCAGAAAATCGATCTTTTGGAAAGAATCGAATTTTTAGTGCGAAATGCTCACCGGATATTTTTAAATGTATTTTACGAATTAAAAAAAAAACTTTGGTCAAAGTTAGCTTTGATATTCAATTAAATTTAATTTATTTATCTTGCATCGATTCAGAAAATCGATCTTTTGGAAAGAATCGAATTTTTAGTGCGAAATGCTCACCGGATATTTTTAAATGTATTTTACGAATTAAAAAAAAAACTTTGGTCAAAGTTAGCTTTGATATTCAATTAAATTTAATTTATTTATCTTGCATCGATTCAGAAAATCGATCTTTTGGAAAGAATCGAATTTTTAGTGCGAAATGCTCACCGGATATTTTTTAATGTATTTTATGAATTTAAAAAAAAACTTTGGCTGAAGTTAGCTTTGATATTTAATTAAATTCAATTTATTTATGTTGCATCGATTCAGAATCGATTCAGAAGATCGATCTTTTAGAAAGAATCGAATTTTTAGTGTGAAATGCTCACGAGATATTTTTTAATGTATTTTACAAATTTAAAAAAAACTTTGGCTGAAGTTAGCTTTGATATTTAATTAAATTTAATTTATTTATCTTGCATCGATTCAGAATCGATTTAGAAGAGCGATCTTTTGGAAAGAATCGAATTTTTAGTGCGAAATACTCACGAGATATTTTTAAATATATTTTACGAATTTATTTATTCTGCATTGATTCAGAATCGATTCAGAAGATCGATCTTTTGGAAAGAATCGAATTTTTAGTGCGAAATACTCACGAGATATTTTTAAATATATTTTACGAATTTATTTAGTCACAGTTAGCTATGATATTCAATTAAATTGAATTTATTTATTCTGCATCGATTCAGAATCGATTCAGAAGATCGATCTTTTGGAAAGAATCGAATTTTTAGTGCGAAATACTCACGGGATATTTTTTAATGTATTTTACGAATTTAAAAAAAACTTTGGTCAAAGTTAGCTTTGATATTCAATTAAATTCAATTTATTTATGTTGCATCGATTCAGAATCGATTCAAAAGATCGATCTTTTGGAAAGAATCGAATTTTTAGTGCGAAATGCTCACCGGATATTTTTAAATGTATTTTACGAATTAAAAAAAAAACTTTGGTCAAAGTTAGCTTTGATATTCAATTAAATTCAATTTATTTATGTTGCATCGATTCAGAATCGATTCAGAAGATCGATCTTTTGGAAAGAATCGAATTTTTAGTGCGAAATGATCACAGGATATTTTTTAATGTATCCAAGTAGAAATAAAGTAAATCTTAATTGCGATAATAATGAGAAAAAGTGTTATTTATTTTTCTTTTTTTTTCTAGGTCAGAGAAAATGTTCGAAATAGATCCAAATTTGGTTTTATTCGTAAGTACCCACTTTTAGCTTTTTTATTACTTACTTTTCCTTTCTTTTTTCATGTTTTTCACTAACTAGCTTAATTAATCCATCCATTAAGTATTTTTCACTTTTTTTATATATAGATAACCCAATCTAGCATTATTGATCGTGTCTACGAACAAGACTTAACCTATTTAATTTGATAAACAAATAATTAAAATGACAGTTGTCAAACTAAATAACTGTAAAACTGAAATATACGACTATTGTTAAAGGCTACAAGCTAACAACTAACTTAAAAAAAGAGTTATAATGATAAATTTATGTATTGAATGTTTGTATTTATTATAGTAACTGGAGACAGAAATTAGTAAAATAACTTTATTAAACTCGATTTTAACGTATACTGTAGAGTAAAATGACACTACTGACAAGTCAGTTGTTGCCAACTTAAAGTGGGCAATTTCATTATCTGTCTTAACTGTAATTTACAATCTACTCATAGTATATAATTAACAAATATAATGTAAAGATGAGTGACTTGAGCAGGTTCCATCCAGCGATGGATCTCTGGAATTTTTTATCTATCGAGATCTTCTGGCCATAATCTTCTTTCGACTACTTTATTGAAGAGTTCGTTAATCAGTTTACTATGATTATTGGTACCTCACTACATATATTCTATCAGTATGGCGACTCTTAGGCACAGAAATTTAATCTTGACGCCATTTTGCCCGTACTGTTTTTCGGGGTTGTTAAATGTAGCACAAAAGTGGCACCAATGTACGCACTATTGAAAACTAGATAAAACGATCCATATTTAGTTCTATTACGATTTGTTTTGTTATTGAATATATTTCTTGATCTGAGTATGTCCAGAAAATAATGTATTTAAAAATTTGTGAAATTAAGCGAGGTTGAAGTCGCACCATTTATGGGTCGAACATAAAATGCAAGTTACTATGGAATCTGCTATTTTTTGACGTCATAAGTCACGTATTTTTTATTCTATGGATAAATAAAAAAAATCGGCTGTGTCACCCCAGGACTTTCCCGGCTCGACCGTAGAGAATATATTATTTATTATTATTATTATTTTAATTATATTGATTTATGGAACACATTAAAAATAGCGAGCTGATGGTGAATTAATATTTCAATGTTGGTAATGACATAAGCTGCGCATGCGCATGTTATACATCATACTGCTACAATTAGGATCTCCTAAAATCATGTGTGAAAACTATTGGGAATTCGGGAAAAATTTTCATACAATAGTTGTAAGGAATTTTAAATGTGTATTTTTCTCGCCATCTAGCGGCGAAACTACGAGGAATTCGATAAAAGTTAAATATAGAAGTTAAAGAAAATTTGATGCTTTACAACTTTGCACAAGAAAATTTTGCACTAAATACATTGTTTGTCCTCAAAATCAAGAAAAACTAGAGAAAACATACATGCACATTTTTTACGCGCCCTTTAGTGGCGCAACTATTGGAGATTTTAGAAAAAGTTTGAGACAAACATTATAGAGAATTTTATGCTCTAAAACTTTGTACTACAAAATTTTGCACTAAAGTATATTGTTTGTCCTCAAAATCAAGAAAAACTAGAGAAAACCTACATGCACATTTTTTACGCGCCCTCTAGTGGCGAAACTATTGGAAATTCTGGAAAAAGTTTGAAACAAAAGTTATAGAGAATTCTATTCTCTAAAACTTTGTACTACAACATTTTGCACTAAAATGTATTGTTTGTCCTCAAAATCAAGAAAAACTATAGAAAACATACATGCACATTTTTTACGCGCCCTCTAGTGGCGAAACTATTGGAAATTTTGGAAAAAGTTTGAAACAAAAGTTATAGAGAATTGTATTCTCTAAAACTTTGTACTACAACATTTTGCACTAAAATGTATTGTTTGTTCTCAAAATCAAGAAAAACTATAGAAAACATACATGCACATTTTTTACGCGCCCTCTAGTGGCGAAACTATTGGAAATTCTGGAAAAAGTTTGAAACAAAAGTTATAGAGAATTCTATTCTCTAAAACTTTGTACTACAACATTTTGCACTAAAATGTATTGTTTGTCCTCAAAATCAAGAAAAACTAGAGAAAACCTACATGCACATTTTTTACGCGCCCTCTAGTGGCGCAACTATTGAAAATTTTGGAAAAAGCTTGAGACAAAAATTGTAGATATTTTTATGCTCTAAAACTTTGTACTACAACATTTTGCACTAAAATGTATTGTTTGTCCTTAAAATTTAAAAAAACTAAAAAATTGTTACATGCGTATTTAACCAATGTGATGGGTCCGGGAAAGTAAAAATGCTAAATTTTACTTAAGGTCGAAAATAAATAAAATTATAAAATTTGTGATACGTGACTTGGAAGATTTTTTAATAAATCCTTAAAGTGAATGATTTTTTTTAAAGATCGACAACGTCGGTAGCTACCAAATAACCTAAGGCCCCCGTTACGCCTGCGCCGCCCGATTATATTTCCCAACGCACACTGGTACTGGTTGGTTGGACGTTGTTACTTCGTTTCGTTTTACTTGTTACTTGTTAGTTAGTTAGTCTACAACCACAAGTTAAAATTATTGCCGCTTCGAATGCTTTCTGATTCAGATTTCGATATTTCATACAATGAACTTGTTAATTTTAAACAATACAATCAAGTGTGCCAAACGTAATCTCGAAAAGTCAGTTATTTTCGGAGGTGTAAAATAAATAACGTCATTTTTCATATTGTTTATATATGATTATTAAGAAAGACATTTATAGTGTTTCTATTATTTATATCGACCTTTTTGAAGGTTATTACTTAAAAATGATGACCTGTACTTGTAGGTGTTTAAATGTTGCAAAAAATGAAGCCAGGTGAGTTTTTTTTTTTGAGCTTATTTAAATTTTGTTTGGTATTGTTATGACGTCATACTAGAGTATAACAACGTTATAATAATTTAGGGGTACAAAAATAGTATCAATTTGTTTTTAACGTATAGCCTATTTATTCTTACACGGTTCGGTATGCCAAAGATTCAGTTAAAAGTAGGTAAAAGTAGAAAATGACCTTTATGGTACTTATTCATAAAAGCTAATTGTACTTTTGTATATCTCGTTTTATTTTAAAACACTAAACAGACTTGATCTACTGCAAGTTTATTCTATAATAATAAATATTTTCTGTACATTTGGAAGTAGGTGTATGAAGAAAAACATGGGCGTAACCAAATTATTTTTACTAGTAAATAATTAAAATTTATAATGTCTGTAATTAATTATTGTCAAATAAAAAACTAATTATAATTACAGTTTCTCATCATTTTTTTTTATTAGAAAAAAAATGGGTTTCATTTGTTATAGCAAAAAATGGGTTTCATTTGTTATAGCAAAAAATGGGTTTCATTTGTTATAGTAAAAAATGGGTTTTTTTTAAATAGTTCCTGGCGTGTTTTGTTTCGATCATACAAGTTGTTCCATTTCTTAATAAATATATATTTTTTTTGCTCAATATAATTGGAATTTCTTATGAATAGAGTGAGTAAAAAATGGGTTTTTTTTTAAATAACTCTGTATAATCGCTCTTTTCTTGTTTAATATCGGTCATAATGAATAATCCAGTCAAACTAACTTTTCACCTCAGGAAAAAAATAGGTTGTGCCGCCCGAAAACTTTTCACAGATGAATACTTTTTCAGATATTTAATGTTAAAGTTTTACATTTTTTTTATTTTTGACAGGTGACAGTTGGAGAAATAATGTTCTGAATAGAGTTTTTCAAGGGCTTTCAACTGACATATTACAAATCAAATTACGTGACATATAGCTTCTGTCATTTTTTGACAGTGACACTTCCGTTTGACAGATGTCGAACAAAAACTAATATCAGCTCAATCGGATTAAATGTGTGGTCTCTATCGTGAAAGAATACAAACAGACAGACAGACTTCCATCCTTCTTGTAGGTGAGTCGGGAAAGTAATATACTAAAATATTTTAGCATTAATTAAATTTTGGGTCAATTAAAATAAACGTGATTCTAATAATTTTCAAAAAAAAAATTAAAAATTTAAGAAATAAATGAATAAAAAAGTCTAGAAATTCAAAAATTTCGATAATGTCAGTAATATGTCAGAAATTTCAAAATATATTATAAAAATTTTAAGAATTTCAAAAATTTTAAGAACTTGAATTTTTATTTAAAAAAATTTATTTATCAAACATTAAAAAAAAATTAAAAATTAAAAAAAAAAACAATTAAAAGAAAGATTTCGAAATTTCGAAAATATATCAAAATTAAAACTAGTTTCAGATTAAAAAAAAAAAAAAATGTAACGAAAATTTCAAAATATATGATAAATGTTGAATATTTTGAAAATTGCAAATAAAAATTCCGAGATTTTTCAATATTTCAAGAATTTTAAGACCTTCAATTTTTATTAAAACTTGTTTATCAAACATTTAAAAAAAATCAAAAATTAAAAAAAATGAAGATTTCAAAAATTTGAGAATATATCAAAATAAAAACTATTTTAAAAATTTCAAAAGAAAATGTTTACAAATTTAAAAATATATCGAAAATTTCAATATTTAAATAAATTAAAGAACTAAAGAAAAATTATCAAACATTTAAAAAAAAATGAAAAGAAATTCAAAAATTTCGAAAATGTATCAAAAATGTTAACAAATTTTTTAATATATCGAATATTTCAAATTATATTAAATATTTTGAAAATTGCTAAAAAATTCAAAAATTTTATTTATCAAACATTAAAGAAAATCAAAAAAAAATGAAAAGATTTCAAAATTTCGGAAATATATCGAAATAAAAACTATTTTCAAAATTTCAAACGAAAATTTAAAAATATATCGAAAATTCCAAAATTTTAAAAATACCAAGAACTTATTTATCAACCATTAAAAAAAATCAAAAATTAAAAAAAAAAACAAATTCAAAAATTCCGACAATTTCAAAATATACTGAAAATTTTAAAAATTGCAAAAAATTAGGAAAAAATTTTAAGATCTTTTAAAAATGTTAAGAACTAATTTATCAACCATCTCAAAAAAAATTCAAAAATTAATAGAAATTCAAAAATTTTGAAAATATATCAAAAATTGTAAAAAAAATTTAAAAACTTTAAAAATTTTAATTAAAAAAACTCATTTATCAAACATTAAAAAAATGAAAAGTAAGATTTTGAAATTTTGAAAAAATCCAAAATTTTTAAAACTATTTTAAAAATAAAAAAAAAATGTTAAATTTGAAAATGCAGGTTAGTTTTTTTTTGTCATGTATATTCTAAATCCTTAACCATAAGTAAATGGACAAAAATAATTTTGGAGAAAAAAATCACCGTTCTCGAGTTATACAGGGAGAATTAAAAATACTATTTTTGTTTTTTTTTTACGCATAGAATTTTTATTTAAAGAAATATCAAAAAATGAAAAGGGAAAGTTTAATTTTATCTCAAATTTTCCACAAAAATGTATTATTAAATCTTCGATATGAGGTTATTTTTTTAAACATTCCAAAAGTCTCAAAAAATCAAAAAAAAAATATTAAAAATCTGTTTAAAAGATTTCAAAACTCAAAAATTCCGTAAGTTTTAAAAATACTCCAAAAACCTCAATCAAAAATTTGTTTTCAAAAAGGGTCAAAAATTTTGAAAATTTCAAAACTCAAGATTCCGCAACTTTCGAAAATATTCTAAATTTTAACTTTTTGAAATTTCAAAACTCATAATTTTTTTAAAAATATTCTAAAAGTCACAAAAATTTAAAAAAAAATATATATATTAAAATTCTAATTCAAAAAAGGGTCAAAAATTTTGATAATTTCAAAACCCAAAAACTCCAAAAATTCCAAAAATTCCAAAAAATGTATTAAAAATCTACTTTCACAAAAAGGACAAAAATTTAGAAACTGAAAAATTCCGAGTTCTAAAAATATTCCCAAAGTGTCAAAAAAATATTAAAAATCTATGTAAAAAGAGCTCAAAAATTTTGATCATTTCAAAACCCAAAAATTCCAAAAAATATATTAATAATCTGTTCTCACAAAAAGGACAAAAATTTAGAAAATTTCAAAACTAAAAAAATTTCCTAGTGTCTTTTATTACAAAAATTGATAAACCGTTAAAATTTAAATTCAATTACATATTATAATTATAATTTTAAGACGTTTTGTCCAAAATAATTAACATTATCAGTGACAATTTTTTTTAATTAAGGTCCTGTCATTGTATTGTAAATTCGTTTAATTCCGTCAAAACTATAAAGCTGATTAGTGACGCCCTCTGTCGGATAGTAGACGAACTGGCTAAATTGTATTAAAGAAAACTAAAAATCTGGCTAGTGACGTCATAACGCTCTCTATTTCTAACTCGCTGAGATACAGATGTTCTCTCTCTCTCTCTCTCTAACACGTTGAATTCACTGTACCTAGGGTAAGAGCCCCGTAGACTATCTACTCCCTTTTATACAATTTTCAATATACAGATAGTTTTTAACTCGTCGTGACACACCCTGTATAATCCTTCATAAAATAAAGAAAAATTGGGTGGGAATAATTCAAAATTTAATTTAAAAAAAAATGAGGGGTTGCCACCCAAATTTCTGATATTTTGTGTGGAATTGTATAAACAATTAAAATGAGGAAAAAAATTGAAAATAAAAAATGAACTTTAATTAAAAATTGAGGGTTTTTTTGAAACGCTATCTGCACTTTGAATTTAATTTAAAAAAAAATAAGAAGGGGTTACCACCTAAATTTTTCATATTTTGTGTAAAAAATCAATTTGTTAAAGAAATTTTAAAATAGAAAATAAATTGGGATTTTATTGAAACGCTAAAATTTTATAAAAAAAAAATTATGTATACATATTTGTATAAACAATCAAAATGTGAAAGAAAATTGAAAACAAAAGTTGATCTTCCCTTAAAATATTAAAAAAATATTTAGGGGTAGTTTTCATTCTTAAAATTTAATAATTTTAATTACATATTTTATTTGGACGAATACGAGGGTATAATTTTTTTTTGTAATTATTTTAATTATTATATTTTATCTGATTGGCAATTTTTTTTTTTTAATAAATAAATTTTTCATTATTTAAATATTGATTAAATATTATATAAAAGAGCGTTCGATTTGCTCTAGAAAGTAATATCGACTATTAAAATTCAAAAGAAGATAACCTTGTCTGATAAACAAATACCGGAGAATTATATTAGATGCTGTTGCTAAAATTGGATATTTTGCAATTTTAATAATAGTCTCAAATTGAGATAGATAAAAAATTACCTCACTTATTTTCTTAAGCAATCATTTATTATTTTTCACTACTATTTATACTTGACTTACATTTCGGTAGACAAAGACAAAACTTATTGTCAAGGTTAAAAATGACTAATTTATTTTCATATTAAAATGGTCCATCCATCCCGATCATGAAAAATTATCTCACTATTATTAACTTGTTATATTTATCTGATTGACTTCAAATTTGGCATACATTTAATTTCGTCTACGAAGATCATTCCTGGGCGTCACAAGAATTTTAAGACGATTCTTCTACTTTATAGTCGGCCATTATACAGAACTACCAACACAATAATTATGTTGTCAAAATCTAAAGTCACTAAAATGGGCCAATACGCATGCGCTATTATTATTTAACAAAGGTCAGCAATTTCTTTAAAAAATCGGTTGTGTCGTCCCCGACGAGTATCCACGAATACTTTTTCAGATATTTAATGTTTAAAGTTTCAAATTTTGACATTTTGACAGTTGGAAAAATAATTTTGACTGTTCTGTATAGAGTTTTTCAAGGGCTTAAAAATGACATTTCAAGTCAAATTCCTTGACATATTGTATCTGTCATTTTTTGATAGTAACACTTCTGTTTGATAGATGTCGTACTAAAATTAATGGGTTCTTCCGACGAGTAACCCAAACCCATATACCAAATTTCAGCTCAATGGGTTTAAACGTGTGGCCTCTATCGTGTAAGAATACACACAGACAGACAGACAAACTTCCATCTGGAAATGGTCTTCATCATTTGAGGTGACCTCAAAATGGATATTTCCATCTTTATCTGGAAATTTTTTTTAGCTCGTTCACAATACTTTCCCTTCTCGGAGGTGGGTCGGAAAAGTAAAACTCAAAAAATCCAAAATGTCAAAAAATCTCAAATTTTAAAAAAAATTCAAAAAATCTCAAAAATCGAAAATCTCAAAAAAAAGGTAAAATACCTCAAAACCATAAAAAAACTAAAAAATTTGATAAAAAAAACTTTAAATTATCAAAAATGAAATTTGAAAAAATCTTAAAAATAAAATCTGAAAAAATCTTAAAAACCCCAAAAAATCAAAGAATATCAAAAAAATCTCAAAACACCTCAAAAAATCTTAAAAATTCTTTAAAAACCTCTAAAAATCTTAAAAAAAATTTTTAAAAATCTCATAAGATCTCCAAAAATTCAGAGTCTCAAAAAAACTCAATATGAATTTCAAAACAATTTCAAAAAATCTTATTACGCTTCAAAAGATTCTCAAAAAATCTATTAATTCTTAAAAAATCTAAAAAGTCCCAAATAATCTCAAAAAACATCTAAAAATCTGAAATAACCTCAAAAAATCTTAACATTTCAAAATAACCTCAAAAAAAGGTAAAATACCTCAACAAAACCTTTAAAAAAACTTAAAAATCAAAAAATCATCAAAAACTGTTTTCAAAAAGAAATCTCAAAAAATTTTTAGGCGCTTCAAAAATATCTCTAAAAATTCTTAAAAAATCTCAAAATTCACAAAGAATCTCAAAAAATTTAAAACGTCAAATCTCAAAAAATTGAAAATAGTAAATGTCTCAAAAACTCAAAAAACCTTTAAATTTTCAAAAATAAAATTGAAAAAATCTGAAAAACCACAAAAAATAAAAAAATATCAAAGAACCTCAAAAAATCTCAAAAATATCAAAACACCTCAAAAGATCTTAAAAATTCTTTAAAACCCTCAAAAATCTTAAAAAAAATTAAAAACTTCATAAAATTTCTAAAAATTCTCAAATGATTCAAAGAGTCTCAAAAAACTCATGAATTTCAAAAAAATTCACAAAATCTTAAGAAATATTAAAAAATTTGAAAATACTCAAGAAATCTCAAATAACTCTCAAAAAATCTTAAAACACTTCAAAAAATTCTCAAAAAAATCTATATATTCTTAAAAAGTCCTAAAGAATCTCAAAAAATCTCAAAAAACCTCAAAAAATCTCAAATCTCAAAATTGAAAAAAAATTTGGACAAAATTGGAAAAGATTGTAAAAAATTGAAAAAAAATCAATGAATCCTTTTTAGATATTTAATGTTAAAGTTTCAAATTTTGACATTTTTTTTATTTTTGACAGGTGACAGTTGGAGAAATAACTATGAAGATAGTTTTTCAAATGACATATTACAAGTCAAATTCATATCGCAAGTCATATACCAAATTTTAGCTCAATCGGATAAAACGTGTCTCCTCTATCGTGGAAGAATACACACAGACAGACAGACAGACAAACAGACTTCTATCTGGAAATGGTCTTAATCATCTCATGTGATCTCAAAATGGATATTTCCATCTTTATCTCGAAAATAATTTTTTTTAGCTTGTTCACAATACTTTCCCTTCTACTAGGTGGGTCGGGAAAGTAAAAGGTTGTAATATTAAGAAGTTATTTATATAGTGTCCAAGGGCGGATTCAGGGGGAGGTCATGGGGGTCATGACCCTCCCTATCCTGTGATGTTTTTTTATGAAGAACAATAAATACTATAGCCCAAAATTTTCCGGGGGAGGGGAACCTCCAGAAGTTCTTCACGAGTTATGACCCCCCCTAAAGTGAGACTCTGGATCTGCCCTTGATAGTGTCCTTATATGTTGTCGTTTATTATTAATATCCAACTCTTTATAATTGACTTACTTTCTGAATTTATAATTTTTTTTTCCAGTTTAAAATGGTCCTTCTGAAGGACCAACAGGACCATTTAATTATCCAAACCATCAATGGGATCTAACGAATCAATAGACGCATCACCTTCATCCATTATGTCTAATAAATCATCGGAACTTACCAACGACCAACATCAACCATCCAATGACCATAACCAGCATTCTAAGGATGAAGAATGTCAAAGTATCCATAATTCGATTATTAAGAATCAAGATGAATCGGAAGTGGTAAAACCATCTTCTGGAGATCAGGTTTGTAAAATATTATTCCTAAACTTCTCAACGGAAATATTGTGTCTTAAACTAACATAGAAATACCTGATTGTTGTTTTAAGAGGCATGGGAAGCGCGTCATCAACTTCGAAGTCCCTCCCGCTTCCTACCACTTCAGCTCACACCGAGTTGGTATCAAAAATTTTGTATTAGGGCAATCGTTTATACACATGACAACACCGCTTAAATTCTGAAGGGGCTTTAATTAAATTTACGTCTATACCTATTTTTTGCCATTTTTTATTTTTCCTATTCTTTTCTATTTTTTAATGTTTTTCTATTTTCCCCATTTTCCTATTTTTGCATATATATTTTCCAATTTGTCTCTATTTTTTCCCTATTTTTCCTGGTTTTCCATTTTTCCCCAATTTTCTATTTTGCATATATTTTCCCATTTTTTATATTTTCAACCATTTTGCCCATTTTCCCTATACTATTTTTGCTATTTTTCCCCATTTTTCCCCATTTTTTTACGTTGTCTTATTTTTGCTTATTTTTTTTACGTTTTCCTATTTTTTCCATTTTTCCTCATTTACTATTTCCTATTTTATACTATTTTTTCCTATTTTTTTCTGATTTTTACCAATTTTCAATTTTTTTCTATATTTCCCTGTTTTTTTCTATTTTGTCTGTTTTTCCCCATTTTTCCAATTTTCTCTATTTCACCTACTTTTTTACATTTTCCTATTTTGCCTATTTTTTTTTAAGTATTTTCTCCATTTTTTTTTACATTTTCATATTGTTTCCTATTTTTCCTGTTTTTTGATATTTTGAATAATTTGACATTTTTACTGTTTGAAATTTTCGAAAAAATGCAAAATTTCAAATTTTTCGAAATTATTTATATATTTTTGAAATGTTCGAATAGTTTTTTAATGTTTTTGAAACTTTTGACATTGCAAAATTTCAAGGTTTTAGAAATTGTTGATATATTTTTGAAATTTTCGAATAATTTTTTAATGTTTTTTGAAACGTTCGACATTTTTGAAACGATGAAAATTCTTGAAAATTTTAAAATATTTTTAACTAGATGAATAATTTTGTTTCTTGAAATTTTCGATATATATATAAAAATATTTGAATATTTTAACATTTTTACTTTTCAAATTTACGGAAAAAAATTCAATTAATATTTTTCGAAATTTTTGGTTTATTTTCGATATATTTTAAAAATGTTTCAATATTTTGACATTTTGAAATTTTCGGACAAAAATGTATATCAAATTTTTCTAACTTTTTGATAAATTTTTGAATAATTTTTTGAAACGTTTAACATTTTTGAAATGCTTAAAATACTTGAAAAATTTTTGAAATTTTTTTAATGTATACGAATACTTTTATGTTTTTTGAAATTTTGTATATATTTTAGAAATTTTTGAAAGTTTTGACAATTTTATTTTTTTAAATTTTTGAATTTTCCAAAAACAATTATAAAATTTCAATTTTTTCTACATTTTTGACATGTTTTTGAAATTTTCGATACTTGAGATACCATCGAAATTTTTGCATTTCTGGACATTTTTATTTATTTTTTGAAATTTTGAATTTTTTTGATTTCCTTAACACGTTTACTGCCAACTACGTAATATCTTATAATTTGACTACTACTTATCTGATAGTTGGCAGTCAACGTGTTAAAAATTCATACTGTAAAATAATTCATAATAAATAAAATTTACTATTTTTTATTTTATTTTAACACGTTGACTGCCAACTAGGAGATATCTTATAGTTTGGCTACTAATTATTTGGTAGTTGGCAGTTTTACGTGTGAAAATTATAACAATCAAGTTTAATGATGTTTTATTTAAATTGACTCATTTTAATACCAATATATTTTAATTTGTTTTTCAATCATTTTGGCCCTATGATGCAAAATTTTAGCCGCAGTTTCTTTCTGATTTTTTACCTAAACTTACAAAAAGTTCCGTTTAATTTTGTTATTAAATTGTTGAAAACCTCTTGATTGTTTGTTGTAGTCAACAATGGGACATTTAAATCGTAGTTTGCACATCTCTATTATTCATATTTGAAATTAATGATTTATGGAATGATAAAATTATAAATGAAAATTACATATTAGTCAATGCACTTGTTTTATTACCAATGATATGATTACGCTTACTTTATATATATTTTACAGAACATGGATGATAATCAAGTATCTTCAAAAACAAAAGACAATTTAAAATCAAATGAAAAAGCAATAATACTTTCAAAAAACGAAGATGGAGAAGATTCAGCAACGGAGAGTCTTCCACCGACAGAAGAACCTCACGATAGATCAGATGGTTCAGATTCCGGTTTAGGTTCGGAATTGAGCGAAGAGAGACGCCAAGAAACAGCTACGAATATAGAAAGCGATAGCGAATCTTCATTTTTATACAATACAATTACAAATACTCAATTCGAAGATTTCGCTAAACAAGTGGAATTTCCTCAAACTTCTGGTACAGAAACGGTTCTGAGCGATGCACAATCAAAAATGAAAAGTTCAAAAAGCAGTTTAAAGCGTAAAGTTGATAGCGATGAAAATGAGGAACCGAAAAGTAAGAAACGGAAAGGAATTACTTTTGATAGTGTTACGGTGTTTTATTTTCCAAGAGCACAAGGGTTTACTTGTGTACCTTCACAAGGAGGATCTACATTGGGTATGTATATCTTTTAAATTTTAGATTTATATCCTAAAGGTTATCCATATCTAAAATGTGGTTCAAGTTTTTTAAGAAAAAAAACAGGTACCAATCTTTCAAATTTTTCCTGTTGTTTATTATTTTTTCCTTCTTTTCCCTATTTATTTCTATTGTTTTCCTTTTTTCCATTATTTTCCGCTATTTGTCCCTATTTCCCACTATTTTCCCATACACTTCCCTATTTTTCTCTAACTTCCCTATTTTTCCCTGTTTTTTCCTATCTATCCCTATTTGTACTTGTTTTTCCCCATTTTGCCCTATTTCCTCTATTTGTTTCCATTTTATCTAACTTGCAATTTATTTTTAATTTTTATCCCTGTTTTTCCCCCATTTTTCCTTATTTTCCCCATTTTTTTATATTTTTCTGGTTTTCATTGTTTTTTTTTCCTATTTTCCTATTTTTCATTATTTTTCCATGTTATGCTATTTTTCTATAATATTCCTAGTTTTTATTATTTATACTTATTTTTGTCTATTTTGCCCTATTTTCTCAATTTTTTCGTATTTTCCCCGACTTTTTCTCCATTTTTCTTTGTTTTCCCCAATTTTTTTATATTTCTTTATATTTTTCCTGTTTATCATTATTTTTTTCTATTTATTTTTCCCTATTTATTTCAATTTTTCTCAAAGTTTCCTATTTTATACTATTTTCCCCATTCTCTAGTTTTATCTATATTTTCCCCTGTTTTTCAATGTTTTTTTTGAAATTTTCCTATTTTTCACGGTTTTGTCCCTATTTTCTCAATTTTTTCAATGTTCCCTAGTTCGCTATTTCTGACTATTTTTCCCAAGTTTTCCTATTTTTCACCACCTTGTCTTAATTTTCCAATTTTTTCACTATTTTTTCTAGTTTTCTCTATTTTCCGCTATTGTTCTGTTTTTTTTTATATTTTTTTTTTCGTTTTCTAGTTTTTTTCTCATCTTTCCTAATTTCTTTGTTTTTTTATGAAAATTTTCGATTTTTTGTGATATTTTTCGATTTCTTCCGTATTTTACATTTTTTCCCAATACCAAGTTTAATTTATTTGCATTTCTTTGCGTTTTTTTGCAATTTATTTCAATTTTTTCGGATTTTTTTCATTTTTTTATGATTACAGTTGGTTTCGATGTTTTGGTTGTTCTTTTTTCTGTTTTTTTTTCCTGATTTTTTCCGATTTTTTCAATTTTTTTTCTCATTGCTCTGTTTTTTTTGCTATTTTTTTTTCGTTTTCTACTTTTTTCTCATTTTTTCTTATTCATTTGATTTTATATGATAATTTGCGATTTTTGTTGTAATTTTTTTGTGATTTTGTTGCGATTGTTTTGCCATTTTTTGTGATATTTTTTCGAATTCTTCCGTATATCATTTTTCCCGATTTTTTTTTGCAATTTTTTCGATTCTTTTAATTTTTTCTCGGTTTTTTGTTTCATTTTTATAATTTTTTGTTTTTATTTTTTTTAAGCGTACCTAAGTCATTTTTTCTCATTCTTCTGTTTTTCTATTTTTTTTTTTGTTTTCTAATTTTTTGTCATTTTTTTTTTTATTTCATTTTTGTAATAATTTGCGATTTCTCGCGGTTTTTTTTTGCGATTTTCAACGTGTTTTAGCGTTTTTATTTTTCATTTTTTCCCGATACCAAGTTTAATTTATTTGCATTTCTTTGTGATTTTTTGCAATTACTTATTTCAATTTTTTCGGATATTTTTCATTTTTTTTAATAAGTACAGTTATTTCCGGTTTTTTGGTTGTTCTTTGATTTTTGCGATGTTTTTCGATTTTTCTCACTTTTTTCTCATTTTTCTGAGTTTCTTTTCTGTTTTTTTTTCTGATATTTTCCGACTTTTTCTAATTTTTTTCTCATTGTTCTGTTCTTTTTTCTATTTTTTATTCATTTTCTAATTTTTTTTCTTATTCATTTGATTTTATATGATAATTTGTGATTTTTGTTGTAATTTTTTTGTGATTTTGTTGCGATTGTTTTGCCATTTTTTCGAATTCTTCCGTATATCATTTTTTCCGATTATTTCTGATTTTTTCACATTGTTTTGATTCTTTTAATTTTCTCTCGGTTTTTTGTTTCATTTTTATAATTTTTTGTTTTTATTTTTTTATTCATTCATTCATTCATTTTTTCTCATTGTTCTGTTTTTCTTTTTTTTTGTATTCTAATTTTTTGTCATTTTTTTAAATTCCATTTTTGTAATAATTTGCGATTTTTTTTGTTATTTTTTTATGGTTTTATTGCGTTTTTTGTGACATTTTCGATTTCTTGCGTTTTTTGATGTCTTCATTTTTTCCGTATGTTACAATTTTATTTTTCATTTTTATACCAATATTTTTTTAATTTCTCTCTCAATTTTTTCCAAACTTTTTTGTTTGTTTTTTATTTCTCGTTTTTTCTTCTCATTTTTATGATTTTTTTTTGGTTTTTTTTCTGTTTTGTATCCTATTTGTAAAAAAAAAAATATTAAAAATAGTGTTCCTAACGTAATCTAACCTTTTAGGGACATAATAAAAACGTTTAAAAACAAGTAATAAATAAAATTTAAAATAATTTTTATTGTCAGGTATGGGACCTCAGCACTCTCATGTTAAGAAATTTTCAATAGCAGAACATGCTGTGGAACAACGAAGAATCCACAGGCAACTATTACAACAATTAAGATCAGAAAGATCAGTAACAAGCGGTAAATAATTTTCATATCGTATAAATATTATTCTAATTGAAAAAATAATTTACTAGGTACAACAACTTCTAGCGAAGAAAGCGACAGCGAAGACGAAGCGAGCGAAGCCAGCGACACGGAAATGGATCCCGATAATTATTATTTCCTGCAACCGGTTCCGACGCGGCAGCGACGCGCGCTTCTACGCGCTGCAGGAGTGCGAAAAATAGACGCTCTAGAAAAAGACGAATGTAGAAATATTCGGACGTCGCGTGAATTTTGCGGGTGCGGGTGTAAAGGATATTGTGATCCGGACACGTGCTCGTGCAGTCAAGCCGGCATCAAATGTCAAGTTGACAGGTTGAATTTTCCCTGTGGTTGTTCGAGAGATAATTGCGGTAATTCTAGCGGGAGAATTGAGTTTAATCCGGTTAGAGTTCGGACGCATTTTATACATACACTTATGAGGTAAGTTTTGTTAACTAGAGGCAAAAAAAATCAAACTTAATAGTATATTATACAACAAGGGACTAAAGTACATTTTTTTATCCCGAGGGTGAAGATTATTTCCTGAGCGTAG
The DNA here is from genome assembly GCA_963243735.1 of Neocrepidodera transversa. NCBI lineage: Eukaryota > Metazoa > Arthropoda > Insecta > Coleoptera > Chrysomelidae > Neocrepidodera > Neocrepidodera transversa. The sequence goes on along the minus strand of OY725346.1, from coordinate 627,958 downwards.
CGTAGTCGGTTAAAATATGTTTTTGCACAATTTAAAAAACTTATAATTTGATATATAAAGTATCCTCTTGAGGGGAACACAAAATTGGAGGGGAAATTTTGAAGAAAGAGAGGAAATTTGAGAAAAAAATAGGTAAAAAAAGGTAACATAAAAAAGGGGTAATTTCAGAAAAAAATGATAAAATTTGAGACAAAAGAAGGGAAATTTGACAAAAATGAAAAAGGTTTAATTTAAAAAAGGGATATTTTTTCTAATGAGAGAAAAGAGGTGATTTTAGGGAAAAAGAGGAAATTTCAGATTAAATATTGAAAAAGTTGAGAGAAACAAGAGTAAATTTTAAAGGAAGAGGGAAAATTTAAGGCAAAAATGTGAACAAAATGAGAAAAAAGGGTAATTTTCGAAAACAGAGTTAATTTTTTAAAAAATGTGTAATTTACTCAAAAAAGTAACAAAATTTGAGAGAAAAGAATTGAAATTCCACAAAAATGAAAAAAATGGGGTACTTTTAGTGAAAAAAGAAAGGAAATTTGAGGCAAAAAAGTAACAAAAGTTGAGAGAAACAAGGGGAAATTTTATAGGAAGAGGGAAATTTTATGGGTAAAATGAGAAAAAATGGGTAATTTTAGAAAAAATAAGTAGTTTTTTAAAAAACGTGTATTTCTGCAAAAAAGTAAGAATTTTTATTCGACAAAATAAGAAAAAAGAGGTAATTTTATAAAAAAAAGTGGTAATGTTCGAGAGAGAAAATTTCAGGACAAGAGTGACAAAATTTGAGAAGAAAAAGGGAAAAAACCTAGGAAAAACGAGAGGAAATTTTGGAGGGAAAATTTAAATCAAAAAAGTGACAAAAATTAGAGAGTAATTTCAGTAAAAAAGTGATAAAATTTGAAAGAAAAGATAGGAAATTTTTGAGGAAGAGAGAAAATTTAAATCGAAAAAGTGGTAAAAATGAGAAAAAAAGGGTAATTTTAAAAGAAAATTACAAAAATGTGAAAAAAAGGATAATTTAAAAATAATTACTTAACCTGTTAATTTTGTAAATATTTTTAAGTTTCCTACTTCTGATTAGATAATCATGTTTGATATTAAATTATGTATTTTTTTTATAAAATACTGGCTGTTAAAAAAGTTATAAAAAAATCGGAGTTCCCGAACTCAGACCAATTTCGATCAGCATTCAAATCAATAATAACAGAAGATTGCGACTTGTCACATTTAATTCTTTCGGTCACGACTTTTTGCTAGTAGAGATACAATTTTGAAAACAGAAAACGAATTTTTTTTTTAAGATTTTTGAAAATATTTGCAAAATTTATAAGTTGTTTTTTCTCAAAAAAAAAACATGTTAGTTTTAACGAATACGGTGATCATGGGGCATAAATCAGCGTGAAATTAAAAAAACTTTAGCTTAAACAAAAACACGTTTATTTAGCACGTAATCCAAGAAAACTTTTCTTTACAATGTTTTGCAGTTTTCCTCAATATCTGATAATTGATCAATTATTTACAAAAGTTGTTGCTCTGTAAACGGCCTTTTGGACGTCATTATTCTCACTTGTTTCGCTCGACTACTCTGTCTAAAAAGTACTCACCCTAATTTGCACGAAACACAAATACAATGAGCGCTTGGGCGGGGCTCCACCAAACTGGGCTAGCACAAAATACCACGGAATTACTTTCATTTCGGAATAATTTTATCAATATTAAGATCTTTTTTTCAATCCATTCGGGGTAGAAATATGATCATCATCTTGAGTATTTTCCGTATTCGAATCTTGGCTATCCATTTTAAAGTCACTTAAAAATTCACTGTAAGATATATTAATAATAGACGAAAATGATGTTCGTTTAAATGACCATGGTGACAGAGAGGGTTAAGATATTTTTGAATAAAATCGTAAAAAATATATAATAGAGCTTACGACGATCTCGTAAAATGGTGTTGGAAAAAAAATTGAAGACTACTACAAAAAATTGTTTCCTATACTCCTTTGTGGAAGTATTTGACAGTTCTGAATTAAATTAGAATAAACAAGATAGCTGGTTTCAATTGTTTTGTATTTGCGTGAATAAAAAAATTTAGTCCCTTAGGACTAAAGTACTAGTTTCACTCCCCGCGGTGTAAAAAATATATTGACTGAGAATCCTATATGTTTGGTTTTTATATCTTTTTTGTTCTTTTGTATTGTACTTATATTTTTTTTTGGATAATTTGCTGCATTGGAGTATACCAAATATTTCATTTAAGAGCAAAATTGTTTCTATATCGATTGTTTTCTTTCATTAGGTTAGAATTGGAAAAGGAAAAGGAGGAAAAATCCGAAAACAAAGAAGTCGGCGGCCCAAATTGGATGAACAACGAGAGATTAACGGCTCCTATGGACCAACAACAATCAACATCTAAATCAACAATAAACAAATACAATAGTAATTTGTTACGCGATGTTACGTTATCGGCTAACGTTGAAGCTGAAAATTGCGTTCATACGGGAAGTTTTACGAATTTGCATTATGGAGCACCCGGAGAAGGACCTGGATTACAATTATTAGATAGGTAATATTAAAAAAAAAACTTTATAAGGTTTTTTATTGAAGATCAAATAACGCTTAATATACCCTATACAATTTTTTTAAACAACGTTTCATCTTTGAAGAGCCAACATCAACCATTTTTTTTTTTTAATACGGACCTGTACATTTTATTTCAATTTTGAAATCCCTATTTTTTCCGTATCCAACCATGTAGAATATTTAATTTTTTTACGTACTTTGGGAATTTTTCTTTTTTCTCTTTCTATCTACACTTACTATGTTTTAATCGCATTAATAGTTTTTCTGTTACAAAAACTTATTTATTAAAATCTACAATTACCTATGTTATTTTCTTTAATTAAAAAATATATTAAAATCATTTTAATACCAGTGAAAAGAGACTAAAAAATTCTATAAGTGGGAGTTTTTTCAAAATTTTTGAGCTAGAATTGTGACCTTGAGAAAGGGGAGAGACCAAAAATGAGGAAAATTAAAAAATCCTTATAGTGTGGTCGTCTCTCCCTTTTCTCACAACGACAATTTTTTATCATATTTTTTGAAAAAATTCACACATATAGAATATTTTTTTCTCTCTCTATCTGCACTTAGTACTTTTTAATAGCATCTATAGTTTTATTGTTAGAGGGGTTAAACAAAAAAAAAATTATTAAAATCTACAATTACCTATGTTATTTTCTTTAATTAAAAAATATATTAAAATTATTTTAATACCAGTGAAAAGAGACTAAAAAATTCTATAAGTGGGAGTTTTTTCAAAATTTTTGAGCTAGAATTGTGACCTTGAGAAAGGGGAGAGACCAAAAATGAGGAAAATTAAAAAAATCCTTATAGTGTGGTCTCTTCCTTTTCTCACAACCACAATTTTTTATCTAAATTTTTGAAAAAATTCACACATATAGAATATTTTTCTCTCTCTCTATCTGCACTTAGTACTTTTTAATAGCATCTATAGTTTTATTGTTAGAAGGGGTTAAACAAAAAAAATTTTATTATAATCTACAACTACCTATGTTAGTTTTACCATTAAAAAGAGAGTAAAAAATTGTATAAAGGGGAATTTTTTTCAAACTTCTTGGGAGAGACCATAACGAAAAAAAAAAGTTATGGTCTCTTCCTATTTTCACAACCACAATATTTTATCTAAAATTTTGAAAAAATTCACTTATATAGAATATTTTTTTCTCTTTTTATCGACACGTTTTAATAGTATCGATAGTTTTCTTGTTACAGGGATTAAACAAAAAATATTTATTAAAATCTACAAATATCTAAGTTATTTTGTTTAATTAAAAAATATATTAAAATTTATTTAATATCATTAAAAAGAGGATAAAAAATTCTATTCTTAAGCAAAAATTGTGACCTTGAGAAAAGGGAGACCGAAATGAGAAAAAATATAGTTATGGTCTTTCCCCTGTTTTCATGTCAATTTCACTGAAAATATTTATAAATCATTAAATAAAATTAATTAAAAATTGAGTCCAATTTGGGCTTAATTTCTATTAAATATTTGAACGTAAATTTTCTTAAATAACTACAATTAAAAACATTGAGTGATTTATTTTCATATAAAGCTACAATGAATTTAATTTGAAATTCTTCTTTTTACTCAGGACAACAAACAATTAATTAATTGGCAGAATAATTTGATATGTTTATTTTTTTTAGTAAATTTTAGCTTCTGCTTAATATTTAACAACTTTAACTAGTTAATAATAGTTAAATAACTTTTTTTTTAGGGCGGACTCTTTGGATCTCTACACTTTTAGGGAAAATTGTTATGTAGAAGAAACTGGCCAGGAAGAAAGGAAACAGCAAGCTTTTCATTTTTCTAATGTTGGTTTTGCAAGCTATGCGACTGGACACCAAAATCACTATAGTCAACCTTATTTGGAAAAAAGTCAAGGTAAATTTATATTTTTTAGTTAGTTTTTTTTAAATAATTTTCAGGGTTCATATGTAACAATTTTTAGCAAAGGTTATTAAAAAATATGGTACATCATCAGATAAAAAAAAAATACTACTTTTTTGGGGCGTATTCGAGTTCCTCCTGGCGGTCACTCTCTTACCTGCACCTCTCTTATTAACAGAAGAATTCCTCCCGACGGTTTTGCAGAAATTCAAATAATTAAAATTAAGGACAATAAAATAAAGATTATTAATAACGTTTTTATTTGAATTTTGTAAATCAGTTCACATTACTTAGATAAATTATAATAACTAATTCTTTACATTTATCACCAGGTGCACACGTATTGGCCATTTTTTTACCCATAATTGTATGCAATTGAAAAAAAACTTGCAATATTAAAATGTACCATCTATATAACATAAAAAATGTAAAATGTAAAACTGACAAGAATTATTTTTATGATTTTTTAAAAATTGTCTTCAGTCTTCTCTTAAGCTTTGTAGAAGTTTTCCTAATTACCCACTATAATCCTCTATCTACCATTGATTACCTGCTATACCATATTCAAATTTTTGACCGCCGTTAGGAACTCGTCTGCGCCCCTTTTTTGTATCAAATTGATTCCGCACGTCACTGCGTTTTTTATGAGATTTAAGAAAAATTTCAAGTCCAAAAGGTTATCAATAACAGTGCATATTTTAAAGGCGATACAAGGAGGGCTTATCGGTGAAATGGGGATCCTTACTTGAGAAATTTTTGAGATTTTTAACCCCAAAAACATGATTTTAAATGGAATTTTAGTAAAAACAAAATTCAGTGAAGCGGGGGGTCCGTTGGGAAAATGGGAAAATGTTAAGATTTGTAACCCTGAAACGTGTTCGGGGTCCTGAAAAGTTGTCCGGAGTCCTTTTACAGGAAATATTTGAACACATATCCGGGGGTCCTTCCCCAGAAATATTTTGAGATAAACGTGATTTTAAATGGAATTTTAGTAAAAACAAAATTCGGTGAAGTGAGAAATTTTTGTAATTTTTTTAACCCTAAAAATGGAATTTTACTAAAAACAAAATTCGGTGAAGTGGGGAAATTTTTGATATTTTTTTAATCCTAAAAACGTATCCGGGATCTTGAAAAGTTGTCCGGAGTCCTGAAAATGTGTTGGTGGTTCTTCTCCGGGAATTATTTGAGATTTTTAACCCTGAAAACGTGTTCGGAGGTCTTGAAAACGTGTCCGGAGGTCCTCCCCCGGAAAAAATTTCTGAAAACGTGATTTTAGTAATAACAACATTCAGTAACACGGGGTTCTCTTTCGGGAAAATGTTGAGATTTGTAACCCTGAAAACGTGTTCGGGGTCCTGAAAAGTTGTCCAAGGTACCGAAAATGTGTCCGGGATCCTTCTCCAGGAAATATTTGAGATTTTTAACCCTAAAAACGTATCCGGAGGTCCTTCCCCGGAAAAATTTTGAAATTTTTAACCCTGAAAACGTGATTTTAAATGGACTTTAGTAAAAACAAAATTCGGTGAAGTGAGAAAGTTTTATGATTTTTTTAACCCTAAAAAAGTGATTTTAAATGGAATTTTACTTAAAACAAAATTCTGTGAAGTGGGGAAATTTTTGAGATTTTGTAACCCTGAAAACGTGTCCGGGGTCCTGAAAAGTTGTCCGGCGTACTGAAAATGTGTCCGTGCGTCCTCCCCGGAATAATTTTGAGATTTTTAACCCTGAAAACGTGATTTTAAATTAAATTTTAGTGAAGCGGGGGGGTCCGTGAGTGCTGTTCTGGGAAAATGTTGATATTTGTAACTCTGAAAAGGTATCAGGGATCCTGAAAAATTGTCCGGGACACTAAAAATGTGTCCGGGTTCCTTCTCCAGGAAATATTTGAGATTTTTAACCCTGAAAACGTATCCGGGGGCCCTTCCCCGTAAAAATTTTGAGTTTTTTAACCATGAAAACGTGATTTTAGCTTAATTTCAATGGAATTTTAGTAAAAAAAAAATGAGACCTCTGTACTGGGCTACCAAATCTCTGTACTGGACGATATTTGTGTCGCCTAGTTAACATGTTATTTTAGGCACTGATCCATAATGTCAAATGTGGTCAAGATAAGGTAATGAACATGTTTCAAAAGTCCGGAAACGTTCCTATGTGTTTAAAAAGTCTGGGAAACGGTCCTGGAATTCAAAAACTACTGAAGATAAATTGTCCAAATTCCGGATTTAGTAATGACATGTATTTTTTCACATTTTCGTGCGCTTAAAATTAGAAAATGTTAATTTATTTTTACTACAGGCGGCCATCTTAAATAAAGACTTGGTTTGTTATTTTTTTCCATTTCTTCCTATTTTTACATTTGTTCTTCCAATTTTCCTTTGGTTTTCCTCTCCTTTTTTTGTGCTCCTGTACCACTTGGTTCATTATAAATATCCCTAAGCTTTTTGGTTTGTTCTTCTTTCGTTTTCTTACAAAAATTTTTCTTTTTTTCCCAGACTTTTGTTTATATTTGTTTTCCTCAAAATCCATTTTTCACAGGCAAAAATAACTATGGGCCTTATTACAGTTATGGACAGTCTAATTTTTAGTTTCCTTGTGTGAGATCAATCCTGAATTATATTTACATATATAAGTTATAAATTTTGTTTTGTTTTTTTTTTTCTAGTGTACCCGACCACTTTTACCGAGTTCCCTCCAATATTCAACCCCTATGGAGGAATGTACGTGCCCGAATTCTCCCAAAAACCAATAGAAGGAAGTTTCCATCCACAACCGCCCTACGAAAACTTTCCCAACGAACATTTTCCGGAATCGAAAGAAAACCAGTACACGAGCCTAAACCCAGTAACATCTAACAATAAAATCGAATCGTTTTCGGAATTACTGAGCGGAAGGTACGCGGGTTATCCGACTTATGAAGGCGAATTTAATAGTTTGAATGAATGTTCGCAAAATGCTGTTGAAAAAAGTAGTGAAACTTCGACTAATTCGGAGGAGGGCGATGAAAATTTTGGGGAGATTATTAAAAAGTCTATGGTAGAAACAGTTTCTGCGTAAAATTAATGTTTTTAAAAGTATGATATATGCTAGGGGGATTTTTCGCGAGGGCTATTAAGTTTTTTTTTTTACTGTCGAAAAAAATTTCAACAAATCATTTTCCATTGACATTTTTTAATTTAACTATTTGAACAAACTAAAGGTTAAAGCCAACTTTGTGTTTTTGTTATTTTCAAGGCAAATAAAATTCTTATTGACTCCTAAAGGATATATAAATGCATGGGAAAATATTTTGTTATAAATTTTTATTAATAACTGAGAAAAAATTACTGATTAGACATCACGATAAATTACCCTTAATTGTAAAAATTATATATATTTACAAAAATTATTATTATTATATTAATATTATTATACTACGTTCCATATTGATTATTATTATTATTATTGAATTGTAAATGATTTATATAAAAAGTAGAAAAAAATATTAGAGAAAAAAGTGTTTTAATAAATGTTGTGAAAAATCAAAGTGACTCTTAATAAAATCCTAATATCCAAATTTTTTTCAAGTAATTCTAAATAAAGGAGAAAAACAATTTTTTGGTAGCCTCTTTCTTGGTAGGTATTTAATTTTTTTCTTAATATCAAATAAAACTCATTTTCCGATTTAAAATTAACAATTCCAAATTATGAAAATATTTTTATAACTATCCTGAGTTTAGGATATTTGAGATTGACTTATTCATATTTTACGAGGGTTTATAGGCAACTGTTATAAATCTTATAAAATTTAAATATGGACCGTACTTCAGTATAAGTTGTTTCATTAATTAAATAAAACAAAGATAGGTGTATTACAATTTAGGATAAAAAAAAACAATAATTTGTAGATTCAGTCAAGAATATTTGTAGATTCGCCAAAATAAATGTGGAAACGCTGATGCAAGTAAAAGAATTGGTCAAAAATCCGCCATTTTTGTTCTTCCGTCATGGAAATCATTAGAGAAAATACAAACTATTTATGCAAAACTCGTACTATAATGAAATATTTCAGTAAAAATCATAAGTTATAGGCAGTTAATAAAGTGGACACTCGGTATATTAAAGTTTTGATTTTACGAGGACTAAAAGATATGTACAATAAAAGTATTATTTAGTTAGAGAATTTTTGAATTAACAGTTTTTAGCATATTTTGAAAAAATTCTTCAGTTTTTTTTAGTAATTTTTGGCAGTTTCTTACAATTTTTAGTAAATTTTATGTTTTTCTTTTGTTTTATTCTATTTTTGAATATTTCTAACAATTTTTTGTATATTTAGAAAAATTTCTTCAGTTTGTTTAATAATTTTTGGCAGTTTCTTACAATTTTTAGTAAATTTTATGTTTTTCTTTTGTTCTATTCTATTTTTGAATATTTCTAACAATTTTTTGCATATTTAGAAAAATTTCTTCAGTTTTTTTAATAATTTTTGGCAGTTTCTTACAATTTTTAGTCAATTTAATATTTTTCTTTTGTTTTATTTTAATTTTTAATTGTTTTTAACAATGTTTAGCATATTTTGAAAGTCTCTTCAGTTTTTTAGCAATTTTTGACAGTTTCAGACAATTTTAAGCAAAAATTTTGAATTTTTTTCGATTTTTTTAACTTTTTGACAGTTTCTACTAATTTTTGACGTTTTGTGAATCTTTTTCTTCAGTTTTTAAAGTTTCTAACGAATTTTAATCGTTTTTTTAATGTCTTTAAGTCCAATAATTTTTTGGCAAATTTTGAACTATTTTGATATTTTTTTTCAATTTTAAAGATATTATAAATTTTTAGCAGTTTTGGACTGTTTCTAATAATTTTTAGCAACTTTTAAACGTTTTTCTTCAGTTTTTGACAGTATCTCACAATTTTTAGGGCTTTTTCGTAGTTTTAAACAATTTTGAGCAAATTTTGAAATCCGTTCACTTTTTTAACTTTTTGACAGTTTCTATAAATTTTTGATATTTTGCTAATTTTTTTCAGGTTGAACTATTGGGCGGAAGTGCTCCACATTGTGCGCATGCGTTGTTAATTTTGAGTATGTTTTTTCTGATTATTTAGAATAAAAATAAAAAACTATTGAAATCTAACCAGGGTTAAACATTAATAAAAAATTCTATTTATTTTTGCATTTATATTTGTATTCATTACTCCAAAAAAAAATATTTTTATGGAGCACTTTCCTCCCAATACCTCCTCCTTCTTTTTCTTCCGTTTTTAAAGTTTCTAACGAGTTTTAACCGTTTTTTTTATTTCTTTAAAATCTAATAATTTTTGGCAGATTTTAAACTTTTTTTTATTATTTTTTGATACCTTCTTTCAATTTTTAAAGATATTAAAAGTTTTTAGCAGTTTTTGACTGTTTCTAATAATTTTTAGCAACTTTTAACCGTTTTTTTTTCAGTTTCAGACAATTTTGAGCAAATTTTGAAATTGTTTTTCGAATTTTTAACGCTTTTTGCCAGTTTCTTACAAGTTTTAACGATTTGTTTCTTCAATTTCTAATGAATTTGAACGGTTTTTTAATGTCTTTAAATTCTAGCGATTTTTAGCAAATTTTGAACTTTTTTCATTAATTTTTGACTTTCTTACAATTTTTAAAGATTTTGACAGTTTTTGACTGTTTCTAACAAATTTTAGCAAAATTTAAACGTTTCTCTTCAGTTTTTGACAGTATCTAATAATTGTTAACAGGGTTTTTTCAGTTTCACTTTTTTGCAGTTTGTTACAATTTTTAACGAATTGTTTCTTTATTTTTGAAGTTTCTAATGAATTTGAACGGTTTTTTAATTTCCTTAAATTCTAGCAATTTTTAACAAATTTTCAATTTTGTTCTTATTTTTACTTTTTCATAATTTTTAAAGATTTTCCAAATTTTTAGCAGTTTTTGATTGTTTTTAAAAATTTGTAGCAAACGTTTCTCTTCAGTCTAACAATTTTTATCGATTTCAGACAATTTTTAGAAAATATTGATATAATTTTTTTTTCGAGTTTTTAATACTTTTTGACAGTTTTTGTCGATTTGTAACTTTTTTTCTTTAGTTTTTGGAATTTTTAAAGAATTTTTTACGTTTTTTAAATTATTTAATCTCTTAATAATTTTTAGCAAATCTTTTTCATTAATTTTTGACACTTACAATTTTTAGCAGTTTCTAACAATTTTGAATATTTTTTCACATTTTTCAGACAATTTTGAAAATTTTTTTGATTATTTTAACACTGATATTTTCTAGCAATTTTTAACAATTTGTGATTCTTTGTCTTCAAATTCAGAACTGTTATTTAAATTCTAGTAGTTTTTAGCAAATTTTAAACATTTCTCTTCAGTTTTTGACAGTTTCTTAACATTTTCAGACATTTTTTTGCCAATTTTGAATGTTTTTTTTTTGGCTTTTTACCAATTATTGACTATTTTACCAGGAAGATTTTTCTATATTTTCTGGAATTCAAACTTAAAGTGAGAAATACTTTCAAATAATTCAATTCCGTGGCTAAAAATGAGGCTGTCAAGGATATCGTTTATTAGATCTTGTTGTGTTAAAATAATTCCAGGATTTCGAAGGACCAAACTACTTGGGTAAAAGTTAAACCAATATGAATGTTAAAATAAAAATAGTATTTGAAATTAGAATGTAATTTTTTATTCCATTTTTCTGAGTACGAAACATGAACAGCATAATCATAAAGCGGCACATTAAGTTAAATTATGATACCGAAACATAAATATTTAAATTGTACTTAATCACTTCACTTACTGTAAAAACTATTTACATTTTTTATTACGAAAAATCAGAAAAATTTTTGGGTGCGGTTAATTACCCGCCATTTTATTTATATATGAAGAAACTTTTTTGCTCTAGTAAATGCATGACTGACTTGATTCACTGTCTGGAAGCGAGAGAAAGCGTGTGCTCTGATTTTTAATGGAAAGGAGAGTTGGTGGTTTTTATTGGTATGTAAATAGCCTCTAGCGGGAAGAAATATATTTATATTTTTTGTCTTTTATAATGATGGGATAATGTACGAGAATAAGCTTGCATAGCAACAGTCGCTTATTAATTTTATTTTTGTTAACTGTATTTTGCAATTATAGACAGAAAAAAGTCTGAGAGAAAGACAGAATAATATTGTGTTGATTTTAAATCTATTTTTAGATTATAAAATATTAAAATATACAATAATAGACATTAATACGAATTGAAACAAAAGTCTGTATCAAGTTGCCTCAAAAAATGTTAGAAAATTGTTATTTCCACTATTATCTGATAGATGGCGAAACTATCATTTAAACAAAATGTAAATTGTGTTGCCTATAGGCAACATTTACTATTTAGTTTAGTTAGATGCACATACATAACCCCTATTAATTACTACTAGAAAGATTACAACTAATTAAGTTAATTAAAACCTAACATTTATATAAATTACAACAGAGTAATTAAAAACAACTTTTAACTGCGTTGCACGTGTTTAGCTATAAAACAAAATAGTGACAAGTTAAAAAAAGGTACATTGTATTTAATAAATAATATAGTTGTGATAATTAATCAAGTGTTGTCAAAAAAAATAATAATGTTGGAACCATTATTAAGCCAGTTAAATGAGATGAGAGTAATTTTAGCTTCCAGTTCTAAACAACGTGCTTCTTTGTTAAAAAGTACGGTAAGAGATGGCGCTAAATTAAAATTATTATACAGAGTCTACATAAAGTGACGTAACTTGCTAATATTTCGATTTCTGTTGGGTTTTCAAAAAAAAAATGTTGAATAAAAGTTTTTTCAATATAAATAATTAAGGCTATCTACATTAGTCGATTAGAAGTATACAGGGCACCCTGTATACTTTTAATTAACTTATGCAGATGGCCTCAATTATTTGAAAAAAACTTTTATTCAACATTTTTTTTATAATTTTACTTTTTCTTGACGTATTTGTAATTTAATAGATAATAAAAAACTGAAAATATATACAGGGTGTACTATTTAGAAAAAATATGTTAATAAGTTGTTTTGGATTAACGGTGCACCCTGTATACTTCTAATTGACTTGCTAAAAAATTTTTATTCAACATTTTTTTTTTGTAAACCTAACAGCAATTTACTTTACTTTATGTACACTCTGTATATCTAGATATTTATTAAAAGTTTATTGTTTATAGAAATTAAAATTTGAAGTGGTACCATCAGATTATGAAGAAAATTTGGATCCTACACAGCACACGTTTTCCGATTTTGTAGAAAAAACTGCATTAGGGAAATTGACAGATGTATGGGAAAAATTAAAAAACGATCAAAAAAAACCTGATATAATCATTGGCGTAGATACTATGGTTGCTTTTAATGGAAGAATGTATGGAAAACCAAAATCTAGAGAAGATGCCATTAAAACAATAACAGAGTAAGTAAATTTTTATTAAAGGTTGTTATTTTTAATAAATAATTTTTTTTTTTTTTTAGTTTGACTAAATATGGATTACCAAATTCTGTTTATACTGGAGTGGCAATTCGATATAATGATAAAATTCATAAATTTACAGAAGTTACTACTGTTTATATGCATAAACTTAATCAGGAGGAAATTTTGGCTTATGTTGATACTGGAGAACCCATGTAAGTTATATTTTTATTAATTTTCAATACAACTTCTAGCTTCAATTATTACTGGAAATTACTTGAAAATTCTTCCGAGGCGAAGAAACAATCAACAATAAAAAAAAACAAAAAATCAGAAAAAAAATTAAAATAATTGAAAAAAACAACAGAAAAAATAGGAAAAAATTTAAAAAAAAAACTCTGAAAAAAATTGAGACAAAAATCAGAAAATATTGGAAAAAAAATAAAATTGTAAAATAAGAAAAAACGGAAAAATAAAAAAATCTGAAAAAAAACCACCAGAAATCACAAAAAAAAGAACGAAAAAAAAGTCGAAAAATAAAACGCAAACAATCAAAAAAAAATTGAAAAAAAAACTGCAACAAAATCCCAAAAAAAAAATCGCAAATTATCACAGAGGAACAAGAAACAATTAGAAAACGAAAGAAATTAGAAAAACAAAAACAGAATGAAAAAAATGAGGAAAAATTTAAATAAATCGAAAAAAAGCAAAAAGAAAACAGGAAAAACGAAAAAACAATAAAAATCTGAAAAAGGAAAAAAACGAGAAAAATATAAAAAAAATCACACAGAACCAAACAACCGGAAACAATTGCAACTCTAAAAAAATTATAATAAATCGCAACGAAATTCCAATTCGGAGGAATAAGAAAAAAATTTGAAAAAATCGAAAAAAAAAATCTCTGAAAAAAAATGAAAAGCAGAATAATGAAAAAGAAACGAGAAAAATCGACAAATATAAAAAAAATTGCAAAAAGCTAAAAAACAACCAAAAAAAAACAAACAACTGCAACCATAAAAAAAATTAAAAAATTCCAAACAATTGTAAAAAATGACAAAAAATCGCAAAAATACAGAGAAATAAGAAAAAATGAAACAAATTAGAAAACAAAAGGAATAGAAAATTAAAAACAGAACAATGAAGAAAAATCAGAAAAATAAGAAAAATCAAAAAAAAAAATGTCTGTCTCTATAAAATAATTACAAATTACAACAATTTAAAAAATCTTTTTATATACATGTCAATAAGAGCTACATTTTAAAATATTTATAAATATATAGGGTGGTTCAAAATAATTTGAAAAACCGAAAAAATCGAAGAAAAAAATAAGAGGAATAAGAAAAAATTAGAAAACAAAAGAAAGCAATGAGAAAAAAATGAGGAAAGATTAGAAAAAATTAGAAAGAATTAAAAAAAAAAACAGAAAAAAACAAAAAATCTTCACAAAAATGAGAAAACGAGAAAAAAATTAGAAGAATAGCAAAAAAACTTTGGAGAAAATTTAGAGAAAAATTATAAAATATTGGGAAAAAAGAAAAAATTGTAAAAAACCGTAAAAATACGCAAAAAATCGCAACAAAAATTCAATTGAATAAGAAAAAATGAGAAAAAATTAGATAACAAATCAAAAATAGAACAATGAGAAAAAATGAGGAAAGATTAGAAAAAATTGAAAAAAAAATGATAAAAATGAGAAAAAAACGAGAAAAAAAATAGAAGATTAGCAAAAAAAACTTTGGAGAAAATTTAGAGAAAAATCATAAAATATTGGGAAAAAAGAAAAAATTGTAAAAAACCGTAAAAATACGCAAACAATCGAAAAAAAATGACAAAAAAATCGCAAATAATCGCAAAAATTCAGAGGAATAAGAAAAAATCAGAAAAAATAAAAAAAACAAAAAATCAGAAAAGTGGAAAAGAAAACGAGAAAAATCGATAAATATAAAAAAAAATGGCAAAAACCCAAAGAATAACAAAAAAAAAACGGAAACTGTAACCATAAAAAAATTAAAATATTTAAAACAATTATAAAAATATAGCCACGAATAACATGAAAAATGACAGAAAATCACAAATAATCGCAAAAATTGAGAATAAAAAAAAATAAGAAAAAATTTGAAAACAAAAGAAAGAAACAGAAAAACAAAAACACAGCAATGAGGAAAAATGAGAAAAAAAATTGAAAAAAACTATAAAATAATTACAAATGATATACAGGGTGGAGCAGCACATACGCCACGGTATTTATTGCCTAAACCACAACAATTTTAAAAAATCTTTTTATATGCATATATGTAGATCAATAAGAGCTATATTTTAAAAATATTTATAAATATATAGGGTGGTTAAAAAAAATTTGACATATCAAAGTTATATATTTTTAACCGAGGACCAATTTCTTAATATTCTGTATTCTTTAAGAATATATTGTATGAGTTTTTTTTTAGAATAAGTTAATGGTTAAAAAATTTGGTATATTAAAGAGTTGATATTTATTGGTTTATAAAATATGAAATAATCCAAATCAACAATTATAAAAAAAAAAAAAATTCAAGATAGTTCAAGATAAAATTTAAAATCGACAAAATCACAATAATAAGAAGAATGAGAAAAAATTAGAACAAAGCCTGAAAGAATATAAAAAAAATCAAAAAACATAAAAAATCAGAAAACTGAGAAAAAAAACGAAAAATCGAAAGACCGAAAAAAAAATAAGAATAAGAAAAAATTAGAAAACGAAAGAAAGAACAATGAGTAAATGAGGAAAGATTTGAAAAAAATTGAGAGAAAAATCATAAAATATTGGGAAAAAAAATTAAAAAATTATAGAAAACCCTAAAAATATGCGGAAAAATGATAAAAAATTACAAAAAATCAGAAAAATGAAAATCTAAAAATATCAAAAAAAAAATGGCAAAAAACCAAAGAACAACTAAAAAAAAACGGAAACTATAACCATAAAAAAAATGAAAAAATTCAAAAGAATTATAAAAATATCAGTACAGAAAAATCTATTAAAATAATTTTTTAGAATTGTCATGTTTTATTGGAAGGTTTATTGAATGTAATATAAAGGAAAAAAAAATTATAAAATATATAATTAATAAAAAAGAATTTTCATTTATGAAAAAATAAAATAAAAAAAAAACTAGTCAAATAACTATGGAATGAACAAAAGACTGCAGAAAATTTATAATTTTTATGTTATCTAAATTGTAATGTCAATTTTTTTCTAGTAGAAACCACCGCCTACATAGGTATAATATATTTTTTTTTTTTTTTAGGGGTAAAGCAGGTGGTTATGGTATCCAAGGAATAGCTAGCACATTTGTAACAAGAATAGAAGGTGATTTTAATAATGTTATTGGTTTACCACTTTGTAGATTATCATTAGAATTAAAAAAATGTTTAAATAAATAAACAATTTATAAAAAATAACTAATAGATTTCTTTATAATTAAGAGAAATTTTTAATAATAAACTTAATGGGAATATTTTATATAAATATATAAACACATATTTATAAATTCCCATTGGTTATTTTTTCACTTGATTTACTACAATATACAATAGGATTTGAAAGTAGTGAGAAAATAATTACGCATCAGTGCAAAAAATTGAAAATTGCCTTTTGTCCAGTGAGTATGAGAAACTATAAAGTGAAATCTTGAATGCAAGGAAGATTTTTCTTTTTTTTTTTATCTTAAATACAAATCTAATTTTCACCATATAAGAGAATAAATCGTAAAAGAAAAATATTTATAGTGAAGATCAAATTCGGTGGCAAATAATACGAGAATCATTTATATTTAAAAAATAAATTTTCAAGAAAATGTTAATCGCTCGATTTTCTTTCTCCTTTTTTTTTTTAACTGTATATGTTGTACTAGCTGAATACCCATACATTACGGTGTCTATTTAAAATTAGTACCTGGACGACCGAGTTTTTCTTGTTTTTTCTATTTTTACCCATTTTTCTTTATCTTTCCCTATTTTTCAATTTTTTTAATACTACGTAGAGCATTTTTTACCCTTTTATGAAAAACAATGGTTAAAAATTCCCAAGTCAAATGTTTTTCCTAGTTTATTATTTTTCCCTATTAAATGCTTAATTTTTCCAAATTCGAGTGTGGAAAAATGCATATTCTGCTTCTTTTTCTTTTTCTTTAATGTGGCAAAATGCGTTCTTGGTTCTTTTTTTTTGAATCTGATGTTGAAAAAAAAATTCTTGATTCATTTTATCCAAATATGCATTGTTACTATGTTTTTAAAATCACATGAAAAAAATTCACTATTTTTTGTTTTCCTAAATCGAGTGGAAAATGCATTATTGATTTTTTTTCTTTACTTCATTTTTTTTTGATATCAAATATAAAAAATTTTGTAATTCTATTGAGAAAATACGAATTAATTTTAAATTCCATAGTAGAAAAACGCATTGTTGATTTTTTTTTTTAAATTGGATAGTGGAAAAATGAATAAGTGTCTTGTTTTTCAATTTCGTGGGTAAAAAAATGCATTGTTAGTTTGTTTTTAAATTTGTGCATGAAAAAATGCACTGTTACTTTATTTTTCAAAATGCAATGTTACTTTATTTTACCAATTTGAGTGGAGAAAAATGCATTGTTAGTTTGTTTATTTTTTCCTATTTTTCCCCGTTTTTTTTTTGTTCTCTCTATTTTACACCATTTCTACTCATTTTTAATTATTTTTCCCAAATTATTTTTGATTTTTTCCATGTAGGAGGCATTTTGGACCAACCCCTCCACTTTTCTAAAAGGTAGGGAAGCCACGCTCCTATTGGTCGGAAGAAGCCACGCCCATTTTTAGAAAAGTGGAGTGGGGTGGTCTAAAGTGCCGCATCTCCTACTTTTCCATGTTTCTTGATTTTTCTCTAATTTCTTGTATTTTCAACTATTTTTCACTATTTTCCTAATTTTGCCGATTTTTTTCTAATTTCCCCATTTTCTTCCTTTTCCAATTTTTCCTTTTTTTCGCAAAATTTCCTATTTTTCGCAAACTTCAGTATTTGTCCCTTCTTTCACTATTTTTTCTCTAATTTTCCACTATTTTTTTTAATTTTGCTCTACTTTTCCCCATTTTTTTTATATTTCCTACTTTTTTGTTTTTCTTATTCTTCCTTGCTTTCCAGATTTATACTTATTTATCCATATTTGACCCCATTTTTACACTGGTGTCTAGAGAAACGAATTCTATTCTGAATCCTTGGTGCACGCTTGCGCATTATTCGTTTTGCACTAAGCTATGAACGATGTGGTCTAGTGGTACAGTGTAGACGTTACATATGAAAGTTCCAAGTTCGAATCCTGATATATATTTTTTATTTTTTTTTACGAAATAAATGGAAGTTATATTTTCTTCTTTTTTTTAATACACAAGCTAGATTTAGATATTCAAGACTTCTTTTAATAAAATAAATATAAATAGCGTTATATTATCATTCTTTTTTTAATATACAGGCTATATTTAGATAGTCAAGATTTCTTTTAATAAAATAAATTAAAATACACGAGTTAGATTCAGATAGTCAAGACTTTTTTTAATATAATAAAAATAAAATAAAAAAAGTTGAATACGTGCACCAAGGATTCAGAATAAAATTCGTTTCTCTAGACGCCAATCATTTTTACCTATTTTTCCTATTTTTAACTATTTTTCTCTATTTTACACATTTTATTTCCTCTTATTTTTTCCTATTTCTTCATATTTTTCTTGTATTTCATTATTTTTCCCTATTTGTCCTTATTATTCTATTTTTCCTACTTTCCTTTTTTTCCATATTTTTCCTTGTTTTTAACTATTTTCCAATATGTTTCCCCATTTTTCTCTAATTTCCGTATTTTTTCTATTATGCCCTATTTTTCCTTGTTTTTCCCTATTTTTCAATATGTTTCCCCATTTTTTCTAATTTCCGTATTTTTCCCATTTTGCCCTATTTCTTCTTGGCTTTTCCTATTTTTCCTACTGTTCACTATTTTTCCAGATTTTATGTTTTCCTAATTTTGCTAATTTGTCTCTAATTTCCATATTTTCTCTCTTATCCAATTTTTCTCTATTTTTCGCAAACTTCACTGTTAAGGGACAAAATTCATTATATTTTTTTCTATTTTTCCTTCTTTATTTTGTTTTTCTTAGTTTTTCTACTTTATTTTGTTTTTCTTCTTTTTCCAGATTTGTACTTGTTTATTCCTATTTTACCTCATTTTCTCCATTTTTACTTATTTTTAATTATTTTCTCGATTTTACTCATTTTATTTTCTCTTATTTTTTTCCATTTCTTTATATTTTTCTTGTTTTTCATTATTTTTCATTATGTTTTCCTGTTTTTCCCTATCTGTCCTTATTATTCTCTATTTTTTCCCATTTTCTTTTTTGTCCCATTTTTCCTTATTTTTTCCTAGTTTCAATATTTTCCAATATTTTCTCTAATTTCCGTATTTTTCCTATTATGTCCTATTTTTTCCTACTTTTCACTATTTTCCCCAATTTTTCCTTTTTTTCCACAATTTTTTTCTATTCTTCCTAATTTTTTATATTTTTCCCATTTCTATTTGTTTTCCATTTATTTTTATTTATTCTAATTTTTCATCGTTTTTTCCTGTTTTCCTTATTTTTCCCTATTTGTTCCAATTTTTTTCTTTTTTGCACCATTTTTCTCTATTATTTACTTTATCAATATAACAAAAAAAAAACTAACGTTATGTAACGATCTAATTTTACTATATTTTTCTGTTGCACATATGTTGATGATGACACATGTGATTTCAATATGTCATCAAATTCTTGCAGCTTTTGCCAAATATCATATGTCTTTTCCTTGTCTAAATGTAATGCGACTCTTGATGACTTTGAAGAAATTTCAAAAGACACATTCTTGATAATAAATCCTTAACTACAAGGTTAAAACAAAAATATTGGATAACTATTTAAATATTCCAAAATTGAACACAAAAAAAAAAACAAATTACAGTTTTTAAAACCTTAAAAAAAAATTATTACTTTTCCTCTAAAAATTCCAAATAATACAATAAATGAAATGAAACACAAAATCATGTACCATAATATTATTCATCAAAATTGCAAACTAGTTTCGACTAAAAAACCATCTTCAGACTATATATAAATTTTTTTAATCACTGTAGTTAAAACTACGTACAAAAGAGGAGAATGGGGAAAAAATAGTAAAGTACATAAAAAAATTATTATAAATGAAACTTAGAAAAATGTGATGAGTGTAATTTACATTTTTCTACGTTTTATGTATATTTTATAATTAATTTTTTTCAATAAAATTAAAACTGTTAAGTCATGTACCACAATATAATCAGTAAAAATAGTAGTTTTAAGGGACAACTAGTTTCGGCTTATGAACCATCTTCAGGCTATAGTATTTTAACAAATGTTGAAGCATAACATGTTTTATAAAAATTATTTAATACATTTTATAACATTGTGTGTTGGAAAATTATAGTACATGAAAATTTATAAACAATTTAATATTGATAATAATAAGATAGGAAAATATATATATAGATTTTCCCTCATCAGGATATCCAGAACTCAAGTAAAAATATGTTATAAAATGTATTAAATAATTTTTGTAAAACGTTATGTCATACTTAATAAATTGTATGAGTTCTGTTAATTTCCTCTTCTGAAGATGGCTTATTAGTCGAAACTAGTTTTTCATTTAATTTATTACGTTTGAGACTGGATATTTAACAATATCTACAATCGACGTTCAATAAATTTGTTTAATTACATGTTTCTAAAGATATGCGATTATTATCTAAAAAAAAAACCTTGTAATTTTATCGTTAAAAATTCAGGAAGCGGATTACGGATTCATATTATTCAAAATAATTTATTAGATAGTGTTACAGTTTTAAATTCCATTCAAGGGGCGACCTTCCTTCTGGTACCTTAGAGATAGTCAAATTAAGTTTCTAGTTAAAAAAAATGGGAAACATCGAATTCTGCCACGGATTTGGAATTTAAACACTCCGTTAAATTATAACTAATTTATTTAAGTCACACAACTTTTAATTTATATGAAAGACGACTAATAAAATATATTATTTTAAATAACACATACAAAATTCAACTGGCTCTAGTCCGTCCTTTCGGATTATTTATATTCATTTTGCTTGATCCGCGAACGCTTGTGTTGAGTGTTAAAAATTAACAAAAATTATCCTTAAAGTCCAAAAATCATCATAAAATAAATCCTAACTGTTAAAAATAATCGGAATTAACAAAAAAATGATCCAGAAGTCCAAAAAATCAGAATTAATAATAAATGATCCTGTAGTTCCAAAAATGATCAGAAAAAAATTATCGGCTGTTAAAATAAATCAAAATTAATTAAAAAATGATTCCAAAAATCCTGAATTCATCAGAAAATAATTTTTGACTCTTAAAAATAATTAGAATGAACAAAAAATGATCCAGAAGATTCAAAAATGATCAGAATAATTTCTTGAGTATTAAAAATTAACAAAAATTGATTCTTGAAGTCCAAAAACGATCATAAAATAATTCTTGACTGTTAAAATAATCAGAATTAACAAAAAATGATCCCGAAGGTTCCAAAAAAAAAATTAGAATTAACAAAAAATGACACTGAAAAAATAATCAGAATAACTCTTGAGTGTTAAAAATTTACAAAAATTGATCCTTGAAGTCCAAAAACGATCACAAAATAATTCTTGACTGTTAAAATAATCAGAATTAACAAAAAATGATCCCGAAGGTTCCAAAAAAAAAATTAGAATTAACAAAAAATGACACTGAAAAAATAATCAGAATAACTCTTGAGTGTTAAAAATTTACAAAAATTGATCCTTGAAGTCCAAAAACGATCATAAAATAATTCTTGACTGTTAAAATAATCAGAATTAACAAAAAATGATCCCGAAGGTTCCAAAAAAAAAAATTAGAATTAACAAAAAATGACACTGAAAAAATAATCAGAATAACTTGAGTGTTAAAAATTTACAAAAATTGATTCTTGAAGTCCAAAAACGATCATAAAATAATTCTTGACTGTTAAAATAATCAGAATTAACAAAAAAATAATCACAAAAAAATTGTTGGCTCTTATAAATAATTATAATTAATTTTACCAACATTTTTAATTTAATAAATATTTTATTAGATTTTCAATAATAAATATGTGTAAAATTAAACACCCCAAATAAATTTAAAAAAGTTTTTAGAAAAGATGTACAAAAAAGGCAACGTATTATTGAATTTATCTTATCTTTTTCCTACTGCAATATTTGTAATTTTATTATATATAAAAGGTACTACCGTAATTATGATTATTAAGCAAGCAGTACTAATCCCCCACCCCTTCTGTAAATCGGATTACATCGATTTTGTGGCAGAGTTCGTATACGCCCAAAAAAATACCCTCAAAGAAATATTACATAATATAACAACTTAATTTTCAAAATAATAAGGTAAAGTAATTTCCTTTAACACGTTAACTACCATGTTTTAGTTACGTCACATACCAAACAATTGTTAAGATAATATATGTTATTTTTATAATTATGGGACCGAGATTCCCATAAACCGACCTAAAATTAAAACAAGTTCGAAAATATTCATTAAAGTACCACGTGTTCCATTATATTTTCCCATATTTCAAGAACATATAACTTTTAAATAAATAATGTTTTCTCCCAAAAAAATTTGTTTTGTTTGCTTTGTTAAATGTAACACCCTGTATATTTTCTGATGAAAACGTAAACCACTTCTTTCAGCTATGTGCCAATATAAAATCAGTAGTCAACAACTAATTTTTTAGTGGACACTGGAATATTTTTAACGTGATTGTCACAATTCTTATTTTTTCATTAGATTTTTTGCCTATAAATGAAATTAAATTTGTTGTTCAAACCGTTTTCTTTTTTGTTTAACCGGAAATAAGAAAAATACTTTTTTGAGTCCAAACAAAACTTATATCATTGTGAAGTATAATGGGACACCCGGTATATCAAAATGAGAAACTTTACTATAGAAAGCAATAATCTTCAACCCAGGATCGGAATTATATAAATGAGTCAACAATGGAGCCTCCTGATAATTCATTTATTATATATGAATATCATAATTCATTCATAAAAAGCCCCGGGGCCATTATTGTTTTTTGAGCCCAAAATCCGGCCCTGCTTTAAACTTCTTTAGCTCCAACTAAAAGTCCAAAAGGTTATTCATATTCTTAAATGTAGTAATGAGGTAATAAAAATCGACGTCAAAGTATTAGTTTATATTAAGATTTTTAAAGTTTGATTACTTCCCCCTCCAGGAAAAAAAGTTATCTACGCCCTTGGAAAGCTCCTTTTTCAACTCCTGCAACTCAGGTCATAATTGTATCCCTTTCCCTTTAAATTAAACATAACCATTTAGTACCACTGTTTAATTTTTTATTATTATTAATCGTTATTTATGACGAATCAATTTAATTTTATTAAATTCCTCATGAATACATTGACCTGATGGTAGCGAAATTTTGCCGAAACTAGTCGTTAACTTTTAAAATCTTAATAATCTAGTAGGTACTTGATTTTATTAACTTATAAGAATCTTCAGATTAGAATAAGATACAAAGTCATACCACAATGTATAATAAAAATAAACTCTTAAAACCAAAATATGTCAAGCGGCATGTTTCGGCCTTATCAGGCCATCATCAGGCCTAAAAATAAGATTACAATGATAGAAGTAGCATCAATAAAAGGTAAAGTGAACATACATAAATGGTACCAATATAACAAATTGTTCCATTTAAGTTTTAATAATGTTACTTATATCCTCATTGTAATCTTGTTTTTAATCCTGATGATGGTCTAATGAGGCCGAAAACATGTCGCTTAGCCTATTTTGGTACTAGTTTATTTTTATTATACACTGTGGTATGACTTTTTGTCTAATTCTAATCTGAATAGGTACATCTTTGTATGGATAATTTGGTTTACCTTTTATATAATCTCATTGGTTTTAATTAAAAAAATCTAATGTAATTGATTCATTTTTGGTTGTAATTTTACTGTTTTCATTATATTTTTTTGTATAAATTTAAACCCACACATTATATATCAGAATTAGCACTTACTTTTTAGCATAAAATAGAATGATTCATCGTTTGTGATGATGAAGAAAAAACTCTGAGAATTCTCAGGTGGTGATTGCAACTAATATTGCTAATTATATTGATGAAACCATCTAAATACAGGGTGATTAATGCATAATCTTATAAAATATATTAATCCATGATCATTGATTTATTACCTAATGAGAATTTAAAGAATTTAAAGTTGTGACATTAAAATTAATGAACGGATATGTAAATTTGATTGTCAATTCGTCTAGTCGCTTGCTTTAAATGGATCTAATTTTGCAATTTCAATATTTCATCTTAATTGGTTTCATCAAAGACTGAATGGAAGTATTATATATGTTTTAATACCGGGGGATTAATTAGAAACGCATTTTATTTTTATCGATAAAATCTTGTTAGAATTTAGGTTAATTTGATTGTAAAAGCAACAATTAAGATCAGGGTCTAATATCATGAAAAATTATTACAGCTACAGAGATAGGTATATGTTTTTTTCCTTATAACAACTAATAATGACTGTAATCCATAAAGAATTACATAAATAAATAGAAATAAAATTCACTAACCTGTAGGATGACTCATCGATGCACTAGTCTCTCAGGACGCACTAAAGTTTCTCGCAACACTAGGGCACTATTCACTAAGTAAACTAAAGTATCAAGTTTCTTATCCCGTTATTCACTTCGTAACCGAAAATCTGTAACGAATGTAATTGATTAAAAGACAATAATATGAAAATTAAAAATGAAAACTTACCCACCGTTACAACTTGCTGAATCATAGAAAGCGCTTAAATATGACACCTGTCATTGCGCTGTTGCCATGCATAAATTATCCTAGCGTACTAAGTCAGTGATTGGTCGTTTTCAAATTCCGACGTGGTTTGACCAATGAGAAATCAGTACTCTACCCCTCTAATACCAAATACTACATCTAGAGCACCATATATGATCTACGGACGGATTTCGACTAGGCGGAAAATCTGCAGGCGGATTCTTTGTATCGAATTCTATTGGTCGGTTTCGAAAATTAATTCGAAATCAACCAATAAAATTGGATACAGAAAATGCGCTTGCAGATTTTCCGCCAGAATCAAACTGAGGCTAGCAACACAGATACATAAAATGGTACCAGTTGTATTGGAACACTGATGTTGTGGTAGCCATTACTATGGTTACTAGAACCTTACAGTCCAAGTCCAAGAATACGATATGACAACAGAGCTTATTTTTTGTAGCAGCCGACGATCGAGAAATCCCCTCCAATAATCACATTTAGATACAAGCGAACACGCAAGGATGCCACATTTCCCGTTACTATTATCTATAAATATGATATCACACCACCTAGAAAATCAATATTCAGCTATCATAATTTTCAGAATGATTGCGGCGTTTATTCTTTGCACGCCAGGATTTCCCATGTAAAGCACAAAAGTTTACAAGCTATAATAAATATTACCATGGCATCATTTTTCGCTGTTCTAAAGTGGACAACTTTGCAACTAAGCATTTCCGCAAACTTGGACCTTGACACATTGGTAAAACGCCATCTGGTGTTGATATTAAAAATCAGCGTAACGCTGAAAACAATTTTTAAATTTCCGTGACAACCACATCAAAATCCTTGGATCATATACGCCACGCTAGATACGTACTAAATCAGTGATTGGTCGTTTTCAAATTTCGACATATTTTGACCAATGACAAATCAATATCCGACTCATAGTAGCTGTAAACATTACCCCTCTCCTACAGAACAAATTCTGCAGCATATATGATCCTAGTCAAAACCAATGGCTTTAAACATTTGTTCAAAATTATCCCGCTAGGGGGCTTAACAGGTACTTGACATAGTTGCCACATTAATCAAGATTCGCCAATAGTAATATTTATTATAGCAACAGTTTTTCATAATACAATTAAAAAATTACAACTAGGAGTTATAAAGAACTAAAACAGAACAGTATTGTAATTAACTTATGTCTTATTAAGTTATAGAAATCTACCAATAGAATCATATTGCTTTTAAATTATCTTTATAGTTATAAAATTTTGTTCAAGAAACCGTAATTTGAATGTGGTCGTAGACAAAGTATAGTATGAAACTTTTTTCAAAAAATTATGGCAATGTTAGCTGACGTCACAACATGGCAGTTATCAGCTGATCGGTGAACAAACGGGAACCTTGGAATTGTAATTTTTGCGATTATTTTTATTTATTAACTGTTTACAATTGACAGTTTCATTACGTCACTAACACTGCCCTATTTATATTAAGTACGTAAATAATAATATATTATATGTTAAGTACAACTATATAAATAGTATAAGTTTGGCAACAGTGCCATAATTAGAAAGTCTTTGACAGTGACAGTTCAAACCACCAGTTGACGGTTATGTGTTTTCTAATTTTAATTTTATGTAATTTTCATATTTACAGTTAATTTTGTTGTGATAAAATCATTATTAAGTTATTTAAGAAATGTTACAAAGACTATTAACTTTTGTTAAGTTATTAAATGTGCGTTAAAAATATTAAAAGTGCCATAATCCTGCAAATTTGGGTAAGCCTATACAAATTACATCCATTTTGTTATTGTTACGTTCATCGCTAGTTAGTAATGCACCTGTATCTATAAACGAAAAAATATATTTGTAGCTTTTCAAAGTAGCTTCCTTTCGACAATAATCGGGTCGAAGAGAGAATAACTTTATTTTCGATTGTGTCCCGGATGTTTTTACACAGTTCATTTAACATTAAAGGTCTATCTCTATGTATGTAGGTACCAACATATGTATATTTCCGTCCACTAGCTGAATAATTAACTTTTTGAAGAAAGTAGGCCTTTGATGTGGTGACACACTACAAAAATAAAATATAAATATACCTATCAGACAAAAACTGCAAATGCAAAGTTAATATTTAATTTTTCTTGGTTCTCATAGAAAATTGTAAGCAGAACCATTTCATACGTGATTAATATGATTTTACTTAAATCTCTTCATACGTAAGTACTCAATTACATGTGTCTGCAAATATAATTTGTCGCTTCGGTGACTAGACAATCGACGCCGTCTTCGTAACTTCTCAGGAGTGCGTTTGTCTCTTTTACTTTTTATAACTACTCAACTCTGGGAATATTGTACATAGTTAGTTTGTTTTTAAGTGGTTTAATAATTATTATATTTTACAATCCAATTATTGATTAAAATGAATCTAAAAGTTGATATTGTTTTGTAATATGAATCCAAATTTTGATTGCTTCCTGTGCCGGATATCGTTACATAAAAGCCAAACGCTATATATGTTTAGGTTTATTAAAGTTTTGAATAAATTACTTTTTTCACACACGGATGGTTAAAGATAAAAATGGGTAGGCACGAGCCGAAAAGGATGCTTTTAAATTTTTTTAAGAGGATACGTCTGTGACTTTATAAAATAATTAACAGGAAATATTTTATTTTTTTTAATATTCCAAGTAG
Organism: Neocrepidodera transversa; assembly: GCA_963243735.1. NCBI lineage: Eukaryota > Metazoa > Arthropoda > Insecta > Coleoptera > Chrysomelidae > Neocrepidodera > Neocrepidodera transversa. The sequence continues at coordinate 600,447 of OY725346.1, read as the reverse complement.
TTATTTATATACATCCAGGAAAATACCTTATAGGTAGTAAAATATGATTTAAGATGGTCAAAAAAAATTCTTGGACGAGTAGATTGATTCTAGTACGAGTTTCAGATAAGTGAATATTATAAAACACTCAATAATAAAAAAATATATATTATAATAAAAATTATTTTAAATTAAAAGGTATACATCAGGTAGATATTAAAAATTTAAGAATCTAGACAGGGAGATAAATATTGGTCGTCAATTTTAATAAGAATGAATATTTAAAAAAATATTAATGTTAGGATAATTAAGAAAAAGATTTTGTATTTAAAACAAATAGATTTTATAGAGAAATTTTTATAAAAAGCAGTAATTAAATAAGCAAATTTATATTAGGAAAAAATTGTAAAAATTATAATAAGGAAAATCAAATAAAAAAAAAAACAGAATGGGGTTGTGATCCATATTTCATTGAAGAGCCAGGAGATAGACTATGGTAAAGAAGAGATAGAAGAATTATGAATTTATTTGGCCTAATGGTAAAAAATATTTTTTAACAATTTAATTAATATTAGATATATTTTGATAATCAATATTTAAAATAATCATAAGTTGTTTGTATAGCAAAAATAATTTTTTTTATGAATGGTGAAATGAATGTTTTCTTTAGTTTATCATAGATCTTAAAATTGCTAAAATACTTAATAAAAAAAATTAGACAATTTGTTTATTTAATACCATATATACATATAAAAAAAACTATAACCCACAAACCTGAGATAAGAGATAAAAAAAATAAAACAAAAAAATATATAAAAAAAAACTACTTGTAAAAACTTGGTAATTTTAAATTTGAAAGATCAGTATTTCATTACAATATATATTTATATTATACTGCAATAATAAATTGACAAATTGAGATTTTTTAGGTAATTATAGTTTAATTATAAGTAATTTAGACCAAATCATAAGATAGATAAAAAATATAACCAAAATGGCGTCTCAAGTGACATTTGACAGACGTATAATCCAAATATGTAGAAATGTACAGGGTGTTCCATTTGAATTTTCAATTTTCATGTAATATCCGGTCAAACCGGATGTCGACCATATTGGATTTTTATTGAAAAAAAATCCAAAAATATCTTTATTATAATCGACCAAAAGTTGGTATAAATCTTTTAACCCGTTTAAAAGTTATAGAGGTGACCCATAATCCCTTTACACCCGGTATACCAAAGTAATAGGGCGTTCAAACGGTGGTGCACTTCGGCCCATCGAGCGAATACTTTTTATTTCAACTGGAAATAAGTTTTCCTATGCAAAACACTTTAGTTCGTATGATGGGTACCGGAAGAGCCGGTCCGAACCTACTCAAATTCTCAGGATTTTTCCCTGGAGAAAACTAATTAGTAAAGTGAAAACCTGAACTCGATCGGAGCTTTCGTTCAAGGGTTATAGTGTTTACATCCAGACAGGTTTTTTTTTTGCATTTTCGGATTCTAAAAGATCGGAAACATTGATAAATTAATCCTGATTGGACTTCACTAAAATGGAAAATCACTTTTTGACAACATCTTTGAGGATACCTGAATTAATATTTATTAAAAATACAAAACTAAAATAATTTAAAAATTGGAAAACAAGGGGAACAATTTAAATGAACATTTTTTTATAGTTTGACCAATAAATGTTATTATTTGTGCAATAAAGTTTAAATTAAAAATTTTTGTGCAATAAAATTTTTCGTTTTGTGCATTATTTTATTGCTCCTGCCCATTAAAATTATTTAAAGTGCATTAGATTTAACTTAAACAAAATTTAAACGTCTTTTCTTTCCTCTTTTAGTTAAATTTAGTGTCGGTTTGCATTGAGTAGTATATCTTGTTTTTATTTTCATTTTATTCTGTAATCCGAGTTTCGAAAGGTTCATCGATTAATTTTAACCGCGAATGTTTATTATTTTGTTATTTTTCATAGAGTTTGTTACATTTAAATTATTAAAAAAAATTCTTTTTTTAATCATGTTTATTTATGTTTCTATTTCAATGCTACATGAAACTAAGTAGATAAAAAAAAACGTGTTCGACAAACTAATAAATGTACACAAAGTACAGTGTTAAATCGTGTACAAATAAAGTAAGTTCATATTAACTTGTTCTTTGGACACGTGCTATATGTATATATGTTTGTTTACTATTTAGCTCTTATTTTTTCCTATTCTGACAAACTATATTATAAAAAGAAATAAAATAAAGGATGAACAAATTATATAGGTAGGTAGGCAATAAAAACGATTTAACTCACATCCTATAATAGTACTACGATCTATTCGTTTCCACGATTCTAAAAATCCGTCACAGCGACTAAACATCCGCTACTACACCAGTATATATATATTTACTTGTACCCGATTTAGTGACAGTGGCTTGGCTGAACGGCTTCAGATAAAAGGCCACCCCATGGGAGAGTCCGTTCTGTCGGTATCGTAGTTTCCTGCATTTCCGCGTTCTCTTCCGCTATATTTAGCAGGAAATACGTTGCGTTGCGTACACTTGTTGAATTTATATATTATTATATATTTTTGATAAGTTGTAATTGTTTATATTTATTATTTGTAATTCTCGTCATATCAGTGGAATAATAATTTTCTTCGTATAATTTTTATCGCTGCATTTATAATTATTGTGTAGTCTATAAAGTGCTTCCATCCATATTGCATCCAAGAAACTATGAATCAAAATATCTTCCTGGCGAGCTGCTGGTGTTTTCGTTTTCTTTTCTTGTCTTGTATATTTTAAAATCTAAATTTATTTCTATTTCTGGTCTGTTATTAACAAATACCATTTCCACTTTTCTTAAAATTAAGGCCTATAAAATGTTTACCAGATTCGTTCTCTTTTATATTTTATTATCTTAATTAACTACCTATTTGTAATGCTATGTTCACGGTACATGTTTTATTCACGGCTCACGCATTTTTCATAACACGTGTTACATCTGTTATTTCATGTGCAACTGCTTCACGAGAACTGAATCATTTGGAAATTTTTCTTCAAACATTTTGAGGGAAAGATAGCTGAGAAATAGAGAAAAATAGATGAGCAAAAATTGAAAAAAAAACAGAAATATACAAAATGGAAAAAATGGAAGAAATGAAAAAAAACAGAATAAATAAGAATTCGAAAAATAAGGATAATGGGAAAAACAGAAAAAGTAAGAAACAGGAAAAACAGGCAGAACTTGTAAAAAATAGGAAACAATGGGAAAATGAGAATAGAAAAATGGGAAAAAATAAGGAAAAATAGGATAAATTAAAAATAGAGAAAAATAAGAAAATTGTAAAAGAATAGTCGAAAGTAGAAAAAAATAGGAAAAAAATTGAAAAAATGGGAAAAATACAACAAAATAGAGTTACGGACAAATCGGAAAAAATGGGAAAAAAAATATCAAAGAACAAGAAAAAATAGAGAAAAACGGGAAAAAATAGAAAAAACATGAAAATATAGACAAAAATAGGAAAAATGGGAGAAAATAGAAAAAAATAAAAAAAGGAAAAAATAGTAAGAAAAAAAAAGAGGGAAGAATTAGAAAAATAGAGAAAAATTAGAAAAATGGAAAAAAATAGGAAAAACATGCACAAAAAATAAAAAAGGAAACAATAGGAAAATGAGAATAGGAAAATGGGAAAAAATAAGGAAATAAGGAATAAATAAAAATTGAGAAAAATAGGAATATTGGAAAAAAAATAGTCGAAAATAGAAAAAAAAACAGGATAAAAATAGAAAAATACGACAAATCCGAAAAAATTGGAAAAAAATATCAAAGAACAAGAAAAACTAGAGACAAACGGACAAAAATAAAAAAACATGAAAATATAAACAAAAATAGGAAAAATGGGAGAAAATAGAGAAAAAAAATGATAAAAATTAAAAAAAAAATAGTAAGAAAAAAAAAAGAGGGAAGAATTCAAAAAATAGAGCTAAATAAGGAAAATGGGAAAAAATATTAAAAATCAAAAATACAAAAAAGTAAGAAATAGTAAAAAATAGGAAACAATAGGAAAATGAGAATAGAAAAATGGGAAAAAATAAGGAAATATAAGAATAAATTAAAAATAAGAGAAAAATAGGAAAATTGGAAAAAAATAGACAAAAATAGAAAAAAATGTTAAAAGAAAATTGAAAAAACGGGAAAATACGATAAAACAGATAAAACATGAAAAAATAGGTCACCATTTTTTTTTCTTTATCGCAATTTTATTTTTAAGGTGAAAACTTCTCTAAAATAGGAAAACGTAAAAAAATAGAGAGAAATAGATCAGCAAACAATAAAAAAAAAAACAGAAAAAAGTAAGATTTCGAAAAATAGAGAGTAAGAAATAAGAGAAAATGGACAGAAATAGTAAAAAATAAAAAACACTAGAAAAATGGGAAAAAATTGGGAATAATAATAAATAAAAAATGAAGAAAAATAGGAATATTGGAAAAAAATAGTCGAAAGTAGAAAAAACGGGAAAAAAATAGAAAAAATGAGAAAATAGACAGTTGCGGAAAGATCAGAAAAAAAATAGAAAAGAATAGGAAAAATAGAAAAAAAACGGGAAAAAACTGTAAAACATGAAAATATATGCAAAAATAGGAAAAATTTGGGAAAATTGAAACAGTAAAAAAATAGGAAATTAGGGAAATACAGGCAAAAATAGAAAAAAAATAGATATAGACATAAACTTTAAATTACTTAGGTCCAAAAAGTCTTATTAATTTCGTGATGACGAAAAAAATTTCTTATCCCCACTTTTTATCACTTTTCTCGACGTTTCCGAGCTCCCTGAATCCGAAAATGGAAAAAAATCCTGTCTGTCTGGATGTAAACACTATAAGTTTTAAACGAAAACTCCGATCGAGTTCCGGTTTTCACTTTAACTAGTTAGTTTTATCCAAGGAAGAACTCTATTAAATTTAAGCAGGATCGGACCGGCCCTTCCGGCCGATAAGACCCATGAAGAAAATTACATAATACGTCGAATTTTCATAACACATTTCTAACGTCTTCTAGATGATAAATATTAAATAAAAAAATCGAATTTTTAAAATTATGAAAAAAATAATCGATTTCGATTATCTAATCTTTTTGCAATATCCAATACGCTAATTTAAACGACTCATATAGTAGCAATTCATTGAATTCCATTTACTTTCACAATGTATGCAAAAAATCGTTTATAGAAGGTTATATTATTGGAATTCTATTTTTGATTATCTAAACATTAACTGGGAAAAACCTGAGTTCTTTTTTTAATTAATGTAAATTTAATATACTTTTTATATTTCTGAGAAAAGAAAATGTAAAATCATAATTTAATAATTACTGGTGGTTTAAATTTGACTGTAATTTATTAAAATTTAATGTTTATGTCTATACTTTTTTTTACATTTACCTTTATTTCCCTTATATTCTATTTTTTACTTTTTTTTCCACTTTTTTCATTTTTTTTTTTGTATTTTCCCCCATTTTTAATATTTTTATCTATTTTTTCCCGTTTTTCTTTATTTTTTTCCTGTTTTTTTTATATTTTTTTTTCCTATTTTTCTGATCTTTTCGTAACTGTCTATTTTGTAATATTTTTCTCATTTCTTCTATTTTTTTTTACTTTCGACTATTTTTTTTCCAATATTCCTATTTTTCCTTATTTTTTTCCCATTATTATTTTTCTCTATCTCTCTCTATTTTTTTTTTCGTTTTCGTATTCTTTATTTTTTCTTATTTTTCCTATATTTCCTTATTTTTCTAAATTTTTACTCTCTATTTTTCGAATTCTTACTGTTTTTTCTTTTTTTTTCCACATTTTTTATATTTTCCCTTTTTTTCCTGTTTTTTTTTCATTTTTTTTTCAAATCTATTTTTCTCTATTTCTCTCTATTTTTTTACGGTTTTCTATTCCAGAGAAGTTTTCACTTCAAAAATAAAATTGCGATAAAGAAAAATAAAAAAAATGGTGACCTACAATTTCATGTTTTATTTTTTTTATCGTATTTTCCAGTTTTTTCTATTTTTTTTAATATTTTTTCTACTTTAGTCTATTTTTTTCCAATTTTCCTAATTTTCTTCATTTTTAATTTATTCTTATATTTCCTTATTTTTCCCATTTTTCTATTCTCATTTTCCTATTGTGTCCTATTTATTACTTTTACTGCCTGTTTTTTCTTATTTCTTACTTTTTTTGTTTCTACGATTTTTCATATTTTCTCCTATTTTCCTTATTTTTCTCTATTTTTCGAATTCTTTCCTCTTTTTTTTCTTACTATTTTTTTCCGTTTTTTTTTTAATTTTTTTCAAATTTTTTCCGATCTTCTCGTATTTTTTTATTTTGTCGAATTTTCCCATTTTTTCAATTTTTTTCTACTTTGATCTATTTTTTTCTATTTTCCAATTTTTTTTCAATTTTTAATTTATTCTTATTTTTCCTTTTTTTTTCCCATTTTTTTATTCTCATTTTCCCATTGTTTCCTATTTTTTACTATTTCTGCCTGTTTTTCTCTATTTCTTACTTTTTTTGTTTTTACGATTTTTCATATTTTTTCCTATTTTCCTTATTTTTCTCTATTTTTCAAATTCTTTCCTCTTTTTTTTACTTACCATCTTTTCCTGTTTTTTTCCAATTTCGTTCATATTTTTTTTCCATTTTTCCCCATTTTTCCTACTTTTGTCTATATTTTCTATTTTTTCCCCATTTTTCTCCATTTTTTTTGTTCTTTCCCATTTTTTTTCAATTTTTTCCGATCTATCCGTAACTCTCTATTTTGTCGTATTTTTCCTATTTTTTCCCATTGTTTTTTACTTTCGACTATTTTTTTCCAATATTCCTATTTTTCCCTATTTTTTATTTATTTCTATTTTTCTTTAATTTTTTCCATTTTTGTATTCTCATTTTCCTATTGGTTTCCATTTTTACTATTTCTGCCTCTTTTTTCCTATTTCTTACTTTTTCTGTTTTTCCCATTTTTCATATTTTTTCCAGTTTTCTTTATTTTTCTCAATTTTTCGAATTCTTCCCTCTCTTTTTCTTACTATTTTTTCCTGTTTTTTTTTTCAATTTTTTTAATATTTTTTTTTCTTTTTCCCCATTTTTCATATTTTTGTCTATATTTTCATGTTTTTTCAATTTTTTCTCGGTTTTCTCTATTTTTTCTTATTCTTTCCCATTTGTTTTTCCTATTTTTTCCGATCTTTCAATATTTCTCTATTCTGTCGTATTTTTCCCATTTTTTCTATTTTTTTCTACTTTCCTTATTTTTTTCCGTTCTCTATTTTCGTTTTCCTGTTCTTTCCCACTTTTTACTATTTCTGCCTGTTTTTTTACTATTTCTTACTTTTCTAATTTTTTCAATTTTTCATATTTATTTCCATTTTCCTTATTTTTCTCTATTTTTCGAATTCTTCCCTCTTTTAATTCCTACTATTTTTTCTGTTTTTTTCTCTATTTTTTCCATTTTTTCACATTTAATATATTTTCCCTGTTTTTTTTTTATTTTTTTTTTCAATTTTTGCTGATCTATTTTTCTGTATTTCTCTCTATTTTTTTTACATTTTCCTATTCTTATTATTATTTTTAACTTCGCAAAACATCATACTCCTCCATTCGTACATTTTTTTTTATACATTAATCTATAGATAAAGAAAAAAATTTCCGTACGCCCTATTAAATAAACAAGAAGCGAACGGCTGCACAGTTGGCTTTGGCTTCCTTGGCCTCTGGCAAGGTAACATATACACCAACTAGAAGCAAGAATTAACCAAGAGATGAAGAAACGTTGATGGACGTCGTCTCCGTCTCCGTCTCCGTCCTCAGAAACCGCTACCGATCGACCGGCGAACGACAACCGGACGAAATTGCATTCCACAAAACACCGCTCGATAATTATGATGAACTTTTGTGGGTTCGAAAGCCCTAACAGTATCCGCCTAAGGGATAATTCGCGTTAATAGCAATAATATTCTTCATTTTATAGTTTTAGAAAAAAAAATTGTATAATAGATCTGTCTGTCTGTCTGTGGCAATATTTAGATCAGAAATGATAATAATGACTTGGCATCGTTAAAAACCCTTAAATTTTTGACCCATGACTTCAAGGTCATTTTAAATAGAAAGCTCGAAAAATTACGGCAAAAATATTGCCTGCCGTTTTCCATTTGTTTTTTTTTGATTAATTTCACTTTCACACTTTTGTTCAGTTTTGCTTCAGTCATAAAAAAGTGGTAAGAAAAAATTGATTTTAAAACGCATTTTTATTGAAATTAAACTTTTTAGGGTATTTCTTACCATTTTTTTTTTACTTTTCTCATCTCTCCCCATTTTTTCCTCCTTTTTTTTGTTTTTTCTAATTTTTTCCGATTTTTCATGATTTTTTTCTATTTTATTTTATTTTTTTTAAATTTTTTCTAATTTTTTCGATCTTTCCCGATATTATCCCTTTTTTCCATTTGTTCTAGATTTTTAAAGTTTCTTTTCGGTTTTTTTACGGTTTAATACGGATTTTTTACAATTTTTATGATGTTTTACGATTATTTAGCATTATTTACGAAATTTTACATTTTATCATTTTTTTACGATTTTTACAATTTTATACCATTTTTTTACGATTTTTTAAGATTTCTTATCGTTTTTTACGATTGTTTCCATTTCTTTTTTATCTTTTTCAATTTTTTAAATTATTTACGAAATTTTACGACTTTTTGTCTGTTTTTACAATTTTTTACGTTTCTTTTACATTTTTTACGAATTTTTACGATTTTTCACGATTTTTTCAATTTTTTTCTTTCTCAATTTTTTAAATTATTTACGAAATTTGACAATTTTTTGCCTGTTTTTTACAATTTTTTTGCGATTTTTTATGATTTTATTTTATTTATGATCTTTTAACGATTATTTACCATTATTTACGAAATTTTACGACTTTTTACCAGTCTTTTACGATTTTTTATAATTTTTTACCATTTTTTTACGATTTTTTACGTTTTTTTTAAAATTTCTTACGATTTTCTTCATTTTTTTTCTATCTTTCTCATTTTTTAAATTATTTACGAAATTTTATGACTTTTGCCTGTTTTTTACGATTTTTTTATAACTTTTTATGATTTTTTACGTTTATTACGAATTTTTTAATTTTTTTCCTTTCTCATTTTTTTAAAATCCATAAAAAATCGTAAAAAATAATAAAAAATGGTAAAAACCGTAAAAATCGTAGAAAACCGTAAAAAAATGTAAAAATCGTAAAAAAATCGTAAGAAAATTGTAAAAAATCGTAAAAAATCGTAAAAAATCGTAAAAAATCGTAAAAAATCGTAAAAAATCGTAAAAAATCGTAAAAAATCGTAAAAAATCGTAAAAAATCGTAAAAAACCGTAAAAAATCGTAAAAAATCGTAAACAATCGTAAAAAAATCGTAAAAAATCGTAAACAATCTTAAAAAAATCGTAAAAATAGTAAATAACTGTAAGAGATCGTAAAAAATCGTAAAAAATTGTAAACAACCCTTAAAAATCGAAAAAAACCGAAAAAATTAGCGAATTAATTTTTCATAAATTAGAACGTGAAAAAAAATCTCATGGCCTGTTTCGATATTTTTAAAAATGGCGGAGATATATTTTTTTTTATTTCAACCCCTCCTTCACAGTATGTCGGATAAAACAAAGTTTTATACAAATTAATAATAATAATTAGAAGTGTAAAGACCTGTTACAATATTTTCAAAAATTGCGGATATGAATTTTTTGAAATTTCAACCCCCTCCAGTTTCACTTATGAAGGTCAAATCTAAAAAAGTTTTATGCTGACTAATTTTCTAATAATTAGAAGTCTTATGAACTGTTTCGATATTTTTAAAAATGGCGGAGATATGAATTTTTTGGACTGGTTCTCGATCTCAAAACTTCGAAAAAAGTCATTTTAAATAAAAAAAAAATTCAAATTTTTTTCATGATACTAATTACTCGATTTCTTAATAGAAAATAGAAAATTTAATGCGGCATAAATTAAAAAAATCGTATAGAAAAAAATTCAAATTTGGTTTTTCTCTAACAAAATTTGAATTTGAAAGTATTTTAACTATAGTTTATTTGAAAATGATTGATAGCACAATTTTTATGACTCAGTATCTAAACCCCAATATAACATCACAAATCAGTGGCGGAGAATTTCTAACATAAAATGTTTAGCAGTATTTGTTCGGTTTTCTTCCTAAAATTTTTAAAAATACGAAAGGAAATGTCCCAACCTAATATCTAGTATACTATTTTTATAGAAATAAATGTGGGTGCTTAATATTGACAGTTTATTATTTTTTATATTAAAATAAAGTTTTTTTCTGCTTTGAACAATCCTGAATATTGACCTTTGCCATTAAAAATTGTGCTATCATGCATTTACAAATAAACTATAATAATTTTAAATCAATATTTTTGATTTTCACTAAACATTTTACAAATTTGATTTTTAGTTTTCATCAAGAATAATATTTTTTTTATGGTCACATTGTATACGTATATATAATTTACATTTGAGAGTCAAGTGCTTTTAAATATATAAAATATCTTCGTCCACAATGACCATTGAATTGTTATTTTACCAGACATCTTGCAGCCTTTTTCTTGTCATTTTCTTTTACAGACTCGAAGAGCGTGCTTGTCATTGTTTGAAATCAACCAAATGTTAAGCACGTGAAAACAATAATACAATACAAAGAAATTATTTCAACTGTCAAAAGACCACTCAAAGCACTAAATAGATTTTGGTGTGGTCAAATATAATTAGAAATATTTCAATGTCAAATTATGATATTATTTAATAAATTTTTAAATAAAAATTATGATTTTTCTTACAGCAATATACATTTCGGGAATTTTGAAACATTCCGCAATTTGGACACAATTCACAGCGACATTTTTTCATCGACTTGCAATGTAGATAAAATTGAGAAACTGAACAAAATGTTTTGTCTATTGAACTTTTTCTAATGTAAAGTACTAATATCAATGCCAAAAAGTGGATCAGAGCACCGATAAGTACTAATTCGTAAATAAAAATCTCTTCAAGGAAAATCATTCAAAATTTTACGACATTGACAATTAGAGAAAGAAAATTTTCTGTCACATCAAAAATACAGAGTGTGTCAATCAAGCAAAATAATATTTTTTAATAATTTACCTATTTTCTTGGACCTTCCTGTATATTTTCTATATTAATATTTTAATGCAATAAAAATAATAAGATTTAGAAACTTTTATCAAAAGTAAAATTTTCTGTCGCTTCAAAAATACAGAGTGTGTCAAGCAAAATTATGTTTTTTAATAATTTACCTATTTTCTTGGACCTTCCTGTATATTTTCTATATTAATATTTTAATGCGATAAAAATAATAAGATTTAGAAACTTTTATCAAAAGTAAAATTTTCTGTTGCATCAAAAATACAGAGTGTGTCAAGCAAAATAATATTTTTTAATAATTTACCTATTTTCTTGGACCTTCCTGTATATTTTCTATATTAATATTTTAATGCGATAAAAATAATAAGATTTAGAAACTTTTATCAAAAGTAAAATTTTCTGTCGCATCAAAAATACAGAGTGTGTCAAGCGAAATAATTTTTTTTAATAATTTACCTATTTTCTTGGACCTTCCTGTATATTTTCTATATTAATATTTTAATGCAATAAAAATAATAAGATTTAGAAACTTTTATCAAAAGTAAAATTTTCTGTCGCATCAAAAATACAGAGTGCGTCAAGCAAAATAATCTTTTTTAATAATTTACCTATTTTCTTGAATCTCTCTGTATATTTTCAAAATACATTTTTTAATTTAATAAAAGTAATAAGATTTAGAAACTATTATCAAAAATAAAATTTTTTTGCCACATCAAAAATACAGAGTGTGCCAAGCATAATAACATTTTTTAATAATTTACCTATTTTTTTAATCTCCCTATATATTTTTGACATTCATTTTTTAACATAATAAAGATGATTAGATTTCAAGACTTTTATCAAACATAAAATTTTCTGTATATCATCAAAAATACAGAGTGTACCAAGCAAAATAGACTTTCTTAATAATTTATCTATTTTTTGAATCTCCCTATATATTTTCATAACTTGTAATATTTGTTTAAACTTTTTATAAATAATTTTGAATAAGACATAAAGTTATATGCTTTCTTTTAAATCATTGAAGCATTTTTATTTTTATGCTTCGCTTTAAAAGCCGCATTCGTTTCGCTCGTAATAAGAGATCTTTTATTTTTGTTCATCAGATTACTAACTTGATCTAGTGTAGATTCTCAAACGTGCCTTTTCGGCTTTTCACGCAAATCTTATCTAAAACAAGTAATCTAGAAATTTCAAGCCGAAGTAATTTCTATGTACATAAATAAAAAAAAAAATAATTCAGCGTCTTTCGTGATGTAGAAATAGAAAATGTGAAATTTATGAAAAATTAAAAATACGTAAATGAAGAATAGGCACCCATCCAAAATTTCTTTAGTAAAAAATTGTTAAATATATATTTTTTTAAATATTAAACAGTTTTATACTGTCGCATCAAAAATACAGAGTGTGCCAAACAAAATAGTCCTTTCTAATAATTTTCCTTTTTTCGAATCTCCCTATATATTTGCGATATTTATTTTTTAATTTAATAGAGATAATTAGTTTTAGAAGCTTTTATCGAAAATAGAATTTTCTGTTGCATCAAAAATACAGAGTGTGCCAAAGAAAATAATCTTTTTTTATAATTTTCCTGTTTTTCGAATCTCCCTATATATTTGCGATATTTATTTTTTAATTTAATAGAGATAATTAGATTTAGAAACTTTTATCAAAAATAAAATTTTCTGTCGCATTATAAATAAAGAATGTGCCAAACAAAATGAAGAGGCACCCACCCAAATTTCTTTAGTAAAAAATATAATCTGATCTAGCCCCACGTTGGGTGCCAATTTGACAAAACTAAAAAACCGATGGAAATTAATTAATAAAAATTAACTATATTTTACGGTTACTGGTAAAAGGATAAATGAGAAATAAAAAAAAATCTAATTTAGCCCCACGTTGGGCGCCAACGTAAGGAATCGATGGAAATTTAAAAAATAACAAATTATCACTTATATTTATTATTATTATTATTATTATTAACATAAATGTGGTTTTATCTTGATTTTTCTCAAATATACAATTTTTTCTCCACATTTTAATATTCAATTTTTTATAATTATTTTGAAATTGTTCCTACTTTAAATTTTAAATATATCAAAGAAATGAATAATTCAGAACAATATTATCAGTTATGTCCTTATAGAAATAAATAATAATAATAATAATCCTGATATATGGACGAGCAAGTAGGGCGACATCTTTGGAGTTCATTACAAATTAATAATACATGAGAAATTACTTTAACGAGATTATAATTAAATTTATGAAGTGATTATTAATTTTACTCGATTTGAATACGTCAACAGATATTTTATTTCCAAAAGAACAAATCACATTTGTAAATTATTAATTCCAAAACGGGATCTGTCAATTAAGAAGATTTTAGTTAGTTAACAATGTTAATATATACAGGATGTTTCAGAATAAAAATGGATTTTTATTTTTTTAGATATCCCGAAAAATTTTTAAATTTTATTAATTGTTTTAATTTTTATAATTTTTTTGTTATAGTTTTTTTAATTTTTGTAATTTTTTAATTTTTTTAAGTTCTTTTAAAACTCCAAAAAATCTTTCTAAATGTATCAAACATTTTTATTTAACTTATTCCCTTATCTGAGTTTCGAAATATTCAAAACTAAAATTATTAATATCTTAAATAATTTATAAAAAATTTAAATGATTAACATTAATCTGGTATCAATAGTTTTTTTATTATTTTTTTATTTAATTTTGATTACATTTTTGTTCGCTACCATTTGAATTTGCTTATTTTAATTTTATGTTGAAAATTTGGAAGGGCACAATTTAGCAGAATTTAAAAGATCAAACAGATACTTTTTCAAAAGATTATTATATCAAATTATTAAAAAAATAAAACATCTATTATAGCAAAATGATATTTTATCAAAACCGTAAAAAATCAAATCGCATTAAAACAAATATTAAAGAATAAAATAGATATTTTATCAAATCAATAAAATATCAATAAACTAAAAAACCAGAACGTTCAAAACTTCAAAACCGTAAAAAATCAAACGGATGTTTTTTGTTTTAGTAGACTTTAGAAGTTTTATTGGTTTGATTTAATACAGTTTTAATTTTATACTGGTCTTAATTAATAAGCTTTCGTTATAATACCTGTTTGGTGAATTATTATTTGATAAATTATAAATTTGTCATTATGTTGGTTTGACGATTTACCATTTTGTTTTTTTTTTTCATTTTGATAGTTTCCATTTTGCTTTATTAAATTCTGATTAAATATAGTTCTGAAGAAGTAAGATTTTGTTGTTATGATGGTTTGAAACATTAAATTTTGTTAAACAGACTGTTTGATATAATACGATTTTGGTAAAATGTATGGACCCGAAAATTTAGTTGTATTGTGGTCGGACTGAAGACTGATCGCTGAGAAAGTAGTACTTTGACATTTAGTCCGGAATTAGACAAGTAAAACAAGTCACTTCTGATTATAAACGACTTACACTGTACATAATCAAATTGGAACAGTGTATGAAAATGGGCGCCCAACGTTGGGCTAGATCAGATTTTAATTTATTTTCATTTATGATCTTACCTATAACCGCAAAAAATGTTAATTTGTTGTTTGTTCATTTTCATCGATTCCTTAAAGTTCTGTAATATTGGCGCCCAACGTGGGGCTGTACTAGAGTGATATGGGTGGATAAAGGACACTCTGGGGCTGTATTTTTTAAAAGCAAATAATTTGATTGGTTTTCTGAGAAGTAGTAAATTATATTATTAAATCTAATACTTTTTTATATGTATCAAATCTAGGTTAAAATAATATATAAACAGGTGGCCCTACTTTGCACACTTTTTCATAGTAAAACGAGTTTTATGAATGAAATTTCCTTGAATGAACGAACGTACAACCTACTATGACTTTCTATTACAAAACACCCACCGAAAAATTATTTAAGAATAATAATTATGCGACCTACGCTATATGCACGTAACAAAAATTCGTTTTTATTAAAGAACAATTTCAAAATGAACCTTTCATTTGTTTTAAAATTGACTTTCAAATTTATCAATATATAAATATATGTATAATTAACCACAAAAGTAAAACAGGTGTAAAAAAATTATGATATGAATTATTAATCGATTTTACTTTGAGGTTATCATATATTTAATATAAACAATATAACAAAGAATTTTATCTTAACAAAAACCACCAGATTGTCGTCATAATTTTTTTATAAAAATGTAGTAAATTTGACCTTGTTTTTCTAATAAAACGTCATGTTAGTTATTCGTTTCATTTTTGACATCGATTTTTTTTAATCCTTCTAATATATCCTTAAAGTGCCCCCGTGACACGTATGTGAAGTTAGATCTCTATTTTTCGAATTTTGAAAAATGTTCCAAATTGTTCCTCAAACTTATTTTTTAAACTTAAATACAAAGTCAGAAAAACTCCGTTATTTTTTGTTGTTCTATCAGATTTTTATTTGTTCCAAAAAATTGATTTTAAACAAGAAATATTTTTTTTACAACATGAAAATTTGGAACAATGTTAAGAACAACTAGAACAATATGGTACAACGAAAAAATTATGTGGGGTTAGCTCTGAAAATGTTTTTTTTGAGTTTTTGAAAAATGGGGGGCTAACTTCACACACGTCCAAGTGAGAACTAATATCAAATTCGTTCGGAAATGGCCAGAGTTAGATTGAATTTAACGAGGTTTGCCTTGATAACTAATCGGGTGGATATATCCGTTGCATTCCACTCTCTTCGACCCCCTCGGTAGAGGACAAATTGACATAAACGAATATCAATTCAGAGGTTTAGTGCGTCTAATGCTATATTATATTTCTTCAGAATTAACAAAAAATATAAAAAAATAGACAAAATAGAAAAAAACAGGAAAACTGATAAAAAAATAAGACAAAAATAGGAAAAAGCAGGAAAAAATAGAAAAATGTGAAAACTTATAAAAAATAAGACAAAAATAGATAAAGAACAGGAAAAAATAGAGAAAATGCGAAAACTGGTAAAAAATATATATGGATATCAAAAAACAGGGAGAAATATAGAAAAATGGGAAAACTGGTAAAAAATAGACAAAAACTAGAAAAACTAGTAAAAAAAGAAAAATAGTAAAACTGATAAAAAAATAAGACAAAAATAGGAAAAAATACAGAAAATGGGAAAAGTGTTAAAAAATAGACAAATATAGGAAAAAACAAAATAAAATAAAGAAAAATGGGAAAACTGGTCAAAAATAGGAAAACTGGCAAAAAATAGACAAAAATAGGAAAAAACAGGAAAAAAAGAGAAAATGGGAAACTGGTAAAAAAAGACAAAAATAGGAACAAACAGGAAAACTGACAAAAAATAGACAAAAATGGGAGAAAAACAGGAAGAAATTGTGAAAATCGGTAAAAATGGTAAAACAAGAGAAAAACAGGAAAACTTTCATTCCACTCTTTTTGACCCCCGCGGTAGTCGACAACTTGATAGAAGAATATCAATTCCGAGGTTGCCGCGTCTAATGCTATATTACATTTCTTCAGTCTTTACAAAGAATAGAAAAAAATAGAGAAAAACAAGAAAATTGACAAAAAATAAAAGAAAAATAGAAAATAATTCTAATTTTAACTAGATATATTACTTTGATACTACACAATATTTTCCCGTTACTATACCAACATATTACTTTTTCGTTGTTAAAACTTTCAACTATTTAGACAGGATTACGAAGTGAAAAAATATAGTTTTTACTTTCGCGTAACTCTACCATCATAATACTTTCATGTCTGTAACATTTTAAGTAATTAGTGCGATTAATTTTTATATCTCCTACACCATTTTGCACATATTTTAAAAATTGTTAATATGAATAAAAAAAAAATCTTTAAAAAAAAATCATAAAAGAATCAGAAAAATAAAAAAAATTGGAAAATGGGAAAAAATCTGAAAAAAAAATTAGAAAAAAATCAGAAACAAAACAGAAAAAAATAGAAACGGAAAAAGTCATTAAAAATCAGAAAAAATCAGAAGTTGCAACAGATTTTTACCATATTAGTCATTTAAATTTAAATCTAATTCCCGGAGGAATTTAATTATGTCTTACGGGAATAATTTAAGGTTAAATGAAATGAATAACTCCTATTGTAGATAACAATTATCATTTTTTTATTATTATCTATAAAACAAATCATTCTAGCTAAATAGTTAATGTGCAATAAATATTGTGCAAAAAAAAAGACAGTTCAAAGTCCTTATTAGTAATAAACTGTTAGTAACAAGAAACAACTTCTGAATCGTTAAAAGACATATTCCTAAGATGACTCAACGTTTAAATGTTATAAGAATTATTGTCGCTAAAATCAACACGTTTAGGCCTCAGGCAAGGTTGATTCTGTTTTTTATTCACGATTTCTATGAAACGGTAGCAACTTCAAATTTTCCCAATAGATATACAGGGTGGCTACTTTTTCATAAAAAAATAGACAAAACGATTTATTGAAACCTAAAATATTCCTATTGGTTTCAGAGTTAAACGACAAAATCCGAATTTGTCGAAAATCGTTTTTTTTTGTCAAAGCTCTGTTATTATACAAAATTTTGGATAACTTTATTAATAGTTTTTGTTGTATTCTAATATCGTTATAATTTAAAATGTATTTTAGTTTCTTAAAATTTAGAATTGTAACTATTATAGCCAAAATAAAGATTTTTTTTTTAATTTTTTGTAATTTCGTTTTATCAATAAGTATAAAATAAATGAAAAAAATAAATAGCATATCCGAAAAGGATCCAAAAGTACCATGTGTGTAAATTATTTCATAATTTTAACATAGTATTTGTAAAAGTTATAGCAAAAAATGAAAAAAGTTAAAACAATTCAATACCCATGAATTTTTGACAAAAAATTTGATTTTTTTTTAGTTTTTTAAACTAACTTTATTAATGTATTTTGATCCAAGAAACCAAAAAAAAAGGTCTGTTTCCCATTTTGAATAAAATTTAATGAGATATTAATTATTTATTGATTTTAAAATTATTCAAAAAAGGTTTTATTTTATTTTAAGATTAATATTAATATTACAAATTTAAAATAATACCATTAAATTGAAAGTAAAAAACTCTATAGTTGTGATTTTTTTCAAAATTTTATTTAAAAAATTGTAGAATTCATAATTTTTTTATAATTATTATAACCAAAATAAAACAAAAATTAAATTTTTTTGTCCTTTTGTATTATCGAAAACGGTAAAACAAATGAAAAAAGTAAATAGTACATCCGAAAGGGATCAAAAAGTACATTATGTGTGAAATATTTCATAATTTTAAAATAATACTTGTAGAAATTATACAAAATTATAAAAAGTTAAAAAAAATTTTTACAAAAAAATAAAATTTTTGTAAACTAATTTTATTAATGTATTTTAATGTAGAAAAACTAAAATCCCCATTTAACCGTCTTTCTAGCGTCTACCGTTTACGAGATATCAATACTGTCCCTATTAAAAAGTAGCCACCCTGTATATGCAAGAATTTAATTTAGCACTTTGGTGAAAACATTTCTACAAGAATTTTTATATCCTTATAAAATTTTTATATTAACAACAGTTTTTTTTTTAA
Source organism: Neocrepidodera transversa (assembly GCA_963243735.1). Taxonomy (NCBI): domain Eukaryota; kingdom Metazoa; phylum Arthropoda; class Insecta; order Coleoptera; family Chrysomelidae; genus Neocrepidodera; species Neocrepidodera transversa. The sequence goes on along the minus strand of OY725346.1, from coordinate 581,637 downwards.
TAAAATCTTGCTATTATTCTTGAAACAAAAAAATTGTCAGTTTAATTATTAATCTTGAATCTCATCTGTAATTACAGTCACTAATTTCTTTTGTAATTCAATCTTTTCTATTATTTTTATTATTTGAATTTTGCTTTCTAATCAAATTTCTCACGTGTTTGATTGCTGTGATGATAATAAAAAAATAATTATAGACTATACAGGACCAAAGCGGGGGGGGGGGGTTCCAATATCCAAAATTAAAATTATCTCTGATGTTAGTGTTGTAATAAAATTTTTTAAAGCAAAATTGTTATTTATTTATTTTTATTCATTAGATAATCACTATGGAAATTAGTTCATTTTAGATTTTTTCAAAAATTATAGATGATTTTTGTTCCCGCCATCTTGTAATTTGAGTTTTTGTCGATTTGTGACGTATTTTGGGCTAATAAATTTATAGACAATTTATATAATCAATTTTATTCAAAAAAAATCCGGTCGACAGCAAAAGATATGAGTTTTTTGAAATTTCAACACCCTCCAGTTCCACCCCCTTAGGCCCGATTAAAAAAAGTTCGAGACAAATTAATTTGAAGATAAAAAAAGTCACATGGTCTGTTTCAATATTTTTGAAAATAGCGTAGATATAAATTTTTTGAATTTCAACCCCCTTCAATTCCACCCCCGTGGGTCAGATGAAAAAAAGTTTCAGATAAATTAATTTGAAAATAATCACAGCATAAAAAAAGTCTAATGGCCTTTTTTAATATTTTCAAAAATGGCGGAGATCTGATTTTTTTGAGATTTCAACCCCCAGCAATTCTCACCCCCTTAGAGGTAGAATGCCCATTACGTAACCCAAAGAATTTTTGTACCAAATTTGGTGTCGATTGGACAAAAATTGCGACTTCTAACGTGCCGGAATGTCTACACATATATTTTTTTTTTACTGATTCTTATTCTCCAGGTCATAAACGGCGTAGCGCCCCTATTCCCGAATCTGGGTCCCGTCATTGAATCGATTACAATAGGTAGATTCCTTATATGGAAATCTACCTAAAAATCGGTTGTGTCGTGCCAAAACTTTTTCATATTTTTCATTCATAATAAAATTCATTCATTAAAATTTTGACATTTTTTTATTTTTGACAGGTGACAGTTTCAGAAATAATTTTCACTGTTTTTCAATGACTCTCAAATGACATATTGCAAGTCAAATTCAGATGTCGTACAAAAACTAATGGATTCTTCAGACGGGTAACCCAAACCCATATACTAAATTTCAGCTCAATCGGATTAAACGTGTGGGCTCTATCATGGAAGAATACACACAGACAGACAGACAGACTTCCATCTGGAAATGGTTAATCAACTCAGGTGAATTAAAATTTTTTTTAGCTCGTTCACAATACTTTCCCTTCTCGGAGGTGGGTTGAGAAAGTAAAAATGAGAAAAAATTAGAAAACAAAAGAAAAAAATTAAAAGAAAACAGAACAATGGAAAAAAAATGAAGAAAAATGAAATAAAACGAAAAAAATTGATAAAATAACTGGAAAAAACAGAAAAAAACAAAATAGTCAGAAAAATAAGAAAACAGCGAAAAAAAATAGAACAATAAAAAAATTAGAAAAATCGGAAAAAAAACGGAAAAAAATAAATGAAAAATCAGAAAATATTGAAAAAAAATAATCAAAAAAAAAAAACAAAAAACGACACAATTGTAATCGTAAAAAATTTTAAAGAATGAAAAAATTTGATTCAATCGTAAAAAAATGCAACTAAATCGCAACAAATTTCCAAAAAAATGGCAAAAAATCAGAGAAATAAAAAAAAAATAAGAAAAAATCAGAAAACAAGAGAAAAAAATAAAAAAAAACAGAATAATGGGAATAATTGAGGAAAAATTAAAAAAAAAATAGAAAAAATCGGAAAATAACAATAAAGTCAGAAAAATGAGAAAAAATAAGTAAAAATTGAAAATATTGGAAAAAAATTGAGTGAAAAATCAGAAAATGTTGGAAAAAAAAATAATTTAAAAAATTGTAAAAAAAAAACGCAACAAATGGCAAAAAATTGGTCACAATTGTAATCATAAAAAATTTTAAAAAGTGAAAAAATTTGATTGAATTATAAATCGTAAAAAAATGCAACTAAATCGCAACAAATTTCCAAAAAAATGGCAAAAAATCAGATAAATAAAAAAAAAAAGAATAAATCAGAAAACAAAAGAAAAGAATAGAAAAAACAAACAGAACAATGGGCAAAAATGAGAAAAAATTTAAAAAAATCGAAAAAACCTGAAAAAATAGAAAAAAAACAAGAAATTCAGAAAAATGAGAAAAAATAAGTCAAATTTGAAAACATTCAAAAAAATTGAGTGAAAATCGAAAATATGGGAAAAAAAAAATCCAAAAAATTTAAAAAAAAAACGAAAAAAAAGCAACAAATGGCAAAAAATTGTAAAACATCGCTAAAAAACAAAAAAATTTAATTGAATTATGAATCGAAAAAAATGCAACTAAATCGCAACAAATTTCCAAAAAAATGGCAAAAAAACAGAGAAATAAAAAACATCAGAAAACAAAAAAAATAGATAAAACAAACGGAACAATGGGCAAAAATGAGAAAAAATTAAAAAAAAAATCGAAAAAATCAGAAAAAACAAAGAAGTCAAAAAAATGAGAAAAAATAAGTAAAAATTGAAAACATTGGAAAAAATTGAGTGAAAAATCAGAAAATATTGGAAAAAAAATAAACAAAAAAAAAACAAATGGCAAAAAAATCAGAGAAATAAAAAAAAATCAGAAAACAAAAGAAAGAAATAGAAAAAAAATCAGAATAATGGGCAAAAATGAGGAAAAATAAAAAAAAATCGAAAACACAAAAAAAACCAAAAAAAACAATGAAGTCAGAAAAATGAGAAAAAATAGGTAGCAATTGAAAACATTGGAAAAAAATTGAGCGAAAAATCAGACTTCCATCTGAAAATTGTCTTAATCATCTCAGTTGACCTCAAAATGGATATTTCTGTTTTTATCTCGAATTTTTTTTTGCTCGTTCACAATACTTTCCCTTTTCGGAGGTGGGTCGTGTAAGTAAAACTCATTTCCACACTACCGCAGAGGTCAATCTTTCGGCGCATTTTTACGTGGGCATAACTATTTTGGAGGGCATTAAATTGGTTGAAAAAAATCTCTAGTGTTTCTCGAGCTATACAGGGAGAACAAAAAATGCTATTTTTTGGTTTTTTACACATATACTTTTTATTAAAAGAAATATCAAAAAATGGAAACGGCAAATTTAATTGTATCTCAAATTTTCTACAAAAGTGTACTAATAAATCTTGGATGCGACGTTTCGTGTCTTAACAGCCACCATCAAGTTTTTTATTATAAAACCGTTAAAATTATGATATATCACATTTATCACTTTGACGACGTTTTATCTGAAATAACTAACATCATCAGTGATAATAATTTTTAATTATTGAATTATTGTATTGTATTGTATTAATAGTCTCATTATTTACTTGATTTTGAGATTTTCTTGGTGATTTTTTTTAATATTTTTTTGTCGGCTCTGTATTAAAACTAGTTTAACCTTTTATATTTCTCACATAAAATTTGGGCATATATTAAACAGGTATTTAAAAATCTTTTCTATTGGAATTTTAATCGCATTAATTTATTAAATGGTTCGTACCTGCGCATATTTACTCGAATAAATTCATTTCCATTCTAAGGCAAATAAAAGTGCCTTATTAAATAATAAATAGGTAGATACGTTCTCACATAATTATAAAACCATTGCTATATATATATATATACCGGTTTTAAATAAATTAAGAAATCAACTCCAAGATCCATATATTCATAGTAATAAATATTATACCGCAAGAATGACTAACAATTACATTAATTTATTAATTATTAATCGGTTTTAATTAAGGGAGATAAATTAATTATTAGAATCTGACAGTGTATCAAATATTTTTTAATTCCATCAAATATATCTTTGGATATTTAAATTAGTGGTTATTTAATATAAATAAAAATAAGTACAGTGCACACAAAACTATAAAAAAACAATCAATAAATTGTTGAAAAAAAATTATCAAATTGAAAGCTGGGGAGTTTCCTTCATCTACCCCTACCACCCTGGTTCAGCTCCATATTAATATCGATGGAAATTAATAAATAACACATTAATATTTTTGTGTTTACAAGTAAGAGCATAGATGAAAATAAAATCCGATCTAGCCCCACGTTGGGCGCCGATATGACAGAATTTTAAAGAATCGATGAAAATGAATAAACAACACATTAACTATTTTTTGCGGTTACACATAAATAAAATAAAATCTGGTCTAGCCTCCCACGTTGACCGTTCAAAATTTTCTCTAATTTTTCTAGTTTTTTTTTTGTTGTTCCAATTTTTTTTTTCATTTTCTCTATTTTATTCCCATTTAGTATTGATTTTTATTTTTTTACCATATTTTCCTATTTTTTTTTTACTTTTTCTGTTTTTACAATTTTTTCTAATTTTTTCCGATTTTTTTTCCTATTTTTCTCTGTTTTTTTTTTATTTTTACCAAATTTTTTTATAATTTTTACTATTTTTTCTATTTTCCCCATTTGCCTGTTTTTCTTTATTTTTAGCTAGTTTTTTTCGTTTTCCTATTTTCCCCTTTTCTCTCTATTTTTTAATTTTTTTTTTACTTTTTTTACCAGTTTTTCTTGTTTTTCCTATTCTTTTTACTTCTAGATTTTTTCCGGTTTTTTCCTATTTTTTTACTTCTCAATTTTTTTCCGATTTTTCCTAATTTTTCTATTTTTTTTCCAATTTATTTGTTTCTAAAAAAAATAACGTTGGGCGTTCAAATACTTTTTACATCGAAAATTGGGTATTTAATTACCTTAAATATGAATTGATTTGTTGAATTTGTTTAAAATTTTAATTTTTTATTCATAATTTTAAAAATCTATATTTTCTCAAATTTTGTACATTTTTTTAACTAAAAATTTTTGTTTTTTTTTTTTTAGAAGTTTTAAAAATTACTTTTAATTGGATTAAATTTGTTTAAATCATCTAAAATTGTATTTTTTTGTCAAAATTTTAAAAATCTCTATTTTTTAAAATTTTTTATCTAGTTTTTTGGTTTATTTTTAACATTTTAACTTCTTTATTGTATTTTAAATTTATATTATTTTATATTTTTTATTTTTTTACTATTTTTTACGGTTTTTTATATTTATTTCTATTTTTTCTGTGTTGCCCATATTTTCCTATTTTTCCGTTTTTCCTCTTTTTTTCCAATTTTTTACTTTTTGTTTCTGTTTTTTCTATTTTTTCAATGTGATTCCTGGTTTCTTATTTTTTTTCTATTTTTCCATATTTTTTAATATTTTTAAATTTTTTTCTATATTTCTCAATTTTTATTTTTTTTGTCAATTATTGTTTTCTTATTTTTTCCCATTTTTATCTATTTTTGCCAGTTTCCTATTTTTCTCTAATTTTTTCCTATTTATATTCTCTAATTTTTGCTAATTTTTCTATTTTTTTCTACTATTATCTATTTTTTGCGTTTCCCTATTTTTTCAATTTTTTCCTGCTTTTTTCTATTTTTGTCTATTTTTTTGTCAGTTTTTCTGTGTTTCAATATTGTTTCATGTTTTTTCCCATTTTTGTCTATTTTTGACAGTTTTTCTATTTTTCTCTTATTTTTTCCAATTTTTTTTACATTTTCCTATTTTTATTTTTTTGTATTTTTTCCCATTTTTTTTCCATTTTTTTTGTTTCTTATTATTTTTTTCATTATTTCTTATTATTCTCTATTTTTTCTCATTTTTTTATATCCATTTTCCCATTTATTCCAATTTTTTTACCATGTTTTCTTGTTTTTTTACTATTTTTTTTTACTTTTTCTCTTTTTACAATTTTTTCTAGTTTTTTTTCCTTTTTCCCGATTTATTCCTATTTTTTTCTGTTTTTCTTTATTTTAACCATTTGTTTTCGTTTTCCTATTTTCCCTATTTTTTCTCATATTTCTTATTTTTCTATGTATTTTTAATTTTTTCCCAAGATTTCATATTTTCCAATTATTTCCAATTTTTCCTGTTTTTTTACCAGCTTTTCTGTTTTTTCTTCCTTATATATTTTTTCCTATTTTTCGATTTTTTCCTATTTTTTTCCAATTTTCAAATCCACTATAATCTTAATAATATCAGCCAATTAGACTATCGTACCAATAACAAAAAATAGTCGAATTTTTAAGATATACAATAAATATTATACTTTAATTTGAGCTTTCTGTACGTCTCCTGTATATAAACTTTAACTATACAAAATCTCACACTCCTCCATTCACACATTACACTTAAAAAGGGGATCCGAAATTTTTTCTTATATAAAAATAATATTCTGAACTGGTTTAGCATTAAATTTGCTAAAAATATATTTCACATAGTCATTAAAAAATAAAAATTAATTAACCACCAGCGCAAAACGAAAGTGTGAGAATCACCTCCATAAGAAAAAAAAAAAATTTACAAACACCCATCAAAATATTAAACAAAAACAATACCTAGACAAAGTCATAAACCATCTAGAGTGCATTCGCATTGTAAAAAAACTCATTGTCATTGGCGTGCCATGTATGTGTATGGTGCACCCACAAGTTTATCTCCGGATTTTACTTTTACAGCTTTCAATCAAGAGTCCGTAGTTTGGTGTAAGTGAGTGTAGTGTAGTGTAGAGCGTTCCAACAACCAACAACACAAACAACAAACAGTAGTTCCAGGGGTGTTTTGAATCATAGGCGCATAAGGCCAACATGCTACTGCGCGTCTTACCGCGCATGGGGTCGCCACTTTCGCGAACTATGAGACTGTTTTACAATAACAAATTGTTTAAATTTAAAAAATATAATTTGTAGCAAATAAAACGATTAATAACAACTCATAAACTTTCTCAACAAAGTATATTATAACTTCTCATAAGTGTAGGAGAACATTTAATAAAGAAATAAACATTTATTGTGTTATTACCCTATTGTAAATCAGGCTTTATAAATTATTAGGTTAGTTTCATAAAATGTCAACAGTTAACTGTGTACCGTTAAAATTATTTCTTTATATCTAAAATGCATATAACGACGTTGGAAAAAATGAAATACAAGTAAGTATTTTTTAGTTTTAAGTTGTTAGTGAATAGTTTAGCAATAAATATTGTGATCCTCTAAAATATTTTCAACGGGACTGTCCGTTTAAAATGCAATGGAATGGACAATGGTATGTAATGGTACCTAGTATTTGGTAGTTGGGAAATTAGTTACCTATGATGTGAAAATTGTTGTAAAAATGATTGAAATCATTGAGCTAAATTTCAATCAGCTGTTTTAAAACATCATTTCATCAATATTAAATGAAGTAGTCATAAAAAATCTCTAATTTATGTTCAACGGGAGTTAAATTTATAGTTTTACGTGATAAAAAACATAAAACATGGGTCTTATTTTCTTAATTATTAAAACTTCTCGTGCCATTTATCATTATAAAATAGGTACCAGGAAACGGACAAGGCTGTGGTAATGTCTACAAGACAAAACAAAGGATGAAAATAATCTTAGTTTCTACCAATCTTTTATTTATGTTTCAGATCAAATTCCCGCATTCCTGTAGCTGGCTCTTTGTTTATTTATACCTATATTAAAATATTAGTTATTATTTTTATGATTTTTATCAGTATCACTGTCAGTAGATAGAACGTCCTTTAACTTTAAAGACTCAATAAGTAAAGGCACTGACGTTTAGAATAAAACTTTACAAGTTGATTTCTTATACAATTGTCACAATCTAAACGTCATTGTCATTAGTTATAGAACCGTTAAAGTTAAAGAACGTTCTATCTACTGACAGTTAATATATTATGTTAATATTTCTAAACTTATGTATTTGAATAAAATTGTTTTATATTATGTGTTGCTAATTATATACTTTTCCTAATTTTTTTTTGTTAACCTTTATTAGCATTTTACTGTTAACACCTAAAATGTGATGTAAAAATTACATTTTAGGTGGTACAAAAAATGCTAATAATATACGAAATATGAGAATTTGATTAGGGAATATTCAAATTAACCGCCAAATTTAGTTTAGTTCATCATACTCTCCAAGGCTGCAGGTCAGTCGCACATGTTGCCACTTTTACTCAAGGAAACGGCAACTCTTCTTTATACTTTCTCTATGAGTAGTTCAGTTGTATCGTAACTGTTGTTAGAGAAGGTCTCGTTTTATGTACTATGTGTTGTGATCGCGTGAATCAAGCGCGAAATTTTAAACTGTTTTTATTTTTTTGTGCATGAATTTTTAGTTTTTCTTTTTGGATTATTTTTACTAGAAAAGTGTTAAGGTAAGAAAATGTTTTTATTATAAAATATTTATATTTTGTTTTTGTCATTGTATAAATTATAATAAACCGGTCATTAAGTGAATCAGTGTTTATGAAATTAGGGATCTTGGGAATCACCTTCTTTAATAGAAACAATAATTATATTTTATTTCAATGCCAAAATAATATCATACATTATATAATTTTTTTTTTACATTTAAATATTTTATTTTATACAAATTTACAAAAAAATTTTACACAATGTTATCATGATTTTAAAGAAATTTATCTTGGATCCTAATAAAACGTTTGACTATGTGAATCATTCTCAATTTAATGTTTAAAAAATTATCGAATATTGTATTCTTCAGGGAACAATTTTATTTCTGATGATCAATAAAACATTAAATATTGTATTGTTGCAAGAAAAAAATTATTATTAAAATTATTGTTTATTTAATAAAATCAAATATATATTTTTGGAATTTTATATGTACAATATTTAAATTTTTTTAATAATTAATTCTGCATGTTTACCATATTTACAAACATACTGTATACATTTGGTTATATGCAATATATAAGATAAACCAGCAAGAAATTTTATTCCAGGATTAAACAACATAAAATTTAGTAAAGTTAAACTTGCGTTATGTGGGATAAAATTTATTCAATCACCCTGTAGAGTTGAATTACAGGAAATTGATATTTAATTTTTTTTATTAATTAATTTTACAAATTCAAAGTCATGTTCAATGTGTAATATTTTTTTCTTTCCCCCTTTTTTTGCCCCCTATATTCCCAAAGACTCTCTCCTTTTTTCAATAAACTATCCCTTTTTTTCTAATAAATTACATTTGAGTAAGTTTTTTTCTTTTCCAATTTCTCCTCCCTTTTCTAAGAATTTTTCTCTCCTTTTTTCAACAAATTATCCCTTTTTTTAAACCAATTATTCCTTTTTTTAAACCAATTATCCCTTTTTTCTAATATGAGTATTTTTTTCTTCCCCTCTTTTTCCCTCACCCTTCATTATGACTTCTTCCTTTTTTTCAACAAATTTCAATGTTTTTTGGTAATAAATTATTTTTGAGAATTTCTTTTCTTCCCCTCTTTCTACCGCCTCCTTTCATTCAGACTTTTTCTCTCCTTTTTTCAACAAATTATCTTTTTTTTAACAACTTTTTCCTTTTTTTAACAAATTGTCCCTTTTTCTCTAATAAATTACATTTGAGTAAGTTTTTTTCTTCCCTTATTTCTTCCCCTTCCTTCTCTAAGACTTTTTCTCCCTTTTTTTTAACAAATTATCCTTTTTTGTAATAAATTACCTTTGAATAATTTTTTTTCTTCCCATCTTCTCCCTCTCTTCTATAAGACTTTTTATTTCCTTTTTTCAACAAATTATCCCTTTTTTTAAAAAAAATATCAGTTTTTTTCTAATAAATTACCCAAGAGCAATTTTTTTTCTCCTCTTTCTCTTCTCTTCCTTCCCTAAGACTTTTTCTCTTCTTTTTACAACAAATTATCCCTTTATTAACAAATTATCTCTTTTTTTTTAATAAATTACCTTCGAGTAATTTTTTTTCTTCACTTTCTTCCCCTCCCTTCATTAAGACTTTTCTCCCCTTTTTTCAACAAATTATCCCTTGTTTCTAATAAATTACCTTTGAATATTTTTTTGTCTTCCCCTCTTTCTACCCCCTCTTTTCAATAAGACTTTCTTACCTTTTTTCAACAAACTAGCTCTTTTTTTCCAATGAATTACATTTGTAAGTTTTTTTTCCTATTTCTCTCCTTCCCGTCTCTAAAACATTTTCTCTCTTTTTTTCAACAAATCCTTTTTTTTTAACTAATTATCCCTTTTTTTCTAATAAATTTTTTTTCATTCCCTATTTCTCCCCTCTCTTTATTAAGACTTTTCTTCCATTTTTTCAACAAATTTCCATTTTTTTCTAATAAATTACATTTGAGGAAGTTTTTTTCTTTCCCTATTTCTCCCCCTCCCTGCTCTAAGACTTTCTCCTTTTTTCAACAAATTATCCCTTTTTTAATAAATTATCCCTTTTTTTCTAATAAATTACTTTTGAGTAATTTTTTTCTTCCCCTCTTTCTACCACCTCCCTTCATTAATTCTTTTCTTCCCTTTTTTCAACAAATTTCCCTTTTTTTCTAATAAATTACTTTTGACTATTTTTTTTCTTCCTCTCTTTTTACCACCTCCCTTTATTAAGACTCTCTCCTTTTTTCAACAAATTATCCCTTTTTCTAATAAATTACACTTGAGTATTTTTTTTCTCCCCCTTATTTCATTAGGACTTTTATACTCTTTTTACTAATAAATTATCTTTGAGTTTTTTTCTTCCCCTCTTTTTCCTCCCTTCCTTTCCATAAGACTTGTTCTCTCCTTTTTTTGTCTACAAACTATTACTTTTTATCTAATAAATTACATGGAAGTTTTTTTCTTTCCTTATTTTTCCCCCTTCCTTCTCCAAGACTTTACTCCCCTTTTTTAACAAATTATCCCTTTTTTTTCTAAAAAATTACCTGTGAGTAATTTTGTTTCTTCCCCTCTTTGCCCCCCTCCCTTCTCGAAGCCGTTTTCCCCCTTTTTCAACAAATTATTTTTTTTTTTTTTAACAAATTAACTTTTTCTTTGCCTAACCTCTCTTAGGGTACTATACCCTTTCCTAAACTAATCTAACCTCTCCTAGATAAATTACCCCTTGTTCCAATAAATTACCCTTTTTTTATAACAAATGGTTAAATTAAAACTGATTTTTTATTGTAATTTTTACTCTGCTGATCAACTGGTCATTGGTCTCAATGTAAAAATTGCTACATTTTTATGCTTCGGTATTAGAAAATTTAATGTTATTTATAGTATTTATTAAAAAAGGAAATATTTATATTATTTATTGAAAGATTTTTGATATCTAGTCTATTAATTTGCAGTTTTTTTATTGGAAGTAAAACTACAGGGTGATCCTCTTTTTTTATGATCCAATGGCCCTTTTTTACAATATTCTATATTTTATCAATGCACTGTATATAAATTATTTATTGGAAAAATTATTGCACATTTAAATAAAATTTAAAAAAAACTACATACCATCCCCCCCTCCGAGTTTGTCTTTGACCTTGGAATTGTAAAATTTTATGTTCTTTAATCCTGATTTTTTTATAAGATTATCTTAAACACACGTTTTATTAAATTTAATAAATATATGTTCTTTAATTCTAGAGTAAAAATTGTTATAAGTTTGTCTTATATAAAGATTAAGTATTTAAACATATTTTTATTTTGCAATTACTTTTTTCATATCTAGACAAAGCATCAGCGATAAATTGAATTATGCTTCTTCTTCTTTTTTTTTTGTTTCCATTACTTTGCATTTAGAATTACGCAAATTGTTCATATTTTCTTATTTTTTTAATAATGCTTTAGTTAGCAATTTTATTTATTTACAAATGTACAACCGAAAGATAAAAGTAAATTATTTAATTAACCTTTTTTATAGGATCCGAAACGATCTTTGCTCTCAACATCATTTAAAGCTAATTGAATTAATTACAAGCTGCCACACTAGCCAACTATTTAATTTTTTCAATAAATTTAGTAATTACAGATTTATTTTAATCTGTATTTTTTATGTTCTTTAATTCTGAATCAAAATTTCTTGCAAGTTTGTCCTAAATATTCCATATAATGTGATTTTAGACTTCTAAAATTTTATGTTCTTTAATTCTGGAACAAAATTTCTTTCAAGTTTGTCTTATATATTACATAGTGTAATTTGGCATTATATTTGTAAAATTTTATGTTCTTTAATTCTGAAACAAAATTTCTTGCAAGTTTGTCCTAAATATTCCATATAACGTGATTTTAGACTTCTAAAATTTTATGTTCTTTAATTCTGGAACAAAATTACTTTCAAGTTTGTCTTATATATTACATAGTGTAATTTGGCATTATATTTGTAAAATTTTATGTTCTTTAATTCTGAAACAAAATTTCTTGCAAGTTTGTCCTAAATATTCCATATAACGTGATTTTAGACTTCTAAAATTTTATGTTCTTTAATTCTGGAACAAAATTACTTTCAAGTTTGTCTTATATATTACATAGTGTAATTTGGCATTATATTTGTAAAATTTTATGTTCTTTAATTCTGAAACAAAATTTCTTGCAAGTTTGTCCTAAATATTCCATATAACGTGATTTTAGACTTCTAAAATTTTATGTTCTTTAATTCTGGAACAAAATTTCTTTCAAGTTTGTCTTATATATTACATAGTGTAATTTGGCATTATATTTGTAAAATTTTATGTTCTTTAATTCTGAAACAAAATTTCTTGCAAGTTTGTCCTAAATATTCCATATAACGTGATTTTAGACTTCTAAAATTTTATGTTCTTTAATTCTGGAACAAAATTACTTTCAAGTTTGTCTTATATATTACATAGTGTAATTTGGCATTATATTTGTAAAATTTTATGTTCTTTAATTCTGAAACAAAATTTCTTGCAAGTTTGTCCTAAATATTCCATATAACGTGATTTTAGACTTCTAAAATTTTATGTTCTTTAATTCTGGAACAAAATTTCTTTCAAGTTTGTCTTATATATTACATAGTGTAATTTGGCATTATATTTGTAAAATTTTATGTTCTTTAATTCTGAATCATAATTTCTTGCAAGTTTGTCCTAAAATATTCCATATAACGTGACTTTAGACTTTTAAAATTTTATGTTCTTTAATTCTGGAACAAAATTTCTTTCAAGTTTGTCTTATATATTATCATATTGTAATTTGGCTTTAGATTTGTAAAATTTTATGTTCTTTAATTCTGAATCAAAATTTCTTGCAAGTTTGTCCTAAATATTCCATATAACGTGATTTTAGACTTTTAAAATTTTATGTTCTTTAATTCTGGAACAAAATTTCTTGCAAGTTTGTCCTAAATATTCCATATAACGTGATTTTAGACTTCTAAAATTTTATGTTCTTTAATTCTGGAACAAAATTACTTTCAAGTTTGTCTTATATATTACATAGTGTAATTTGGCATTATATTTGTAAAATTTTATGTTCTTTAATTCTGAAACAAAATTTCTTGCAAGTTTGTCCTAAATATTCCATATAATGTGATTTTAGACTTCTAAAATTTTATGTTCTTTAATTCTGGAACAAAATTTCTTTCAAGTTTGTCTTATATATTACATAGTGTAATTTGGCATTATATTTGTAAAATTTTATGTTCTTTAATTCTGAATCATAATTTCTTGCAAGTTTGTCCTAAAATATTCCATATAACGTGACTTTAGACTTTTAAAATTTTATGTTCTTTAATTCTGGAACAAAATTTCTTTCAAGTTTGTCTTATATATTATCATATTGTAATTTGGCTTTAGATTTGTAAAATTTTATGTTCTTTAATTCTGAATCAAAATTTCTTGCAAGTTTGTCCTAAATATTCCATATAACGTGATTTTAGACTTTTAAAATTTTATGTTCTTTAATTCTGGAACAAAATTTCTTTCAAGTTTGTCTTATATATTACATAGTGTAATTTGGCATTATATTTGTAAAATTTTATGTTCTTTAATTCTGAATCAAAATTTCTTGCAAGTTTGTCCTAAAATATTCCATATAACGTGACTTTAGACTTTTAAAATTTTATGTTCTTTAATTCTGAATCAAAATTTCTTGCAAGTTTGTCCTAAAATATTCCATATAACGTGACTTTAGACTTTTAAAATTTTATGTTCTTTAATTCTGAATCAAAATTTCTTGCAAGTTTGTCCTAAAATATTCCATATAACGTGACTTTAGACTTCTAAAATTTTATGTTCTTTAATTCTGGAACAAAATTTCTTCCTAGTTTGTCTTATATATTATCATATTGTAATTTGGCTTTAGATTTGTAAAATTTTATGTTCTTTAATTCTGAATCATAATTTCTTGCAAGTTTGTCCTAAAATATTCCATATAACGTGACTTTAGACTTTTAAAATTTTATGTTCTTTAATTCTGAATCAAAATTTCTTGCAAGTTTGTCCTAAAATATTCCATATAACGTGACTTTAGACTTTTAAAATTTTATGTTCTTTAATTCTGGAACAAAATTTCTTGCAAGTTTGTCTTATATATTACATAATGTAATTTGGCATTATATTTGTAAAATTTTATGTTCTTTAATTCTGAATCAAAATTTCTTGCAAGTTTGCCCTAAATTTTCCATATAATGTGATTTTAGACTTCTAAAATTTTATGTTCTTTAATTCTGGAACAAAATTTCTTTCAAGTTTGTCTTATATATTACATAGTGTAATTTGGCATTATATTTGTAAAATTTTATGTTCTTTAATTCTGAAACAAAATTTCTTGCAAGTTTGTCCTAAATATTCCATATAACGTGATTTTAGACTTCTAAAATTTTATGTTCTTTAATTCTGGAACAACATTTCTTACTAGTTTGTCTTATATGTGCAAAAACGTATGTTTTTATTTTCTAAAACAAGATTTCTTACAGACTTTTGTGACCTTGGGTTAGTAATTATGTTCGTTAATCCTGAAATGAAATTTGTTATAAGTTTGTCCTATATAACGCACACATTGTACGCTATTAAATTATTATAAATTCTAGTAACAAGTTTTTCTAATTTACGACACTGGTTTGTTATGAATAAATAAATAAGTTTTTACATCGAAAAATATGAAAATTCAAGTGGGTAAAATGTTATCGATTCGATTCGAGTGAAAGTTTATTACGTAAGTAGGTGGGTGACCTCAAAAATTCGGTCGCCCTTTTCAATCACTTTTATTTATATGTGCAATTAAAAAGAATTTAAATATTTAAATTAATTATCAAGTACTAATGAATTTTATAATGATTTTGAGATCTACACCACTGTTTTATGTTACAAAGGATTTTATTGATATTTTTCACGCCGTTTCGACAGGATGTATTAAAGCTTTTTTTTTAGTAAACTGTTAAATGACGTTTCGAATATCAAAGTAAAAATTTTTATTAATATCCGGTTTAAACTAGATATGTGCAATTATCATTTATACAGGGTGTTCTTAAATTCGACTACAAACAGCATAGGGCAAATTCCTGCCAAAAAATCAAGGTTCGAAAATATGATATATATCTTTGACTATCTAAATCTAACCTGTGTATTAAAAAAAGAAGAAAATATAACACTGTTTTAATTTATTTTATTAAAAGAATTCTTGACTATCTAAATCTAATCTGTCTATTAAACAAACAAATATAGCTTTCTCTTTCCACTTAAAACTTATTCTCCACTACGTTTCCTATTGTTTTCCACTTTCCCCTATTTTTTTTATTCCACTCTTTCCACTTCTTTTTGTCTACATTTTCTCCTAAATTTTTTACTAATTTCTTTGTGTCATACTTTTTTGTTCCATTTTTTATTGTTAAAACTTTTTCTACTTCTTTCCCAATTTTTTTCACTTTTCCCCTACTCTTTTCCACTTTTTCCCCTACTCTTTCACTAATTTTTTTATATTTAAAACTTTTTTCCACTTTTTCTCCGACTCTTTTTTCTCCTCTATTTTTATTATTTCAATTTTTTTCTGCAATTTTTCCACCATCCTTTTTTCCTCTACTTTTTTACCAATTTTTTTATATTTCAAATTTTTTTTCCAATTTTTTCCACCCAATTTTTTGTTTTAGATTATTTTTTCAATTTTTTGCCCTATATTTTTTAGTTTAAAACTTTTTTCCCTTTTTTCGTAACTTATTTTTTCTCCTGTTTTTTCAGTAATTTTTTTATGTTTCCAAAGTTTTTCACTTTATTCTCTCACCCTCTTTCCCCCACTTTTTTAATAATTTCTTTGTGTTCCACTTTTTCTCCTCAAAAACTTTTTCCACATCTTTCATTGTTTTTTTCACTTTTCCACTACTTTTTTCCATGCTTTTTTATTCCATCCTTTCCCCTACTTTTTTTCACTTTTTCTCCTACATTTTTTACTAATTTCTTATTTCTTTGTGTCAAACTTTTTTCCACTGTTTCACTAATTTTTTTATAATTTAAAATTTGAAACTTTTTTTTACCAATTTTTCACCTACTTTTTTTCCACTTTTCGCCCCAACCTTTTTCCCCTACTTTTTTAGTTTCAAACTTTTTCCCCAATTTTTTTATATATAATTTTTGTTTTTTATTTCCAATTTTCTCCCTCTCCCTTTCTATCAGTACCAATGGAGAGGTAAGGGGGAAAGAAGAAAATAATTACTCAAAAAAAGTGATTTTTTCGTAAAAAAGTGGAAATTTGACAGAAACTGACAATAATGAGAAAAAATCTGTAGTTTTAGAAAAAAAGAGGAAAACGGGGTAATTTCAAGAAAAAAAGTGACAAAATTTGAAAGAGAAGAAGGGAAATTTAAGACAAAAAATTTCGAAAATTTGAAAGAAAAGAGGGGAAATTTTAGAGGAATAGGGGAAATTTGAGAAAAAATAACAAAAATGAAAAAATAAGAGGTAATTTTAAGAAAAAAATGGGGTAATTTTAGAAAAAACGGGGTAATTTCAGGAAAAAGTGACAAAAATTGAGAGAAAAGAGGGGAAATTTGAAACAAAAAGTGACAGTGTTTTAGAGAAAAGAGGGGAAATTTTGAAGGAAGAGGCCTTATGACGAAAATAAGGGGTAATTTTCAGAAAAAAGGGAAAAGTAACCATTTTCATTAGGGATACCCTGTATAATATGATTTAAACAATCGAGCACAGGTGGGTACTGTTGTTTGATTTTTTTTTTAAAGAAAAGAGACATTTTGTACGTAGGCTAGAGAAAGAACCTTTATAAAACTAATTTGCATTTCTAACATCTGTGGAAATCACCCACTCGAACTTGTCATCTGGTTCTTACACCTAAAACTGTTTTATGTTATTTTTTTTAATGATGTTTCTACATATTTTAATTAAAAAAAAATTAAATTAACAAATATTTATTATTACAATTTGATGCTACACCAGATTTTGTACATTATAAAAATATTTTTCTATTTATAAATGTCGAGTTTTATAGTCATATAATAGAAGCCCTATAAATACACGTTTTTTTTTTTTTTAACCGTTCTTGGAATCAACTGTGTATAAAACGGTTTTAACAAAGAACGATTTGTATTTTCTATTTTTCAATCTATTTATCTTTTTATTCAACTCGTTGATTGAATCGATCTAAAAATAACATTAAAAGAATTCTTTATAAATTCAACAGTTTCATATATTCTCAATTGACCTAAAAAAATTTATGTTAATAAAATTAATAAAAAACTATCATTTACCTTTATAGAGGGTAACGTTTTGACACTTAAATATCTCGAAAACTGTTTAAATGATAAAAATGGCAATTTCCGGTCATAAATAAACTGTAAATATCCTAAAAAAGTTCTAAAAAATCTTAAATCAACTTAATATTTTTTTTAAAAGTTCTTAAGACTTCTTAAATCAACTTAAAATATGTTTAAAAAGTTCTTAAATCAATTTTAAAAAAGTTCTTGGAACTCTTAAATCAACTTAAAATATTTTTAAGAACTATTAAATCAACTTAAAATTTGTTTAAAAAGTTCTTAAATCAAATTTTAAAAAAGTTCTTGGTACTCTTAAATCAACTTAAAAGCTCTTAAATCGACTTAAAATTTGTTTAAAAAGTTCTTAAAATCAATTTTAAAAAAGTTCTTGATACTCTTAAATCAACTTAAAATACGTTAAAAAAATTCTTGGAGCTCTTAAATCAACTTAAAATATTCTTAAGAGCTTTTAAATCAACTTAAAACATTTAAAAAAGTTCTTAAATCAATTTGAAAAAAGTTCTTAAAACTCTTAACTCAACTTAAAATATGTTAAAAAAAGTTCTTGGAGCTCTTAAATCAACTTAAAATAGGTTTAAAAAGTTCTTTGAGTTCTTAAATCAATTTTAAAAAGTTCTTAGAACACTTAAATCAATTTAAAATATGTTTTACACGTTAGAACGTTTTAATCGACTTACAACATCTTTATTTTATTCTCTTTAATAGGCTTTATATAACTTTTAATTTTGTTTAGAGCTCTTAATCAATATTTATAAAGTTCTCAGAACTCTTAAATGAACTTAAAACATTTTTTTAAAGTTCTTAAAATTCTTAAAAAGTTCTTAGAATCCTTAAAAAAATTTTAGAACTACTTAATAGTCCTTTTTGTCTTTTTAGCAACCAAATAAACTGGAAATTTCATTAAAAAGTTCTATAAACTCTTAAATCAACTTAAAACGTATGTTCAAATAGTTCTTAGAATTTTTAAATCAATTTAAAAAAATATGTTTATTAAAAATCTTAGAACTCTAAATCTATTGTAAAAATATGTTTAAAAAGTTCGTAAATCATTTTTTTTAAAGTTCTTAGAACTTTTAAATCAACTTGAAACATCTTTAAAAAATTCTTGGAACTTTTTAAATCAACTGAAAATATCTTAAATCAAGTTCTAAGAATTATTAAATAATCCGTTTTTGTTTTTTTTTTTAGTAACCAAATAAACTGAAAATTTCTTTAAAAAGTTCAATAAACTCATAAATCAACTTAAAAAAATTCTATAATTTCTTAAATCAACTTAAAATATCTTTAAAAAGTTCTTAGAACTCTTAAATCAATTTAAAAAATATGTTTAAAAAGTTTTTAACTCTTAAATCAACTTAAAAAAATGTGTTTAAAAAGATCTTATTAATTTTAAATTAATTTTTAAAAAGTTCTCATAACTCGTTAAAGTAAATTAAATTCTTTGTTGATTATTTTTCCTATAAAATTGATTTTAATTCTTTGCACGTTATCTACAGAGATATTTTTACATTTAATATTAACATTCTTGACTGATCTTAATCGACAAAAAAAATGACGGAATTTATTTTTTTTTAAGTTGGTATTGCAAGTATAATATCAAAAATTAGTTTTACTTTCTTTTACTAAATTTTTGCGTAAATCACGACAGGTTAGATAACTGTCACGATTTAAATTGCTAGAAAATTTAACAATAGATTTCTATATAAATAATTTTGTTATATCATTTTTACAAAAAATTTCGTAAAAGTGAGTAAAAATTTAAAAAAAATATTTTTGTCTATAGAGAGTCAGTCCAGGCCTGTTTATTGAATAAAATCATCAATTATGATGATCTTTTATCCGTGACTATGACGACCTTTTCAATAAATATTTAAAAAAAAAAAGATCCTGTTTTATATCCTGTATTAATTTTTTTAATTCATTCTGTATATAAATGTACTTACATTAAAATAATACGGTTCAATATACTCCGTTACGTTAATTAATTAATTAATAAATATTGTTGCATTATAAGGGTAACTACCCTTTGCACGAAAGCCCCAACCCTTATTTGTTTAATCTGAAGATTATATGCACTTTCATGACGCACCCAAATTTTTCTTCCCTTTAAAGGAAATTAATGTTTACTAGCAATTTCCTAAATTGCAGAAACACGATATTTTGGGGGAAATCAATCATAATATACGTTTATTTTTAGATAGGAGAAAAATTTAATCTAAAAATATACAGGGTGTTCTATTAAAAAAATCATTTCAAATATAAATTTTTGATTACCGTATAATAATGACACAATAAAATTCAGATATTAAAACTGTTAAATAACAGAAATATTGGTCCAAATATTGAATTACAACCGTAAAAAAATCTTCCCACAACTGCATACAAATCTTCCCACAACTACACAGAAATCTTTCCATACAGTTAAAGATTTTTGTACAACTGCATAAAAATCTTTCCACAACTGCATAAAATATTCCCACAACTGCATAAAATCTTCCCACGCTTATTAAAGAATTTCCCAAAAATGCACAAAAATATTCTCACAGTAACTAAAGATCTTTCCACAACGGCACAAAAATTTTCCCACGCTAAATAAATATGTTCCCACAATTGAAGAAAAAATCTTCTCTCATTAAATATCTTCCCACAGCTTCATAAAAATATTCTCACACTAACTAAAGATCGTCCCGCAACTACACAAAAATATTCCTACAATTACACAAAAAAATTCCCACACTTACTAAAGATCTTTCAGCAACGGCACAAAAATCTTCGCACACTAAATAAATATGTTCCCACAATTGCAGAAAAAATCTTCTCACACTAAATATCTTCCCACAGCTTCATAAAAATATTCTCACACTAACTAAAGATCGTCCCGCAACTACACAAAAATATTCCTACAATTACACAAAAAAATTCCCACACTTACTAAAGATCTTTCCGCAACGGCACAAAAATTTTCCCACGCTAAATAAATATGTTCCCACAATTGCAGAAAAAATCTTTTCACACTAAATATCTTCCCACAGCTTCATAAAAATATTCTCACACTAACTAAAGATCGTTCCACAACTACACAAAAATATTCCTACAATTACACAAAAAAATTCCCACTCTGACTAAAGATCTTTCCACAACGGCACAAAAATATTCCCATAATTGGACAAAAATCTTTCTACGTTCACCAAAGATTTGCCTACACCTGCACAAAAATCTTCCCACACTAGCTAAAAATCATCCTATAATAGCATAAAACTATTCCCACCATAACTAACCATCTTTCCTTCCACAGCGGTAAAAAATTCCCACAATCAGAAAAATCTGCCCATACTAACTAAAGGTCTTCCCACAACTTCATTAAAATCTTCCCACACTAACTAAAGATTTTCCTACAACTGCACAAAAATATTTCCACAGCAACTAAATATTCTTCCCAAACTAACTAAAGAGTCTTTCCACAACTTAATAAAAATATTCCCACAACTTCATTAAAATCTTCCCACAATAACTAAACTAAAGCTTTTCCCGCAACTGTAGAAAAATCTTTCCACATTTACTACAATTTTTCCTACAATTTTACAAAAATCTTCCCACACTAACTAAAGCTCTTCCCCCCCCCCCAACTTTCGAAAAACTTTCTAAATACATTTTTCTTTTATTTCTTAGGCGTGCAGTAACGCGTTGTTGTAACGAAATATTTTGTGTAAAAAAAAATTGTATAATATTCTGTTCCATTGTGATTCTAATTGCACTGAAAAGATATTCCTACTCCTACATGGACGTCTTCATATCCATGACATTTTGACCTTAAACCGGAAAATGGTAGGTACCCTTGTTGGAGGATCTTTTATGTTCCAACTCTTTCGTGTAGGTGTTTTTATGAAAGTGTAATAACACGCTTTTAACTTAAAATTTTTGGTCACAACTGCCTACGTATCAACATTTCGTTCGATTTTTTCCACACCTACAGGGAGCGATAAAATTTTGTGAAAAATATATAAATTTTTGTTTGGTAGGTAGTTGAACAATAACCAATTTTGAATGTATAATGAAGAATTACATAATTTATTTATACATAAATTATTACAAACAAAAAAAATTAATATGTAATATTTTTCTAAAGTCACCAGTTTTTATAAAAAAAAATAAATATTTAAAAATTAAATGTAATGGTATAAGTCTGTTTATCTCTTATGTTTTTTTTGTCTAATTATGTCATTTTGACATTAATTAAAGATATTTCTTCAAGTGGAAAAAAATTGAAAAATATTCAACAGCATATTTAAAATCAGCAGATAAACTCCTTTAATTTGATACCCCACATGAGGGGATTTCAAGTAACCATTACAAAGGTATTTCCAGGTAGTTTATTATGTCATTTTGACACTTATTAAAGCTTATTCATGTTTATTTAAAAGTTATTTTCTTTCATCTTTCACATTATGAGTCATTTTAAATACTATTTTCTTTCATTTTTCATATAGTCATTTGTTAATATTTCTCCACGTAGAAAGAAGATAACAGATATCTGACAGCATATTTAAAATCAGCAGATAATATCCCTTAATTTGATACCCCACATGAGGGGGTTTAGAGTAACTATTACAAAGTTATGTTTAAGTGGTTTATTATGTCATTTTGACACTTAATCATGCTTATTTAAATATTGTTTTATTGTTTTTGCATGTTTGAAGTATATTTATCAATATTTCTCCACGTGGAAAGAAGATTACAGATATCTGACAGCATATTTAAAAACAGCAGATAATATCCTTTAATTTGATACCCCACATGAGGGGGTTTGGAGTAACCATTACAAAGTTATATCCAGTGAGATTTTTTATGACATTTGCGTAGAATTTGTGAATAATGTTTTTAACTAAAAAATAAATAAAAAATTACTCAGTAATTTAGATTTTATATTTTTACAAAAGTTATAATTAATTTTGACGTGCTTCTAATAATTGCAATATCTAACATCTAAAAACCCAAAATAACTAATATCATAAAATGTTAAAAACACGTGTTTAAAAGATATCTATTATGTAAGTTCCTGTCGGTGTCCAAACACAAATCTTTGGGATGTTTTTTTTTTTTCTTCTTCAGTTATCAACCATATGATGCGATTCTCGACTTCCAGAGGTTATCTCGAAAACAAATCATCTCGTTAACCCAACGCACGACACAACCATCTTGTTTTTCTTCTACAAGGGCACCTTTGTCTTTCAAGATTTATTTGCTTCTTTTTTCATCTTTGATCTAACCCGAATTAGAAAAATAAAATTATTTCACATCGATTATATAATTTATGGTATTTAGATTATTGGATTAATATATATTTTTTTTTAAATATATCACAGTAGAATAAAAAAAATAATAGTACACAATATAGACAAAGAAACTTTTCAAAATAACTATTATTATTATTCTAATAAAATTGCCAAGAGCATACCTGCCCCCCCCCCCCCCCCTAATAACAAAGATAGATGACAGTGTCTTTTTGCCACACCTACTGCGCATGATTTTACTTTACCAATTTATTTGACGGTACATTTAAAATATAATGGTGTTTTTTTCATTAAATTTGGACCCTTAATAACAAAGATAGACGATAGTGCTTTTTTGTTGTTACTACTGTACTTGATTTTTCTTTACGTATATATTTTACATTACATTTGAAATACAGCTGTATTTTTTTCATTAAATTTGACCCACTAATAACGAATATAGAAGCTAGTGCCCTTTAACCGTTGCTACTGCGCATGATTTTTCTTTAAATATTTATTTTACATCACATTTAAAATATAGCCATGTTTTTTTAATTAAATTTGGACTCCTAATAACAAAGGTAGAAAAAATTACCTTTTTGTTATTACTACTGCCCATGATTTTATTTTATATCATATATCACGGATTTTTTTCATTATTTGACTGATTTTGCCTTCACAACTTTTACTTGTTTTCGTCTACTTTTTTTCTACTAACTCTCTATTTGTTTCTAGTAATTTAATATTTTCTATAATAGATGGCGGTTTTTTCTTTCGACAAATAACCTCAACATCCGGTCCTCTAACTATTAAATTATTTTTGTTTTATTTCTTCTTTGATTCTGTCTCGAAGTATACGCGGTGGCCCAAATAATGATAAATTATAGTCTACATATTTTTTTATTTTTGATTTTAGCAAAATTAATCCAATGCTGTTTCGAATCACGACTCTATCGATTCTAAATCTTACAACTGTCAAAATTGTCAAAAAATATAAACATGCCCTTTTCTGAATGAATGGAATGAAAATTCTATCAAAGATTGCGGATTTCGATAAGAGAATAATTTTATTGCAAATGATCTGAAGATGATATAAATATGTCGAAACGTTATCAATAATTTTTTTTTATTAAAATATATATAATATTATTTTTTTTTATTTTGATCTGATTTGTACCCGCAGACAACGTGTTAAAAATTTTTATATCCTACGTTATTATACAGGGTGTTTCATTAATAATTGACCATATCTATTAGTAATTGTCTATATATTATTGAAAATATTTTAATTTAAATTATAACGATACTTATATAAAAAATTATTTTGTGTCACAGAAATTAATAATTTTTTTTTTAATATAATTTATTAATTAAATTACAATTTGTGGTTTGATTTTTTTATTGATATATTTTATAAAAATATTTTTTACAATATCTAAATAAAATATTAAATTTAATTAATTTAGTCAGTTCTTTGTCTTTTTTTTTTTGGTACACTCTGTACGTCTTGTCTGACCAGCATCGGCCTAGTTTTTATTTTGTTACTACCACAAATATGTTGTGAAACCACAGAGATCTTATTACGACGAGTTATTGTAGTAACTCAGTGACTGTATACTTGTAAAGTCACATACCTCTTGCCTTTTGGTCTGTATCGTAATAAAACAGCCAATATTTAAATAAAATAATACATTATTGTTTTAATTCACTAATTATATTTTTACAATTAATTTTGAAAAATAAAAATTTTACTTTTTCTAATTTATTTAATATTTAATTTTTTTATGAACCAAATTATACTTTTTAAATTCAAAAATTATCAGTTGGTACATAAATTATAAACCAAATGACGCGTTTTGGATTTTAAACGTGTCATTTGGTATGTAAATTTTATGATCAAGAAAAGTAGATTTAAAAAAAAATGCCAAATAAAATTCACTAATAATTTTTTTATGACACTCTGTACAAAATTTTCTAATTTACAAATATTTTTTTTTAAGTAAAAATTTTACTTTTTCTGATCTATTTAATATCTAATTTTTTTATGAATCAAATTATACTTTTTAAATTAAAAAATTATCAGTTGGTGCATAAATTGTAAACCAAATGACGCGTTTTGAATTATAAACGTATCATTTGGTATATAAATTTTATGATCAAGAAAAGTAGATTTAAAAAAAATGGCAAATAAAATTCACCAATTGTATTCTTATATCACTTTGTATAGAAGTTTCTAGTCTATTTAATACCTAATTTTTTTTAACCAAATTATACTTTTTAAATTCCAAAGTTATCAGTTGGTACATAAATTATAAACCAAATGTCGCGTTTTGGATTCTAAACGCATTATTTGGTACATAAACTTAATGATCATTTTGTACAAAATTTTCTAATCTACAAATATTTTTTAAAAGTGAAAATTTTAGTTATTATACTTGTTTAATTTTAAAATTATCAGTTAATACATAAATTATATACCAAATGTCGCGTTTTGGATTATAAACGCGTCATTTGGTATATAAATTTTATGAACAAGAAAAATAGATTTATTTTTGTATTTAAAAAAATGACCAATAAATTTCATTAATCAAATTTTTATGTCACTTTGTACAAAATTTTTTAATCTACAAATATTTTTAACAGTAAAAATTTAATTTTTTCTACTCTATTTAATATCTAATTTTTTATGAACCAAATTATACTTTTTAAATTCTAAAATTATCAGTTGGGACCAAATGACGGGTTTTGGATTCTAAACATGTCATTTGGTACATTCATTTTATGATCAAGAAAAATAGATTTTTTTGTATTAAAAAAATTGCAAATAAAATTCACTAATAATATTTTTATGACACTTTGTACAAAATTTTCTAATCTACAAATATTTTTTAAAAGTAAAAAATTTTACTTTTTCTAGTCTATTTAATATCTAATTTTTTTATGAACCAAATTATACTTTTTAAATTTTAAAAATATCCAAATGTCACTTTTTTAATTATAAACGCGTCATTTGGTACATAAATTTTACAATCAAGAAAAATAAATATTTTTGATAAAAAAATGAATCACTTCTAGAAACAAATATTTTTACTATAAAAAAATTATTGGCGCATAAATTTGCTTTTAAAACAATAAATAATTGGTTTAAAATTAATTATGTTGATTTTATCTCCCGTTATAATATAAATAGAATTTATTTTTAAAGTTACAATATTATTTTTCCAGTGACAGCCTTAATTATATTTAAATGGTATTTAAAGAGGAGATTAAATAAATAAAATTCATTTGACTTATTTCAAATTTCCTGTTGCGGGGTATGTAAGTAAATCTAATTAAAATATTATAACACTCTTAACAGGTTATTATTAAACATTTCCCGTTATTTAAAATTATTGTCTAGTGTAAGAAGAATTTAGAAAATTAACTTTCAGTTTAATTTTTCTTAATAATAATAAATAAAATAATAGTCCAAGTCAAGTGCTAAGTAAATTGTTGATTAACTTATAATTTTTGATAAAAAATATTTCTGAAATTTTTTATAACAATTTTTTAAAAAAAATAATTTTTGAAATTTTAGAGATGAAGTTTCTTGATATTTTTTATGTTTTTTATATTTTTAATATTTTTAATATTTTTAATATTTTTAATATTTTTTTTTTTTTTTTTTTTTTTTTTTTTTTTTTTTTTTTTTTTTTTTTTTTTTTTTTTTTTTTTTTTTTTTTTTTTTGAGCATCGACATCTAGGTCATTGTGCTCATCGACAGATCTATACTTCGGTAGTTCTTTGTTATAAATCAAATCTTATAAAATAAATTTATGGTCTTTAAATAAGTTATTACTTTCTTTAGTTCTTCATTTTCTTTTTTAAGTGAATTTTCGATTTGTGGAATTCCGAGAAATTGTCTATATTGGCTGTATAATGTGCAGGTGAATATGTGTTGGGTTGTCAGTCGGGATCTACACCTTTCACATGTAGGTCTTGCTTTTCCAAGAAGGAGATAGAGATGCGTTAAATTCGTATGGCCTATCCTTAACCTGCTTAACACTACTTGTTCCCGTCTCGTAAGGGATTTAGGATAGAACCATTTCTGTACAGATGGTTTGATCCACCGTAATTGTCCATTGTATGTATTCCATTGGTTCTGCCATGCATCGTAAACTTTTCGTTTTATATCCATTTTTCTATCCAGGTAAGTAACTGGTATGCCCTCGTCGATTAATCCGCATGTAGCTTCTTTAGCCCTTTCATCCGCTAGATTATTACCAGGGATGTTGGTGTGACCAGGGATCCACATTATTGTGACAGATCGTTTATTGGCATAAAGATGTGTTGTTAATTCTAGGATACGTACAACCCACTCATTTTCAGATGATAGATTTTTTAAAGAAAGTGTGGCACTCAAAGAGTCTGTGCATATGACGCAATTTTTTTGGTTACCCTCACTAAAGTATAATACAGCTTGCCATATTGCGTACAATTCCGCATTAAATATGCTAAATTTAGGGTTTAATGTCCAGTAAAAAGACTGTTTATTTATTACAATTGCAGCTCCTGTCCCGCTCTTTGTTTTTGAACCGTCCGTATAGATACACAAATGTTGGTTGTAGTATTCAATTTGTTCCAAGAACAGTGTTCGGAATGTCGATGATGCTGTATCTTCCTTTTTGTTTTCGCTTAAAGTTATATTTATTTGTGGAGGGATTCTTAGCCAAGGTGGGGTGTTGTAATTATTTACCATTTTATCTGTTAACAGGTCCACCCCGTACTCATTACATAAAGCGGGAAAACGAATATTCGATGGTTTGGTTGAACTAGGTCTTTGTGTATATGGGTAAGAAATATTTGAGAAGATGCTATTGTTTAAATGATTCGGGAAAGTTTGTATTTTTGTACCGTATGTCATTAGTTGCATGTCTCTCCGTAATTTTAAAGGCAAGGATGAAGCTTCAGAGAGCATTGCTTCTATGGGACTTGTCCTAAATGCACCGATAGCTTGTCTTATTGCTAGATTTTGAATTTTATCTAGCTGTTTTAAGTGTGAGCGTCTTGCCGATCCATAAACGATACAGCCGTAATCAATCTTTGATTGAATTAAAGTTTGGTAAACTCTTAATAAGATTTCCCTATCGGAACCCCATCGGATACTTGACATACACTTGATGACATTAATAATCTTTCTGCATTTGCTTACTAAGTATTCAATGTGGGCTTTCCAGTATAGCTTTCGGTCGAATATGATGCCTAGTAATTTTATTTGGCTCTTTACTTCGATACTTCGATTTTGTAAGTTTAATTGCGGTTCTGGATGGTCTGATCTTAGTCTGCAGAAGTGGATAGCTTGGGACTTTGTAGGTGAGAATTTAAAACCATTAGAGTTTGCAGTTCTTTCTAGAATATTAATTTGGCCTTGTAGTCTATTTTCAATTTCAGTTATTGATTGAC
The DNA here is from genome assembly GCA_963243735.1 of Neocrepidodera transversa. NCBI lineage: Eukaryota > Metazoa > Arthropoda > Insecta > Coleoptera > Chrysomelidae > Neocrepidodera > Neocrepidodera transversa. The sequence continues at coordinate 553,220 of OY725346.1, read as the reverse complement.
CATAACTATATATAGTTAGGTCGTCGACATACAGGACTGCTTTAATATTTTCAGCAATGTTACAAATAAGACTGTTTATTGCTATGGCAAAAAGTGTAACGCTGAGAACTGAACCTTGAGGTATTCCATTCTCTAGGGTTCGTATTGACGATGTTATGTTGCCAATTCTAACACAAAAGGATCTTTCCAGTAAGAAATTATTAAGGATTTTGGGTAATGTTCCACGGAAGCCCCATGTATTTAGTTGTCTAATTATTGTATATCTCCAGGTCATATCATAGGCTTTCTGCAAGTCGAACATGATAGCGACTAGATGTTGTCGGTTAGCAAAGGCATTCTGAATGTCTGATTCAAGTGCAACTAAAGCGTCAACAGTAGAATGGTTTCGTCGACAACCTACTTGGAGGTTTGCTAGCAGGCCTTGTGATTCTAACACCCACGTGAGTCTCGAGTTTATCATTTTTTCAAATATTTTACCAAGGCATGAAGTCAGTGAGATTGGCCTGTAGTTAGTTGGGTTTGTTATTTCATTTTTATTTTTTAAAATTGGGATGATAATTGCTGTTTTCCAATCGCTGGGATAAATGTTCGATAGCCATATTGTGTTGTAAAATTTTAATAATTTCTCTTTCTCCTTTTTATCTAAGTGGGTTAACATTCCATACATCACAGAATCCAATCCTGCGGCACTTTCGTTGCAGTTATTGAGGGTGTGGTTCATTTCGTCTAAGGTGAAGGGGGCATTGTACAGTAGACCAGTGTCGTCAGTATTGAAATCTAGTTGGAAACCTTCTTCTCTGGTTTTAATCTTTTGGAATTCTTGGTCATAATTTTCTGAGCTGCTAATTGACTCAAAATGGTCAGCAAAAGCTTCACTTATATCATGGGGATCAGTTAATAATACATTGTTAACTTTTATAGATTGAGGGGTGATAGACTGATTTTTACCAGATATTGTTTTTATTTTTCTCCATACTTCTGACACGTTCGTGTCAGTTGTTAAAGAAGATACATATTCTTCCCATGTTCTCTTTTTGGATTCTCTAATTAATCGTCGAGCGTAGGCTCTAAGCTTTTTAAACTGGATTAAGTTATAATCGGTAGGTGATTTTCGAAATCTATTAAGCGCATTTTTCCTTCCTGCGATTGCTTCTCGTATTTCATCATTCCACCACGGTACATTTTTCGACATTATTTTCTTTTAGATTTTGGGATTGTTGCATTTGCAGCCTTCAGTATTGAACTGGTAACAGTTTTTACCATATCATTGATATTGTTGCTTGGATTTGAATTTGGAAGTGTCGCTATATGTGAATATTCGTTCCATTTGGCTTTTCTGATAAGCCATCTTTCTGCACATAGTTGAACTTTGATTGGTATATTGGTATTTATAGCAATTGGGAAGTGGTCACTGGAATGGAGGTCATCTAATGGGTTCCAGTTAAACTGGTGGGTTATATTTGGAGAGCACAGAGTTAAGTCTATGGCTGAGAAGGAGTTTGACCTTTGATTAAAATACGTAGGTTGCCCGTTATTTAGAAGGCATACGTTTGTATCATCGATAAATTTTTCTAGCCGTCTTCCTCTTGTGTTTGTTGTTAAAGACCCCCATAATGGGGAATGGGCATTAAAATCTCCCATAATCAAGCACGGGCTTGGTAACTGTTGAAACATGTTTTCGATTTCGTATGTATTCCAATTAGAGTCTGGGAGATATATGCTGCATAAGGTCACTTTTATCGGATTATCGATTTTTACAGCAACAACTTGTAAACTAGTATTTAAGGCTATTTGTTTTGCTGATATTCCTTCTTTCAGAAAAATTGCTACTCCTCCCATTGCTATAATGTTTGGTTTCATATCTTTTCTAAAAATGTTAAATCCTCGGAAATTAAGATTTTCTTTCGGTTTAAGGTGCGTCTCTTGAAGGGCAAAAGCTACTATTATTCTAATAAAATTGCCAAGAGCATACCTGCCCCCCCCCCCCCCTAATAACAAAGATAGATGACAGTGTCTTTTTGCCACACCTACTGCGCATGATTTTACTTTACCAATTTATTTGACGGTACATTTAAAATATAATGGTGTTTTTTTCATTAAATTTGGACCCTTAATAACAAAGATAGACGATAGTGCTTTTTTGTTGTTACTACTGTACTTGATTTTTCTTTACGTATATATTTTACATTACATTTGAAATACAGCTGTATTTTTTTCATTAAATTTGACCCACTAATAACGAATATAGAAGCTAGTGCCCTTTAACCGTTGCTACTGCGCATGATTTTTCTTTAAATATTTATTTTACATCACATTTAAAATATAGCCATGTTTTTTTAATTAAATTTGGACTCCTAATAACAAAGGTAGAAAAAATTACCTTTTTGTTATTACTACTGCCCATGATTTTATTTTATATCATATATCACGGATTTTTTTCATTATTTGACTGATTTTGCCTTCACAACTTTTACTTGTTTTCGTCTACTTTTTTTCTACTAACTCTCTATTTGTTTCTAGTAATTTAATATTTTCTATAATAGATGGCGGTTTTTTCTTTCGACAAATAACCTCAACATCCGGTCCTCTAACTATTAAATTATTTTTGTTTTATTTCTTCTTTGATTCTGTCTCGAAGTATACGCGGTGGCCCAAATAATGATAAATTATAGTCTACATATTTTTTTATTTTTGATTTTAGCAAAATTAATCCAATGCTGTTTCGAATCACGACTGTATCGATTCTAAATCTTACAACTGTCAAAATTGTCAAAAAATATAAACATTCCCTTTTCTGAATGAATGGAATGAAAATTCTATCAAAGATTGCGGATTTCGATAAGAGAATAATTTTATTGCAAATGATCTGAAGATGATATAAATATGTCGAAACGTTATCAATAATTTTTTTTTATTAAAATATATATATAATATTATTTTTTTTTATTTTGATCTGATTTGTACCCGCAGACAACGTGTTAAAAATTTTTATATCCTACGTTATTATACAGGGTGTTTCATTAATAATTGACCATATCTATTAGTAATTGTCTATATATTATTGAAAATATTTTAATTTAAATTATAACGATACTTATATAAAAAATTATTTTGTGTCACAGAAATTAATAATTTTTTTTTTAATATAATTTATTAATTAAATTACAATTTGTGGTTTGATTTTTTTATTGATATATTTTATAAAAATATTTTTTACAATATCTAAATAAAATATTAAATTTAATTAATTTAGTCAGTTCTTTGTCTTTTTTTTTTTGGTACACTCTGTACGTCTTGTCTGACCAGCATCGGCCTAGTTTTTATTTTGTTACTACCACAAATATGTTGTGAAACCACAGAGATCTTATTACGACGAGTTATTGTAGTAACTCAGTGACTGTATACTTGTAAAGTCACATACCTCTTGCCTTTTGGTCTGTATCGTAATAAAACAGCCAATATTTAAATAAAATAATACATTATTGTTTTAATTCACTAATTATATTTTTACAATTAATTTTGAAAAATAAAAATTTTACTTTTTCTAATTTATTTAATATTTAATTTTTTTATGAACCAAATTATACTTTTTAAATTCAAAAATTATCAGTTGGTACATAAATTATAAACCAAATGACGCGTTTTGGATTTTAAACGTGTCATTTGGTATGTAAATTTTATGATCAAGAAAAGTAGATTTAAAAAAAAATGCCAAATAAAATTCACTAATAATTTTTTTATGACACTCTGTACAAAATTTTCTAATTTACAAATATTTTTTTTTAAGTAAAAATTTTACTTTTTCTGATCTATTTAATATCTAATTTTTTTATGAATCAAATTATACTTTTTAAATTAAAAAATTATCAGTTGGTGCATAAATTGTAAACCAAATGACGCGTTTTGAATTATAAACGTATCATTTGGTATATAAATTTTATGATCAAGAAAAGTAGATTTAAAAAAAATGGCAAATAAAATTCACCAATTGTATTCTTATATCACTTTGTATAGAAGTTTCTAGTCTATTTAATACCTAATTTTTTTTAACCAAATTATACTTTTTAAATTCCAAAGTTATCAGTTGGTACATAAATTATAAACCAAATGTCGCGTTTTGGATTCTAAACGCATTATTTGGTACATAAACTTAATGATCATTTTGTACAAAATTTTCTAATCTACAAATATTTTTTAAAAGTGAAAATTTTAGTTATTATACTTGTTTAATTTTAAAATTATCAGTTAATACATAAATTATATACCAAATGTCGCGTTTTGGATTATAAACGCGTCATTTGGTATATAAATTTTATGAACAAGAAAAATAGATTTATTTTTGTATTTAAAAAAATGACCAATAAATTTCATTAATCAAATTTTTATGTCACTTTGTACAAAATTTTTTAATCTACAAATATTTTTAACAGTAAAAATTTAATTTTTTCTACTCTATTTAATATCTAATTTTTTATGAACCAAATTATACTTTTTAAATTCTAAAATTATCAGTTGGGACCAAATGACGGGTTTTGGATTCTAAACATGTCATTTGGTACATTCATTTTATGATCAAGAAAAATAGATTTTTTTGTATTAAAAAAATTGCAAATAAAATTCACTAATAATATTTTTATGACACTTTGTACAAAATTTTCTAATCTACAAATATTTTTTAAAAGTAAAAAATTTTACTTTTTCTAGTCTATTTAATATCTAATTTTTTTATGAACCAAATTATACTTTTTAAATTTTAAAAATATCCAAATGTCACTTTTTTAATTATAAACGCGTCATTTGGTACATAAATTTTACAATCAAGAAAAATAAATATTTTTGATAAAAAAATGAATCACTTCTAGAAACAAATATTTTTACTATAAAAAAATTATTGGCGCATAAATTTGCTTTTAAAACAATAAATAATTGGTTTAAAATTAATTATGTTGATTTTATCTCCCGTTATAATATAAATAGAATTTATTTTTAAAGTTACAATATTATTTTTCCAGTGACAGCCTTAATTATATTTAAATGGTATTTAAAGAGGAGATTAAATAAATAAAATTCATTTGACTTATTTCAAATTTCCTGTTGCGGGGTATGTAAGTAAATCTAATTAAAATATTATAACACTCTTAACAGGTTATTATTAAACATTTCCCGTTATTTAAAATTATTGTCTAGTGTAAGAAGAATTTAGAAAATTAACTTTCAGTTTAATTTTTCTTAATAATAATAAATAAAATAATAGTCCAAGTCAAGTGCTAAGTAAATTGTTGATTAACTTATAATTTTTGATAAAAAATATTTCTGAAATTTTTTATAACAATTTTTTAAAAAAAATAATTTTTGAAATTTTAGAGATGAAGTTTCTTGATATTTTTTATGTTTTTTATATTTTTAATATTTTTAATATTTTTAATATTTTTAATATTTTTAATATTTTTAATATTTTTAATATTTTTAATATTTTTAATATTTTTAATATTTTTAATATTTTAATTTTTAATATTTTTAATATTTTTAATATTTTTAATATTTTTAATATTTTTAATATTTTTAATATTTTTAATATTTTTAATATTTTTAATATTTTTAATATTTTTAATATTTTTAATATTTTTAATATTTTTAATATTTTTAATATTTTTAATATTTTTAATATTTTTAATATTTTTAATATTTTTAATATTTTTAATATTTTTAATATTTTTAATATTTTTAATATTTTTAATATTTTTAATATTTTTAATATTTTTAATATTTTTAATATTTTTAATATTTTTAATATTTTTAATATTTTTAATATTTTTAATATTTTTAATATTTTTAATATTTTTAATATTTTTAATATTTTTAATATTTTTAATATTTTTAATATTTTTAATATTTTTAATATTTTTAATATTTTTAATATTTTTAATATTTTTAATATTTTTAATATTTTTAATATTTTTAATATTTTTAATATTTTTAATATTTTTCGTATTTTTCATATTTTTTATATTTTTCGTATTTTTCATATTTTTTATATTTTTCGTATTTTTCATATTTTTTATATTTTTCATATTTTTCGTATTTTTCATATTTTTCATATTTTTCATATTTTTGAATATATTCATTAAAAGTATGAATTATTTTTTTCTTTAACGATTTTTTCCTCTGTATCCGGACATCAATCAAAAAACAAACAAATTTATATTTGATTAGACCTATCGACCCTTCTGATCTTGAACTAAATGCTTTGTTTAACCCTTATCCCTCTACAAATTGTTACTTGTCTTAAAACAAACGAGCACTTCCGCTGATCTTCCCTAGAGTTTAATTTAACATCCTTTTTTCTTTGTTATAGGAAATAATAGATAAAAAAAATATTTGAAATAACCTATATAAATATCTCAATTCTAAATTCCATTAACGGTATCTCTATATCGATCATTCATTCAAGAGTTCGATTACTATGAAATTTAATACCATAAAATACCTACCTGCAGGTTCACCTTTAAAATTTCGTATGAGAAAATGAATTCACTCACATCCAGATACCGTGAAACCACAAAATGCCATTAGGGCTCAACAGCAATATATGAAATATCCTAATCCTGCATTATAACGGGTTTCCTTATTGATTATTTATTTTTTAATCAATATATATAGTAGAAATGTGGAAATAAAATAAAAACTACAGTGGTTGGACAGTCGAGTCCAAATTTGTACTTTCCGTTTTCGAGTTGCTCATTTTTATAAACATTAACCCCAAACCAACCACACTGACATTACACGTTGTTTAATGAGTTCTCTCAGTGTAGCCATCGAGCGCCCCTTTCCCGAACGTTGCTTTTTTTATGACATTTATGACCTTACTTTACCCTTGTGATAATGGGTCATCATTAAAAAAAAAACCTTTGCCCCTTAGACTTGCGCCCATGTTCAAACATTTTTGTCCTTGCTCATGTAATTACGCCTCTCCATCCCTTAAACCTGGACATATAAAAACATTTACCCTTATTTATCTTCTAAAAATATTTTTGGTGTCTATAGTTCTTAAGATTGCTTTTTTAAAAATAATTGATTAAATTTGTTTTTGAATTCAAAATTTAAAAAAAAATCAAAATCGCACAAAAATACAGATATAAGCTTCATTTAAGAGTTCATGAAAATTAAGGACAAATTTTTGTTAAATATTTTTGCTTTTTCTTGTCTATTTAATATCTAATTTTTTTATGAACCGAATTGTACTTTTTAAATTCTAAAATTATCAGTTGGTACATAAATTATAAACCAAATGTCGCGTTTTGGATTCTAAACGCGTTATTTGGTATATTCATTTTATTTTGATATTGTTTACAAAATTTTTTATTCTTTTTTTTATTTTTTCCATTTTTGTTTTGTTCTTTCGATTTTTTTCAATATACAGCACGAGTCAAGTAAACCGCACCGAAGAATCATATTATAGTACCTCTTTATGTTTAATACGAAAGAGAAACCGCCTTGGCTAGTTTCCTTGCCTCGGCTTCGCCTCGCCAATAAATTGTTAATAAAATTTATTTTTTTTTGTTGCAGATGATGAAACACGTGCAGCTTTCTCCTTACAGGAGTAGAGCTGACACTGTGTCCCTTAGTTCAACTGTATCCTATGGAAGTTTAAGCCCGGAACCTTTAGGGAGCAGATCTTCCAGTTATTCTTCGTTAAATGAATCCGTACAGGTAAGTTTCAAACTCAAAAATTTATTATTCAACAAAAGAAAATTTTGAATCTCGTTCAATAAAAAAAAAAAAATAGATGTGATAAAAATTTCATTTTTTTAATATTAAATGATAATTTTAGGTGAAAAATCAAAATATAGAAAAATTACAACAATTTCTAATTATGGAAAAATAATTTCCAAAAAAAAAGTAAATCCTTGGAAAAAAATATAACGTCTAAATTTAAAAAAAAATACAAATTTAATCTGTCGAAAAATACAAGTAATAGAAAATTTTAATTGGAATTAAAATTTTTGAAGAACACCAAATTGTAGAATGTCAAATTTTTTTAAAATATTTTAGGTTTATAAAAATTAAAAAAAAAATGAAATTAAGCAACTTATTTTTTACCTCTTGAACAATATTAATTTTTTTTTTGCAAAAACCGACTTAACATTTAATTTCTTCTCAGCAACAGTTACTTGTAGAAAACAATGACGATGTGAATGATAATAAAAAAAAAATTACGAAAAATCGTCACAATGCGTGAGAATTACTGTCCACATCCCGTGGAATTAGGTTGCCTTGGAAAGGTCGAATTCATGTAAACGTACAGGATGTTGTATGTTCGGTAGCTTAAATTAATTTATTCAATAAAAAAAAATAATTAGTACAGTAAATAAAAAACACTCAAATTATAACTAATTTATTTAAATAATACAACTTCTAATTTATATGAATAACAACTAACAAAACATATTAACACAACATACAAAATTAAATTGATCCTTTTCGCCCGATTTATGATAATGAGATGAGTCACCAAGATTCTGTGTACATTCCATCAGACAGGATCGGCCTCGTTACAATATAATTCCAACAATAATACTGATAATCACTTTAGACAAAATTATTTTCTTATTCTAGACTAAGAAATTTAGATTTGGCTTTTCTAACAATTTTTCGATATATTTTTTATATTTTTGTGTGAACTGTATAATATTTAATGCACTTCAAAGATTAATTTTAAACTTATAAACAAATAATAATTGGTTTTAATGACTTTTAAATTTATTTTTATTATTATTATTATTTGGTTTAAACATTTTTTTAAAATGTGTTTGTTCAACTGACAAATTCTTATTGATAAGCTAAAATTGCATTGCATATTCAATAAAATTATCATAAAAATGTAAATTTTCATCTACGTATTTGATATTCGATTCGAGTATAAATAAAAATTTGAATATTTCTATTGTTTTCTTGAAATAACCGAAATGATACCAGAATATAAATTAATTCACGTTAACAAGGTGTAAAATAATTTAATTCTTGTTAAAAAAAATACTTTATATTTAATAAGAATTTATTTAATTAAAATATAAAAATTTCATAGTAGAAATATAAAAAGAACATAAACTTTTAATAACTCAATAATAGTTTCAGTGACCCATTCAATTTCAATTATTATTACCAAAAGTAGTATCTAATGCCGTTTTGTCATTGTCACTGTGTACAATTTTTCTTATTGAACGTATCAGTTATACAATTTCGTTTTTCGCGTTCAATTTGGACCGATAATAACGAAATTAGACCCTAATGCCCTTTTGTCTTTGGTTCTTCACATGATTTTTCTGTACGTATTTATTCTACGTCCTATTTATAATACAATGTCGTTTTCCGCGTTTAAATCTGATAACTGATAACGAAGTTAGACCATAATGCCCTTTTGTCGTTGATTTTTGTATAAGTATATATTGTATGTCACATTGATAATACAGTGCCGTTTTCCGCGTTAAATTTGGACTAATAATAACCAAGTTAGACTATAATGCCCTTTTGTCTTTGGTTCTGTGCATGATTTTTTTAAACGGATTTATTCTTCATATAGCGCTGTTTTCACTTTTATTGTGAATTAAAAATGGCGGTGTGTTCTATACTTCAACTTTGATCGCAGCACCACCATTAGCGCCATCTAACCCTCATTTCTGTAAATTATCTCGTAGTATCTTGGCCTCATTACTTAATAATTTTTTAAGAAATATTTACAAGTTGTGTTATTTAAAAATTACTGTACTTGACGTTTGACATCGTTTTGACATATAAAGTACTTAAAACGTCACAGATTTTGACATTTAAAAATCAAAACGTCGTTTATTTTGGATTTTTTTAAATTATTATTATTACTCTTGGTAGAGGATAATTTTGTATTAAATTCAATGTAAAATCGAATTGTGTGGGAGTGGGTGAGAATAGAAACAGAGACAAAGAGGACCCTCGATTATAAAAAGTAAAATTCCCATGGCTTTAACTATAGGATGTTCTCATGGTGTCGTGTAGCATCTGGTTACCGCACGGCCCTTTCTGTACACCATGTGGAATTTTTTTTTAGGGATATTTTTGCAACTATTTCATTACAAAATAGTTCTTTTACAGAAAAGTACGAAAAGTTAATTTAAATGAATAGAGAAAAACTAGTAGATACAGGGTGACCGAAATTGTGTATAACTTATTATTATTATTACCCTTTTGAAAAAAATAACGTATACGTATATATGTAGCGGGAAAGTAAAAAGTAATATTTTGATATAAACTCTTGTTTATTTATGTAGAAAAAATACCATTAAATGTCAGTGACGTAAAAAATGAAGGGATAAGTTACGTATACTTTCAAGTGCACGCCACTGGGCCAATTATTGAAAAATCACAAAATATGCATTTTTTAAATGTCATATTTTATAAACAAAAACATGAAATCGTGACATTTTGGTGGGAACGTCACATTTCTAACAATAATTTTTTGACATTTCGATAAATAAAAAATAAATGAAACAAGTTTGACATTTAAAAATCAAAACGCCACTTATTTTGACGTTTGACATCGTTTTGACATGTAAAGTACGTAAACGTCACGTGTTTTGACAAAAAAAATGGAAAACGTCACTTATTTGAATGTCTTAACAATGTTTGATATAAAAATCTGTAAAGTCACATTTTTTCATAGGAAAAAAAGTAAAACGACAATTATTTTGACATTTCGTGTAGTTTGACATTTAAACGTAAAGGTCACAGCTTTTAAAATTAAGAAACTGTAAAATATTAAACGACCATGTCAAATTTCAAAACAGCATGATAAAATGAAAATAAATAAAAAAAATGAAACTAAATAAAAATAAATGAATATAAATGAAAATAAATAAAAATGAATGAAAATAAATAAAAATGAATGAAAAGCAATAAAAATAAATAAAAATAAATGAAAATAAATAAAAATGAATGAAAAGCAATAAAAATAAATAAAAATAAATGAAAATAAATAAAAATGAATGAAAAGCAATAAAAATAAATAAAAATAAATAAAAATAAATGAAAATAAATAAAAATAAATGAAAATAAATAAAAATAAATGAAAATAAATGAAAATAAATAAAAAGCAATAAAAATAAATAAAAATAAATGAAAATAAATAAAAATAAATGAAAATAAATAAAAATGAATGAAAAGCAATAAAAATAAATAAAAATAAATGAAAATAAATAAAAATGAATGAAAAGCAATAAAAATAAATAAAAATAAATGAAAATAAATAAAAAGCAATAAAAATAAATAAAAATAAATGAAAATAAATAAAAATAAATGAAAATAAATAAAAATGAATGAAAAGCAATAAAAATAAATAAAAATAAATGAAAATGAATGAAAAGCAATAAAAATAAATAAAAATAAATAAAAATAAATGAAAATAAATAAAAATAAATGAAAATAAATAAAAATAAATGAAAATAAATAAAAAGCAATAAAAATAAATGAAAATAAATAAAAATAAATGAAAATAAATGAAAATAAATGAAAATAAATGAAAATAAATGAAAATAAATGAAAATAAATAAAAATAAATAGAAATAAATGAAAATAAATGAAAATAAATGCAAATAAATGAAAATAAATGGAAATAAATAAAAATGAATGAAAAGCAATAAAAATAAATAAAAATAAATGAAAATAAATAAAAATGAATGAAAAGCAATAAAAATAAATAAAAATAAATAAAAATAAATAAAAATAAATGAAAATAAATAAAAATAAATGAAAATAAATGAAAATAAATGAAAATAAATGAAAATAAATAAAAATAAATAGAAATGAATGAAAATAAATGAAAATAAATAGAAATGAATGAAAATAAATGAAAATAAATAAAAATGAATGAAAAGCAATAAAAATAAATAAAAATAAATAAAAATAAATAAAAATAAATAAAAATAAATAAAAATAAATGAAAATAAATGAAAATAAATGAAAATAAATAAAAAGCAATAAAAATAAATAAAAATAAATGAAAATAAATAAAAATAAATGAAAATAAATGAAAATAAATAAAAATAAATAGAAATGAATGAAAATAAATGAAAATAAATAGAAATGAATGAAAATAAATAAAAATGAATGAAAAGCAATAAAAATAAATAAAAATAAATAAAAATAAATAAAAATAAATAAAAATAAATAAAAATAAATGAAAATAAATAAAAATAAATGAAAATAAATAAAAATAAATGAAAATAAATGAAAATAAATAAAAATGAATGAAAAGCAATAAAAATAAATAAAAATAAATGAAAATAAATAAAAATGAATGAAAAGCAATAAAAATAAATGAAAATAAATGGAAATAAATAAAAATGAATGAAAAGCAATAAAAATAAATAAAAATAAATGAAAATAAATAAAAATTAATGAAAAGCAATAAAAATAAATGAAAATAAATGGAAATAAATAAAAATGAATGAAAAGCAATAAAAATAAATAAAAATAAATGAAAATAAATAAAAATGAATGAAAAGCAATAAAAATAAATGAAAATAAATGGAAATAAATAAAAATGAATGAAAAGCAATAAAAATAAATAAAAATAAATGAAAATAAATAAAAATTAATGAAAAGCAATAAAAATAAATAAAAATAAATAAAAATAAATAAAAATAAATAAAAATAAATGAAAATAAATAAAAATAAATGAAAATAAATAAAAATGAATGAAAATAAATAAAAACGAATGAAAATATTTATTCAATTTTTGTAACATTAAAAATAAATAATTTCCTGTAGATAAAAAAATTTTTGTCCATTAATAGAGAAAATAATATTTTAAAATGAGATGTTGATAATAACTCTGTCCAATTATTTGTTGTTAATTTTTTGAGGAAAATCCGTAGAATTACAGAAAAATTTCAAAATATTTCACATTACAAAAATTTAAAAAAAAAATAAAGCAAATTTATAAAAAGTTGCATTTTGAGAAAATTATAAAATTCAAAAAATCGAATTTGTAAATTTTCAATTTTTTTATGCAAGGAATATTTTGATGTCTAAAAAAAAAACTCAAATTCACACTCTTAAAAAATCCAAATTTTGGAAAAATTAAAAAAATCAATTTCTAGATTTTAAACCAGATCTGAAACATAAAAACAAGATAATTTTTGAAAATACCAATTTTTGGAGAAAAAAAATCGTATATATATTATTAATTGTTTCCTTCCGATAAAGTTAAATCTAATTAATTCGCATTTAAAAAAAATTTTACCCATAATTGTCCCATAAAAAATGGGCTCGTGTCAAAAATAGTTCTATCGTATAATAAATCTTAATGCAAATAGCTCGTGGTTACTTTCTCATTTTGATTTAATAAATCAATTTAATTTTAATAACAACCTTTCGACGATTTGTTAACTAGACGTTATAATTTCTAATTATTTCCTCTTATAAACTAACAATTAGTGATTAAATATTACTATTTAGAAAATAGAAATGGGTATTTATTTTGAAATAGTTTCAATTCATAAAATATCCTATTCGATATCCTGTATCGAATAATATTTTTTTTATATTTAAAAAAATATATATATTCTTTTGTTACTTTAGCAGCTTTATAATAAAAAATTAATAAAATGACATTTTATGCAGCTGGTTAATTTTATTATTTAGAAAAATATAATCACTTCCTAAAATCTGGTATATACCCGCATTATCAATAACCTTCAATTTGTAGTCACCAAATATATATTTTTTTAAATATGACCAATTATTGTACACCTGCTGATAAACGCACATTTTCTTTGTTAAAAATTAAATTAATTTGGATTTTTTAATAATTTGAATTTGAAAACATCAAAATATTCCTTGTATAAATAAATTGAATATAATAGAAAAAAAAAAAAAAAAAATGAGGAAAAGTTGGGACAATAGGGTAAAATAAAGTAAAATAGGAAAAAATAAAGTGAAATAGAGAAAAAAAGGAAATAGAGAAAAAATAGAAAACAATAATGAAAAATGGGATAAAACATGAAAAATGCGTAAAAATAGTAAAAAATAAAGTTAAAATAGGAAGAAACACGGACAATAGGGTAAATAGAAAAACGGGAAAAATAAAGTACAATAGGAAAAATATGGAAAATCAGAAAAAATAGTATAAATAGGAAAAAATATGGGAAAATATAAAAATAGTAAAAAATGCGAAAAAGGGTAGAAACAAAGAAAAATAGTGAAAAAGTTGGTAAAACAGAAAAAATTGGGAACAATACATAAAAATGGGGGCAAATATGGAAAAGCAGGAAAAATAATGAAAAATAGGTAAAAATAGGAAAAACAGAGAAACCAAGCAAAAATAGAGAAAATTAGCAAAAATAGAGAAATGAAGAAATATGGGGAAAATATAAACAAGCAGCGAATGTTAGAAAAAAATAGGGAAAAAATAGAGAAAATAGGAAAAAATTATGAAAAACGAAAAAAATATAAAAAAATAGTAAAAAAAGGAAAAGAGAGAAATACAGTTAAAAAAGTAACTTCGTTCTTGACAGAGATCCGTCGACCGCACAATCTTTTTTTTTTACATTTTTTTATAATCTTCAAATATTTAAAAAAATTTCTTGGTTTGATTTGTTAAAAATTTTGTTGCAAGTTTAAATTTTCCAACATTTAGATTTGGATTTTTCTTAAAAATATCAATTTTTTTTAAATTTAATGTTTTAAAGTGAGTTTATATTTTATACTTTTTTTGTATTTAAAAAAAACATCAAATTTTTTGAATTTTATAATTTTTCTAAAATCCTATTTTCGAACTTGGATTTTTCTAAATTTGCATTTTTATTTTTATATCGTCAAATATTTTGAAATTTTTCTGTAATTCTACATTGTCGTGTTCCTCAAAAATTTTAACAAAGGACAATAATTTCTATGATTGGACAGAATTATTATCAACATCTCACCTTAATATATTTTTAATATTACAGAAATATAGTAAATCAATTGTAAAATATTCTTTTCTCCATTGGTGGACAAAGATTTTTTTATCTACAGGATCCAACTTACTTATTTTTAAAGTTACAAAAAAAAATTAATAAATCTAGAACCTGTGACGTTTACTTACTACATGTGTCAAATTTTGTTGCAAATTAAAATTTACCAATATTTTAATTTAGATTTTTTTTTAAAATGTCAATTTTTTTTTTAAATTTAATGTTTTAAATTTTTTTTTAACTTTAACGTTTTAAACTGAGTTTTTCAAAATTTATTCTTTATTATATTTTATGATTTTTTCTCCAAGGATTTTAGATTTTTTTTATTTATTTAATTTTTTCTTAATTATAAATTTTTGTTTTTTGTAATTTTCCCTTGGTTAAAAAAAACTTGAAATTATATTGAATGCTTGATTTTTAAAATTCAGCTGTTTTTTTTTTATTAATTCCAATAATTTTTTTTCAAATTTAATTAAATCCAATAACCGAATGAAATCTTATTCAATATCATAAATAAAGAACTATGACTAAATATAATTATTATCAACATCTCATCTTAATGTATTTTAGAATATTATAATAAATTAATCATAAAATGTTATTAGTGTTAGATTATATGTAAACATATATAAGAACGTCTAGAAAAATAATGAAAAATTTTATAAAATCGTTGGAAATAATTATATACCAGAGTTGGTTTAGCCACATTGTATAATCTTTTTAATTGGCCTATATCTATTTAGCTCTACAAGCCTAATAATGAAATCAACTTTTTAAATAATAATTTTCTCCATTTGGATTTTTTTTCGTATTATTTCAATTTTTCCTTATTAAATGATGTAAATATCTTGAATGGCTCATTATTTGTTTATTCTTTTATGAGAATATTACGAAGGTACTTATTAAAAATAAAACAATCACTAATTCGGTGCAACTTTCTTTTTTTTTATCAATTGGCAAAATTACACACTTCATTTCGACATATAAGAAAGCGTGAGTACTTTTTTTTCCAACAATAAACAATAACATCTCATAATATTTTTCTCTAGACTTGTGTCATTAAGATCATTAGTAAATATTAATAATATATGAAAAAAATCTGTTGGAATTGTTTAATAATAATAATATTTTTTATATATTTTATGCTCTTATATGTGAACCAAAAGTTAAAACTCGTGTGGGGAAGAGACGGCTATTTTTGATAAAATTTAATTTTAAAAAACCAAAATTGTCATTAAAATAATTTTTTTTTAATTAGACATTTAGTAAATACTTAATTTTTTTTATTAAATCTTTTTGAAAATGGGATTTTTTGTAAAATATTAATTTTTAAGTAAAAATCAAAATTTAAAAAAATTAAAATTTTTCATAAAATCTAGTTTTTTAAAAAAATTGAATTTAATTCTGAAGATCTTTTACATGTAATTATGTTACAAATAATGATCACAATTATATAACCAAAGAAGAATATGAGGAGAATTTACTTTCATTTTCACTTGGTTTACCGGCACTAGAAGTGTTTAATTTAGGGATCACTGCACCTTTTTAATAATTTTAACATGGCGATATGTTAACTTAATTTGATTGGCTAACAAAATGCGATGTGATATATTTGAGAAAACGTTTCTAGGTTAAAATTCGTATTATGCACAATTTTCGATATAATATTTGTTGTAGCGTATAAGAGGGAAAGAGACAATTGTGTAAACATAAAAAATACTACGTTATCTGTTTAGAAAATAATGGTGCACAATTATATAACCAAACAAGAATACCGGGAAATGAGACGAATTCACTTTCATTCTCACTTGGTCTAACGGCACTAGACGTGTTTAATATAAAGATCACTGCACATTTTTAATAATTTTAACATGGCGATATGTTAACTTAATTTGATTGGCAACAAAAAAGTGGTGTGACATATTTGTGAAGACGTCTCTAGGTTAAGATTCGTAATATACACAATTTTCGGTATAATATTTGTTGCACTTGTGTAAACATAGAAAATATTGTATAATCTGTTAAGTAATACACACATCAAGACATGTTGGGATGATTTTATATACATTATTTTTTATTGTAGTTATTGAAAGTAGTAAGAATTTATAAAGTTAATATTTATTTATAACAAATCATATTTTGATGTATAAATCTAAAAATAAAACCCATTTTCAATATAGAATACAAATAGTTTCTAGTTAAACATGATGTTTAACAAGCGGAACATATGGATGTTGAAACGGTGGATTTTTCAGTGATTTAAATGCACGCCAAATGGCACAAGCCAGCCATAGGTATACGACATACGTTCCTCGTTCGTCTAGAACACTTAAAATGACCCCTTTTTAAAAGAAGCCCTCTTGATATATAGCATACGCCACATGTGTACGCGAGCTTTCAAAAAATATTCATAAAATCTATACCTTATGCTTTAAATCATCTTTAAACATTTTTTTTTTCGAGTGGTTATTAAAATTCTTTTCCGAATGAAATTATTTCTTTAAATAAGATTTTTGGGATTCACAAGAAAAGATTTCGTCTGTTTCCTTTAATTTTTATCTACCTTTTTTTATAGTTCTCCCACTAATTTTTTCATCTAATTTTTTGTTCTTTTCTTTATGCTTCAAATTTTCTTTCCAAAACTTTTTTTTCCTAGTTCCCTATTTTTCCACTACTTTTTGTTGCTTCAAATCAATTAAACTGTCCAACTTCTCCTCTTTTCTTTTTCCCCTACTTTTTTATATTTCCCCTCTTTTCCCCTCTACTTTGTTGCATTTGAAATCAAATTGATATTGTATAAAAAATATGACAAATATTTTTTTTTGTTAAAAACTTTTAGTGATTATTTACGTTTTTTTCTCCTTTTTCTGTTGTTTCCTGATACTGTTCTGTTCTTTTGTGATTTTTTCAATATCTTTGAGGTTTTTCTCATTTTTTTTTTTCTGAATTCTTTCAATTTCTTCAGACTTCTTTTTTGTGATTTTTTGCAATATTTTTCGATTTCTTGCTTTTTTGCGATATATTTTTCGTTTTAAAATGATTTTTAGGGTTTTTAAATAGATTTTTTTTGTTTTTTCAGAATTTTATTTTTCAATTGTTTTCGAAGATTTTCTGATTTTTCTTTCAGTTTTTTACAATCTACTTTTTCTTATTTTTACTCATTTTTATGATTTTATTGTTTTTATTTCTTTCTTTTATTTTCCAATTTTTTCTTGTCTCTTATTTTTTTTTTCGATTTTTTAATTTTTTCTTTTTTTTTAAATATTTTTTCTGTTTTTTGATTTTCAATTTTTTTCAGTTTTTTTTCTAAATTTCTCATTTTATTTTATTTTGTCGATTGCTTTCAATTTCTTTCGATGTCTCTCGATTTATTTTTAATCTCCCATTTCATTTCTTTTTGAATTAATTATTTTATGCAAAAGTCATACTTTCTTTTTATTACACACTAAAGGGTAGGTATGTCTTTAAACTGTCAAAGCCCCGAAAAGTTCTGTCTCTATCAAAAGCGAATTTATCACAGTTCTTTCATAAATCCTACTGACTGCGCCAGATAGATAATGCATAACCGAAAATGAATAAATATTAACCTCAATTTAAGTAAACAAATCCACTAACAAAAGTAAATTAATAATTCTACTGACGCTCATCGAAATGTGACTTGGAAAAATTTGAACCGGAAAACATTAATTAGTATGGCGAGTACCGGAAAAGCCAGTCCGAATTTACTCAAATTCATTAAAGTGTTTCCCTGGAGAAAAATAACTAGTATAATGAAAACCAGAACTTGATCAGAGCTTTCATTCGAGAGGTATAGTGTTTACATCCTGACAGATTTTTTCATTTTTAGATTTTAATCGCTCGGAAATGGCTGGAAAAGTGACAAAAAGAAGGGATAAGAAAATAAATAATGATTTAGAGTGATTTAGGATCAACTTTGTCTTGTTTAGACAAGGTTTTGATCCTAGATTAGGTTTTCTAAAAAAAAATAGAAATGAAACTTAGTTTTTGTTTTTTTTTTCTCGATATTTTTCATTTTTTAATTTTTTGTTTTTATTTATAACAATTTTTGTTAGAGCTTCTAAATTTTCTCACCGATTTTGAACTTCACTGTACAACATTTATGTAATAAATTAAATGCGGTAACTCAACCGAAAGAAGGGCACGTGATCACGTTCCGCATCTTTTTTTTTTTTTTTTAAGTCTCAATTACTCGCCCACACATGCAACTTCCTCCTTAGAATAAAATCAGTACAAAACCCTTGCCCTAAAGGCCTAAACTAAACGGTGTAGTTCCGTCGTTTAATACTCTTGAAACAAAACGAAAGTCTGGAGAAAAAGCGATAAAGTACGCGTCTGTTAGTCAGGTGTGCACCAAGGGTCTTTTCTTAAGATGTTTGCTTGCACGTGCTACGGCCCAAATGGCTGTATCCGGTCGGCGGATCGGGTTACCCTTACCCACCGCCTTTTTTACCCCCTATTCCCCCTTGGTTTAGATTTTTAAAGAGAGATATACAAGGTGAAATGGAAATTAAAAATCATCAAATGTCTTATTTTTTTAAACATTAAATCTAGTGTATGGACGGCTTTAAATTTATTTTTATTAAGAACTTTTTTACAAATCATATTTAAAATAATTTTATTTTATTATATATTTTTTTCTAGTCTTTATATCGGCTAATAATATTTTTTTACATTTTTTTGATTGCGATAATTCATTTTTTAGCAAGTAAAAATAATTATTTATGTTTTTTTTGCAATACATTACTTTTTTAGGTTATAGTGTACGGGCCGCTTTAAATGTTACCTAAAGCAGGACGTACACTACTTTTTAAAATAATATCGGCTTGACATTTTTAACATAAAAAAATGTATTTAAGAAGACATTTTTAAAAAATTACCACAAATTCATCATTATTTTATAATTTTACTTGTTTTGCCTAGCGATAATTGCTAATTATTATTATTATTATTATAACAATAGTTGGTAGTCTTTAAAACTTTATAGATGACCAAAATCGTATTAAAAATAATAAAAAAGTCAATAATTTTATAGATGTAGTTTATGGACTGCTTTAAATTTAACTAAAATAGATAATGAAATGGAACATTTAATTTGCAAACGATTTAAAAAAATTAAATAATCCCATTTTATTATTTTCTTTTACATTTTTGTATACGATGACTTTTTTTTGATCGTGACAGTAAAAGTCAAAGTGCAAATTATTAAAAAAAAATTGTAAAAATCGTAGTGTACGGACTCTGCTTTAAATTTTAACTAAACCAATTCATACAGTACGTTTAAAAAAATAACAATTTCAACGAGATTATGAGTTTTTTATATTTATTGTTTAATATGATTTTAAAAAAATTGTTGTCGCTTTGGATATTAATTAAACCAAACCATACACCATTTTTTTCAGAAATTTAAATCTAAAAAAAATTGATAGTTTCAACGAGATTATTAGTTTTTTATTTTTATTGTTTAATTTGACTTTTAGTTTAAATAAAAAAGTAGAATTACTACGATTTTTTTTGCAAAATATAAATTTAAAAAAATGTAGTATATGGACCGCTTTAGATTTTACTAAAGTAAACCATACATTATTTTACTTTTTATAAAAATTACATTGTTTAAATTGATATTTTCAAAAAAAAAACCAGTGGTATTTTCAATAAGATTTTTATTTTTTGTTTTTATTGTTTGATTCAATTTTTATTTTACCGAAAGTGGCCAAGTACGAATAAGAAAAATTACTTACAATTTGTTTTTGCAAAATATAAATTAAAAATATTGTAGTATATGGACCGCTTTAGATTTTAATTAAAGTAAACCATACAATATTTTTATTTTCATAAAGAATTACATTATTTAAAATATTTTCAAAAAAAGAACAATAGTCAATGAGATTATTTTTTTTTTAAAGTTTCTAAAAACGATTAAAAAAAAAATTACTTATCTTTTTTTTTCCAAAATATTAATTAAAATAATTGTAGTATATGGGCCACTTTAAATTTTAACTAAAGTAAACCATCCATTATTTTTCTTTTGATTAAAAACTACATTATTTAAAATGATATTTTCAAAAAAAAAATAATAATAATTTCAACAAAATTTTTATTTTTTTGTTAAAAAAAACAATAGTCAATGAAATTATTATTTTTTTATTATTGGTTTGATTTGATTTTTATTTTACTGAAAGTGACTAAATAGGAATAAAATAATTAACGCTTGTGTTCAAAATTTAAATTAAAAAAGTTATAGTATATGGACCGCTTTAGATTTCAACTAAAGTAGACCGTACACTATTTTTTTCTATACAAAGGCATTTAACATTTCAACAATATTTGTTATTAAAATTTTGTACATACAAAATTAATCTTGACTAGTTAATCATTAAATTTCACAAAAAAAATAAACTTGGTATTGTATGAATAAATACTGTATGTAGGTAGTATAATAAATTTATGACTAGTTTCTCGAAATCAGATAATAAGAAATGGACGTTAGTTTGCTTGATTTTATTTTATTTTATGTTTCTTCTAAATCGTTTGTATAAATTTCTCAAGAATAGAACAAGGCATGACTTACAAAACAATTTGTCGTTAACATGTGATAACTAACTGATTAATTGCTTTATAGCTGTTTTATTTATTAAATACTTAATTATCCACTTCAATTTTAACAATAGATTATTGTTAAAAAAAAATTATTGTTATCAATAAAGGAATTTTATAACTACATGAATTATTTTGTTTAGATAAACCTAAAAAAAATATTCCAATAAAGATGACAATTATGATCCTGAAATTCGTACTACTCCACCCATAATGCGCGGTATATCTTTTCCTAGTTAGCGCTTGTTTTAGTTCTATCTAGTAGTCGCCCAGTGGTCCAAATTCAACCGTAATAATTCATTACATTTTAAAGTTAATATTTATATCTATTTTTCCCTATTTTTCATTTTTTCCAGTTTTTTTTTCTATTTTTTTTTTGTTTCTTTTATTACGTGCCAACATTGCCATATTCTGAACCAAAAAAAAATACAAAAGTTAAGAATTTTGAAGAACATTACATTGGTCGAAAAAAATCTACAGGGACTCTCGCCTTTTTCGAGTTATACAGGGAAAACAAAAAATGGTATGCATGATAAAAAAACAAACTGTATTACAATATTTCCCTATTTTCTTGTTTTTCCTGCTTTTCTGAGGTTTTTTCCAATTTTTCCTACTTTTCCCTATTTTTTCCCATTTTTCACCTATCCAAAAATCGTCCAACCCGCCTAAAAAAGTTTTCACTTCAAAAATAATTTTTGCCTCTAGAAGTTCTGGGGTGACACAGCCGATTATTTTTTTACTTTTTTTTGGCATTATATTGCGCTATTTACCTTTGTTTTGTCTTTTTGCTTTTATTGTCATTTTTTTGTTTTTCTCTTTTTTCCTTTTTTGGGCTTTTTTATCCCATATTTTTTGCCTTTACTAAGCCTTTTTTTCTTTTTTTCCCTCTCGCATTTTTTGCCATGTTTTTGCTTTTATATTGTCTTTATTTAGCGCTTTTTTTGCTTTTTCCTTTTTTGGTCTTTTTATTTTTTGACTTCTTTTGTGTTTTGTTTTTTTTTTTTACTTTTTATAATTTTTTTTTTGCCTTTTTTGGCCTTTTTTGCCTTTATCTGCCACTAGAAGATTTTTTTTTTTTTTTTTTTTTTTTTTTTTTTTTTTTTTTTTTTTTTTTTTTTTTTTTTTTTTTTTTTTTTTTTTTTCCTTGATTTTCTTCTTTTACCATTTTTGCTTTTTTTGTCATGTTTTTGCCTTGATTCTAACTTTAATTTGTGCTTTTTTTTCTCGGTTTTTTGGCTTTTTGTCTTTATTCTTTGTTTTTATAACCTTTTTTTAATGGTTTTTTTTTGACCTTTTTGCCTTTATTTGCCTCTAATAACAAATTCGGGGGTGACATGGCCGATTATTTTTTACTTTTTTTTGGCACTTATTTGCCCTTCTTTTGCCTTTATAATCCCCCTTTTTCTTTTTTGCCTTTTTACCAATTCTGCATTTTTTACCCTGTTTTTGCTTGTATTTTGTCTTTATTTCTTGGTGTTTTTTTGGTTTTTTCTTTGGCCTTTTTTACCTCTTGTCGCCTTTTTTCCTTTTTTTTTTATTTTTTAGCATTTGCCGGTTTTTAACCCTTTTTTACCTTTTTTCCCTTTTTTGTCTTTATTTGTTTCTATTTTGCATTTTTTTGCTTAATTTTTTGGCGTTTTTTTTTTTATTTTTTTGGCCATTTTATCTCTTTTAACCCTTTTTTTTGCATTTTTAACTTTCTTCAATATTTTTTTAACTTTTTTGGCACTTATTTGTTCTTTTTTACCCCTTTTTGCCTTTTTTGTCTATTCTTTTTGCCTTGATAAACCCTTTTTTTCTTAAAAATAATAGATAGTCACGCCATCTGACCTTTTTTTCTTTTTTGCTTTTTTTACCATATTTTACCAAATCTGCATTTTTTACCATGTTTTTGGTTGTAATTTGTTTTATTTTTTGGTGGTTTTTTGGCCTTTTTATTCCTTTTGTTTTTTTTTTGTTTTTTTAACGTTTTTAAATTTCTTTTTGACCTTTTAGCACTTTTTGTCCTTTTTTACCTTCTTTGTCTTTATTTGTTTCTATTTTGCATTTTTTTGTTTTATTTTTTGGCGTTTCTTTTTTTTGCCTTTTTTGGCCTTTTTAACCCTTTTTGCTTTTTTTGCACTTTTTTAATCATTTTGCAGTTTTTTTTTTACTTTTTTGGACATTTTTGTCCTTTTTTTCCCTTTTTGCATTTTTTACTTTTTTGTCTATATTTGTTTCTATTTTGCATTTTTTTTTGCTCTTTTGTTTCTTGGCTTTCTTACTTTTTTTGTCCCATTTTTTGTTTTTTTAAGATTTTTTTTTTACTTTGGCCCTTTTTTTTTACATTTTTTGCCTTTTGTTTTTTTTTTGCATTTGTTTTGCATTTTTAAACTATTTTTTGAACATTTGAGAGACTGACATCTTAATTTCAGCTTCTTAGCCCATTCGGCTATCGTACCGATATTTAAAAATTGAGATAAACAATGAACGTTTAATTTAATTTATTTCTAACATATATTTTAGCTTTATGTACTCCTCCTGTATATAAACTATAACTATACAAAATCTAACACTTCTTCATTCGCGCATTACAAAAAGGGCTCTTTACATATTAATATATAATTTCTAAGTGTTCCGATTTTTCACATCGATCTACAGTATTAGATTATTTTTTACATTCTTCTTCTTTTTCCCATGTAAACTCATTGACCAAGTGTTTAAAGTATTTAACCTTCTATACTTATCTTTAGAAACTGAGGGAAAAATCAGCGTCTTTCTCACGTGACTAATTTGAAACTAAGAGAATAAAGAAAAAAAAAAGAACGTAAAGAACGTCCTGTAATCAAGCAAGATAATTGTTAAGTCTTAGAGTTAACCTTGGTAAAATTACCTTCATTGTCTATTGTTTGTTTATGATGATATTCAAGTACATAAAGTGGAAAAAAAAATTATATTTAATATATATTTTTTTTCATAATCTCCCTATATCTTACAGGTGAATCCCAGAATTTAGCGCTTAGTTAATGATACAAAAAAAAAAAAAAGAAATCTGGTCAAGTGATGACAGTTTGTTTTTTTACATATCAACTTTAATGATTTGTACCAGTTTCGCATGAAAAGATAATTGGGTACAGGAAGAGTAAATTGCTACAATTGCTAAAATACTAAATTAAAAAAAAAAAAAACAACATAACGGTTATTTTTCATAATTTACATCATCAGTCATAACATCACGAATAAGAATAAATTAGATGTAATTTTGTTTGGCTGTCTCGACCATATTATCTAATAATAGTGTTTTAAATTAGTTTAAAAATATCGTCCACAAATAGACACTCTATTGTTTTTCCGAAACGTCTCATTACTACGAGGTACAATAGACACATTACGAAATTTAATATATTTACAAATAAATTAGTAACAGAAGAAACAAATTGACATTTTATCAATTTTGTCTATTATGTGTGTAAAAACTAAAAAGCCGCGTATTATTGGGCGGAGTACAACGAATTTCGGAATTTGCGCAATCACCTCGTAATTGGTGCTTGCTATATTTACATTGAATTTGTTTTAATAAAAATATTACTTGGTGTTAAACAAACATACTATAACAACAATTGTCTTAAATATTTTTACTTTCCCGGACCCATCAAAGGGAAAGTAAGGTTAACGAGCAAAAAAAAATCGAGATATCCATGGAAATATCCATTTTGAGGTCCCCCAAGAAGATTGAGACCATTTCCAGCGTATGGTCTGTCTGTGTGTAATCTTCCACGATAACTGCCGAACCGTTTGACCAATCAAGCTGAAATTTGGTATGGATGGCCGGTGTGTGCCTAGAATGCGACCGTTTTGGTTTAAATTGGTACAGTGGAGGGTCCTCAAGACCGACATTGGTTAAATATACATGTAACAATTTTTTATTTTATTTAAATTTTAAGGACAAATAATACATTTTAGTGCAAAATGTTGTAGTACAAAGTTTTAGAGAATGAAATTCTCTATAACTTTTGTTTCAAACTTTTTCCAGAATTTCTAATAGTTTCGCCACTAGAGGGCGCGTAAAAAATGTGCATGTGGGTTTCTCTAGTTTTTCTTGATTTTGAGGACAAACAATATACTTTAGTGCAAAATTTTGTAGTACAAAGTTTTAGAGCATAAAATTCTCTATAACTATTGTCTAAATTTTTTTCTAAAATCACCAATAGTTGCGCCACTAGATTTTTTTTACTTGCTTTCAATTTAATTTTAAATCTATTGGATATAAAAACAACATGGTATACGTTGGTTCGGCTTTGAGACGTTGAATTTGGAGCTTCGATCTTGCACAATCTTTATAGTTCGATTTGTAAAATTATGCCTATTCTTTTGTGGTGCTTCGGAAAATTTTTATATGAAATTTTAGATATTTAACGTAGTGATTAAGTGTTTTTTTTATTTTATAAGATCATAATTAAACTAAGGGTCATAAGTGTACGATTAGATAGTATTATTATCAACCCCTCATCTCTATGTATTTTGAAATATTATAGGAACACAGTAAAATAATTTTAAAATAGCCTGTAAACATTGGTGTATTGGGGCCGGTATTTTTTTTATTTCAATAAATATATTTAAATAACGTTAATATATAAAATTGTCGAAAAAAAATTGATTTTTAGTAAAAAAATTCGCTTTTGTTACTTATTTTAATAATAACCAATTCAAATAACGGATATGAGTTAATTTTTAAATATTTAAAAATTAAATATACACTTTTAGAAGTTTTATTTATCGAAAACATTTGAAAGGTGTGCGAAATTTTTTTCACACATTATTAATAGTGTGTAATGATTTAAAAACTGTATATTTAAGTAAGGAAAATATTTATATTTCCGAAATAAACCACAAAAAATTAGGTCAGATAATTTCTAAAAAAAAAAAAAAAACATACTAACAAACATTGTTGTAATTTTGCGAAACTTCCTTTAAATATTATTTTTATCTGGTTTTATTTGTTTTAGTTTCGGTACAAGTGTTTCCCTCATAACTAAAATCTAAACAATTTACAACTTCCTTTGAAAAATCATCTCTCACTTTATACTGACAGTGACAGTGCTTTTACTGTATAAAGATTTCGAATGAGTAAATATTAGGAGTGTTTACTTTTCAATTTTTGGGTCACCTGGAATAGGTATGAAATAAACAAAAACTAGATATAGACAGAGTCAGTTCTTGAAAAAAAATGAGATAAATTAAATAAAATGGGAAAATATGAGAAAAATTGGAATAGGGAATAATAGAAAAATGGTGCAAAATGGGGAAAAGTAGGAAAAAATAAAGAAAAAGGGAAAAAATAATGAATAACGGGAAGAAATAAAAAGAAATTTGAAAAATAGGGAGAATAGAAAAAATAATGAAAAATAGGGAAAGTTGAAAAAAATTGGACAAAATAGGGAAAATACGGAAATTAGAGAAAAATGAAAAAAATGGATAAACATATGGGAAAACAGTGGAAATAGGAAAAAATACGGAAAAATATCGAAAAGGAAAATAGACAAAAATAGAGAACAATACGGACAAATACTGAAAAACAGGAAAAAATAATGAAAAGCAGAAAAATATGAAGAAATAGGGAAAATGGGACAAACTAGGGAAAAATGGGAAAAATATTTAAACAAAATAGGGAAAAATGGGAAAAATAAAGCAAAATTGGGATGAATAAGTACAAATAGGAAACAATAAAGAAAAATAATTAAAATAAGAAAAAATAATTACAAACAGAAAAAGTAGAAAGAGTAAAATAGGAAAAATTGGGGAAAAATAGGGGAATATAGGGAAAAAAAGTATAGGAAAATAGAGAAAAATAAGTTCAAATAGGGACAAATAGGAAATAATAAGGAAAAGTAGCGAAATTAGAGAAAAAGTAAGGAACCATATGGGAAAATGGTGGAAAATAGGTGACAATAGGAAAAAACAATAAAAAATGAATAAAGTTGGAAAAAATAGGGAAAATACGGAAATTAGAGAAAAATATGAAAAAATGGGTAAATCTATGGGAATCGGAAAATATAAGGAAAAATAGGAAAAAAAAGGAAAAGAAGAAATAGGGATAGAAAAACTAGGGAAAAATGGCAAACAAATTTTAAAATAGGGAAAAATAAGGCAAAGTAGGGAAAAATAAGGCAAAATATGGAAAAATAATTACAAATAAAAAAAAAGTACAAAAGAGGAAAAAATATGGAAAAATAATTAAAATAAGAAAAAATAATGACAAAAACAGAAAGAAATAGGGGAAAAATTGGGGAAAAAAGTATAGGAAAATATAGAAAAATATTGACAAATAGGAAAAATAGCAAAATTAGAGAAAAATAAGGAAACATATAGGAAAATAGTGAAAAATAGGGGAAAATAAGAAAAAAAGGGAAAATAAGAAATTGTAGGGAAAACAGCAATTAACAATTAAAATCAGAAAAAATAGGAAAAATAGTGAAAAATTGGGAAAATTAGGATAAAATAGGACAAAAAAGGGAACAGTAAATTTTACAATATGTAGAGAAAAATTGGGACAAATAAAAAAAAAATAGAAAAAGATTGAGAAAATAGTTAAGGAAGGAAGTACATGAGGGTGAGGATGGGGTACCTGAAAAATTAGATGACACAATTTTTCATGTACCACACCTATAAGCATTTGTTATTTAATTTATAGCCTGAAGATGGCTAATAGCCGAAACTAGTTGTCACCTTCCATTTTAGCATTATAATACATTGTGGTACATGATTTTCAGTCTTATTTGTTATTGTAACGAGGCCAGCCCTGCGTTTGATGGATTGTACACCGAATCTTGGTGACTCACTAATAGCGCGCGAGAAATCTATCGATTATTCTAGAAAAGACATGAACGTTCCAAACCAAACAAAATTAATATAAATAATGCGAAAGGATGGACAAAAGTCAGTTGAGTTATATTATAATATAACAGTGATGCCGATTTATGGGGAATTTTCTATTTTTGGGTATTTTGTAATCACAGTGATGCCGATTTGTGGGGAATTTCACATTTTTATACATCATTGGGTAATTATTGAAGGATGCGGTTATTATACAGCTGTGTATTTACTTTCTCGCAACATATAAAGATTTAGTTTATATTTGTTATAGCACATTCATATTTTTATGCCCTACAGGACTAATTAATATTGATATAGAGATGAAATTTTATCATTTTTTTTAATATTGCAAACTAGCAAAATCTACAACAAAAACAAAACAAAATAATAAAAAAAAAAAAACAAAAAGTGCTCATCTTGTATCGCATATAAAGAATGATATTCGTTGACAAGAAAGATAAAAAAAGACTAAACTAAACAAAATTAATCATTTCTAGACGCCACACTTGCACTGACGTTATGAGAAAATAAATAAAATTTTTGATAAGGATTCTTTATCGCAAATCATTTTTCTTAGAACAAGAGAAGAAAAAAATCTACAAGATGCTGTAAAATAGAAGCAATATTTATTTGTAAACAGGCATGCCTAATTTATTTGTTCTTATTTTTATAGACCACTGCAGAATATTACTTATAAGTTATTTAAAAAAATAATAAAAAGAATATGAAAAATATGGGGAAAAAGTGCAAAATATTGCAAAAAATAGAGAAAAATTGGGGAAAACAGGGAAATAAAGGAACAAATAGGGCAAAATTGTGAAAAATTGGACAAAATTGGAAAATTTGAGAAAAATAGTGAAAAATGGGAAGAAACGAGAAACTTGGGACAAAATGGAGAAAAATTGGGAAAAACAGAGGAAAATAGAAAAAATTAGGCAAAAATTGGGAATACTAATCAAAAATAAGAAAAGAATATGGAAAAATTGTACAAAAATAAGAAAAACTACGAAAAAAATTGGGAAAACTAATAAAAAAAATAAGAAAAAAATAGGGAAAAATATTGGGGAAAATTAGTAAAAATTGAATACATTAAATAATGGAAAATAATAAGGATAAATATAGAAAAATAGGAAACAATAATAAAAAACATAATATGAAAAAATAGAAAAAATACCCAAAATAGCGAAAATCGGGAAAATAAGTACAAATAGGATAAAAGATTGGAAAACAGGAAAAAATAGAAAGAAATAGGAAAAATAGGAAAAATGGAAAAATGTGGGATAAAAAAAATAAGGAAATATGTATATGAAAAAATAGTGAAAAATAGGGGAAGTAAGGAATAATATGGCAAAATAGATAAGGGACAAAACAGTAAAAAATAATGAAAAACAGCAAGAATTGAAATGGGAAAAACAGGATAAAATATGGAAAAGTAGGGAAAGATTGAAAAAAATAAGTTCAAATGGTGAAAAATAGGAAAAAATAAAGAAAATAAGGAAAATTTGAAAAAATGGGAAAAAAATAGGAAAAATACAGACAAAAATATTAAATAATAATGGAAATAAATAGGGGAAAAATAATGAAAAACAGGAAAAATATAAATAAATAGGGAAAATTTGTAAAAATAGGGAAAATAGGAAAAAACATAGCAAAAAATTAGGTAAAATAAAGAAAACAGTATAAAATAATTGAAAACAGGAACAAATTGGAAAATTAGGAAAAATAAAAAAAATGTGGAAAGTAGCGAAAAAAAAAGAAAATAGTGGAAAAATAGTGAAAAATAGAGAAAAAATAGGAAAGAATGCAACAAAATACATAATGGGGACAAATACGGAAACAAGAAAAAATCATGAAAAACAGGAAAAATAGGAAGAAATAGGAAAAACAAGCAAAGTAGGGTTATTCAGCTAGTATGTATATAAAATTAGACGAAATTCCAAAATACTATAAAATTAATTTTTACCAAGATAAGAAACACACTTACAAATTCAATTTTGGCTATTTGTCCACTTTTATATTCATTATTTTTTGTTTCATACTTCATTACAAAAAATTGGGAAAAATAGGAAAAGTAGGGAAAAAATAGCCATTATGAAAAATAGGGAAAACAGGAAAAAAAAACAATGAAAAAAAAAAGGAAAAATCAATGAAAACCAGAATAAAAATGGAAGAAATAGGAAAAATAAAAAAATGGTTCAAAAAATTTCACCACTTTTCAAAATAATAATTTGCAGTGGCGCTTACTTGATATAACCACAATTTAAATAACATTTTCATAAATTTGAAACATTGGGAAATTTCTTAATTTTTACTTGCTTTTATTTGGTCCTCAGTTTACATGTCGAATTATTAATCCCTGTTTCAAATGATCCTCAGATTACATGTCATAAAGGGATTTAGTCCTGAGTTTACATACTCCGACTAAAAATACTAGTTGGCGCCTTCAAGTCCTAACACTATCAATATCCATCGATTTACGACGCCATTCAAGTGGACTGGTCTAAAGCTATCGCCTCGTCATCATAATTCATCAGAATTTATTTTATTTTTTCTCCCTGAGAGTACGTTTTTTTTAACCAACATTGGTCATTATTTTTCTATAGTAGGGAATCATTTTTTTTATTATACATTACAGAGTTCCATGTAATTTGATGAAAAATTGTTTAGTAAATATCGTTTAATGATAGAAAAATGGCGGTTACCCACGCAAATTTATCGACACCAGATGTTAACAGTTTAGTTAGACTCTACTTCCTAGTACTATTTTTTTTTTAAATTTCCGTTAGAAAAATTATAAACGATGCAAAAAAATTAGACCCACTTGGTTTATTTTTTTGCGGAATATATATAAATAATCCACAAAATTTTTTTCTAAGTGCTAGATAATAAAAATAATTAAAGTCAAATTTATTTTGTGGTCCAAATAATTTGTTGTTGCTTGGCGTGTTGGTATTTTCTAATGATAATATAAATCTTTACGTTCTAGTTATTTTTTAAAAAAAAAAGTTATTTGCCCAAAACGAATTTTATGTATTAAATAAAAAAATAGTACGAAACAAAAAGTTGATTAAAAAAAAAAAACAAAAACTAAAATTTTTGAAGATTACCTACATTATTTATTGTTTAAATATATTTTCAATGCTTTCAATAATCTAAAATCTGATTTTTTTTTTATTATTTTCTTATTTATTTACTGGCTACATTGTTAGAAATGTGAGAAAAAATGAAAAGGAGTAAAAAAACAAAATTAAAAAAAAGGAGGAGAAAAAATGCATAATTATGAAAAAATGGGGATAAATACTAAAAAAAAATGAGAAGGGGATACCAAAAAGAATAAAAAAAATTACAAGAAAAAATATTAAAAAAATGGACATTATTTGAGATAAAATGGGAGAAATTTATTAAAAAAAAGAACATAATTAGAAAAAAGGGGGACAATCCATAAAAAAAGGAAATATTTAAGAAAAAAGGGGGTAAAATTACTGAAAATGGGGGAAAAATACTGTAAAAATGGGAGACACCAAACATAATTAAAAAACAAAATGGGGGGCAAATATAGAAAAATTGGACATAATTCGGAAAAAAAGGGAGATAAGAAAACAGACTAAAAAAATCTGATATGGCCATTTTTGAATCAAAAATTTACACGTTAACACAAAAAAGTTTGAAAAAAATTGGCAACAATGGTAAAATTTTTGAAAATTTTAATTATACCAGACTTAACTATAAATTTCTATTTAAATTAAGTTGTTCTCATTTTAAATTTCTGTACAAATTTGTCTTTGGAATAATTTTTCTTTAAAAATTTGTTTTTCTTATTTTTCATTGATTTTTTTTAAATTCATTTTTCTTTAAATATTTTTTATTTTATATTATTCTATTTAAAAATTATTTTTATATTTCTCTTTAAATTTCGCTTAGTTTTAATTTCTATTTAAATTTCTTTAAAAATTTTTGAAATTCCTGTTTTCTCTTTGAAATAATTTTCCTAAAAGTTTTTTAAATGTCGCTGATTTTTCATTAATTTTTATTGAAATCATTTTTCTTTAAATGTTTTATTAAATCTATTTTAATTTTTATTATTCCATTTTAAAAATATTTTTTTTATATTTTTGTTTTAATTTCTGTTTAAATTTCGCTGATTTTTCTTTAATTTTTATTGAAATCATTTTTCTTTAAATGTTTTTTTAAATTTATTTTTATTTTTATTATTCTATTTTGAAATAATTTTTTTTATATTTCTGTTTAAATTTCTGTTTAATCTCTTAAATTTCGCTTATTTTTGTTAATTTCTGTTTAAATGATTCTTTAATTCTTCATTTTTTTATTCTTATTTTTTTTGTATTTATCTTTAAAGATTCCTTTAAATTAATCTTAAAATTCCATTGTAAATTTTTCTTAACATTTTAAGAAAGAAATCTGTTTAAAAATTGAACTGTATTGGAATTTTTTTGAAAAAAATAATTATTTTACAGAATCCACCAACAATGACAAATATTACGAAAATATTTTTAAAATGCGATAAGAAAACGCAAAAACAATTTTTTATTGATGATACAGATAATAGATTACAAAATTTAAAAAAAAAAAACCAAATTTATTTCGTGGTCCTAATCATCTGTTCTTACTTGGCATGTTGGTATTTTCTAATGACGATATAAATCTTATTTTAAAATTGGTTCTAACTAGTCGACATTCGATGTCGTTAATGTCGAAAACATTGAAATTATATAAAGTCTTTGCATTCTAATTATTTTCAAAAAAAAAAAAAAAAAAAAAAAAAAAAAAAAAAAAAAAAAAAAAAAAAAAAAAAAAAAAAAAAAAAAAAAAAAAAAAAAAAAAAATCCTACTTATTAGAGAAAAATCAAAACTATTTTTTTATTATATTACAATATTATTAATATGTTGATTTTGTGGATTTTGATTAATTTATTGGCAACACTGTTAAGAATGTTGTTGGCGACTTACGACCTAAAAAGGAAACGCTCATTCAGTGTAATGGAGTATAACGTAACATCCTTTTCGTAACCGCAATTTGTCTACTAGGTATCTAAAAACAAATAAACAAATGACCAACAACCATTTAAAAATCTTTGTGCCCAGCACGAGACAGGAAATTAACTATTATCAATGATCTTATTCTTCGAAATGTGTCATTTAATATTTTTAATCCAGAAAAAGGAAACATTAGTATAATAACATTTACTAGACAGCCATAATACCCAATAATATTTTTTTTGTTCTTTATATGTAGCGAGAAAGTAAAAATAACGGTACTCAGCTGTATAATAAATATACTTATCCTCTATCCTCAATCTGAAAAAATTTGAAGAAATTTGATGAAATTTGAAGAAATTTGATGAAATTTGAAGAAATTTGATGAAATTTGAAGAAATTTGATGAAATTTGAAGAAATTTGAAGAAATTTGAAGAAATTTGAAGAAATTTGAAGAAATTTGAAGAAATTTGAAGAAATTTGAAGAAATTTGAAGAAATTTGAAGAAATTTGAAGAAATTTGAAGAAATTTGAAGAAATTTGAAGAAATTTGAAGAAATTTGAAGAAATTTGATGAAATTTGAAGAAATTTGAAGAAATTTGATGAAATTTGAAGAAATTTGAAGAAATCTGAAGAAATTTGATGAAATCTGAAGAAATTTGATGAAATTTGAAGAAATTTGAAGAAATTTGAAGAAATTTGAAGAAATCTGAAGAAATCTGAAGAAATCTGAAGAAATCTGAAGAAATCTGAAGAAATCCAACGATATGCAAAAATACCAAAAAAAATGGAAAATTCCCCACAAATCGGTATCACTGTTTGATAGGTTGAAATTTATATTTTTTTTTAATTTTCCTAATAAATTATTATAGTGGGAAACATTTTCCTACCTGGTTTTAAAAAAATTTTCAGATTGCAAATAATTTACAAATTCACAATGTTTTTTGAAATTTATATTTTTTTTTTTTTATAATAAATTATTTATAATTAGAAACATTTTTCTACTTGGTTAAAAATATATTGGATTTTAAAAATATTCAGGTAGAAAATAATTTACAAATTCAGAATATTTTGTTTGAAATTTATTTTCCTGATAAATTATTTATAGTGGGGAAATTTCAGATTACAAATTAAGAATTTTTTTTGAAATTTATAATTTTTTTTTCATTATTTTCATAATAAATTATTGATAGGTAAAAACATTTTTCTACTTGGTTAAAAATAAATAATTTGAAAATTTAGAATATGTTGTTTGGAATTTATATTTTATTTTAATTTTCTTAATAAATTATTTATAGATTCTTGAATGTTTATATTGACGAGGCCTGTAACCGTTTGGCGGGAATATTTACCCCAAGTAAATAGTGTCAACAAATAATAAAACTCTATTTTTATAATGTCATAAATGGGTAATAAAAGGTGACAAAGTTACTGATCAAAAATAACATAAATTATAACAGATGCTAACAAAAGATTCTACAGACTTTTGCACCTTTTTTTTTAGATTTTAAAATTACAGTAAATGAAAATTGTAGAATATAAAATTTCCTATAAATTTTCTCTTTACTTTTTTTTTAGAATTCCTCGTAGTTTAGTCGCTAAAGGATGTGAAAAAGTATATATAGACTTATGCGCATTTTTTTTTATTGAAAATATCATTATAAAAAAAGAAAAATAGGTTAAAAAAAAATCAAATTTTGTGTCAAATTTATCATTTTAGGTAAAACGAAATTACAAAAAAAATTTTTTTATTTACAATTTTAAATTCGAAAAAAAAATTCATTAGTTCCATATTACTCTTTGAATGGTACAAATCCCATTTTAATATCTTTAATATTTTTATAATTTTATTTTTTTAAAATTGTAATAATTCAAATTTTTTTAGTAATTTTTTTAAAAAATCCTCAATTCTTGTAATAATTTTTTTTTAAAAAATCACACTTAGATTTTTTTATTACAAATTAAACGGTATTTTTTTTAAATTTTTAGTGTAAATATTTATCTTAAAAATTGAAAACACTTTTTGTAATAATTTTAAAATCAATAAATAATTAATATTTATGCATTAATAAAGTTAGTTTAAAAAAAATTATAAAATCGTAAGTAATAAAATTTCAAATTTTTTTTTTGTCATTTTTTTAAAAATTCCTCAACACTTGTAATAATTTAAAAAAAAAAACACACTTGTAGAGTTTTATTTATTACAAATTAAACGGTTTTTTTTTTAAATTCAATGTAAATATTTATCATAAAAAAAATTGAAAACATTTTTTAAAATCAATAAATAATTAATATTTATGCATTAATAAAGTTAGTTTGAAAAAGTTTAAAATAGTAATAAAATTTCCAATTTTATTAATAATTTTTTTAAAATTCAATTTTTTTTTAAAAAATCACACTTGTAGAGTTTTTTTTATTACAAATTAAACGTTATTTTTTTAATGTTAATATTTATCCATTAATAAAGTTAGATTAAAAAAATTTAAAATCCTAATAAAATTTCAAATTTTTTAAGTATTTTTTTAAAAAAATCTTCAATTCTTCTAATAATTTTTTTTTAAAAAATCACACTAGAGTTTTTTTATTACAAATTAAAGTTTGTTTTTTAAATTTTTAGTATAAATATTTATTATAAGAAACATTTTTTCGAATAAAAATTTGGAAAAAAATAATTAAAAAACTTCTTTTATAAGAAAAATAAGTGATTGGAAAGTTTGTTTTATAATAAAAAATCTTTTTAGAATCTCAAAAATATCTCATTTGTCCTTATTGTCATTCAAAACTAATTAAAAATAAATAGATTATAATTTTTGACTTTATGAATCATTTCTTTATCCCATTTTTTTTTTTTGGATTATTCCGTAAAAAAAATCAATTTGTTATTATATCGTAATCTGAAAAATAAATATATAAAAGATATATTTTTATTGTAAAAATAATTGTACTTTTATTATTAAAAATGATTAAAAATATATCTTCAGGTATACAAAAAATGCAAAACTCCATATATCCGTCCGCATTCTAAAAACCAACCAGGAAATGTAAAATTGACCATAAAAGTCAACTATACCTGAAAATTCATTCATTCACATGTGTGTACCCAAACACTTGCCAAAAGGGCCACTTGTGTTGCACATTTAATTTTGAATAGAACGGAAGTTGGAAGAATAAAAAGACTAGATCGGTTCGGAATGGGCAACACATTGTGAGAGTGAGACACCCACTATAACTATTATGGTCTAATTTTAACTAATTTTATTTACGTTTTACCTACTCTTGGTGAGAATGAGAAATTCTTTAAAATTTGGGTTAATGAATTTATTGTTTGCTAATTTTTGTTTGGTATAATTAAAATTAAGTGTTGAAATATCAGGACCGTCTCTAACAAAATAAAAATATACAAATCTGAATTATGTGGTGACATGGAAATTGAAAATAAATAGTGATTAACAAGTTTTAAACAAATTTTTTTTATTCAGTAAATTTTATAAACATTGATTCTAATTTATGAGAAAAATTTGGTTTTTTAAAAAGTCAAAAATGTCATTTTTTTCCCTGGTCCAGTGGCGATCGTATTTCCTTTATCAGGGAGCACGGGCATTAAGTAATAATGCAGACTTCAATTTTTAATTTTGCAAGTTACAAATTAGTATTAAAAAAAACGTATTTTTTATTAACAAGAGAAAAAAATACAAACATTTTTTATGTTTTAAAAAATATACTTATACCTCTTTTTCCATGGTACCAGTGGCAGTCATAAATCCCTTTTTAGAAGGCGAAGTATAAAATAATAATGCAAATTGCAATTTTATATTTTTGCAACTTACGAATTGTTATAAAATTCAAGAAAATATTACAAAAATTTGTTGTAGTTGTAAAAATGAGACTTATCCCCTTTTTTCAATGGTACCAGTGGCAGTCATAAATCCCTTTTTAGAGGGCGAAGCATAAAATAATAATGTAAACTGCAATTTTATATTTTGCAACTTACAAATTGCTATAAAATTCAAGAAAAAATTACAAAAATTTGTTGTAGTTGTAAAAAATATACTTATCCCCTTTTTTCCATGGTACCAGTGGCAGTCATAAATCCCTTTTTAGAAGGCGAAGCATAAAATAATAATGCAAATTGCAATTTTATATTTTGCAACTTGCAAACTGCTATAAAATTCAACAAAAAATTACAAAAATTTGTTGTAGTTGTAAAAAATATACTTATCCCCTTTTTTCCATGGTACCAGTGGCAGTCATAAATCCCTTTTTAGAAGGCGAAGCATAAAATAATAATGCAAATTGCAATTTTATATTTTGCAACTTACAAATTGCTATAAAATTCAACAAAAAATTACAAAAATTTGTTGTAGTTGTAAAAAATATACTTATCCCCTTTTTTCCATGGTACCAGTGGCAGTCATAAATTCCTTTTTAGAAGGCGAAGTATAAAATAATAATGCAAATTGCAATTTTATATTTTGCAACTTACAAATTGCTATAATATTCAAAAAAAATTACAAAAAATTGTTGTAGTTGTAAAAAATATACTTATCCCCTTTTTTCCATGGTACCAGTGGCAGTCATAAATCCCTTTTTAGAGGGCGAAGCATAAAATAATAATACAAATTGCAATTTTATATTTTACAACTTGCAAATTGCTATAAAATTCAAAAAAAATTACAAAAAATTGTTGTAGTTGTAAAAAATATACTTATCCCATTTTTTCCATGGTACCAGTGGCAGTCATAAATCCCTTTTTAGAAGGCGAAGTATAAAATAATAATGCAAATTGCAATTTTATATTTTGCAACTTACAAATTGCTATAATATTCAAAAAAAATTACAAAAAATTGTTGTAGTTGTAAAAAATATACTTATCCCCTTTTTTCCATGGTACCAGTGGCAGTCATAAATCCCTTTTTAGAGGGCGAAGCATAAAATAATAATACAAATTGCAATTTTATATTTTACAACTTGCAAATTGCTATAAAATTCAAAAAAAATTACAAAAAATTGTTGTAGTTGTAAAAAATATACTTATCTCATTTTTTCCATGGTACCAGTGGCAGTCATAAATCAATTTTTAGAGGACGAAGCATAAAATAATAATGCAAATTGCAATTTTATATTTTGCAACTTACAAATTGCTATAATATTCAAAAAAAATTACAAAAAATTGTTGTAGTTGTAAAAAATATACTTATCCCCTTTTTTCCATGGTACCAGTGGCAGTCATAAATCCCTTTTTAGAGGGCGAAGCATAAAATAATAATACAAATTGCAATTTTATATTTTACAACTTGCAAATTGCTATAAAATTCAAAAAAAATTACAAAAAATTGTTGTAGTTGTAAAAAATCTACTTATCCCCTTTTTTCCATGGTACCAGTGGCAGTCATGAATCCCTTTTTAGAAGGCGAAGCATAAAATAATAATGCAAATTGCAATTTTATATTTTGCAACTTACAAATTGCTATAAAATTCAACAAAAAAATACAAAAATTTGTTGTAGTTGTAAAAAATATACTTATCCCCTTTTTTCCATGGTACCAGTGGCAGTCATAAATTCCTTTTTAGAAGGCGAAGCATAAAATAATAATGCAAATTGCAATTTTATATTTTGCAACTTGCAAATTCCTATAAAATTCAAGAAAAAATTACAAAAATTTGTTGTAGTTGTAAAAAATATACTTATCCCCTTTTTTCCATGGTACCAGTGGCAGTCATAAATTCCTTTTTAGAAGGCGAAGCATAAAATAATAATGCAAATTGCAATTTTATATTTTGCAACTTACAAATTGCTATAAAATTCAACAAAAAATTACAAAAATTTGTTGTAGTTGTAAAAAATATACTTATCCCCTTTTTTCCATGGTACCAGTGGCAGTCATAAATTCCTTTTTAGAAGGCGAAGCATAAAATAATAATGCAAATTGCAATTTTATATTTTGCTACTTACAAATTGCTATGAAATTAAAAAAAAATTACAAAAATTTGTTGTAGTTGTAAAAAATATACTTATCCCCTTTTTTCCATGGTACCAGTGGCAGTCATAAATCCCTTTTTAGAGGGCGAAGCATAAAATAATAATACAAATTGCAATTTTATATTTTACAACTTGCAAATTGCTATAAAATTCAAAAAAAATTACAAAAAATTGTTGTAGTTGTAAAAAATCTACTTATCCCCTTTTTTCCATGGTACCAGTGGCAGTCATGAATCCCTTTTTAGAAGGCGAAGCATAAAATAATAATGCAAATTGCAATTTTATATTTTGCAACTTACAAATTGCTATAAAATTCAACAAAAAATTACAAAAATTTGTTGTAGTTGTAAAAAATATACTTATCCCCTTTTTTCCATGGTACCAGTGGCAGTCATAAATCCCTTTTTAGAAGGCGAAGCATAAAATAATAATGCAAATTGCAATTTTATATTTTGCTACTTACAAATTGCTATGAAATTAAAAAAAAATTACAAAAATTTGTTGTAGTTGTAAAAAATATACTTATCCCCTTTTTTCCATGGTACCAGTGGCAGTCATAAATCCCTTTTTAGAGGGCGAAGCATAAAATAATAATACAAATTGCAATTTTATATTTTACAACTTGCAAATTGCTATAAAATTCAAAAAAAATTACAAAAAATTGTTGTAGTTGTAAAAAATCTACTTATCCCCTTTTTTCCATGGTACCAGTGGCAGTCATGAATCCCTTTTTAGAAGGCGAAGCATAAAATAATAATGCAAATTGCAATTTTATATTTTGCAACTTACAAATTGCTATAAAATTCAACAAAAAATTACAAAAATTTGTTGTAGTTGTAAAAAATATACTTATCCCCTTTTTTCCATGGTACCAGTGGCAGTCATAAATTCCTTTTTAGAAGGCGAAGCATAAAATAATAATGCAAATTGCAATTTTATATTTTGCAACTTGCAAATTCCTATAAAATTCAAGAAAAAATTACAAAAATTTGTTGTAGTTGTAAAAAATATACTTATCCCCTTTTTTCCATGGTACCAGTGGCAGTCATAAATCCCTTTTTAGAAAGCGAAGCATAAAATAATAATGCAAATTGCAATTTTTTATTTTGCAACTTATGAATTGCTATAAAATTCAACAAAAAATTACAAAAATTTGTTGTAGTTGTAAAAAATATACTTATCCCCTTTTTTCCATGGTACCAGTGGCAGTCATAAATCCCTTTTTAGAGGGCGAAGCATAAAATAATAATGCAAATTGCAATTTTATATTTTGCAACTTACAAATTGCTATGAAATTAAAAAAATTACAAAAATTTGTAGTTGCAAAAATGACATTTGTCCCCCTTTTTCCCTGG
Organism: Neocrepidodera transversa; assembly: GCA_963243735.1. Taxonomy (NCBI): domain Eukaryota; kingdom Metazoa; phylum Arthropoda; class Insecta; order Coleoptera; family Chrysomelidae; genus Neocrepidodera; species Neocrepidodera transversa. The sequence goes on along the minus strand of OY725346.1, from coordinate 512,437 downwards.
TGCCAGTGGCGATCATAAAACATAAATATTTTATATTACCAAAAGACTAAAAAAAAATTAAAAAGTAAACAAAAATTTGATTGAAATAGAAGATTTTTTATTTTATTTAAGGCTGGCATGGCCAGTGCCTGACACCACAGAATTTGAATCTTAATTCAATACTAACAATTAATATTATGCAAACGATTTTTGCATATTGAATTTTCTTTGAAATCGGACCAACCTTAGGACACTCCCGTTACAGTTAAATAATTTACTTGACACATGATAAAAACGTTTATTTGTTTTTAAACACCCACAAATGATTTTTTCCCTCAGTATAAATCGATTTTTCTTTATCATTGTTCTAATATCCTGTAACAATCGAAGGTTATGTTTACTGAAACGAAAAAAAAATAAATTATTTAACATATTTTAAACTATTTCCTGTCAATGGAGTCATTGTCAAGGTAACTAAATAACAAGTGCAAATTATTTATTACTAATTAAAGAATATTGGAGAACCTCAGTGTTCTGTATGAGGACCCTTAATGTATAATAGAATATATTATAGAATGTTTTGATCTTTGTACCCCCTTTAATAAAATAATGTGCGTACGGCATTGTAGCCAGAAGTTATGCGGATGTGAATAAATTACATCCAGTTGAGTAGCAGCTTTTTGTACTCATTCTTTGCTTCTATGAAAATCCGAGAATCAGTAATTAGACGACAAGTGGAGGCTTATTATGTCTAAATGATCTTTTATTACTTGGATGGATGGAATAGTATTATTTCAAAATGTAATCGACTTTGTAAAGGTTAATTTTATAAAATATAAAGTACGGTTAAAATTATATGGAATTGGAATTCCCCACCGGAGTAATTATCATGTCACTTAATAAAATAAAATCTGAACGTGATCTAAACTGACAGTTTTTTATGTCAACATAACCTAAAAATCCCAAAGTGTCATATCAATGTAACCTAAAAATCCCACAAAGTGACAGACACTATCTGTCATTTGTCTCTTGTAAAAAAGATCTCACGATTTTAAGTCCTCAAATGTTTATCAGAACCGTATTTGTTAATCAAATTATTTTATTTCTTTGTATTCTTCAAATTTTTACGTAGCGAAAATTTCTGTTTGTTCGCCACTGGTTTATTCATACCGACAATCCTGTGAACTTGAAGGTCCTTGCCCTTCCGTACAGGATCTCGGTAAGTGTACTCTGACTCTCTGGCAACAAAGTGATAAGATTATCTGGGAATGTCGATGCTTTTCTAATACAAATAGAAGAATATTCAAACTTTATTTGTACCCTCGTTATCGTATCATAATAATTTATCAAAACATGACACTTTATTTGAAATATAGAAATTATCGTATGTAAATATATAATGTATTGAAATTTAGGGTAAAATATATGAGTTTTTTTTTATCTGAAATTGGTATATAAATCATTAAAGTAATAATTTTTTTACGGTTAAAATACTGACCAAGGTTAAACGAAATAAATGTGTTTTCCTTCTATAAAAAAATACAAAAAGATATAAATTCCTAAAAAAAAATCAACTTTTATTGGATAAAAAAAATTTGGTATTATCAGAATCCTTTTATTTTTTACTGATCTTTCCACATACGTCTGGTACCGGAGACAGTTCGACATGGAGTAAGATCGATCCGTCAAAAAAATTTAATACTTGACAAATCATTATCTACTCAAAGTAAGATTTATCTAGCAACACTGCGGATCAAATTTTCATCTATGAATCAGGAATATCTCTGGTTTTAGACACTTTAATATTTCCAGTCACCTGTTAATTATTTCATCTTTGATTTTATCAAAATCTTTTTGTATCGATCTTTCCCTCAGAGTAAATATATATAGAGAGGGCATTCTATCCTTTTTTATTAAGCCAACATCTAGTTAACTTTTGTTGACATCGTCCTCTAGAGATTCCATAAGCGTACTTTCAAGCAGGATAATTTAAAATCCTACATTAAATAGTTTATTTTTTAAATATTTTTGTAAACATTTAAAACTATTTTAAGCGATTTTCTTGAGAGGTTGTTAACCAACCATGAGAAAGAAATGTGAAAAATGTGGTGCTTTTCTCAAGCCATTAGATAATCAATCTTACACTTCACAAGTAAGTTATATGAAAGTAGTTTTTGAATAATTTAAAATATAATACAAGTTGATAATATTTGATAATTTTTTATTTTGCTTCCTTTCTTTTTTATGTTATATACCATTCACATTTTTTTTATGTTTTAATGTTAATATTTATCAGTATTACAGAAAATACAACTTTATCGAAATTATATAACTTCTCACGACATATTTAATTCAAATGTGATATATTAATAACATGTAAAATACCCAATTTTAATTTTCTATTTTTTTGCTAATATAAATAAAAAGTTAGAATTCTTCGCGTCGCCACTGTCTAAAACATCACGTCAATTTTTATTGTTGATTTCGTCCTCTGCATGAGATTTTTTTGCGCGTCTCACTTCCCTCGCCTACAAACTTTACCGAGAGAGAGGGCTAGATGTTGGCTTAAATTTTGTAAATGATATTAGATATACAGGGCATATCTAGTAGTTCCTTTATCTGAGATCTTTCCACATACGTCTGATACCGGAGACAGCTTTAATGTACGGAGCAAGATTGATCCGTCATGTATTTGTTTTTAATGAAAAAAAAAAACAAGATTTAATACTTAATAAAAACCAACACAAGTATTATCTGCTTAAAGTAACTGTCAGATAGTTAGATTTATCTAGGAACACTGCAAATCAAGTGCATCATAAATTATCTTTTGATATTTCTAGTCGTCTGTCTATCATTTCATCTTTCTTTGGTGTTATCAAAATATTCTCTTTCCACATGCGTTTGGTACCGGAGATTTAATACTTGATGAAAAACGACACAAGTTAGATTTATCTAGCAATATATGGATTAATTTTTAATCCAAGCATTAGAAAGTATCTCTAGTTCTAGACGCCTTTGATCCGTCATGTATTTGTTTTTAATAAAAATGAAATGAAAAAAAAGATTTAATACTTGATAAAAACGGACACAGATTTGTCTAGCAACACTATGGATCAATTTTCATCCAAGCATTATAAATTATCTTTGGTTCTAGACGCTTTTGATCCGTCAGGTATTTGTTTTTAATAAAAATAAAATGAAAAAAAAGATTTAATACTTGATAAAAACGGACACAAAGATTTGTCTAGCAAAACTATGGATCAATTTTCATCCAAGCATTATAAATTATTTCTGGTTCTAGACGCTTTTGATCCGTCATTTATTTGTTTTTAATAAAAATGAAATGAAAAAAAAAGATTTAATACTTGATAAAAACGGACACAGATTTGTCTAGCAAAACTGTGGATCAATTTTCATCCAAGCATTAGAAAGTATCTCTGGTTCTAGACGCTTTTGATCCGTCATTTATTTGTTTTTAATAAAAATAAAATGAAAAAAAAAGATTTAATACTTGATAAAAACGGACACAAAGATTTGTCTAGCAAAACTATGGATCAATTTTCATCCAAGCATTATAAATTATTTCTAGTTCTAGACTCTTTTGATCCGTCATGTATGTTTTTAATAAAAATAAAATGAAAAAAAAAAAAAGATTCGATACTTGATAAAAACGGACACAAAGATTTGTCTAGCAAAACTATGGATCAATTTTCATCCAATTATCTCTGGTTCTAGACGCTTTTGATCCGTCATTTATTTGTCTTTAATAGAAATAAAATGAAAAAAAAAGATTTAATACTTGATAAAAACGGACACAAAGATTTGTCTAGCAAAACTGTGGATCAATTTTCATCCAAGCATTAGAAAGTATCTCTGGTTCTAGACGCTTTTGATCCGTCATTTATTTGTTTTTAATAAAAATAAAATGAAAAAAAAAGATTTAATACTTGATAAAAACGGACACAAAGATTTGTCTAGCAAAACTATGGATCAATTTTCATCCAAGCATTATAAATTATTTCTAGTTCTAGACTCTTTTGATCCGTCATGTATGTTTTTAATAAAAATAAAATGAAAAAAAAAAAAGATTTAATACTTGATAAAAACGGACACAAAGATTTGTCTAGCAACACTATGGATCAATTTTCATCCAAGCATTAGAAAGTATCTTTAGCTCTAGACGCTCTAATTCTTTGGTTTTATCAAAATCTTTTTCCACATAAATGTGGTACCGGAGACAGGCATGGAGCACAATTGATCCGTCATGTATTTATTTTTAAAGACAATAAAAAAAATAAAATATTTAATACTTGATGAAAACCGACACAAGTTAGATTTATTAAAGAACGTAGATAACTTTTTTTCTGAGGGGATACTTTTTTCCTAGGCGGGGGTTAATCAAACTTTTAGATAAATATGCTTGTCCGTTTCTACATGTTATATATTTTATTTTTTCTTTTCGTGTCATTTTTTGGTATTCTGCCGGGTATTTATCCTCTTTACCCCCATATCTACGTCCTTGGATTTATCTAGCAACATTGCGGATCAAATTTACATCCATGAATCAGAATTTATCTCTTGTTCGATCATTTCATCTTCTTTTCTTAAATTAATGGCCTGTACCTACATGACTATTTAAAAAAACATTGATTTTTATCAGAATTTTAAACTTGAGTGATTGATAATATTAATATTCGTGATCACAAAATATAGACGTTATGAGACAAACATATGTTATAATTATTATATTTTTTTTCCGTCAATTTTAATACAAATTTTCTTTTAATCTCGGATGATCCGTGCAGTCATTTTTTTAAAAATATCCACACTCACCTACCATTTGTCATAGTTCACAAGAGCCGTCTAGAATAAAATTCTTTCATTTTTTTTTATTTTTTTAACGCGCACAGGAAGCGTCGGATGCCGAAATTAATTTCGTCTACAGTGACTTTTTCCTACTAAAACTTGATTAGTTTTAGAAGAAAGATTACATGAGAAACACCGAAATTTTCGTAATTTTTAATTATGTACACAATGAATTTTCGTAATTTCACGCAAATATTAGTGCCGGCAGAAAATATTCATGTAAGTTTTGTTCAAATCTATCAAGCTATTTTTGGCGCCATATTATATATTAATATAACTAATAATAATTAAAGTGCGACTTTCTTTTTATTTTTAAATATTTATCTAACTATGATTAGCATTTAATAAGAATTTATTACTCTTAAGCTATCCAAAATGGACTATACTATATTTTTATATCATAAAAATCAATGTATTTTAAATAATTTCTAGGTACTTATATAAAAAATACAAAATAGTTTTATAACTATCTCTAGACTGCAGAATATTGTTCCCAAGTATGTATGCAACCAATATTACATATATTTACATTTACTGCATTCAAATGGACAAATTTCTATGAAAATTTACAAATCCGGTATGGTCTAGTGGCTAGGATACCTGGCTCTCACCCAGGAGGCTCGGGTTCGATTCCCGGTACCGGAAAAATTTTTTCTATTTTTTTTTTAATTCATAATACATATAATTCCGGGCCTCAAAACTCCTATATACCAATTTTGAATAGAATCATTAAATAATCATAAATATCGTCCGCCATCTTGGAGCCACCATTTTTATTTTATTAATTTTGATAAAAATATTCAAAATCTCCGACACCAAAAACCCACACATACCAATTTTGAATGAAATCGGTCCATAATCCTAAATCTCGTCCTCCATCTTGTATTTAAATTTCAAACTTGGTTTCCTGCACATCTAAACACCATTACGAACAAATTTTTCAACATCAATTACCATAAAAAACATACAAAAAAGCAAACTCAACGAAAATATATAACAAAGCTTATTATAGTTTTTATATTGGTATAGAGATGGCAACCTTTTGTAGGTTTTTAATTGGTATACGTAAACAGTCGGCCATTACTAAGACCCATGTATGACTAATAGGAAAAAATCACGTACCGCGAGATGGCACTGCAAATGACAAAATGTCGGATTGAGGTGTGAACTAATATTCCATCATGTAAAAACATAGTTTAATGAGGACGTATTTGACCAGAAAGCCAAGAAACATAAATGAGAAGAAAAAGAAGAGCTTTCTCAGAGATTTCAGTTGATTTTAAATTTTTTACAACTGGATCAATTTCCGAAATTCTGGATTATGTGGGTAAAAGGTTTTTAAGGCTAGTAACATCATCTTATCTTATGTGGAACTGACGGCCCCAATAACGAGAAAGTTATCAAGCATGAGATCATCTAAAAATTTTGGAATTTTTCCAGTTCTTAATAGCCCTTGGGTCCAAAGAAAATTATTTAGAAAATTGTGATACAAAATTGCCGTATGTAGAGCATTGTGGAAACAGAGCCCATTTTTCCTGATCTTATTCGAATTCTTTACATTTTCAGATAGTACAACAATTCTTCGTAAAATATCGTCCAAATATATCACTTTCAATGCATAAATGGCTTAAAATAACATAAAAAGTTTACTTTTCACCCATATAAACAAACGCACACTACCACTAAACCCAAAAATTACCTCTACAGCTATCTGATTTCTCAAAAAATACATAAAAATAGTAATTGATTTGCATTGAACACACTTGGCAACACTTTCACATAATTCACGTCAGATGTCAATGTCAAATAGCCCAGGCAGCTGAGGCCTCAATAAGGAAAAAGAAGAATATTTATCTATTTACGATTTAAACTCTTGTTTATGTTGTAATCTGTTGTATACATATACACTTAAACATAACCCAGTTTCTAATTTTAATCTTCAGACAGAACATTTTTTTAGTAATTGGCGCCTAACGAAAAGACTACCCATCGGAGGCGTAGGGGAGAAAACCCATCACAAACACTTGGGTAAAATGCGGGTATTTTGGAATTCCACGCGGGTAAAATCGGGAATTTTGGGTTAAAATTGCGGGTATTTTGTTGATTTGTCATTGGCAACACTGCGTGCTACGCTATAGGGGTATCTCAGTCATTTGCAAGACCCATCGCGTTTCACCGTGCAAAAGTAATATACTCCTTTCGTACTATATATTCTAAAATTTATACGTTATTCTGATAATCATAAAGAGTTAATTCCATATAACGTTTATTTTATTACAGATATTACAATTATATTTTTTCTTTTCAGACTACGATAAAAGTATATGCACGATGTCTACGTCCCGATATCGAATATAAAACTCTCAGTATTACCTTTCAAACGACTTGTAGAGAAGTAGTAGCAACGTTGCTGAGTAAATATAAAATGAAGCACAGAGATCCGAAACTATTTTATCTATCAATGGAGGTGACAGTTCGAAAAGCCGGTGTCAAGACGCATTTAGCTTTAGACGAAGAGGCCAGACCTGCGGTGTTGCAAAGTTGTCATCCAAAAGGTGATTCAAAGTAAGTATAATAATGAATAATGGTTTATAAAGTTGTATATTTTTCTTGTTAAACGCCATTTTGTACATTAAATGAACAATTCAGTTGTTTACGGATATCGATTTTTATTTTGTCTTATCGATAATAATCGATTATTTGTTTTGCGATTTCCTTTTTTTTTCGTTTCTTGATTTCTTCTCTTGGAAATTCCCAACTACAGTTTTGAAAAATCAATAAAATCACTCACTCGCTGCTACTTTCAATCAACAGTAAATAAAAAAATTACTTCTCATTTTGTTTTGTAGCTTGTTATTTTATTTCCTCCATTTTCAGATTCTCTCTCCAAACTCGCCGTGGAGGCTTAGTAAAAGTCTACGACTCGGCCTTGAACACAAACTCTCAGTACAAATCTCTTCTGATAAGCGCACGAACTACGGCCGACGAAGTCATTTCTTTATTGTTAACTTGTAGCAACAGCAACGAAAGAGTGGAACAATTTTCCGTTTACGAAGTTAACACAGACAGAGAACAACAAAGGAAATTACATCCCGACGATAGACCGCTTCAAGTTCAACAAACATGGTTGCCGAGTCATCAGTGCCATTTTTTGATCAGGAGGAATCCAGATTATTTACCGCTATCTAGAAGAAAGGTTAGTTAAATATTGTAATATGCCATATTTTTAGATACGTCATTATCGGCCATTTTGTTGGATATATCAACTTAACATTTTTCGTGGTGTTTTTGTTTTAATATGGCGCAAAATTACAAAACTATGTAAATATTTGTATGTTAGTATTAAAATAACACAAATTGTCACCTTAAGACGTATTTAGATAGAAAAAATTTAACTAAAACTAACAAATAACTGCAAATATTTATTTCAACAACTACAATGATCTAAAAAATGCACAAAAATAAAAATAACACGAATGCAATCTGTCATAAGTCAAAAGTTTGTTTCGACAAGCGCAGTACAGTGACGTCAGAAAAATATGTTGTATGGAAGCGGAAAGTTATGACGTCATAAATGTCATTCTTGTCAAAAAAGTGATTCCAAACAAACTTCTGCCAAATTTAAATCATCTTGTCTGATATATTTTCATTTTTCTCGCCTTAAGTCGAATTTATATAGACCTAATTTAACTAAAACTAACACATAACTATACAAATATTTATTTCAAAAATTACAATGCTCTAACAAATGCACAAAAATAAAAATAACATGTCATAAGCCAAAAGTTTGTTTGGATAATGCGCAGTACAGTGACGTCAGAAAAATATGTTGTACAGACGCCGAAAGTAATGACGTCACAAATGTCATTCTTGTCAAAAGTGATTCCAAATAAACAAACCTCTATGTCAAATTTAAATCAGCTTGTCAGATATTGATTCCGTTAAGATTTTTGGTAGAATATTGTGTTTGTTTATCGTGTTATATATAAAATATTTATGTTATCTTTGATTTTATAACTTAAAAACTGTATTAAAGATAGTCTCCTTTAATTTGTATCTTTAGTTAACTAATAATAGAGAAGGTAACCTCAAATAAATTTTTTGTTTGGAATTAGTTTTTGTACATTTTGGATAATTTCTAATATTTTTGTTGTTGCAGATTTTCTGGGTATCAGACCTGCCTCCTCTTCCCGTTTCGAAAACCTTCAGGACATCTCAACCTGTTCCGATTCTTTCAACAACAAATATAAATAATAGTAACAGTTCGTGTTCCAGTTTAGTCCCCATTTTGAGATCTCATCAATCTTCAACTCCGGAAAATTTAGATGAAAAATCCAAAAATGAAAAATCCAAACAAAAAGACATTTCTATAGTGAGAAATAAGTTTTCTAATCTTAAAATTTGGAACAGCAGTTCGCAGCTATCGAAAAGTGATAGCGAGTCATACGCTGATTATGAAAATTATTTTTATATTTAATTGTATAATTTTTGTATATATGTGAAGTGTGTTATCTAGTTTTTTTTTTTGTTTTTTTTTTAGATGTGATATGCAGCTTAATGCATGTTTAATTTTTAAGCCAAAGAAATTTTAGCAGCGTCTGCATTTAAAAAAAAATGTAGATATTAGATTAAGACATTGTAAATATGACAAAAAATGTGTAAAAAAAAATTTTTGTTCCAATTACGGGTTATTTAAAGACCCTTTAGAGTGATATATTTATTCACTCTATTTTTGTTACCACAAATACATTTTGATTCTTAATTTATTGCCTTTTAATAATAAAATGTATAATAAATTTAAAAATAATTGTAATTTTATTATATAAACGACGGGCGTCGTCAGAAAAAATTAAAACGGGGTTAAATAGACAATAATGAGTCTGTCCTAAGTAATGGCGCCGCCTATGGTATAGGGGTACTAAACGCTATAATTTAGTACTTATTTAAATAGAAAATTTCAATAATTTATTAAATTAAAAAAAATATATCGCCTAATAGAAATTAGAAGTGTTTTACCAAAGAATTATGTAATTTATGTAAATAGAAGTCGAAAAAATCGTATTTGTCTGTAATAAGTATAAAAAATAAAGTATATTTAAAAACTGATAATTTTTGTATTTATTTCCTGTAAAAATTGAAATCAAAAAAAGAAAAAAAAGTTGCCCCGGGTGAGGATCGAACTCACGACCTTAAGATTATGAGACTTACGCGCTGCCTACTGCGCTACCGAGGCTTGTGAAGATGTTTTCTATTAACGTAATATAAACAAAGTGGCCATAAAATTATTTACAACAGGCCTGTCCCTCTCGGAACGCAATAATAAATAATACGCCAAGTCGAGCCCCCTAACGAGATAATTTTGAACCTTAGAACAGAAGTGGAACATTTACCATCAAATATACGTGCGAAATTAGATCATATTGAGCATATATATTAGTTTGTATGGTAATGAAGGAGGAATAAGGAGTTGGACGATCTCTTATTGGTTGCTTTAAATACGTGAATACCATTTGACAGATCTATTTCCAAACGAAAATACACATAGGCGTCTCTCATAAATGGCTAACAGAATATACAAACTGTTATATAAATTAATAGATAAAAAGAACCAAAAGAAAGGTAAGGATACATTATTAAATGAAAATTTTTAAACATAAATTTGTTTAGACAGGACCGTGATAGTCGTGTCGTCATAATTTATGTTGGTCAACCTGAAATGTTTCCAAACAAAAATTGTAACCATAGTAACTGTTTCAGGAGCGGTTAACCGGAGGAAGGAAATCCACGTAACAACTGTCATACTTGTCATTTTGAAAGTTTGTTTACAAGTTGATTTTTTGAAAGTAAAAATAAAAAAGAAATTTCGTTTTTAATTATGGCAAAATATTTAATTAAGGTAGGCGAGATTATGGTTCTGTTTAAAGGTGAACCAAAAGTAATGGTTCGTATAGAAAATTCGTTCGAGTCCGGACATGTGGCAAGTTTTATCTTTAACGATCAATTAAAAGTGGTGAAAGGAAAAGTTTACGCTAGTATGAAAGACAGGCATTATAACATAGAGGTAAGACACTTAAAATGAATAAGTACAACCGAATCAATCTCATTTCAAATAAAAAATTCTTATTGTGTCAGGCCGATCTAATTTTATATTTCTACAGGTCAATATTTGACATTAATGACATATGACATTGACATTTTTAATTGAACAGGTGTATGTATAGTGTATACATTCAGTTTTAAAAGTGATAAAAATAAATACTTTTATTAGTTTAGTTTAAAAAAAAACAGTAATTAATTATGGCCAGTCCTAGCTCCGCGGGACTTCCAGGATCGGGCAATACCGAAGATGATGAACTGACTCTACCCCGAGCTAGTATAAACAAAATGATAAAAGAGCTTGTACCGTCTGTTAGAATAGCAAACGAAGCTAGGGAATTAATTTTAAATTGTTGTACAGAATTTATACACTTATTAAGTTCCGAAGCCAATGAAATATGCAACCAATTGCATAAAAAAACTATAAATGCTGAACACGTTCTTATGGGTATTAAAAGCTCTATTTGTAGTTATGTGAGTATATTTTATTTTTAATTTTTGCAGCTTTAAACAGGCTAGGGTTTTGTGACTACACAGCAGAAGCAGAAGCTGTTCTTAAAGACTGCAAAGCTGTAGCAGCTAAACGTCGACGTCAGAGTACTAGACTAGAAAATCTCGGTATACCAGAGGAAGAACTGTTAAGACAGCAACAAGAACTTTTTGCTAAGGCTAGACAAGAACAGGCTCAAGCGGATCAGCAACAATGGGAACAACTACAAGCTGCAGCTGCTAGACAAGCCCAACAACAACAGCAGCAACAAGGTGCTGAAGATATAGATGATTATTCGTAAAAATTGCAGTAAGTCCCTTTATTAATTAAAAAATTGTTTCCAAAAACATCTTATAGTATTTATGTTCTTATCTGATTTAAGATCGGAAAGTGGATAAGTTCATTATATTTTTGTAAGCTATTTTTTTTTTGGTTATTTTAGGTCCAAAAATGAATTTAATATATTATTAATGTATATTGGACTATGTATATTTTATTTGTTAAATAATCTGAATCACTGGCTTTTTTTAATAAATTATAAAATTCATATTTTTTTAAACGTTGAACTTTTATTAGAAACTAACATTAATTTCAATTAACAATATATATTATAATTTAATCATCGAGAATTTCGATTGGTTCATCTTTAATTTCAACCTTTTGATATTCCTTAGTATTTTGACGTGAATTTTTCAATTTTTCTTCCAATTCTGAAATTTGTTGTTCATAATTTTTCATTTCCTGTTCCTGATTTTCTATTTTGATATGCAAGTTTTTATCTTCTTCGGTTAATTTGTCATTTGTTTGTATCAATTTGAGATTGACCATTTTTTCGTTATTATAACAATCACTTAAATTATTTAATATTATGTTGTTTTCTTCTAATTGTTTTTCATAATGTTTTCTGTTAGATTTCCACTAAAATCAATGGGAAAATATATTTTACCACATGGGAAAATAACTTATTGCACTGTAGAGTACAATGAAAATTGGCTTTTATTCACACGCGTGTGGAAAGTATTTTCCGCACACGTGTGCGGAAAATACTGTCAAAACTGTCAGATGCATTATTTATATTTAGAAATATGTATCTAACTAGATTAAACCATCTGTTAAATGCATAATTTTTAATTAGATTTACCACATCGATATTTTTTATATTATTTTATTCAAATCAGTTTACTTTTAATTTTTATAGCAATTCAAAATAATTCAATTTTTTTTCAGTTTTAGTTCTTAGTTGTTAAATTTTTCGAAATAAACGTTAATTACCAATATTTATGTTTATTTTAATACGAAAGTGATTTGGTTAAATTATCGCGTGGTCGTAGGAAAAATAGTGTACATCACTTGTGCGAAAGTGATTTTTCACACTCGGCTTACGCCTCGTGAAACAATATTTCCCACGCTTGTGAGAAATGTCACTTTTTGTACACATAATGTAATATACTATTTGTAACTTTGTGATTATTTTTATTTCCTTACTTGATTAAAAATTATTTTATTCATCAAATTAGGTTCCTGCATATTTTCTTTCAAGTTTAATAGCTCTTCAAGCATTTCATATTTTGCTAAAAAATATATAATAAGTATCAAATATATTGAACAAAATTGATTTACCTGAAATTTTAGTATAAAGTTCTTCAAAATAATCTTTTTCTTTTTTGATTTTATTATAATTTTGTGACAATTGTTGAAACTTTTCCAAAGAATCTTCGGCTATTTTTGTTGTTTTTGATAATTCTGTTACTACAGATAGTTCAGTTTGTAATTTATTTACCATCCTGTACAACAAATAAAAACCTATATAAAAGATTATCCAAAATCTCAAGATGATGAAGAAATACAATTCAAATTAGTACCACAAAAATCTTTAATGATATAGTTGGGCAACTAGTTTCGGCATACTAATGCCATCATCAGGCCAAATAATTGGTACATCGGTTTGTTTCCTCCCTTATATATCCTATTTAACTACAATTATGCACCCTCCCGCCTTTTTAGTACCATGTAAATTTTAAATAATTTTTTATAAAATAAACATAGATTTAAGTGCGCGCTTTATTCATGTAACCAGTACATCAATTTAATTTAATAATAATAATTTTCTTAAATAATGTTAAAATTCTTTTGCCTGATGATAATATTAGTATGCCGAAACTAGTTACCCCAACTATATCATTAAAAATTTTTGTGATACTAAACTTTTAATTTTATTTCTTCCTATACTTTCTTCTTACTCTTGTACTTCTTCCATGGTGCTTTTTAAATTTGTCTCTCTTTTTATTATCTGATTGTGGTAAATAAAACTTTGTCTTTGTTTTGTTTCAAACACTTCCAATTTTCTTGAAAGTTCCAATTTCTCAGCTTCGTTTTTTTGGAAGCTTTCTTTCAGTTTTTCAATTTCAACAACCTTTAAAAAATAATAATTTTTGTGTAAATCCCAAACATCAAACATCACATTTTATCTATACCTGATAATTTAAAAAAAAAATCAAAGTGTTGGGTTCAAAAAAATGTATTAATGACGTAAAAAATACGTTTTTTGTGATGGAATGTTTTTATTAACTAATACTTATAAGATCAGTTAAGAACATACATACAAAATAAAAATAATAATAACAATAATTCAATCTTGTCTTAAAAAAGCGTGTTGCCAGTTCACTTGAACTACTATTGCAGTTTCCATAAGTCTTCTTCATTAATTTCTACATTTCCTGACTGAATCTGTAATCCTAGATTTGTTTTTGTTTTAGCTGGTTGAAAATTTGCGTTATTTTTTTAAATTTGTTTTTATTAGGATCTTGATTATCTTCGATATAACTAATTCAGTTTTATATTAACTACATTATGTCTACAATATGTTCCATTAATATTCACCAATATGATGAATTATCTATTTTTTCTTTAATGTATCATTTTGACCATGTTTTTGACCATTTAATTGAGAAATTAATGACAATCTTTTATTTAACATTGTTCTCTTTTAAAATTTTTATGTCGAACTTTTAATTTAATTAAAAAAAATATTTTTCTTACTGTTAATTTATGTTGCATTTGAACGGTATTTAGCGCATCGATTTTTTCCATAAGTTCATCTTCGGTGGTACGAAATTTTTTTGTTATTAAATTCAAATTGAAATGTTTCTCTTCCAAAGCTTTAGAAGACGCGTCCAAAGCTTTTTTTAGATATTTTATTTCGTTGGTGGCAACTTCTAAATCGTAACGAAGTTGTTTAACCTGATCCTAAATAAAAAATAAATATAATATAATTGTGGCACAATATGCTACTCTCTTTTCAGTGACAGCGACAATAAATTAATTAATGGAAAAAGTTGCAGAATTATTTACATTTTTTTATTCTCATTGTTTAAATTTGTATGCATTATTTAATATTAAATAACTGAAAAGAGAGTGTACAAACCTCTGATTTCTAATTAATATTCTTGACTTTTAACTATACATATTTTTAAAATTGTTTTAGTTACAAAATAATTTGATTTACTTACTCTTTTTATATAAAGCTCAGTTTTAAATTCCCGTAGACATTTTTCCATGTCTACAGAATCGAATGCCGTTTCTTCGCATTTAATCTTTTCTTTAAAAGATTTTAAAGAGTTTTCGATAATTTCCTCCATTTTTAAAAACAAAATTAACTTTTTTAAATATTGCACAAAGAAAATGACAAATGTCAAAGTCAAAATGTTTGTCCTTATACATTGTTGCCAAACCTTTAGAATATATAGTAAAGACGGATTTCCACTAGTCGGAAAATCTGCAGGTGGATTTTCTGTATTCAATTCTATTGGTCGACTTCGAATTAATTTTCAAAATCGACCAATAGAATTGGATACCGAAAATCCGCTTGCAGATTTTCCACCTAGTGGGAATCCGTCTCAAGTAGAAAGGAGCAGTGCTATAGAGACAGCCGCCATTTGCAAAACCCATCGCGTTAAATCGATCGAAAACGATATGTTCCTTCCTACTTACTTATATATTATAAGGCCAAACCTTTACATTACTTTCGAAAGTGTTTAACTAAATTTAAATAAAAAACTTAATTGCTTCACAATTTATTACCATTTTTTCCAGCCTCTTACATAAAAAATTTAACATTAAATTGTATTAGATTTTTCGGATATGCATTGTTTGGTCATTTTTTATCGGAACCGCTTCTACCGAATCTCATATGACCGTAATCATCTGAAACTTCTTCGCCGTTCCTTCTTCCGAATCTTAGGTGGCCATAATCATCAGAAGTTTGTTGACGTTTTGAAAATTCAAGCAAATCGTCATCATCTACTAAAAAAGAAACAAATTAAATTATTGTGTCAAGTATAGTTACGAATAAAAAGAGATTGATGAAATGACGTATACTTTTTGTGATCGGATTAAACATTTTATCCACTATTTTTCACAATTACAAACACCTTGAGTAAAAACAACATATTTGACAAATTACTGATATGTACAAGGCCATAAAATATTAAACGTTTTCTTTTTTCTGTTGGTAACATTGAAATTTTGAAGTTTGTAAGTGTGCTATGATGGCTGTAAATTACTTCTCAGTGTTTCAATAACTAAATGCAAAAAATATACTTTAATGTTGTTTAATATGTACTATTATTGTGTTTAAACATTAAAGGTGTACTAGAGCTTGAAGCGAGAGGTATTTTCAAAAGGTAAGAAATATTTTACTATAAGTAAAAACCGAGTATTACATATATGGTAAAAACACAATATTTTTTTAAAAGTTTTAAATGCTTGGTTAGGGATGAAATTAGTCTTAAAGAAAACTCACAGGAAAAATTGCGTCAAAACCAGAGGCGTAACATATAATGTATGGGAGGTTTTATGTAATACTCAAATATAAGTAATAAATTGTCACTCCTTTAACTATTATTGAATATTTAATATTTCAATGCTGAAAATTTGAATATGATCTAAATTAAATATGTTTTATTTTTGATACTTAAAATTGACGTTTTTTTTGTTGGACAAAAAAACAAAATGGCGACTCCAAGATGGCGGACGAGATATATGATTATGTTTCGATTCTATTTAAAATTTGTTTGTGCGGGTTTTTGAGGTCACAGATTATGAATTTTTTGTCAAAATTAAAAAATTCAAGATGGCGAACGAGGTATGTGATTATGGCCCGATTCTATTCAAAATTGGTATTAGGGGGTTTTTGGTGTTGGAGATTATTAATTTTTAGTTATTAAAATTGTAACGTGGAGGTTTTTGGTGTCGGGAGATTATGAATTTTTTGTCAAAATTCACAAAATCAAGATGGTAGAAAATATTTATGTTTATTTACTGATTCTATTCAAAATTGGTACGTGGGGATTTTTGAGGACGGAAATTACAATTTTTTTGTCAAAATTAATAAATTCAAAATGGTCGCTTCAAGATGACGGACGAAATGTATGATTATGGTCAGATTCTATTTAAAATTGGTATGTAAGGGTACTAAAGAGTAGAAAATAATTTTTTCTTTAATAAATGCGTGATCCAAAATCTTTTATGACCAAAAATAAAAGCGTGAGGCGCTTATCATAATACAGGTGATTGGATTGAAAATCACCAACCTCGATAGAAAATTTCTTCAATTTGCTATGGTTTTTTGAGAAAAAAAATCCAGAATCTAAATGTACACTTGTGTATATGGTAGATATTATGATGAGCGCCTAACGCTTTTATTTTTAGTCATAAAGATTTTGGACCACATTTAGCAGCAAAGTAAAACTTATTTTCTACTTTTTAGTGCACTTTCTACGTATAAATAAAAGCGTGCTTTTTGAAAAAAGTTTTTTATATAGTATTAGTTTAATTAATGAAAACTTTTTTTGATATATGGATAAAACAAATATTTTTTTGGACTTACCAATAAAGTCTGTCAGAAATGGTTCCGTCTTAGTCCTAGTGTATTGGCGGTACCTCGGGTATCTGTCAACAGCGACAGACATTGATGTGTGTCGTTCATGGGCATCTTTTTGTGGTCTTGCTGAAGATATATCGATTTGGTAGGATAGTAGAAGATACAGGCATGTTATTAGAAATACTCCGGTACAAAACGTTCGCACAACCATACCTGTCTAAAAAAATATTTCCAAATTTAGATCTGGAGCTTTGTGGTTTTTTTTTCTTTCAACCAGATTTTTGACACGGTTTTTATGGAAAAAAATAGCTGATACCTTCTCATTACGTTTAGTTATTGTGTTGTAAATAAAATTGTCAGGAAAGGAGTTAAGCATTTAAAAAGTCCTGGAACCATAATCATATCGTGAAATAAAAATAATCTTTTGCTGCGATTTATACGGAAATTAACATCATTAATAACTTGGCAAAGAAACGAAAATATATTGAAAATAAAATTAAAAAGGTTAATTATTTCTTCTTTGATCTAAATTTTTACAGAAAAATGTTTTTACATTATTTGTTCTCACCTGTTATGCTTGAACCCACATTAAAACTGAGATGTTCCAGAATTCATCCCTCTCTTATATAGATAACCCCCAGAAAGCAAGCAACTTAAAAAGGGAAATAAAAATGATAAAAAAAATATATTTATACATTCACAACGCGCTCTTGCCGATCAAAACGGGGCAAATTTTCGTATTCTTATTATTATGTTGTCAATAATAATAAGATTGTTAAAGGATGTCGACTAACACCATAATTCCCAAGAGTAGATGTGTCAAGATTCGTTATGTTATTGTTCTATAAAATTTTAGAGTAATTTATTGAGTTTAAAAAAGATAAAAAAAAACAGTAGCGTTGGTTTAAAGAATTTATAATAAGGAAATATAAATGCATATATCTAGAATATAATTAGAAGAAATACTATAAGAAAGCATTACGTCAATGTTAAATTAGGGAATACCGATTAAAAGCAGTGTCGTAACCCAAGGAAAAATTTATATATTTTACAAGTGCATATATTTTACTTCCATCAATTATTTTTAATTTGCTGTACAAATTTTTAGTAACCGACAAAAAAATAATAATTTATATTCTAATATAAAAATTTTATACTAGATAATAAATTCGATTCTTAGAACCCTTAAAAAATTTCTTGCATCGCCCACTTTGCAAGCCAAACTAATTATTTATATAACAATCTCTAAGGAAACCTTTAAAATATCGTTTATGAAGGCGGCGAGCTGTTAATTAAATTATACACATCGAGCAAACATTTAGTACATTGTATTTGGGAAAATGGAACAGTGGTTTAAAAATCAGTACGATGTTTTTTATTATAAAAATAAATCTTTACGTATTACGAATACGATTAAATTATTCTTTAATTCGAATAATACCGATATACAAAATAATCTAATAGAAGATCATCAAGTTAATAATATTAATAATAAGAATAAACAAGTTGATAAAGAAGATACAATTTGGAGAAGGATGAGTTGGCAGAGTTATAGAAAAAGGAAGCAAAAGAGAGAAGAAGAAAAAAGCAAACCAGTGATAGCTGCTGTTTTAAGAACTTATGATAAAAGACCAGTTGTGAAGCGTGAAAATTCGTTGTGGTTATAGAAAAATTTGACTGAAGTAAGAAAAGTGGGTTTTTTTTTTAAATACATTTTTTCACAATTTAAATATCTTATTGCCAGTTTTAAAATGTTGGTTATCTATTATTAATATATAGAAATTAAAATATTCATTAAGATTAAATAAATATTTTTAATTCAACCCAGTAATATTTTTATGTTATTTTTTTACCATTTATTGTACAAGGGACACGAAGAAAATTATTAGGAAATATACATGATGTCCCAAAAAATTTGTCGTATCAAAGTTACATTTTTTAATAAAACGTCCAGTATTTTATTATATTTATAGGTATCAAAATAGAAGAAAATTGAACAAAATCCATATAAAATTGATAGCAGGATTTAGAAATGTAAAAATATACAGGGTGTTATAGATTTGAAAAAATTGACTTGACTTGATCAAAGCATCTATGTTTTTTAACAAATGAAATTCGACTCTGACGTGATACTTCCAGGTATCTCCTCACTTTATTTCAAATTGTATCTTCTTAATAAATGAGTAAAAAATTTAACAACATTTTTTGAAGACCAAAAAAAAATTGAAATTGATAAATATGCCAATAGTTTTCCAGTGGCGGCTCGTGAACAAAACGTTTTTTTGTATTCATTTCAGTCAATTAATTTAACTTGTTTTATTCGCTATTTATTATGTAGTATATTGAAATAGAAATTCCTGTTGAATAGTGAGTTCCCTTTCCTAACCTGGTAGAGCGATTCTCAAATGGGTTGGATTCAGGGGCCTTAAAAAATATAAAAAATATAATATTAACAAAATAACAAATAATAATTCTCTTTTCAATTTCTTTCTGCTATCTCTTCAGCTCTCTTGATATATTTCTTTTATCTCTGCATTTCACTTCTGCTCCCTGTTCCCTTTCAAAATTGGTTAATCTTCTTAAAAATTTGCAGTAACACTTCTTTATTCCTTACGTCCTTCATTCTTTATTCTTTTATAATAAATAATACTGTTTAAATTTTTTTATAGACTTTTTTATTCCATTATTTAACAACCCACATACATAACACTATCTAACAAATATCTATTACAAAATTCCTTCCCTCATATACATAAAAATTCTATTACAATTTTAAAAATATATTTCTACAATTTTTTTTTTAACCAAAATCAATAATCTTCATTTTTTTTAGCCCAACTATTTTTTTTTTAAATTTTATTATAATTTTGATTAACATCAACCCAATGAAAAATCATTTCACCTGATAGGAAATATCTTTTAATATCATTTACTAAAATTTCCTTTTAATTTACATTTTTCCTTTTAATGTTACAAATAAAGGAACACTGTTAATTTTACTTAAAATTCCGATCATTTTTCTTTTAATTCACGCAACCCCTACTCATTATAATATTTTATATCAAATCTTATACAGGGTATAACAAATTTCATAACAATATATTATTGATTTTAGAGTGATTTGGTAAAACACCGCTAATTGACTGTAATCCGAGCGAGGCACACGTGAATTCTGTAAGATGAGATCGCGATACAGAAGTAATTCAACATCGCGAGCACAGAGAATTTCTATATCTAATAAAAATATCATGTACCTCACTATTTTTCACACATTTTAGGTTAAAATTATTTTCATTGATTGAAACACGAGATAAATACTAATTAATTTTATTGGCGAGAGATGTCTATATGCATGACTATAATTTGGTCCAAATTACTAAAGAAACAATTAAGAGAGAATTAATTTACAAACTATAGAAAAATGACGTTAATTAATCGTTAAAGAGCAACAGCTACCCATTTCCCTATCAAGCAGACTCTCATTAATAGGTAGGTCAAAATAACTGCTTATTGGAAGAAGAGCGAAGTTGGAAATTAACTAACTCAAATTTGGAAATAATTTTCAATGTAACAAACGAAATTCGTGTCACAAATCAAAAGGCTTCCGGACTGGTTTGACCCCGTAAGCTTCCCAGTACCACCCTTAATCTTAATGGAATCTAGCACATCAGAAATGAGAGCATTTTACTAAGCGACCTAAGAAGGGCGTAGTATCCTTTTTTATTACAAATTTGACTTGCAGTAAGTGCTGCCCTCTGGGCAAATTTGAAAG
The DNA here is from genome assembly GCA_963243735.1 of Neocrepidodera transversa. Taxonomy (NCBI): domain Eukaryota; kingdom Metazoa; phylum Arthropoda; class Insecta; order Coleoptera; family Chrysomelidae; genus Neocrepidodera; species Neocrepidodera transversa. The sequence continues at coordinate 491,353 of OY725346.1, read as the reverse complement.
AATTCACTTGAATTTAATTATGCGATATATCAGCGACTAGCTATGTAATTAGAATCCGTGCCATATAATATTAAGTCTGATCTCTTGAGACAGGTACAAATCATGAACTTACAGGGATGGAAAAACCCGACAAAAAACCATCATCCAAAGCCATGTCCTATCTTCCAATTTCTTTCAAAATACGTTGTTTTATATTTTTATATTTTTGAACGAGTAAATTTAATTTGGTGTCGGAAGGTTTTATGTACTTCATATGTTGTGAGCTTGTTTGCTTTTTCCTTTTGCAGGTCCTTCTGAGAAGGACAGCCTTTGTCCTATTGATTTATATATCCTGGTAATATTTCTAAAGTGAATATTTACAATGTATTGAATCTAACGAAATAGTCTATTTTCTGAAGTGCTTGACAATTTATTACTTCCTTTATATCAAATATAAGACTCCCCTGAATCAAGGTACTGTTACATTATATTTCTGGTGCTATTTGTGCAGAATTGGGAGTAGGCAGGCTGATAAGTGGTTTAAGACGATCTGGATAATATGAAATCAATGGTTTTATTTTTTATTCTACTTACAGTCAAGGAGATTGATTGATGTTTGAGAGCATTTACTTTTCTCATGATTTATAGTAACACCCGTATTTTTATATTGCATCCTTGAAACGTTTGAGATTTTTGTCACGGTTCACCTTGTTCTCCCCGCAAATAGTGATGTCATCCAAATAGCTTCGTTTTAGAGATAACATAGTCTATAACACGCTGGAAGCAGCAAACGCCGAAATTGATAAAGGCGACCCATATATGTAATAGTCCTATATGGCCAACATCCTATCTTGGCCTGTAAGAACAAAGCTTTCCGACAGAAGGAGATGCAAGATCGGAATTGGGTGCCAACGCGCATGCCCATATACATAAATTGCATTGACGTCGTGTCCCATGGTGAAAAGGGAACGTAGAGAAAAGGAAAGTTAAGCAAACGTAGGCGATTTTACAGCTGTGACGCCTATGACTATCTGAGACTGCGTGAGAGAGAAACGATCGTCTACACTCTACTATCGGCGACACACTTCTCTCTCAAGCTGGCGATATAGGAGCATTACATATATGAGGCGACCACATGTTTTAATTGTAGTGTAAGGTCGGTCCTTTTCTCGTATTGGTACCTTGTGGTAAACACTAATAGTGTTGAACCATGAATTTTTGGATACCCTAGCGACTGTTTGCTCAATATCTGGCATACGCATACCAAAAGTATGTAATAGTTGATCACCATGCGTTTTTTTATGGTTATCGTTGCTAACTACAAAAGCTTGAGCTCGCCAAAGGCTCTCCTTAATAATCTCATCTTTAATTTACTTTTTCATGAATTCGTAGTTATCACATCCTCAGTGACAAATTCAGAGATAGGGGGTGATTTCATTTTTGCGGTTGCTAGATGGAGTTGAATCACACCACACAAGCTCAATACTTGAAGAGGCCACGATTTCCTGATCTGACAAGAGGAAAAATAAAACTAAAATTTAATTTAAAATAAAACAAGCTAATAGATAGATAGGTATATTTTTACTTCGAATATTACTGTCACAGATATTTTGGATTAGATGTTATTAATTTAATATTGCAAGGCAAGTTATTTTTATATACTCTAATTTTCTTTCTTTCCCCGCTTCGGTTTAGTCTACATTATTTTGAGATATTAGAGTTGTGGTAGCATAAAAGTTTAAAAATTAATCGGAGGATTAAATGGTTCACGATTACAAATAACGTTGGGTGCTAAAGTTGTTTCAGGTGGACTAATAGTTGTAGGTCCAGCAGTGCTTAATGTGGACAATTGAGTGGTAGTGGTACCGTCAACGGTAGTGGTATCGGGACTAAGAGTGGTGGTGGTAGTAAGTTCACTAATTGTTGTTGTAGTGTCATCATTCACTTGATCATCATTAAAAGTTTTGATGCATATTTTGACGAATTCTGCGTTTGCGCACGCGTAATCTTCATTCAGGATAACTGTTTGGTTGGCATAACTGATTACTTTAGCTAGAATATCTCCAGGTAGGTTTACGATGTTTTCATTTATTGAATTTGAACTTGTTAGAAAATCTGGAAAAAATAAAATCATTTTTACTTGGGTCTGATACACTGCATGAATAAAAAATAGATATTTTAGTTGTGTAAATGCAACTCTGATTGAATCTGATTGTTGTTTATAGATAAAAGTTTCATTTTGATTTTTCTTGATGATTTTGTTTTATCGGAAGAAACGTTGGATAATATGTAGTTTATATAATCCTATTTTCATTTATAATCATGGAAAGTTTTTAGTAACAGACGTGATAAACCTTCAAAATCTTTATAGATTTGGATAAAATAGTCCGAGTACTTGTAGAAATTTAATTTCTAATATATTTTTTTACACGTTAAACTTTCCCCAATTTTGTATGCATATCTACACCATACGATATTTTGTAAAGCTCTTTGCGTCACCAAAGAGTCTTTTGTTCATGTCACGGATTGCATCGGGCGCCACCTTAAGTTTATAGTGTAAAGGCTACTAGCACCGGGCAGTGTCAGTCAAATACTCTAGAGGTCGTTAAAGTATCGATAAATCGCAGTTCTTTAATCTGTGATGTATCAAACGGTTCAGGCACGTCTTCCAGGTTAGCGTGGTGGTCGGATTGATTGTTCCGGTATAATTGAACTTGAACTTGGCTCTAAACCGGTATTAAATACTCGGTTCGAGTTCCAGCTCGAACTGAATCGGGGTATAAGGTATGGTTTTTGGCATCTAAGAAGCACGTGCGCGAGTGTCTCCATGTTTTGAGCGGAGCTTACAGTTGTTCGTGTTTGATCTTACGATCGGAGGAAAGTATATTTACTGTCATTTTAAATTTATTTATGCGCGATATAATTAATATTTTTTAATGTTCAAATATCAAGTAAAAGTAACGAAAACAGTGCGGGTAATAAAGTAACTTCGTTACAATTTATTCAATTAATCAAATAGACGGCAATAAACCTGAATTTAGAAATCATATCCAAAGGTAATTTTTGTCTAAAATACAAAATGTAGTAGTCAATGTATATTGTCTACCGAGTGGGCCAAAATTATCCAATTATACAAGATTATCGATATTTATATTAGAAATAAATAAGTTATTTCGTCATTTAAGGACTCATCAGTGGCAATGTGCCGAAGGTACATAATTTTCAAATGTCACTCAAAATACTACTGTACCATTCAGTAATGAGCAGTATAGACAACAAATAAAAAAAAACATCATCTATGTGATGGGGACACGGTATTTGCATATTTGCAAACTTCTGAAGGAAACTATCCTTCATTGAAGTAAGGAGCCGGTACTACCGAACAACCGCAAAGGTGGCGCCACCGTCTCAAAGTGAATGAATCCACTAACGATTAGTATAAATAAATAATTAGCTGATGAGTTTATTTGTTGTCTATACTGTTCGATATTTATAGTGCTGGTGGAGTTAACCCCTCCTGAATCTTGCTAAAGCAGCTTACTGTCATCATTCTAAAAGGAAAATAGATGATAATACTGGGCTCCTACGATACTAGGTGGTCCAAGTATCCAGAGTTGATAATAAACAAATTTGTGCAATCTAAAGACAGAAACTTTCGTCTTTGGATCTCTGTCTGGACGAAAGAGGTGATTGGGTCTTTGCTCTAGTGAAAGATTAATAGTTTAAGACTTTATTACGAGTCAACGTTAGCATCAATAATGCCTGAAATTTGTTAATTATTTTTGTTCGTCAATGAGATTAAGTACATTTCGCAAAAAATATTTGAATCAATTAATTATTCATTCAAAGATTTGTGAATCAACAGAAATTAAGATTCGAATATGTAACAAAATTGCCTTTACTGGAAATTTCTATAACATATTATCTAAAAAAAACTTACCATCGTTCATTAGTACAACTCCTGTAGATACTCCTAAAATACATGTTAAATCGTTATCGTCACAAGCCGATAATTCATTATTGTAACTGTCCAAACGAGCACGGATGCGAGTCATTGTTTCTACATTTTGCCGAATAGTCTCGTTACCAATTCTTACTCCGGTGTTTACAGATAACTATAAAAGGAAAACTATTAAATAAAATATTAAAATATTTAAAAAAAACCACTTACTTGATTTGTTAATTGGAAATTGTCATTAAAACTTTGTATAAACGGTATCGTAATTAGACATTCATTGTAGTCTATTTGATAAATTTGATCTGCCTGTATATCTGCCAATAAATCAGCTACAAGTTTACTTGTCCTATCCACCGAATATTCTAAAAAAATATTTTACAATTTTAGAAAATATGCAATAAAAAAGTTTCTTCTTTTAAAAATATACGATAGTCTATTTATCTAGTAATTTAAGCTTCACTAAGCAAATTTAACCGTTTTTTTTTTCACAAAATTGATCAAAATATATAAAGTAAGTCATAAACAACAAGTCAGTGAATGAATATTACTTTTTTGTAACCCAATTTACAAGGGCTCTGGCTCTTGGACTAATAAAGAGAAATAACGAGAATAAAGAAGCGCGGTACGTCGCTTTGTTTACAATTATCCCGTCTCTAGTATACTAATTAGGATAGATGACGTCAGGACGGAACAAAATTCAAACCGCAACTTTAACATGTTATAACTCTGTTAGTTTTTGATATATCTTAATTTCACTTTCACACTTATGTTCAGTTTTGCTTTAATTTTTAGTTTCATTCAAAAAAGAAACGGCAAACTTCTCTATTATGAGTTCATGGCAAATCTTAATCCGCACAGGACCCCAAAATGGCTACTGTTTGTGATAAATTTGCCACCAACTCTGGAGACAATTTATGAAGAAAAAAAACGGTCCTTTTTGTTTAATAATATCAAGAATAAACTGACGCCTATATTAAATTCTTATTTTTGATATATCCTCTTTAATCTCTAAAATATTAAATTAAGACCTAAATTAAGTATAAAGTTAATTTTATTTTCTAATCAGAGAAAATTGAAAAAAAAATGAGAAAAATAAAATTACGTTATTGATGACTATTATAAGATTTGTTCAATATTTTAAAGATAGATACAAAAAATTGAAAAGATCTAATCAAGGATAATCTACAATTAATTCAAAGAATATTTTGGTTCCTTTTTGGTTCTTTTTCTATATAGTGTTACTTACTTAAAACCTTGTCGACATTGGCGTTTATGGAATTTGTGGTAAGTTCAATTTCTCTTTCTGTCAATAACGCCAAGTCATCAAATTCAATCTTGGTTTCTGCGATCAATGTCTTAGTAGCTTCTCTTAATGCGTCTGCTGCTGAGTCAGTGTAATCAAATATTTCAATTAATTTTTTAACTGATTGAACTGAAGAGCAAGTCTAAAAATCATAAAACAAAATATATACAAAATATATATATATATATGAATATATAAAACACTTACCGCAACTGCTAAAACAGTAAAAATTAATAGTAAACACTTCATATTTTTAAAAATTACCTTGCCTACTAAACTTTTATAATTAGATTACCTGCTTTATATAAAAATATACGATTTAATTTAATTATCGTTTAAACGTTGAAGTACCTACATATTGTTTGTTAATTTTTTGATTAAGAAAAATTTATTCTCAATGTAAATACTCCAAAAATTTGATTTGATTCATAATTTTCGGAGGTGTGCTAATATTTCAACTTTTATTATTCAAAAAAACAAATTAACGTTTCAATTCTCTTCTCTTCGAACTCAAATTTCTTTATTCCTAAGAAAATCGCCCAATATCTTTTTTCTGCAAAAGATTCCTTATTTAACGACGTTTCTTATTTCTGTGGTTAAGTGTACATAGGTGGAACAGAACGTTCAGTATAAGTTAGGATTAAAGAACACAACAACAAGAGAGCGTTTGGCCAAAATTCCGTATTACTGCAAGAGGAAAATACGATAAAGTTTCTAAATCCACAAAAATAGTAGATAAAAATGAAATTATCTATTACACATATGTAAACCAGTCATTACAGAAAAAACCCTTATTCTGACTCTGGACGTAAAAGTATACATTCTCAAATCAGATAATACTTGGATTTTAAAAGTTTATCAAATTAAAAAGTAAGGAAAAGACTATGAATGTTGCCTATGTATATATTGTAGTAGTCTGCAAGGCGGTAGAAAAAAACTTTTACAAATTTGGAACCAAGATTTTCATCCAGACATACAAATGTACTTATAGTACTAATTGGTTAGTTGAGATTCTAATAAACATCTTCGGTACTAGTTCCTAATACTTCCTACTGGAACGTAACTGTAGCGCATTCAGTAGTGGCTAGATTTCTTTAGTGTCTAAGACCACAACAGAAAGAAGATATAATTGGGTTATTCACAGAACATATACCCTTATTATTATTAAAATTTTATTATTTTGAGTTTGTTTTGAGCTTCATGGATATCTTATCAGTACATGTTTCATAGCACTTGGTTTTCCATTTCCCCCTGTTTCTTGGTTAAATAAATAAAGTGGCCATCCCTCTGCTACTTCTAAAATGTTCTATAAATTATTGGTCAATGTATTGTTGCACTGTATCGGCTATGAAATTTTCATTTTTAGGCCTTTGTTACAAAAATTTGAAAAACTCCTATCAAAAGTAGAATACAAATATTTAAAAGTGAGGTTAAACATAAGAATTGTTTCAATACGCAAGCTCTAAATAAATTGTAACAAAAGTTCTCATTTATTATTTGAGAACACATAAAACAACCTTCTAAACATATTCCAAACAATTTTAGGTCATGCAGGAACACAGAGCTTTTCAAGGAATAACGGAACATTGTGTTGCTGGAACGTCAATTTTACACTGCGCATGATCATTCAGTTCGACCACTCTTAGGTAACGTGTGAATGAGAGCGATGTGCTCGCGGCTGGCAGTGTTGTCAAATATAGCACAATTGTGATAAAAGTGACACTTTCGGCTCTGAATTGATACTAGAGCAAGCACTATTGAGAAATAGATAAACACTGGAACAATTTCGTTCTATGACATTTTTCGCCTGCAATGAGTTTGTTATTAAAATATATTTCTTTGTCCATCTTTATACTTTACATTTTTATACAAAATTTCACAGATTAAATTGGACTATGAGTTGTCGGGGAAATACAACGGTGAATCCCATAAGGCATAATAGGGGAATGACCGATAAAAAAGCGGTCGAAGCAATCAAACTAATAAAAATACCAAATTCTATTGTTAATGGGATTTTTACATTATTAAAATCTACCAAAATTCATGAAAGAAAATCAGTCTACTAAAATTTTCGGAAAAAAGTTGAAAATCTACCAAGAAAGTAGATGTGGCAACGCTGATCATACTTGTGCTCAGTACAAAGGCGTAAACCAAAATATTTTGTTTTTATTATTCTCATATATCGTTTACTAGGTTTCTTGTCTGTTACATGGAAATACCCTATGTTCCGCAAAGTTTTGGCCAAATCTGTATAGAATCCGCTCACAGACAGACACACTAACAGGTAACTTACTAAGCTCTGAAGTAAGTTTAATAAAATGAGTTGGTAGCTAGCTATATATTTACTTAGAATATCTACTGGTATGGATAATTCATGATTTAAGGAAAGAAATTACAAGGTCTGCTTTATGTATTCAGAATTAATATAAAATAATTGAATTGTTTTTAATACTTTCAATACCTTTTCAAGTTTAACGACTCATACAAATTTAAAAATAAAGCGGAGGATTAAATGGTTCGTGAGTACAAGTAATTTTAGGTGCTGCAGTAACTGTAGTACCGTCACTTGAACTAGTTGTTTGATCAGTAGTAGTTGTAGGGGAAGTAGTAGTTGTAGGATCAGTATTTACTGTCGTTGTTACATCTCTCGCTTCGTCATCATTAAAAGTTTTGATGCAAGTTTGAATAAGATCCGCATTTGCGCATACGTAATCTTCATCGCGATAGACAGTATGGTTGGCGTAACTGTTTACTTGCGAGAGAACTTGCGCAGCTAAGTTTGAAATGTTTTCGTTTATTTGATTGGAACTAGCCATAAAGTCTGGAAAATGATAACTATTTTATGAAAGGGTTCTATTACATCCAACAATATAAAAAAACTCACCATCGTTCATTTGTACAACTCCTGTAGACACTCCTAAAATACAAGTTAAATCGCTATCCGCACAAGCGGTCAATACAGATTCGTAACTCTCCAAACGAGCACTAATACTTTTCATAGTTGCTGCACTTTGTCTAATAGTTGCATTGGCAATTCTTACTCCGGTGGTCACAGATAACTAAAAAAAAAATATATTTGCTAATAAAATTAAGAGGGAGTAACCCACTGTAAAAAAAAACCCGTAAGCAAAAGAAGATACAACAAACCGGATAAAGGATGAACAAATATGATTAAGAATCGATATAAGTTTGGAATAATTTACTACGGCAGACAGCGTGTTAACGCCGCCTAATTTACGAAGGACCAACAATCATACAGAATATAAGGATTTAGTATGTTACCACAAATAAATTAAATTATTTTAGTGAACTGTAAGGGCTATTTACTCACCCATTTATTAGCAAACCAACATTATTAATATTACATTTTTTATGACATTATTATTATTAGAGCAACTGCTCTCACTACTACAAAACATATTTACAATTTATGTACATTTTTAGACTCAGAAAATTTATTATATTATTAATTTTTAGGGAGCGGTCAACGAGACTGAACACTGATAGATATGATGAAACTCTCTCAAATTATTAGACTGTTTTCCTATTTATAGTTTTAGAAGATTTGTAAGAGGGGATTTGTAACGATTTTCTTCTTTCCAATAAGAAAACCGACCTGTTCGGCGATCACAGGTATTTCTGCGCTTGTCGCTCTTGGAAATATTATATCGCTTAGAGGGAGATGGCGATAGGGTGAATTATTTTGTACAAACAATATTTTTGCACTCGGCACGACAGCTAGTGACGTACACATACAGAATAATCTATTTTTAGATTATGGAATGGTAAAATATACAGCACTGGCCAGAAGTATAAATTAAAATGAATCTTATTAAATTTAAATGAAATATAAGTTTATTTTATGAATTCTGGATAATATTCCAGTGAAATTTATCCAGAGGGGAACATATAATATAATCTGGCATCTGGACGCCTATATCCAAGTGGCACAGAAGTGGAGGAAAATCTTATTTGGATTTTTTTTATGGAAAGAAGCAGTACAGTAAGTCCCAGTGAGGGGTGAGGATGTCTTAAAGACTGTATATGCACAAATGCACAATTGCTGCATCTTAAATGGCGCGCAACCGGAAATGGCCAAACCGGTTAGGGAAGAAGATTCAGCATGTAATATTAATGTGTTTTTGGAAACTCAGGATCACAAAAATGTCACTTGGTGCATCGCACGTGACGCACTTGAAAAAAAATTAAAAATTTGCCTTACAATATGGCTCCCGACCCGTCGAAGGGTAAAGACACCAAATTTAGTATTCCCTGGTGGCTAAAAATGAGATTTGCTGCATCATAATGGTGCATGGGCTAAGGGGATGGGCAAAAAAAGGGGTAGTAAAAAATTTCAAAAAATAAACGAAGAAAAATCTCTTTTGGTGCATGAAAGAGCGCTCCGTCACTGGTACTTAAATAATTATGAAAGCATAAGTAGGTTTTTTTTTTAAATCTGCTTCCATGCTTTCGATTAGAATTATGAACCATATTGAACCCCAAAAATTAAAAAAAAATATAATGCTAATTTTAATGAGAAGCATTTAGTACTATATAAATGACAACAAAGAATTGTCGAATCGAATGTTGTGTTGCTAGAGTTTGTTTAACTATTCTCTGCCGTTACGTCATAATTGGTGACGTATTTTGCTGTTTTACGTTTGTCATATATTATTTGAATGTTATTTTACACTAACTTGAGGATGTTTAACGTCTATGGGCGTGATAAAATGGCGTATTATATAATATATAATAAAAATGTATTAAACGATTAAATGTCTGGGGTGAACCCAAACGTTGTAGACTGCATTTAACGGTAAAAGCGGTATTTCGACATCTCTTTCTCTTGAAAAATAATTAATCAACTTGATAATTAAATTTTACTCTATCTCATTATACCGTGAAGGTATTTTGACAATGAAAACCGTCAAAAATAACATTTACGTCGATATTAATTAAGAAATACGTTAATGATGTCATAATTCCGTCTCATCCATTTCATGATTGAGAGATCCAGTTGGACAATGGATGTAACGGCAAAGGATGATTAAACAACCTCTAAAAAGAAGCACTATTTTCTACTTACTTTATCTGTTAAACGGTAACTATTGTTAAAAGTCTTTAAAAAAGGTAACGTAATTAGACAAGCAGTATAGTCCGTTTGATATATTTGAGCGGTTTGTATTTCCTCCAATAAATCACTAACAAGATTAGTTGTTCTACTCACTGCGTAACCTGGAAAATATTTAATACAAAGAGACTAAAAAGGCATTACGATGGCGGATGGGTGCCATCTATCGGTGCCAAGTTGTACTTGGCTAGTCAGAAGAATTTTATCTTAATAAGTGGCTGTGTCCGGTTGGTACCCATCAACTGACGCTAGATGTCATTTTTAAAAATCTTTGATACAAATTGATTACTGAGTTCTAGACCTTCTATAGTCTTGGTTTCATAAATGTTCTATGTAAAAAATATCAGTTTTGAGGAACTTACTTAAAATCTTGTTAACATTTTCGTTTATGATATCTGTAGTTAGTGCAATCTCTCGTTCTGTCAATAGAGTCAAATCATCAAATTCTATCCTAGTTTCTGCAATCAATGTTTTTGTAGCATTTCTTAATGCGTCTGCCGCTGCGTCGGTGTAATCGAATCTTCCAATTAATTCTTTAACTGAATTAATTGAAGAACAATTCTGGAAATTATACAGGGTGTTTCATTGGGAAAGTGACATACGTTAACTGCCTAAGCGATATCAAAAACCCCATACTTAATGTGTCTAAGTACTTTAAATAACCAAGATACAGGGTGTTTTATCTATTTTGTCAATTTCTTGCATGGTTCATAACTTTCTAACCACACTGTATATTATCATGATATTTGGCGGGCATATTTTATTTAAAGTGTTCAATGGATTAATAAATTTACAATAAAAGAACCAGGTTCAGATTAAAAAAAATATAAAATTTTCCGACCCAAAAACAACACACTGTATATCAGATTTTTTTAAAATAGATTCTGGTGCAAAGAGTACGAAAAAATGAATTTAGTGATATACTTATTTGTATTTTCGGGAAAATGTTTTTTCGTGTAAAATTTTGAGTTTAAATTCTGAAATGCAAAATTGAAACAATTTTTTTTAATATGATTTAGTTTTAATGAAGACTATAGTTAACCTAAATTGGTAAAATTTTAATATTTTAAATATTTTTTCATTATTTACGATTAATAATCCACAAAAAAACATTCATCTTTAATTAACGAATAAATAATAATAAATTTACAAAAAAATAAATAACTTTAATTAATGAAATACAACAAAAATTATAAAAACACCTAACAATTAATAACAACAAAGTAAAACCATTAGGGATTAACATTTTTCAAATACAATTTATGACAAAGGTTATACAGGATTGTTCAAAGCAGAAAAAAGTAAATATTGATCTTCTTATCTAGATTTTAATTAGATTTTAGTATGACCACCCCGAAAAACTCCGAATACAATACATCATAAAATGTAAATGAACAAACCCTAAGGGATTAACCAAGAAATTCTATACCTCAGTGACGGCGAACACGAAATTACTTTATTATAAAAAATAGTAAACTGTCATTGTTAAGTACTCACATTTATTTTTATAAAAATAGTATCCTAGGTTGGGACATTTCCTTTGGTATTTTTAAAATATTTAGGCAGAAACCCAAAGATTTTTTTACAAATAATGTAAAAATTTTATATTAGAAATTCTCCACCACTGATTTATGATGTTATACTGGAGTTTACCTACTGGGTTATAAAAATTGTGCTATCAATCATTTTCAAATAAACTATAAATCACATTAAAAAGAAATTAGTTTCAATTTTCGGCTGTCACAATTGACAAAATTTTACAGGAAAAAACATTTAGCCGAAAATGCAAAGTATATCACTAAATTAATTTTTTCGTGATTTTTGGAAATACAGAATCTATTTCAGATAAATCTGATATACAGGGTGTTGTTTCTGGATTTCTTTTATTGTAAATAGATCGAACACTTTAAACAAAATATACCCACCAATTATAATGAAAATATACAGTGTATTTTGGTTATTAAAGTAGTTAGACCTATTAAATATGGAATTTTCGAGATCGCCTAGATGTCCCTTATCCGCAGTTAACGTATGTCACTTTCCTAATAAAACACCCTGTAGCATATTTGAAGAAACGAAAATTAATTCATTTTTGACTTACCGCAACTACTATGACAATAAAAAACAAAAGAAAGCCCTTCATATTTTCTTGAGTACTAAAAATTTATAGTTATATTGTCTACTTTATATATAAACTATATAATTTAAAAAATTCTTTATCTTTCAATCATCAGAATATGAACTTTGAAGTACTTAATTGTGCAATGTGCAATGTTTGTTAATTTGATTAGTGCGATATCGTCGACGTAGATTTACGTTGAGAGTTTTTGTTTATATACAAAAATAATATACTTTAATAAAATCTGTAATTTCTGACGGTTCAGAAACTATGGATTTTATGGGAACTGATAATAGCTTTCGAAGGACCAGATCCTTGTTTTAGTTCATAAGAAAAAGGACCAAAACTTATTTTTTATTAAATTATACAAAATTGTTATTTCTATAGAGAACATTTTTCTAGCTCACTTATTTTGTTAACCACATATAAAACAATTACAGGTAAATTATTAACCCGAACACATTTTTAATGTTAAAGCCGTCACTATGGTTTCATTAAAAAAACGCAGTGATACTTTTCACTACATTATTTATATTAACATTGTTTAAAACTTAATAAACTTACATACTCCACTAGTATGTTCTCTTGCGAGAGCAGATTTTATTCTACTTTTACCACAAAAAGGAACCACATTGCGTAAGTGACTTGTAAAAGAATACCATAAATTGGCGCGGTGGTTTTTTACCCAACCCATCAATCTTAGGCGACCATTGAGTCAGAAGATAAGTTAGCCTTATCTCATTGGTTAAAATAATAGTGGTTTGGTTTACTAGCATATTATCGAAAAAATATTGAGTTAATATTCTTCGTCTAACATAAGAGCGACAGAGAGATATATGTCAGAACTAAGACAGCTATAGTTGCAAAAAAATGTTGGAAGATTCTAGAAATTCTAGACTAGAACTTGCAGAAAATCTTCTAATATTCGTTTTCTTTATTATAACTAATAATAGGATGGTTTGAATATGAAAATTGAAATTATCAATAAGATATATAATTTTTTTTTTCTCTCAGTAAAGTGGTCGTACCATTTAATATGGAATAATTCTGTTCGTCTTAGTTTTGAGATTTTTTTTTTAAGATTAATCTCAATAATGTTCGGTCGTTTTGTAAATTGATTTAATACTGCCTATAAACAAGATCTTTGTTTTAGTTTTTTAATTTAGAGTTTGTAATATGTTGTAAAAAATAAATTACGGTTTTTATTGTACATTGATTGTTATTAGTTATGGATTTTAAAGTTGTTAGCAATGCATGAGAGAAAGTTACTCTTGGAAGATTTTAAATTAAGCGAAGATCCTATAATTCGTCGTACTTCGCCCATAATGCGCGGTTTACCTCATCCTAACTACGATGATGTTTTTGTGCAGATCTGGAAATGCGCGGCTTTATCTCTTCCTAGTTAACGCTTACTGTATCAGATTCAGATTGACATTTTTAATCGATTTGTTAGCGGATGCAAAATATATTTTTTTAATTATTCAGGTTTTTCTATGTTTTAGTAATTAATTTGTATTCTTTAAAATTATATACAAACATCGTATTTAAAGATTGGTATAATAGTATTAAATGAACAGTCTTAAGTGTGCGCCTATGTTTCGGTCAAAGATTGGTACCTATATAGTTTTCGGTCAGCAAAATAATGATTATATTTCTCTTGTGATTACTATAACATTATAATAGTCGACTTGAAGTAATATCAGTCATTTTCGGGGATATATAAGAGAATCTGTTATATTATTTTTAAATCAACAATTTTTATGTTTTACTGTAGACAAAACTGGTACTCCTCGTATATCATAAATAGCGTTTTTACAAAGTTTTTAAATTACTAGTCTTTATCGCAATGTTAAGTAAGGCTAGTCGGTAAAAGATTAAAATGATTTTTTTTATCGCTATCAATTTAGGCACTTTATTTTATCTAATCTTTTTAATCAAATCTCTGTTATAATTTTGTTAATTAATATCTTAGTCTAAGTAGGTACTTATCATTACTTACTCACATTTTAATAAAAACAAACAACAAAATATTAATGATTCAATAAAGAGTTGGTCAAAGGGGAATAGGCAAATTCCCTCTCAATAAATAAGGAGTCAAAATAATGGTTAAATTTAATATTTTAAGAGGAAAGCAGTAAAATAAAACTGTAATAATGATTCATTTTTGTTTTATTAAATAAAATAAAATATTTACATTGTTTTTTTACCTAAACGATATTGATGTCTCTATAAAAATATAACATACCTACCCATATAAATGGGTATAAAATTTTTAATTTAATTTGTTACCTGCTGGGATCGAATGTACCATTACCCGGTCAGAATTTTATAATTTACAGGGTGTTTAAATTTTTTCCTTCGTACCAAGAGTATAAATAGATATTTATTCCCGCGTTGCATACAAACTTTTATGTCATATTGGTTTGTTATTTCACAATATAAATATTTTAAAAAAATCTGAAAATTTAATTTGATTTCAATAACATAATAATTAAGTTATTATTTTGTACATAATAATTTTATTTCCTAATTTGTAATTTTATTAATAAACAGTATTAATAAGTTAAATACCAAACTGTTTTTTGTCTTTGTATGTCATAATGTGTACTTTTCGTTCCATAAAGTACACTTTATAACCCCAAGTGCATAAAGTACACCTTTATGTAATAAAAACCTAATAATGAAGTAGTATGACATAAAATATATGTAAGCATTTATTTCTTATTTGAATAAATAATTTAAACTGGCATTTTAATTTAAGGTCAGTGTTACAATCATTAACATAGGGAGATGTAAAGACTTAAAGCTGGAACCTTTTTTCTGTATTTATTTGTAGAAATGTACAATCTTAAGATAATTAGTTCATTGCCACAGTCTTATCATAAAATTTTAATAGTATATATCATTAAGTATGCGATTATTTCATTAAAGAAACACATATTTTATCTTTATCTGTTAATTACGCTTGATATCATACGATTTCATCAATTATTTATTATTATATAAATCTATCAATTTGTTTTTTTTTCGTGAAATTTATTATAGTTCAATTACTGAACATAAAAATTGGATTTGCCTCAAAAATCTTACATCGATTTTTCTGAAAATTTGGGATTAAGCTCATTTTACCCTCCTCTTCAAAAGTTATATATTGTTATTGAAAAACAATAGATTTGAGCGTTTATAATGATTGTCAAATATGAACTCGATTTTTTGCTATTTTACTAAAAACTATATATATATATATCGAAAAAAATAATTTTGAACAGGTTTGAAACCTTTTTATTGTGTTATTTATTTAGAAAAATATCTTCTTGCATCATGAAATTATAAGGGAAAAATATTTTCAACGGCTTAAATCTCTTTGATGGTGGCATTAATTTAAAACAAATAAATATAAATTATCCCTTTCGTCGAAAATGTGAAGAAAAATTATTTGTGTGTGTTTATGTAGTGTATTATATTCCATGTAAAAAATGTACAGAACATGGCAAAAAAAAATCGTGTTCCATAATTTTCTCAAAAAATGGAATTTCGTTTTTTAGTGATAACTCAGTTCCATTTTGAACAATTTCTTTTATACGAAAACCATGTTGTAGGGAAAGTCATGTAAATTTTATGTTTTTGGACTCTTTAGTTTTAGAGAATTAGGATTCGGAAAAGGTATCCTACAGAAGCAAAAAAATGAAATAAATATATAAATGAGTGGTTGTGAATAAATGGAGCTCCTTAGAGACCTTCAGATATTCGTTTTCCGTAAGTATTTGTCATAAGTGTAATCCCAACAAATTGGCTTAAAAATGTTTGTCATTTGGTGCCACAAAAAAGGTATTATCTCTCTCTAGAGGCACTGAGTGAAGTACTTCTTAAACGTTTGTCTCTCTTAATGATCTAAAAAATTGAATAATATAGTATACCAATTAAACTCACACTTTATGAACATATACAAGTGTGTTCCTACCTACTAAATTATCTAAAGATATGTTTGGTGGCTCTGTGGTTGCTTTTTCGCCGTTTATTTGTTCAAATTTGACCACACATATTCAACATTTCAGTCTCTGCAAATAAGCGCTTCCTCTTAGGACTGACGACGTACAGAAGCCGATCTTTCTTGCGATCCCCATCTACACCTTAATAAACGATGTTTTCATATTTTTAATAAGCGATTCTACAGTTTTTACAAATAATTATAACGTACATATCTATGATATAAATCATCAGTTTTTTAACACAATTTTACCAAAATCATCTGGAAAGTAAATTCTACACGTCCGGTATATTACATAACAATTAATAATGCACATTCTATGTCCTAATAATAAGAATTAGAATTAAAGATGTATTTAAAAGTTAGGTTATGTTTAAATTTCTACTTTTTTTAAGGCCTCAGCAGCATGGAATATTGAGCATTCTTAAATTTCTTCTTTTTCACAATAATTGACGGAACTTGCACAATGTGAGGTAAACAACTCAGATTGATCGTTTCGGAACGCGTCCTAAAGCGCCATCTATGAGAATAATGACACAACGTAAGTTCTACCCATTACTACTAGATGCCGTGCACGCTTGATTTTTCAGGCGATTTTCTATCCAATTAATATAAATGTTTTGACCAAAATTGTTCTAAAATGACTCATTATGTTAATAAAAAACGGTTACAGTTAATAAAGTGTTTTCTCTTACTAAAATCGTTTTTTTTTTAAACTTAAACACGCGATTATCTCGCGAACGGTAAGAGGTATCGAAAAATGCAAATGGTCCTTCCCCTTTTTTTCTGGTCAAAAATGCGCTCTTGCCATTTTTTTAACAATTAATTATCTCCGAAACTATAGGAGCTACAGAAGAACGGTTTGTTTTTTTGGAATCTACACCCCTTAAACTACCCCTATTCCATTTATTTTTCAATTCTAACTGATAAAAAATTTCGAATATTTTTGAAGACTATAACCTTATACTTTTTTTCTGGTCAAAAATGCGCTCTTGCCATTTTTTTAACAATTAATTATCTCCGAAACTATAAGAGCTACAGAAGAACGGTTTGTTTTTTTGGAATCTACACCCCTTAAACTACCCCTATTCCATTTATTTTTCAATTCTAACTGATAAAAAATTTCGAATATTTTTGAAGGCTATAACCTTATACTTTTTTTCTGGTCAAAAATGCGCTCTTGCCATTTTTTTAACAATTAATTATCTCCGAAACTATAAGAACTACAGAAGAACGGTTTGTTTTTTTGGAATCTACACCCCTTAAACTACCCCTATTCCATTTATTTTTCAATTCTAAATGATAAAAAATTTCGAATATTTTTGAAGGCTATAACCTTATACTTTTTTTCTGGTCAAAAATGCGCTCTTGCCATTTTTTTAACAATTAATTATCTCCGAAACTATAAGAGCTACAGAAGAACGGTTTGTTTTTTTGGAATCTACACCCCTTAAACTACCCCTATTCCATTTATTTTTCAATTCTAAATGATAAAAAATTTCGAATATTTTTGAAGACTATAACCTTATACTTTTTTTCTGGTCAAAAATGCGCTCTTGCCATTTTTTTAACAATTAAATATCTCCGAAACTATAAGAGCTACAGAAGAACGGTTTGTTTTTTTGGAATCTACACCCCTTAAACTACCCCTATTCCATTTATTTTTCAATTCTAAATGATAAAAAATTTCGAATATTTTTGAAGGCTATAACCTTATACTTTTTTTCTGGTCAAAAATGCGCTCTTGCCATTTTTTTAACAATTAATTATCTCCGAAACTATAAGAGCTACAGAAGAACGGTTTGTTTTTTTGGAATCTACACCCCTTAAACTACCCCTATTCCATTTATTTTTCAATTCTAAATGATAAAAAATTTCGAATATTTTTGAAGGCTATAACCTTATACTTTTTTTCTGGTCAAAAATGCGCTCTTGCCATTTTTTTAACAATTAATTATCTCAGAAACTATAAGAGCTACAGAAGAACGGTTTGTTTTTTTGGAATCTACACCCCTTAAACTACCCCTATTCCATTTATTTTTCAATTCTAAATGATAAAAAATTTCGAATATATTTGAAGACTATAACCTTATACTTTTTTTCTGGTCAAAAATGCGCTCTTGCCATTTTTTTAACAATTAATTATCTCCGAAACTATAAGAGCTACAGAAGAACGGTTTGTTTTTTTGGAATCTACACCCCTTAAACTACCCCTATTCCATTTATTTTTCAATTCTAAATGATAAAAAATTTCGAATATTTTTGAAGGCTATAACCTTATACTTTTTTTCTGGTCAAAAATGCGCTCTTGCCATTTTTTTAACAATTAATTATCTCCGAAACTATAAGAGCTACAGAAGAACGGTTTGTTTTTTTGGAATCTACACCCCTTAAACTACCCCTATTCCATTTATTTTTCAATTCTAAATGATAAAAAATTTCGAATATTTTTGAAGGCTATAACCTTATACTTTTTTTCTGGTCAAAAATGCGCTCTTGCCATTTTTTTAACAATTAATTATCTCCGAAACTATAAGAGCTACAGAAGAACGGTTTGTTTTTTTGGAATCTACACCCCTTAAACTACCCCTATTCCATTTATTTTTCAATTCTAACTGATAAAAAATTTCGAATATTTTTGAAGGCTATAACCTTATACTTTTTTTCTGGTCAAAAATGCGCTCTTGCCATTTTTTTAACAATTAATTATCTCCGAAACTATAAGAGCTACAGAAGAACGGTTTGTTTTTTTGGAATCTACACCCCTTAAACTACCCCTATTCCATTTATTTTTCAATTCTAAATGATAAAAAATTTCGAATATTTTTGAAGGCTATAACCTTATACTTTTTTTCTGGTCAAAAATGCGCTCTTGCCATTTTTTTAACAATTAATTATCTCCGAAACTATAAGAGCTACAGAAGAACGGTTTGTTTTTTTGGAATCTACACCCCTTAAACTACCCCTATTCCATTTATTTTTCAATTCTAACTGATAAAAAATTTCGAATATTTTTGAAGGCTATAACCTTATACTTTTTTTCTGGTCAAAAATGCGCTCTTGCCATTTTTTTAACAATTAATTATCTCCGAAACTATAAGAGCTACAGAAGAACGGTTTGTTTTTTTGGAATCTACACCCCTTAAACTACCCCTATTCCATTTATTTTTCAATTCTAAATGATAAAAAATTTCGAATATTTTTGAAGGCTATAACCTTATACTTTTTTTCTGGTCAAAAATGCGCTCTTGCCATTTTTTTAACAATTAATTATCTCAGAAACTATAAGAGCTACAGAAGAACGGTTTGTTTTTTTGGAATCTACACCCCTTAAACTACCCCTATTCCATTTATTTTTCAATTCTAAATGATAAAAAATTTCGAATATATTTGAAGACTATAACCTTATACTTTTTTTCTGGTCAAAAATGCGCTCTTGCCATTTTTTTAACAATTAATTATCTCCGAAACTATAAGAGCTACAGAAGAACGGTTTGTTTTTTTGGAATCTACACCCCTTAAACTACCCCTATTCCATTTATTTTTCAATTCTAAATGATAAAAAATTTCGAATATTTTTGAAGGCTATAACCTTATACTTTTTTTCTGGTCAAAAATGCGCTCTTGCCATTTTTTTAACAATTAATTATCTCCGAAACTATAAGAGCTACAGAAGAACGGTTTGTTTTTTTGGAATCTACACCCCTTAAACTACCCCTATTCCATTTATTTTTCAATTCTAAATGATAAAAAATTTCGAATATTTTTGAAGACTATAACCTTATACTTTTTTTCTGGTCAAAAATGCGCTCTTGCCATTTTTTTAACAATTAATTATCTCCGAAACTATAAGAGCTACAGAAGAACGGTTTGTTTTTTTGGAATCTACACCCCTTAAACTACCCCTATTCCATTTATTTTTCAATTCTAAATGATAAAAAATTTCGAATATTTTTGAAGGCTATAACCTTATACTTTTTTTCTGGTCAAAAATGCGCTCTTGCCATTTTTTTAACAATTAATTATCTCCGAAACTATAAGAGCTACAGAAGAACGGTTTGTTTTTTTGGAATCTACACCCCTTAAACTACCCCTATTCCATTTATTTTTCAATTCTAAATGATAAAAAATTTCGAATATTTTTGAAGGCTATAACCTTATACTTTTTTTCTGGTCAAAAATGCGCTCTTGCCATTTTTTTAACAATTAATTATCTCAGAAACTATAAGAGCTACAGAAGAACGGTTTGTTTTTTTGGAATCTACACCCCTTAAACTACCCCTATTCCATTTATTTTTAAATTCTAAACGATGAAAAATTTCGAATATTTTTGAAGGCTATAACCTTATACTTTTTTTCTGGTCAAAAATGCGCTCTTGCCATTTTTTTAACAATTAATTATCTCCGAAACTATAAGAGCTACAGAAGAACGGTTTGTTTTTTTGGAATCTACACCCCTTAAACTACCCCTATACCATTTATTTTTCAAATCGAAATTTTGTCTTTTATTCCTACCAGTAGAGCAAGTATGGTAATTTTTTAATGTTACTTGTCGAAAAGATAATTCAAAAACCATTTTATTTTTTATCTTTATTGTTATTTTTCGGGTAATTTTTTTGCCTAAGATTTGAATGAAAATTAATGAATGGAGACAAAATTGGCAGAAAGATAGTGTAAGAATTATCATATTTTAGGAAAGTTAAATTAGAAAAAATAAAACAAAAAATTTAAAATACAACTATTAGAATCTATTGATATTAATTTTATATACAATATTTTTTACAGATAAATATCTCTAGATAAATGTTATAGTACACAACTTAGACATCGAGTTCAGCTAATCTAATTAAGTTATAGGGCGTCACGGACAACCCGTACCATATTTAGCAGAACAAGTATCCAGATAATTAAAATCTGGTTTGAAAACAAAGTAATCAATCCGCTCGGTATTTTCCGCGACACCCTGTTTGATGAAATGTACGTACGGACTGCCGTTATTTTGCTAATAGGATAAGCGAACCTAGCAAAGGAATCTAGTCAACAAGGCATACACCCCTCAATCAGCTTTCATTTCGTAATAAATATAATTGTTAATTTTTTTAGCTGCATTGGAAATTTAAATTCACTGTTTTAACAAGTTTATTTATGAAAATCAGCTGTATAACACGAGGTGTGGGAATTAAGCAGTCCGCATAACAGCCTCTAAACATTAAAAATCATCAAATTGACAACTGATATGGCATGTTCTTCTACGCACCTAATTGACAGATAGTTAATAACTACAGCCAAGATGATTTATTATTCAACAATAATTGTTACAACACAATCATATACATATATAGATCTGGCTGCGTAGATAAGTGTAGTACCAGAAGGAGGATGACGAAGTTATCACAGGCGAGAAACCACCGGAAAAATGACACTTTTCATTATAGTTAGTTGACAGACATTTTCGGCTTATCAAAACTTTAAAAATAATAACTATAACACTAATGTGAGTGACATGCAAACGCCCTTCTGATAAATGAAGAACTATCCAAAAATAAATTTGATTATTTCACTCATGTGCTAAACTATATGCATTTCCGAAAATCTGATCTGAATAAAAATCGACTGCTGGGAATAGTCACTGCTCATAACATCAAAGCAATTCTCTATTGTCAAAATATTAAACATCAAGTTTGAAGTATGTAAAAATGAATTGGTTAAATATAATTGACGACCAAATAAAATAAATATAGTTCGTGAAATAATCTTCCAAATATTACTCAAACTGAATAAATTAGAGGATATTTATTGTTTAAATTTTCCTCGTGTGCTTAACAATTCCAAATTTGTAGACTAGAAAAATTGACAACAATAAATAGTCGGCTATTTATTCAGTTCTTGTGGTATTACCTTTGATTTGTAATTAAATTTCTATTATTTTTAAAGACAAATAATACTCTAGATTAGCAATAATTGTTATTCGAAAATGGTTACAGGTATTGGAATTATCTGTCAAATGGAAAGGCTCAGATGAAATATGAAGGAAGAAAGAGTGATTTGGCGTTAATCAAGTGGTGGTTCCTCTATCTAAACTAACGAACAATTATTCGTTGTAAGCTAAGCCACGTCCGTCACGCAAATACCATTTACATACCGATGGTATATGCGTTTGATCCAAACCGTCTGGTTACCAAAAAGACACAATAAAAATGACTAGTTAAACTAAAATTCTACTTTTGAAATATATAAAAAAAATCAAAGCTACATTGATCTGCAATAAGTAATCTCTTATGAAAAATACTTTTTTTTTCTTTAGTTTCTCTTAGTTCGTTTTATTTTATTATAAGATCTTTAAAACATAAAATAAAATGAACCGATTTTTCCCAGCAAAATTATCTGAAATGATTTATTATGTATTCAGGTAACTTTGCTCTGTTAGATCGAAAAACTTTTATTTAAGCGTATGATTAACAATTTTTCATTTAATAACATTATTTATTCCATAAAAAACTAATTTAAACGCGCCACAATTAGTGTTACGGCAGCCGCTTTACCTCTACAATAAATATATTCTTCCGTTATTTTTTTTTTATTTATTTAGATGTTTTTTCAACAAACAGTTGTGCAGTTGTGTTTTTCTTTTTCTATGACTAAAGCTCCGGCTAAAATTATAATTTTTCCTATTTGGTTTTTATTAGTTTGTAAAAATAATATGTATTTCACTTCATCCTTGATATGCACCACTGTTCAACGCAAGTTTCTCTCATTCTAAAACAAACAAAAAATATAATAATAAATATGTATATAATTATATAAACTATAATTTTTACCTGTACCAATCACAAATTAACTGGAAACAAACGCCCAACACTCCAGCGTCTTTACCACAAAATCAATTTTGGGCGTTAGGGCAATATTTCCGTAAGTCTTACACGATTCAGACCTGCCTATGTACAGATCGCCATCCAGCCAAAGACCGAATTTTCCATCTCCAGCACCTAATAAAAATTACATATCAAAATTATAAAAATCGAAAAATTAAAAAAAATAAGTTACCTATACTGATGCTCTCGTTGTTTCCTTTAATAAAGTATAGATTTTCACCTGTCCAATTGAATACTTTGAATTCGGGGGTGAAAGAAAACAGCAGGGATTCCCCTGTGCCGTAAAAGTGATCAGAAACTTGTAATGCGCATGAGGTAAGCGCACCAAACACCTAAAAAATACATTTTACAATTAATACAATGTATTATTATTAAAAAAAAAACTTTTAGTGAATTTGTTTTGCTTTTGATACTTTATATGTAGCCAGAAAACACACTGTATACTATTGCGAAAAAACTAAATTAATCTTAAAATGGAACCTACAAAAATAATGAACAAAACCAAATGGAAAATCTCATTACCAGGAAAAATAGACAAAAGTACGAAAAGATAATACAGAAAAATCACGGAGTGGGTGACATCTATCTTTAACCGTTTGAACGACTCGAGATGTGAACAATAAACCAATTGCGTTTGTTTATATGAGTGAAAAGTTAACTATTTGGAGAGTTCAACAAAAATGTAACCTCACGTTTTTTCTTTATTAACAGTTAGAATTAATTAAATAAAACCCATTGAGTTTAATTATCTAACGTAACTTGAGCTAGATTTTTGAATAAATGAATTTAAAAATTCAAATTTCTAATTATTTGAATATGCCGCCATTACAATCGTGACGTCACTTATATGCAATGAAGCCATTAACTGCAAATGTGTAAAGAAGAGAATACGGATGAATACAAGCTGTTAAATCGCACTTATACAAACAAAGATTGAGAAAACCATTATATGATAATTGGATAAAGATGAAAACTTGGACCTATCCACTGTAAATTCGCATTCAAAATCGAGAGAGATAAATAGATATTAGATTCCGCTGTTAGATAAAGAAAACGACTATTTTAACGAGATCAGGTAATAATTTGCTGTTTGGTACATAAGTGCTGGGCATAAGCGTTGCTGATTAAGTGAAGAGCTGGTTGATGTTGATAAATTTCCGTATTTATTTGTATACGTAAATAAAGGTAAAAGTAAACACAATTAAAAACATATTGACCAAACGACACTTTATAAACAAACGTCATCTATATTTGAAAGCGTCAATTTTATTTAGAGAAACTGGCCCACGTTAATATTATGCTGCAGCTATTGCACATAAGTGACGTAGGTGCACTACAAGTTGCATAATGCAGTAATTTTTAAATATCAATTTTTTCATGTTAAAGAAAAAAAAAACAGAAAAAAAGATTTTTTCATAAAAAGAAATTAATTTTTTTCTCAAATAATGCAAAAAAAGATGGACTAATATTTCATGTTGAAGTTGAAGTACAATGAAATTTACGATAAAAACAAAAATTAATAAAAAATTAAGAGGAAAAGAATTCTCTTTTTTTAATTGGGATGTAAGCGAGTCGAAAATAACTACAACAAAATGAATAAATATATAACACTTCCAGTACCTTTTACTCCGGAACCGCACATTGAGGGTTGGCGTAAACGTTGGCTTAGGTTGGCGGTATTATTTTTTAAAAATATCCAGACATTAGGAGTTAATTCCTTTGATGTTTCGTCAAAAAAACGACACAAGACAAAAAATGTTGAAACAAACATTGGTACCAATATGTGGTTCCCGCTTTAACAACGCATAAAGATAAGAAAAAATATGCGCTAAACTGTTTACAGTGAAAATAAAGAATAAAGTTCGAGAGATCTGTCTAAAATTTGTCGTCAAATATATCATCATCAAATCACTTACGTTATTGTCTGTATCTTCTATAACCATGAGTATCGGCGACTCTAGTTTGTACATCTTTCTGTACATGGAATTGAGGCTAAAACCATGCTGGCTTGTACTAAATATAAGCGTCCACGCGTAACCTTCCGCTCTAGCCGGTAGGTGTCTGCACAGGTTTTCTCTATGATAATCGGTAAGGATTTCTGTCGTACCGACCAAATCGGGCGGTGATAGTTCTATATCTAAAGAAGGCGCTGCCGAGGATGAATAGAAGGCCCTTCGGAGTTCCTCGGACATAGGCAAAACCTAAACGACAAGAAAAATTATTAATACTAATTCGAATAAATTAACTTATACGATAAGACATAGGAAAGTAGATAGAAAATGCGGTGATAAATGAGTCGGAATGATCGACTGTAGGTCATTGACATTTTTACTCATTTATACATTGGTTTACTATCTCGTTGATTGGCTGCCAGAAGTCATTACCTACATTAGGATAATAATAAACTTAAAAATAAAAAATCGATTTTATTGTAATCTAATTTCTGGTTATCACTATTTTACTACTATTAGCAGCAAAATGTAGTGAGTTCTGGCAGTAAACAGATATTATACTTTTTAGATATATTTTACAAGAGGAATTTTACAGGTAAACTTAAATTGTATTTAAATATAGAATCTAAATAAATTTTTTTGTATATTTTTCTTAAAAAATATTATAATAAAATAGGAGTTTGGATGCTTGCCAAAGATAATTGAGGTACATCTAATTAAATAAATTAATACCCACGAGTTTTTTTTATATATCTCACCTTAGATGTGTACGTCTACACATTATAATATACAATCTAGCATAAACTTATGTATATATTTTTAAGAAAATATATAAAGGTACCAACAATACGTTACCTCTTCGTCACAACTCATTTCTTTTAGTAATATTAATTCTACTATCGTATTTTACATAATTTTGCAAAAAAATGTCAATTATGGCATATGTAATAAACATAAAAATCGCCAACTAGTTACCTATTATTATTATTATTCAAAAAACCATTATTTGCGGTTTTTAACGACTCAAAAGATGGCGCTATTAGACAACTTTAACAATATCGGTAGTTTAAATGGTAAAAACTTAATCATTTGATAAGCATTCAATTTGTAATAATTATTAAAATCAATAAATGATTTTATAGCTTTATAATAATTAGATAGATGCAAGGGTATTCTAAGTAACCTCTTTGTTCATCAAAAAGAAAATTCACCATTTTTAGATCAACTGATGTAGGTAGAGCCTCGTTTGAAATAC
Source organism: Neocrepidodera transversa (assembly GCA_963243735.1). Taxonomy (NCBI): domain Eukaryota; kingdom Metazoa; phylum Arthropoda; class Insecta; order Coleoptera; family Chrysomelidae; genus Neocrepidodera; species Neocrepidodera transversa. Next base: position 464,796 of record OY725346.1, on the reverse strand, counting down.
AATTTGCTTATAGTCGATTTTTTTAAGGTTATTTACATGATCAATTTGTAGATCATCCATAAAATTGATTCATTTCCATGGGAATTTTAGCGTAAAATTAACTAAATAAGTATATTTAGTACTTTGTTTACAGTACCACTTAAAAACTTAATTGTCTGCCACTTTAATTAATTGTTAAGATGAGTGTTGCAAATTTTCTTTATTATTCAAAACAATTGAAGCAATTAATTTGATAATTTTATGCATTTTTACAGAGTTTCTGGACCTTTACATATATATATCATTTTTTTTTATAAAGAACATAATATATGTTAAATTTGATAAAAATGCACTTAGATAAATAACAAATTTTATTGAAAGTGATTAATACCAAATAAACGAAAACGTATTACTTAGTCATTGCAAAAACAGTTTAAATAACATAATATTATGTTACATATGTGTATATAATACAATCACTTAAATAAAATTTGCACTAAATCAATTTTAAGATAATTAAAATGTTTACAATTTAAAATTAACATCTAAGTCTTAATAAATGTAAAGTTAATTCGTTTTCAACAAATAATCAAAAATACGACGATTAGTACCGTTTAAAATTGTGTCAATTTTGATTAAAAAAAAAAAGGTCATGGACAACAAAAAGGAAACAAATGACTTTTCATCTGATTAAGCATATCCGTAGTTTATCGAAGATAATCTACCCAAAAAAGTATTCTAATTATATGATAATAATAAAACTTATATATTTTATCCCCTAAGGATTGAAAACAGAAGCCAAAGCTTGTACGTGGAAGGGATATGTTTTATTACTATTTTATCCCATCGTTCCCCAAAAAAAAGACCCTAAACTGTACATTGGTTTTTGCTGGACTCAATTTAGAACAAGTCTAGTTCCACTTTCCCAAATAAATGATTTGAGCTTGATTTTTTATCTTGAAGAAATTTTCCCCAAATTTAATAAAATTTTAATTTAGACTTTGGATCCTTTGAATTACTAGACTATTTGGATGTATTTAAAAACAGAGCAATAGCAAAGTACAGAAAAAAATTGATGAGCCGTTACTGTCACTCAGAATATACCGGATGAAACAAACTTTTCAGTTGTGTATATTTATTACAGTGATTATTACAATCAAAGGTCAAGCTTTTTCTGTTTTTGTATATTCATTATTAACTGAATTTATGCCGACTACGTCATTTATTATGAATATTTCTTTTAATAACAATAATTGCTAACCAGCTGCGATAACAAAAGGGGTACAAAAACAATAAGCCAGATCCGGTGTTGGTATTGTTAAAACCAAATCAATTTTTATCTGTAAATATAACTAGGCCAAAATTTACACCGGTTATTTATGATTATAAATAGTAAGATTAATAGATTAATCAGGGTTGGATCCTTTAAAAGTAGTATTTTAAATTTATGAAAATGACAAAGTCCTAAAGTAGGAATGTAAAATTTCCCAGAATTTAAACATTTGGGTCATCCCTCAAAAGCGAGATGTCAAAAAAGTACGTCTTTGTTAAAACTGAGTCGTAAAAGTGTATGAGACGGAAGAAAACACCATATTTAGGTTAAAGAGAAATGTCATGATACTGGAAATAAAAAGAAGCAATCACTAAAGTAATCCACAAAGAATGAAACAAGAGAAGGTACTTCTGAGAAACTATAACCAGAAGAGATTTCTTATCGGAAGGTTTTTATTATCGATAGCTGTTTAAATAATCGAAATAATGTTTTATTGATTATCATCGTGTGGTGCGTACTCAGAAACAAACAAACCGTTTTCGACTGGTGCTCCAAGAGCAAAAATTGTGTTCGATTGTCAATTTCCTTATTAACCTCTCGGATACAAAAGATTTCCTGATTTAAATTAACTTCCCTGTAAATTGCTTTCTATTTCTGTCATTTCAGTTCGACCGTAACGGATTTTTTTCCTAAAGCTGATGTAATAACTAAAGACAGACGCAGCAGGATTGGTTTTATGAAAATCAAAACGATTAATTCATTCAATTAAAATTATAATCGACAAGAATCTTTCACAATTGTGCAGCTCTAGAAGAGATCCAAAACAAGTTCAACAAAATCGACCAATAGAATTGGATACAGTGGGAATCCGTCTTAACAGTACATTTTCGACTTAGAGGACATTTTAAGAAGTTTAGACTAGTGAAGAAGAATAGAAATTTTGTAAGATAGAGGAAGAAGCCCTAAAACCTATAAGGGTCCAATATCTAAGAAAACATTGGATAGTAAAAGGATATCTACCTAATCTGAAACTGTCAGACATCCTAAATCTTCTGAAAAGAATAAATATAATTAAATTCGATGCTCTAATACCAGACCTGGGCGTTACTCAAAAAAAAAGTAACGCGTTAGATGAACGTTACCGTTACTTTTTTTAAAAAGTAACGCGTTACTTTTAAAGTAATAACGCGTTACTTTTCTATAGATTCTTCTTGTTCCATGTCTTCTCGTTCTTTTATTGCCCATCTCACAATTTATCGCCGTCATTATTGCACATACAAATAAAATTTTCTAATAAACACAGAACACAGTGGCGCGCGAAATCGACGGGGTACAAAAAAACGCGTTACTTTGAAGTAATGCGTTACTAAGACGAAGTAATAATTTCGCGTTACTTTTACAAAGTAACGCAATTACCGTTACTTTTCGCTCACTTTAAAAAGTAACGAAATTACTAGTAACGCGTTACTGAAAAGTAAATTACTCCCAGCTCTGTCTAATACTTAGCTACTAAACTCTATAACTGAAGTGAAATATACAGGACGTCTCGTAAATTGGAAGGAATAACATTGCGATGTTGATGGCAAGTCTAAAATACGAAACGTAGCATAGAAGATACACTGTTATAGAAAATTCTGTATAATTTCTTTTTCTTTATACATTTTTTGATGTTATTTGAATTAAAAACATATGAAAAAGGGCATATTTGATTCTTTGTATAAATTATTTAAAGTCTATAAAATATATAACTTTTTTCCCATTTAATCACCTCGGTATCTCTTAAGTCGGTTTTACACCTATAAAATAATTGCGGCTTCCGCCGAAAATATTTCCCCGTTCAAGTCATACGGGAAAACGAGTGGAGATTACATCACTTTTTCCGGCGTTGTTTATTTTTGTTGGGGTACAAAACAATAAAAGGAGCGCCCTTTTTCTTCAAAATTAACTCAGATATGAAACAACTCAAAAATGCAAGAAATAATGAATTTTGAAATGTTTGTGAACCATTCACACTAGAAACAGCATGCGGTGCAAGTTTGCTTTGTTTATTCGTCTAAAAACCGACAAGCTATGATTATATGCGTTGAATATGACAAAAATGTTTCACGGCACACGTCGCAAATGTTTATACGTGTGGACCCGGCTTTATGGTTACTGATATAGCAATTTTCAATATCAATTTAAAACATTCTATATCATTTGTACCATGAAAAAGCCTTAGAATAAAATTTGTTAATAGTGGAAGTGTTTAAAGCGAAAAGAGCAAATCGATATTAGATTTCTATTTGTCATAAGAGTTTAATAAATAGTAAAAGGTAGAGATTTTTTTTTAACAGGGCCAGTGATAAAAATTACTGGAATCAGCACAATACAAACCAAAGGAAGAGTAACAACTAACAATATATCGGAAAATATAATAAAACCGAACGGATTAATTAAATCAGTTACAACTAAAGAGAGAAAAACTGTAATGACGCTAGATCAATCAGTGAAACTGAACTAAATTAACATAATTTAATAAATATTGCAAATATAGTTGTAATACCTTTAAAGGAGGAAATTATCAAGCTATAGAGCACAAGAAATATAAATGAAATAAAGAAACTAAGATAAGATGGTCGAAAAAAAAGAAACCATGGAAAATTAATGAAAAAAGGATTTGAGTCATCTAAATTATTTATAATAATGTAATACCTTTTTATTAAAATCATTGTTGGCACCAAATTTAGCTTTTTTCTTCATCTTTTTTAATATATTACCGAACCGCACGCGGGTAGTTTCCATAATAAACACCACCGAAAACAAGTAAACACAGCAAAAAAAAATAAATTGAGAATCACCTTCACCTAAGACGACGAATGATCGCGCTTCACTAAATCTAAATAATTCATCAGCGGATGATATCGCGCGCCGTTCGAGATTTGAAATTTTTGAAAACTTGCCAAAAATCATCCATAAAAGACCCGTTTCGAAAAAGGAGTTTCGTACAACAACGGGTCATTTCCTAATAGAACCAAACACTATACTGACACTGTCAAAAATAATTTCTTGTTTTGTTGGACACGAATTTGTTGGGTATGAGTAATCACGTTAATCGCTTAAATTGTAATCCCGATTTGAAAGGTATTATGGTGCGGATGTAAATTGTCCCCTCTTTGAAATGGCATGGGCGTACATCTCGGAATTATATTGCTTCTCGGATTTGTTTCATAATTTATCGCGAAATTTCAATTTATACAGATTTTTCATGATCTAGATAAATAAAAAGTTGATGTTTTCTTTTTAATAAACAAAATGTTGAATTCTTAAAATTTAAAATTGACATAAAATTATTGTACAATCATATTTTAATATAAATCTAGTATTTATTTTTCAATTAATCCCTTTTAAAAAATTATTATTTATATTAAATTGGCAATTTATATTATTTATCTTTTAACAATTAATATAAAATTATAAAATAAAACTAAATTCAACAACTAGATTAATAGATTTTTTTTTCGGTAGGTACGCCCATGTACAAAAACCCTTAACCTTATCAAAATGATTCTCGGAAGGTTCGTTAATCAATTTCGCCCTCCCAGAAGGGTATTTTTTTCGTATAATTTTAATCTCCCAAAAATTCCACTACTTTATAAACATTTATTTAATTTGTTTTTAAGCACTTATAGAAATCTTTCTATACGTTTTTAATAACTGCTATTAGCTAACGGTTTAATAAAATTATTAGAGGTAGAAAATTGTATATTTATTTGATTTTGGAAAATTAAAATTAATATTTAGTAAAAGCTCATTTTATTTCGTGTATGGAAACGAGCGCAGCGAGCTTGAACATCATCATTACAAATTTACAGCCGAAATTAATTTTTGTCGATTTTTTTAAAAACTATACACTAAAAACATCTAACATCAATTCACAATGGTATTATTTATTCTAAAAAAAGCCACTACTGTGTTTATTTGTAATCGGAATTAAGACACAAAAGTCACATACTAAAATTAGGATAAATGGTCGGAGGAAAGGGGGGGGGGGGAAAGAAACTTTAAGAGTTTTTAGAACCACATTTCCAAATTTTTCTTATAAATTGAAACACGATAAATACTCAATTTGTTGATGAAAAATAATTTAAATAAAAATAAGGAAAGAATAAATTCATGGTTGTTATTGTTAAAAACAAAATATTTTATTTTGTCTGTCCACTGGAAAGGTTATCATATATAACTAAAAATAATCATTATAAATTATTTAAATATAAACATGTCAAAAATTTACATATAGGTGCAGCAGCTTGAATTATTATTTACAAGTTGCTATTAATAAAATTAAATACTTTTTTTTTGTATGTTAAGATCATATAACTATTAAAATAGTAGGTTTATTTATTTGGCAAGTAAGTACAGAGTGCACAATAAAAAATGATTTCTTTGTTTTATAAATAATTTTATTACAGAGAAGATTAATTTGATTTTTTTTTTAAATTTACATTATTTTAAGAAACTAGATCTTATTTAAATAAGTTCTCCCCTATTATTTTTATAAATTTAGAATAACTTAAAATTGTATTTAAAAAAATTGTGTCCTTTATGATTTTCAGGAATTAATTCTGAAGAAACCAAAAAATATATTCAAATAAAAATTTTTTTGTTCAATTTGTACTTTATTAAACTTCTCAAAATTTTCTTCTAAAAAATCGAAAATACCTTTAAAAGATTTCTTTAAAATATCCGTTTAAAATCGGTTACGATTTGATATCGGAAAAAAAGATTTAGTTTGACGTAGTTTAATTTAATTTAATTTAAAATCTGTTGTAAAAATATCATTAGCAAAATCGGTAGAGATATTTATAGACTAATTTGTTGAAATTGAGAAATTCGTAGTGATTGATATTGATCAAAAGGTACACCTGGTGTGATGTAAATTTCATTAATAGATTCCTCTAAAAATACGACTCAAAGAATGTCTTGTGGCGTCAAAAAATTATTTTGTTTTGACTTTGCCATCCGCATGGAGCATTTCCTGGTTTTCTTTTTAAGAAATTTAATACGATTATTAAAAACCAAACAAAAAAAAAAATTAAAAAGAAATATCTTTTAATAAATATAAATTAAATGAGATATTGTAAAATACTAAATAGGAACAATGAGATCAATAAATATAAATAATAAAAGTAAAAAAAAAAAATTTAAATCAGAAGGGGACATTTAACAGTTTGTTACTGAAATTATTAAAAAATAATGTCACTATAGCCATGACTTAAAAGGGACATCGGATACATAAATAAGGAAAAAAAAAAGAAATATTTAGCTAAAATTGGTTTCCTTTACGACATTGAAATATATAAAAATATAGTATGGAAAAATATAAGTCAAAAATATTTATTTGTAGCAATATTTTAAAAAACCTTATAAGTTAATTTTAATTGTGACACTGTGTATAAAAAATAAAATATGTATGTAAATAAATCTATAATAATGTTATCCTGTTAGTTTTGTAATTACGTAACTCTCTACATTTAAATTACATAATGACAGTTAATGAATATTAAAAAAAAATAATGTTTTATTTAGTTTTTATTTATTTATTTTTTGGAAATGTGGTTCTCTCAGTACTTACTAAATAAAGAGAAAATACATATAAATCGTTTTCACTATTAAGATTTCTAGTTTTTAAAAATTAATAATTAGAAATCAATCAATATTTTTTATAAATAATCAATTTAAAGATAATTAACAGCATAAGTACCTGTAATTTATTAAAATTTATTAATTAAGAAAGTCTAGAAAATATCTAATTATTCTATATACAAAGAGTTGGTAAAAAAATTATTTAATTTTAAAAAAAGTTAAAAACTCAAAATTCGTTAATTAAATTTCAAAAACTAAATATTATGAAAATTATAATAATATAAATATTTTTAATATTTAAGATGTAATTATTTAGATGCATCAATATGTATTTTTATTTGATTGAATTTTACGAATTATGTAGCGTATTTTATGGACGATGATGAAAAAAAATTATATAATTTTATTACAATTCCTGTGTAGTCCCACAATGTGTGAAAAAATTGTTAGACGAACATTTAACTGAATCACTCGGTATAGCTACAATTTTATAATATTTAATAAACTTTTCTGTTATTAGAATCAAGTTCTTCAACGCGGCTTGAGGTAGGATTTAACAATAAGAAATTGTAACGTAACGAAAACTAGAGATGTTGAAAAAGTAACTATTCGTTAAATTTAAAATGTGAATAGTTACTTTGATTACTTTGATTATTTTTACATGGTCGGTAGAATCGTCATTTTATAATGGAAAATTTAAAAAAAAAGGGAAAAATAAATTGAAATAGAGAAAATAAAGCAAAATAGGGACTTATAGAGACAAATAAAAGAAATAAAGAAAAATTGGGAAAACAAAGAAAATGATGAAAAAATATGAAAAAATAATAGAAAAACAGGCATAAATTGGAAAAAATATTGAAAAATGCGTAAAACTAGTGAAAAATTAAGAAAAAAACGGAGAAAAAGAGAGGAAAATAATGTGAAATAGGAAAAAGTAATGAAAAATAGGACAAAATTGGGAAAAATAGGAAAACGTAGGAAAAATATGGGAAAATGGGAAAATATCGTGAAAAATGGAAAAAATGAAGAAAAACAGTGTAAAATTGGAAAACCCACAAAAAAATAATAAAAAATGGGAAATAATCAGAAAAATGGGGAAAATGCAGCAAATAGCAAAAAACAGGGAAAATACATACAAATGGGACAAAAAAATTAAAAAAATTGAAATATTGGAAAAAATGAGGAAAGAGAAAAATGGGAAAAAAATAGAAAAAGTAGGGAAAAAAGGAAAGACAGAGAGAGAGAGAGATATTAAAACACGTTTATAGTTGAAAAATAGCGTAAGGAACTTCATTCCTGACGAGGGGAGGGCACAAACTTATTTTGTTTTAATCTTTTTTTTAGCTCCCTCGTATATTATATTAAATTTCTGAAATATAATTAGCGAATATTGAATTTTAGATGAACCACCAACTTGTCTAGTAAAAGAAGCAGGTTATTTGAACTAGAAATACAGGTTTTTTAATTTTTTTTCTCTACCAATATAAAATTTAATGTCATTCAATAACTGGACAAAAAAATATTCCAAACTTTTAAATCTCTCATTTAAAAATCACAAATCTAAATAGTACAAACCAGTTACAAAATACAAATCATATTTTTCCTTTTATATTTTGCAACGTTTTCGTAAGAAAACAGATTTTTTTTTTTAAAAAGGTATTGGGTGAAGGGATGGGGTTGTTATAGTGTGGTTAAAATCTATTCAACAATATTTCGTTGGCTTTCTACATACCCCACTAAGATTATCAGTAAACCGAAAATAGTGAACAGGTATGTATTCAGTTTTTATTTTCGAATATCAAGTAGGTAAATTTTAGGTGTCATTAAAACCAGTACGAATCTGTTATTTGTAGGGCTTCACACGAAAACGATATTTTTCTCGTCTCGTCTCGTAAAACCGAGACGAGAACTTTTTTAAAATTATTTAGGTGATACCGAGACCACATACGATGAGACCCGAGAGTCTGGTTCACATTTCTTCAGAATTTTTTATTATTACTCATGATTTTTATTTTATTTTTTGACAACAAAATTCGAACTTTTTCTACGTTTTTTCCATAATGAAACGGTTACGAGACGAGACCGAGACTTATTTTTCTCAACTAACGAGACCGAGACGAGATTTTTGAAATTCTCGCCCTATCTCGTCTTGCGTGAAGCCCTAATTATTTGCTATTTTATAACGAGAAATTTATATAATCTTATTGGGGTAAGTATAAAATCAAACGAAAAATATTGTGGAATATACTTTAGAGTGTTGTAGTGCGCGTGCGTGTGTGACTTTTTAGAATCACCTCATCGCTCCCATCAGCGGACATTGTCTGCGTCTTGATGATGCTGTAGATCTTAACATAGGGCGCCTTGATCAGCTGCACAGGGCAAACACAATAACACCATAATTTTATTTTTCTTAACACCCACTCTAGATTAGTAAATTGGTAAAGTTTGGATCGTGTTTTATTAAAATTCTTAATAAAAAATTGTTTACAAACAAATTTTTGTGTACAAAGAAGGGATGAAGACTATACTTAAAATTAAATAAATAGAGTTTTTTCCTGGAGAAAATTAATTAGTAAAATGAAATCCAGAACTCGATCGAAGCTTCAATTCGAGAATTATAATGTTTATATCCGGAAAAATAGACATCCGGATAGAGCATTTCCAAATTCGAGAAAACTGACAAAAAATGAGGGTAAATTTTTATTTTATCCAAACCAATTTAAAACGTCTAAAAGATTTTGTAACAGATAGAAAAAATATGAATATAAATTTTTAATCATATTTAAACCAGTTTTAACAAGAAGCATAACCTGTTCAGATCTAACCAAATATAAACTAATTATTATTATTAAAAATCAAATGAATAAATTAGAATTATTTTTAAGCACACAAAAATCCAGCTGTATACAATTTTTTATTATTTTGTTTTTATAAACGCAATAAAATACCCATAATCTAAAGTTTACCAATACGAAAATCTTATTTTTTATCACTCACTACATATGTAAAAATAAAGAAACAAAGTTTTAACTACTGAATTGATACTGACGCTGTTTTTTTTAATTTACTACTTAATGAAATTGATTTTAAATTTTATTAGGTTTTGTTTTTTAATAAGTATTAATAATAAATTTTAGTCATAAATATAAAAATTAAATGAATTATTTGATTGTAACAATTATAAGAAAAATAACGTCAGTATGATAATTAGTTACTACAAGAAGAGAAAAAAATAGAAAAGAGCAAAAAATTCTTTTTTAAGTTATAGGTAAAAAAAAAACAATTTCTTACCTCCCAACTTTCTTTGGTTAATTCTGAAATTTCTCCATCTTGACTACCATGTCGGCTAGCAGATGGCGTTGGTTCTTCGCTCCACAATTCTGTGTCCATTTCCACCAACATAAAATTTCTCTCTTTGACCTGTAATAACAAAAAATAACTTTAATATAAAAAAAGAGTCTGTTCAAGATGATTATAGTTTATAAGTTTTTTTTTTGTTTAATTGCCTAAATTTAACTGTTTCTTATTATTTTCAGTGTCACTGTCTAAAATCGTTTTCCGGATTATATTTTTCCGGTATTTCAAAGGTTATTTCCCACCTCTACTTTTACTCATTTCAAGTACCAATGATTTTTATACATATAAAATATATGGTACAATGGGCTTTTGTTCTCTTTTGATGAAATTAAAAATAAATAATTGCGATAAATATTTTTTTCACTTTTTAAAATTTTAAAATGAGGAAAAGAATCGGAAAAATCAAAGAAATCGCAAAAACCGAAAGAAATCAAAATAATAAAAATTTGGAAAATTAAATCAACTGATAAAAATCTATAAGAAGAAAACGAAAAAAAAAACCCGAAAAATCGAAAAAATCAGAAGAATAAGAAAAAAAACGAGAAAACAGCTTTCTGAGAACAAAAAATTAGCAAAAGCAAAAAAAAATCAGAATAAAAAATTGGAAGAATCGAAAAAATAAGAAAACAATGGAAATAAAAATCAGAAAATCGATAAAAACAAAAAAGAAGCGGCAAAAATTGCAAAAAATCGCAAAAACAAAGAACAACCAAAAAAACGAAAATTGTTAAAAAATAATTTAAAAAATTCAAAAGGATTGAAATAAATCTCAGAAAATCACACAAAGCGCAAAAAATTCCAAGAAAATCCAAAAAAATCACAAAAAAATCAGAGGAATAAGAAAAAATGAGAAAAAAACAAAACACAAATGAAAGAATTTGAAAAAAAAAAACAACCATGAGAAAAAATGATGAAAGATTGGAATTAATCGAAAACAATCAGAAAAAAAACGAAAAAAAAATCAGAAAAAACGAGAAAAAATAAGAAAAAACCTCCCTCTCTCTCTGTATAAAATAATTCTAAATAAGAAAAAATTCATATTGTAGAAAGAGACAGAGAGTAAGAGAAAGAGAGGGAAGTACGACTAGATGGGTCATAACGCTTTTTCGTTACGTGACGCTTTCTGCTAGTTAACTGTGTTGTATTTTTACTAGTGTTTTTTCAGTACGATTCAATTTTTAAAGCTACTGATACGTTTTTTGAGAAATAAGATTGTATATTACGCGTATTTTTTTTATTTGCACTGTTTTTTTTTTAGATATTTATAAATTCACGGCTCACCTGTGTTTTTAAAGGTTATATAAACAACGTGTTTATTATTTTATAATTTTTTTTAGCTACCAAATCCTAACCGATTATGAGATTTCGCAGATTTTTTTATATCATAAATAAATCAAATTTTTTTAAGTTTTATTTTCAATTAATTTATGTTTTGACGTAAGACGTATAATTAGAGAAACTGTACTGTTTGGTAATATAAATTTTATTAATAGCCAAACGATGTTATTTCAGTAATTGTAATCAAAACATATATTATTGTAAAGGCGATTAATTGTTTTTTTTTTTAATAGCCCGAAAACAATCGTAATCGTAAAAGTGTTCTATTTTATAATTTGGAATTAGAATATTTTTTTTTTAAATTTATTTAATGTAAATTTAGATCGTTTCGGACACATTTATTTTGTTGCAAATTAATATTTTAGTCTAACATCTAACATTATATAACGCAGACGACGTTTCAATGTTGTCAGATTGCTAATGTTTATAAATATTTTAAATGCGAATACATCGCCTGGAATTTAGATCATTTGGTAGCAACATCTAATTTTTGTTATTTGATACTTTTTACGCTTTATTTGTTTTTATAGACTTAAAAAATAGTTCGGAAGTAAAAAATAATGGAATAAAGCGGTAATTTTTGCATATTTGTATACAAAATGTTTTTCAAGTTTATCTAAAAACTTGGTTATTTAATAATAAGGTGTTCGATAGATGTTTTATTACAGTTGTAAAATATATTCGAGTAGTTAATCTAGGCCGTTACTAGTACAGGTATAGGGAATTCAATGTGTTAGAGAGAGAGAGGATGCAGAGTTTCAGTGTACAAGAGAGAGAGAGATACGAGATTGCTATGACGTCACCAGTGAGCTTCACAGCTTCCTTTAATTCAATTTAAGCTAGTATCCGACAGAGGGCGCTACTACTCAGCTGTATAGTTTCCTTTAAAATTGTATTAAAGGAAACTGTAAAGCTGGCTAGTGACGTCATAGCAATCTCTATCTCTCTCTTGCACACTGAAACTCTGCATCCTCTTTCTCTCTCTCTAACATTTTGAATTCCCTATACCTGTACTAGTAACGGCCTAGATTATCTACTTATTCATGACCCCGTAAAAAAAGTGGGGGAAAAAGTGAAAAAAAGATTAAAACAAAGAAAAGAATAAAAAGAATGGGGAAAGGGGTGAAAAGGGGTAAAAAATGGGAAAGGAGTGAAAAGGGTGAACGAGGAAATGGGGAAGGAGGCGAAGGGAGAAAAGAGCTAAAGGAGAAAATGAAAAAAGAATAAAAAAATTGGAAAAAAAGCAAGAAAAAAGTGGAGAAGAAAATAAGTTGAAAAAAGTTTAAAACAAAAAAAAACAGGGAAAAAGAATGGGGGAAAAGTGGAAGGAAAAAAATTGAAAAAGTTTAAAACATAGAGAAAACTGTAAAAAAGTTAGATAAAAAAGGAGTGAAGGAGAAAGGATAGGAAGCAAAAAGGTTTAAAACAGTTAAAAGAGGGAACAAAGGAAAAAAATGGGGAATGGGATAACAGGTGTGGTGGGAAAGGGGGAAAAGGGAAAACAGGAAAGTGAAAAGAAAAATAGAGAAAAAAAAAGAGTGGAGAAAAAGAGGAAAACAGGAAAGTGGAAAGAAAAAAAAATGATTAAAAGTACTTTTATGACATTGTCGATCCCTTCTGCTCCTAAATGATGGCGGGCACAAATAATTGTGTAGCCAAAATATACACAATGATGAATTATTCCAATTTGTTTTCTCGATTTTTTTTAAGATCTACGCCACTGTTTGAACAGTACACAAATTAATAAGCAAAACTTCCTGTCAATACCCTTTAATTATTCGTTAATCTGATATTTGTATTTATCGTCAATTTTCAGCACTAATAAGACTTGTATTCTAAAATTCCCAGAAAACGAGTCGAATTAAAAAACATTATATAAGCGATTGTTGAATTAACTCCAAATTACATCATTTCAATTTGTTGATGATAATAATAACAGATCGGCATTTTGCTTTTGTTGGAATCGTTAAATATACACACACACACACAAGAATTAAGGTTTTTGTTAACAATGTATGATTGATCGTTGCATATGCAATTAGTTTTTTTTTGTTTTGTTCTTCAAGCTTAAATGATTCTATTTTAAATGTTAAACAATAACCAAACGGTTAATACATATTAATTTATAACCTAAATAATTCGTTATTAAAAACATATAAATATCAAACATTTGTGATAAAACAAAAATAACAAAAAACAACATTGGTTTATCAAAAATTAAATTAATAATCTTTTTGTTGTCGGTTTATATTTTATTTTAAATAAATAAATATGCTTAAAAATAATGAAGGTAAATAATACTAATACTTTAATCCTATTGCTTAATGATGACCGGACTCGAACTGCAAAAAGTAATTAAAGGTAAATTTTAATCTTATACTCGAACTGCACAAAGTCGTTATATCGAAATTTTCTAAGAATATATTATTTATTTATTTTTGTTATTGGATTTAAAATGCATTTTTTTCTTTAAATTTTTAGTTTTCATATCGTTTAACCGCTGTAATGTAAAAACTATCAACGTTATTAAAACTTGCTGGCTGTTGATAGAAAGAGAAGACAATATTCTATATTTATGATTTTTTTCAAAATTTTAGATAAAAAATTGTGGTTGTGAGAATAGGGAGAGACCACAACTATGATTTTTTAGTTTCCCCTCTTTTCGTTTCTCCCTCTTATCAAGGTCACAATTTTTGCTGAAAAATTTTGAAAAAATTCTTATATATATTATTTTTTATTCCCTTTTTAATGGCATACATTTCATTTTAATTTATTATTTATTTACTTTTGTTATAAGATATAAAATACATTTTTTTCTTTAAATTTTTAGTTTTCATATCGTTTAACCCCTGTAACATAAAAACTATCAACGTTATTAAAACTTGCTGGCTGTTGATAGAAAGAGAAGACAATATTCTAAATTTAGGAATATTTTCAAAATTTTAGATAAAAAATTGTGGTTGTGAGAATAGGGAGAGACCACAACTATAACGATTTTTTAGTTTCCCCTCTTTTCGTTTCTTCCTCTTATCAAGGTCATAATTTTTGCTGAAAAATTTTGAAAAAATTCTCATTTATAGTATTTTTTATTCCCTTTTCTATGGTATAAATTTCATTTTAATTTATTATTTATTTACTTTTGTTATAAGATATAAAATGCATTTTTTCTTTAAATTTTTAGTTTTCATATCGTTTAACCCCTGTAACATAAAAACTATCAACGTTATTAAAACTTGCCGACTGTTGATCGAAAGAGAAAACAATATTCTATATTTATGAAATTTTTCAAAATTTTAGATCAACAATTGTGGTCGTGAAAATAGGGAGAGACCATAACTCCAAAGATTTTTTAATTTTCCCTCCTTGGGTCTCTCCCTTTTCTCAAGGTTACAAAAAATTTTGAAAAAATTCTCATTTATATTATTTTTTATTCTCCTTTCAATGGAATAAATTTCATTTTAATATATTATTTATTTATTTTTGTTATGAGATATAAAATGTGTGTAGTTCGAGTGCGCTCAATAAGAGAATGAAAATCATAAAAAAATTTGTTTAAACAATGTTATAAATAAATGGCTCCGTGGAACATGCGAACGTGTGATTTACGAACACGTATACCTGGCTTTAAGCGCTGACCATCGGTGGGACTTGTGAACATTAATAAATATTACAACCATAAAACTATTAATATATAATATTATTAAATTATTATTTGAAAATGTTATTCAAAAGATAAATATTATTAATAATTAATAAAATGATTTTCGATTTACCTGAATGATTAATAAACTTTATAATAAATTTTTATAATCCTAACAGCTGTTAAATATAATTTACTATAAAAAAATAAGAACATATATTTGTCAAATTCAAAAAAAGATCAACATTTTCCTCATTTCCAAATTGTTTATTTTATTTACACCATTTTAAAAATTATAAAGTTCTGTATATAAAAAATAAAACATTTATTGAATTATTTTTATAATTTTAACACTCTCTATCTATTACCATTTATAAATCTTCAATATTTTGCTGACTTATTAAAATATAAATATAAAAACCAACACAAATTTAACCAAGTGTATGTTCGCAAACCACACGGTTCGCAAAGCCCACGCCATAAAATAAATGTGCGTATAACCAACATTTTTGGTGTACATATATTATAATTTGGCTCTAAATTTAAAAATTTCCGGTGATCACTTTTTTTAACGAATTAATTACCTTGTTTGAATTTATTGCATTTGTTATAAAGTTTGCACACGCTGTAGTGTTAATTTGTCAAAAAATTCAATTTTTCATAAAATTGATAATTGTGGCAAAAATATTTAATGATGCAAAACATGTTTTTTTAAAAAAAATATTAAGTGACCGCTAATTTTTGTGTTTACTATTACAGAAAAAATAAATTTTCAATTATTTTTGTACAGTTCAGATGAATTATTCACAACAATCCAACTCACCTTTTTAATCACAAATATTTAAATAAAAATTAATTAACATCGACATAACAGAATAAAAACATACGTTCCAACGTAAATACAAAATCAGCTGTACTGAGACAAAAATATGAGACGATTTGTACGGTACGGTACGCAGGTATATCATATAGACCAGGAGCTACTAATAACAAACGAGTCAACAATAAAAAAAAACAAATATTTAAGACGTAAAGGTAATGAGTAAAAGTAAAAAATATAAAAGCCAAAGTGTAAGAAAGAGAGAATAAGAATTGGAAGATGGAAGACTAGAAAATTATTTATTTGTATCTATTTTTGACTATTTTCCCTATTCTTCCCTACTTTTAGACTTGTAAAAAAGTCTTATGATACGGCTCTGTTCGTCTGTCTGTCCGTCCGCGCTATAACTCAGGAACCACAACAGATAGAGACAAAAGGACAACGGCAATGGACTCAGCATACCTTGAATATGTGCTCGAGCGAGTTTCAAGATTCTGCGACTTCCGGTTTCAAAACTGAATAATTATTAGATGTATGATTTTTTAGAAGTCTCATTTGTCTGCTTATCAGTGATTTTTTCCTATTCTAATTTTTTTCCCTATTTGTCCTTATATTTTCCAAATGTTTCCTATATTTCTCTATTTTTGCCTATTTTCTCTATTTCTCCTATTTACATTATTTTTTCCTATTTTTTCGCATTTTGTTTATTTTTGCTGTTTTTTCTTATTTTTCCCATTTCTTTTTTCTTTCTTTATCCTATTTTAAAGAATTTTGTGGTACTAGACTTTGATTTTTATTTCTTCATTTGAGATTATGGATAACCTTTTAGATTTATTTTAAAATTGACAGTTTTACTAATGTATTGGACGCACTTGCAGAAAAAAACGACATATTAAGACAGTATTAAGGGGGGGATAAGATATTTTTATTTTTTTCGTTTGTTTTTTATATAAATGTACAACACGTTTAGATTATTGTGTAAAAATTTGAATCCTAAACTAACGGAGATATTGAGTTATAAGTTTCAGCCTCTTTGGTCCGGTTTCCCGCTGCGGTGGACAACTACAAGCTAATTTTAAAATTTTCGGTTCTACCAAGCAGTGAACTTTTATTTTAGTTTCTACTGTAATTTACTGTGTAAATATATAAGAGAAACTTTTTAATGCGGTTTTCTCATACTTAAGAGTCGGTGCCCTATGGAGCTAAAAATCTACTGCGTCGATCATTTTGAAATTTTGCACACTTTTTCTTTACATAAATGACGAGATATGATTGTTGAGTTTTTCAAAATTTTAACGTATTTTAAAATAACAAAATTTCCAACACTTTTGATGAAAAATCGGTATTTTGACTTTTAGTGCTGTAAAAAACTGAAAAATCGATAAAAAACTCTATATATCTGCAGATAATCCAGTAATGAGAGATTCGCTGTCAATGGCTCATTTCTTAATACTTATTAATGAAAATTTCACAGAACATTCTTTAAATGATACCCTCTCCTATAATAATTGTAAAATTAATATATTAACTGTGCCGTTAAAAAAAATGTCGAAAATATGTTCGTCTAATGCTTTTGTATCACAATCGGCGGAGGTAAATGTGCCACCAATAATAATATTCTACCTGTTACGAATTTAGTATTTTAAAATTACACAGGTATTTGTGTCACCAGAGAAAAGGGCCTCTACCTGACAAGTTAATCAGGGTCAAAAAATTATTACTCGAGGTTTTAATGATGCTATAATTATGTGCAGTAGCTTTAATTGTAATCAAAGAAGTTTTGTGAATTTTATTAAGAATTATTTCAGGATTTTTCAAGTAGTTTTTCGAAAAGGAATATTCATGGATTTTTAAAGCAATAAGGATATTTAGAGATTTTTTCAAGGATTTTCATTTTTAAGGTTATCAAGGAAGTTTTGCGAATTTTATCAAAAATTTGACAGGATTAAATTTGTTACGTACAACAAAAATATGTTGAAAATCCGTAAACTAACATTGCCAAAACGAACTTTTAATTCACAAATTTTAAAATTCACATCATTATAATCGTTATCAAGGAAATTTTGTGAATTTTATCAAAAATTGTCCAGGATTTTTCAAGTAGTTTTTTTAAAAGCAATTTTCAAGAATTTTTTGAGATTATGTGGTGAAAATTATCCAGAGAATAATGAAACTCAAAGTCATACCACAAAATGTAATTAAATATGTTACGTTTTCAATAATGGGCGACATGTTTCGTCCATTCGATGGCCATCATCAGGCTTATAATACAAAATTAATATTTTTAACAAACCTCGCATACGACCAAAAAAATTTGATATTTGATGATTGAATTTTAGGTTTTAGAATAAGAAGAACTGTTTTTTATTGTAAAATTAATAAAAAAGTTTTACATTTGTTGCCAACTTTCGTGGACATACTGTATAGTAAGCACGTAACTAACTCCAACACTGGTTCATTCAATATAATAGCGTAATATATGTGAGAGTTAGTTTAAAGAATAAAATTTCACTAATTTATTGCAATTATAATATCATACCCCAACTGTTGGTGGCACAAATACCTGTATGTATTTAAAAAAGCCTTTTGGTCGGTGGCACATTTACCGGTACCCTTTTCTGGTCAAGTATTTTCGGTGGCACATTTACCTCCGCCCATCGCTCTATTTTTTATACAAATTGGGAATAATGTAGATTTTTTTATTCTATACAATAAATTTACGTTTTAATATAATTAGATAATTATAATAAAATTTATTAGACGAAGAGATCATAACGAACGTGACTTTATTTCTAAAACGTAATAAATTAATTTAATTACCGAAGCGTAATTTGAATATGACCTAGACCGAGCTCCTAGACTAAAGAACGTTTTTTTAAACTAGTTTCGCATTTCTAGTTTTTATTCAACCACATCGGATATATTCATTCAATTTGCTATCTATCAATTATTTAATGAATTTTATATACTCACTGAATAATTCCATTTAAATTGACCCCTTTGTTTAACTACACAAGTGTTTTTACTACTAAATGACATTTCAGTTAATCTTATGCAAAAGAAACTAATAATAAACACATCGCAATTTAAAAATCGAGAATCCAACGAAAGTTGACTATTAAATAATGACGCAAAAAGAATTAATTAAAAGCAGTTAAACGTATGGAAGTAGGAAGACTGTGTGTTTTTGTTGATTTGTTGAGAAGACGACCCAGATTATTGTTAGTACAAGAAAAGTTTATTATTTTTGGTATATTTTGTCAAAATTTGAATTAAATTAAATACCCAGAAAAGTGATATTCGAATAGTTTTGGGTATACCCCAAGGAAGTGAGCTATAGGTACAACTCTTTATGTAAATAATAACAAATTATTATGTTAAAATGGCACAAATATTTTAGTAAAGAGATTTAACCTACATGATAAAAAACAAATTGGAAAATTTGGGCAGTTAGTAAAAAAAAAATTTAATTCTTTTAAATGCTTAGAATTCAGTAATGTAGTAGAATATTTTCATTTTTTTCAATCTAGAATACGTCATCTTATGTAATAAGTTCTTATCAATTATTGCCAAAAAAAGCAGAATGGCAACATTGCTCTTTAATTATTTAAATGTCTAATTGTCAGAACTGACATTTTTTTTTCAAATTCTTGTATTATTTTTTAGTTTTCCATTCTGGTGGTTTTCGCCTTTTTTTTTGCTTTATTTATAGAATTTTTATCATTTTTTAGCTCATTTTTTTGCTTTTCAAGTATTATTGTGCATTTCAATGTATATGTTTGTATTTTTTTTTGCATTTCAATGTATATGTTTGTATTATTTTTTTTTGCATTTTTTCCATTTTTTCTTGTTCGTTTTTTTCATTTTTTGGGATTTTTTTTGCATATTTAGCGTTTTTAGCATTATTTTACTTTTTTTCAGCATTTTTAACTTTTTTAACTCTCCTGACCCACCTCCGAGAAGAGAAAGTATTGTGAACAAGCTAAAAAATTTTTTTCGAGAAGATGGAAATATCCATTTTGAGGTCACCTGAGATAATTAAAACCCTTTTTGAATGGAAGTCTGTCTGTCTGTCTGTCTGTGTGTATTCTTCTACGATAGAAACCACACGTTTAATCCGATTGAGCTGAAATTTGGTATATGGGTTTGGGTTATCCGTCGTAAAAACCCATTAGTTTTGTACATCTGTCAGACGGAAGTGTCACTGTCAAAAAATGACAGATGAAATATGTCACGGAATTTGACTTGCTATATGTCATTTGAAAAACTCTATTCAGAACAATCAAAATTATTTCTCAACTGTCACCTGTCAAAAATAAAAAAGATCAAACTTTAACATTAAATATCTGAAAAAGTATTCGTAGATCCAGTTCGGGAAAGTTTTGGAACGACACAACCGATTTTTTACGTTTATTTTCGCGATTTTTTTGGATTTCTGCCGATTTTTTTGAGCATTTGCATTTTCAATTTTTTGTGATATTTTCCGGTTTTTTTTGCGATTTTTTGAATTTTTGTTTGCTATTTTTTTACGCTTTTTACCGTTTTTGTTTAAAGATTTTTTTATAATTATTTGCGACTTATTTAAAATCTTTTTTTAGCGACTTTTTTGCGAATTTTTCGGTTTTTATAATTTTTTTTGATTTTCTCGTTTTTCCGTATTTTACAATTTTTTTTTTAATTTTTCTTCGTATATCTTCTGGTTTTTTTTAAGATTTACTAATATTTTCTGTTTTTCGAGTTTTTATAATTTTTTAACATTTTGTTTTCTAATTTTTTATCATTTTGTTCTCGTTGTTTTTTGTTTTGTTTTCTGATTTATTCTCATTTTTGTCTTATTATAATGATTTTTTTTTCGATTTATTTCAATTCTTTCGAATTTATTCATTAAAAAAAATTTTAGATGGTTACAATTGTTTTCGGATTTTTTTGATTTCTTTCCGATTTTTTGCCATTTTGTTCCGATTATTTGCGTTTGAAAAATTTTTAGGTTTTTTCCTATTTTTTAAATTTTTTGGCTATTTTCTGCGATTTCGTGCGATTTTTGGGATATTTTTCGATTTCTTATGTTTTTAGCTATTTTTTTTTGTTTTTTTTTCTGTTTTTCTATTTTTTTATATTTTCCCATATTTTTGTTTATTTTCCCAGTTTTCCCTATTTTTTCTATTTTTCAGTATTTCTCCTACCTTCTTCCCTGTTTTTCTTTATTTTTGCCATATTATATTATTTTGACCTATTTTTTTTTCAATTTTTCCGTGATTTTTTCCTATTTTTAACAATTTTTCATTGTTCTTCCCTATTTTTCTTTAATTTTTAGTTTTTTCTTATTTTTCCCGTTTTTACTATTTTTATGGTTTTTTCTATATTTTGCCATTTTTTCTCTTTTTGCGTATATTTCCCTATTTTGCCCAATTTTTCCTATTTTTTCCATTTTTTTAATATTTTTTCAGATTTCCTATTGTTTTTTCCTATTTTTCATACTTTTTCTGTTTTTTTTATTATTCCCAAGTCCTTTGATTTTGATCATTAAGAGTTTTTTGTTAAGATATTTTTCCTATTTTGATATATTCTGGAAAGCTCAATAGAATTTTGCACACATATTTTATCATTGCGAAAATAATGAAGTAGATTTTGACCAAAAATAATCCTTCCCCGTTGGTAGACCTTTTCTTAAGTTGGCAACATTGAAGGAACTCCCCGATTAATGCCGTTCGTACGTGAAAGGAATTTTTTCGTGCTCTATATTTAGTGGTAGCACTGCATGCCGTCTTATAATTTCTTCATCGATGACGTACAACGGTTTTTGTTTTGAATAGACTATAAAATTTTGTCAGATATTGAAGAATAATTTGATCTTGAAACTGAAGATATGAATTTGTAAAAAAATGGATAATTTACAATAAAATCATATAATATAATAGTTAAAAACTGATTTTAATCGGGATTTTATTATTTATTATCGATTTTGGAAAATATCAAAACTTACTTTAAAACTTTCTATAAATTTCACTGATACACAAAATACTATTTTCTAATTTAAATTCAATTTTCAACTTCCTACCTACATGAAAATTAGATAGTATTGCGCTCACAAAAAAAAAGCAATCACGATTGACGATAAAAAAATGCATATTAAATTTATGCAATTGTTAGTAATCGGGTAAATAGGAAAAACAAGCACAGACTGTTACTGCATTCAAAATAATAATTAATAGAAAGATCTAAATATTAGAGAATTATCCCAATTAATAAACAAAATTTTTACATAAAAATTATTTATTAAAAATCGTTCTTCTCTCAAATTTTGGAAATACTAATATGAAGATTTAGCATATAATAAAGGCGATTGACAAATTGTGACAAGATCTAATAAAAATTACATTTTTACGTTAAACTCCGGCAAAAAAATAATTTTGATCATAATCAAGATTCATTTTTTCTCATCTCTATTATTGGATGTAATCAGCACGTTTGACAAAATATACTTTGAAATCTTAACTCAGCACAATCATTCTTAAATTAAATTTTGATAATAGTTTATTTTAAACTGTTCTTTTCTCAATTATTCTGGACAAAAGTTCGAGACATATATAGGTCAAAATCAAAAATTCATGAAAAAGAGAATCAAAAACTCAAAATAAAATCAGAAAAGAAGGAAATCCAACCAGTGTTAATAAAGTGTTTTCTTTGCGATTATCAATTATGTTTTTCTCCGCAATGAATAATTTAATAGTGTATAAAAAGTGAGACATCTACTGAATTATTTATGCGATTCGATTCTATTATAAATATTTCATAGTACGCTCTGTAATACTGAATACCTTGGATTTCGTAAACAAGATTATTGTCGATTAAGATATCATTCAGGATTTTTGCATGAGACAGACGAAAGCCTTTTTTGATATAAAATCACAGTATACAGCATGTCACAGATTTTTTACAATAATGGAGAGTTCAACAAAAATATAACCTCACGTTTTTTCTTTATTAGCAGTTAGAATTAATCAAATAAAACCCATTGAGTTTAATTATCTACCGTAATTTGAGCTAGATTTTTCAATAAATTAATTTAAAAATTCAAATTTCTAATTATTTGAATATGCCGCCATTACAATCGTGACGTCACTTATGTGCAATGAAGTTACCGTCAAGCCATTAACTGCAAATGCGTAAAGAAGAGAATACGAATGAATACAAGCTGTTAAATCTTACTTATACAGACAAAGATGGAGAAATCCATTATATGATAATTGGATAAAGATGAAAACTTGGACCTATCCACTGTAAATTCGCATTCAAAATCGAGAGAGATAAATAGATATTAGATTCCGCTGTTAGATAAAGAAAATGACTATTTTAACGAGATCAGGTAATAATTTGCTGTTTGGTACATAAGTGCTGGGCATAAGCGTTGCTGATTAAGTCAAGAGCTGGTTGATGTTGATAAAATTCCGTGTTTATTTGTATTTGTAAATATACGTAAACAAAGGTAAAAGTAAACACAATTAAAAACATATTGACCAAACGACACTTTATAAGCAAACGTCATCTATATTTGAAAGTGTCAATTTTATTTAGAGAAACTGGCCCACGTTAATATTATGCTGCAGCTATTGCACATAAGTGACGTAGGTGCACTACAAGTTGCATAGATGCAGTAATTTTTAAATATCATGTTAAATTAAAGAAAAAAAAACAGAAAAACCGATTTTTTCATAAAAAGAAATTAATTTTTTTCTCAAATAATGCAAAAAAGATGGACTAATATTTCAAGTAGTCAATATAACACGAATCTCTTTATTGTATTTTAGATTTATATTAACAAAACTAATTAATGACATCTACTTCATATAATGGTATCAAAAGCGTCAGGAGTGGAGTGTGTGAGTCAGTGGCGGCTCCTCGAAGAAGGCTCAGGCTCCTCACCAATTGATCCAGAAAATAGCACCAAAAATATTTTGTTGATCATTATTCACTTTATTGTTTCTATAATTTTTTAAATTTTACAATTAATTCCCCGTTCTCAGTAGTAATTTTTGAATCTGCCCTGAGGCTAGATTATGCAAACTCTGTATATATCTTAAATCCGTTTTTAGGCCAGTCCAATTGCTAAATACCGTAAAAAATAGTTGAAATGGCAACACTTTCGGTAGGCTAGCCTCAAGTTCAAGCCTGCCACCAATCTTTTTCCAGTCGGCATCACTGGATAGATCAAAAAAAAAAATATATTACACGTTGGCTCTTGCTGGGCAATAAATAATTTTGTCACTAAAATAACTGATACGACTGCTGCGCAAATGTTAAATTAATTGGCTGAAAAGAGTATATTTTTACAAAATCAAAAACGTTTTCTGTCCAGGCTCCTCTCTAAAAAAGTTCACGTGCCGCCACTGGTGTGAGTATTTGAAGTAACGTCTAAACCGAATTTTTTTCAGTACCCGAATAGATAGATCAAAGACGGGGTAAAACGAGTGAAAAGAATAACCAATCAGAAATCACCTAAAGTTTAAGGAATTTTGGTGACCAAGTAAAAATTCTCAATAAGAACACTTGAAAATAGTTCGTAAATTAAAAGGTGTTGATATTTTTAGCTATTTAAAATTAAAAAAAAAGCAAAACGATATTAGTAAGCACACATTTTTGAAAAAAAAAACAACAATAATAATTATATTCAAAACTTACTTTATCTTCATCTAGTTCTCCGTATAAATGAGGAACCCATCCCTGGATGAATTTATACAGCTCGTCGACCCTGTTTTTGGGTACGCTGAACCAATATTCGGGACGCATTTTTTTCTTTCCGTAGGACATTAACGGCGTCGATCTCGGTATTACTTTGTTCAAGGGTTTGCCCATCCTTAACCTAAGGTACAACGGCGGATCGTCGCAAGATCTAGCCGGCCTCGGAATTAATTCTGAAATTAAATAAATAAAATAAATTTTAATTTTATGAAAAATGGTTAAAATAAAAATATATAATAGACGCATAATATATTAAGTCCAAGTCGTAATTTATAATTTTAAAAATTACACACAATTATATTTATAATATAAAATGACTTGACGATGGCATTTATATACCGAAACTAGTTACTTCCAACTTAATATTATAAATATTAATGTGATACTTATTTCTACATTTTTATATAATATATTGGTAATTATGTTTCTATTACATAGAAAATTTGCAAAAAAAAAATGAAAATGGTTGTGAAAAAAAAAACTGTAAGCAAAAATGAAATTAAAATTCAAGATTCCACGCGCCATACACAGTGATTAGCAATATTATGGTATAGTTTTGTGTAAAGTGTAGTGGGTAAAAATATTGTTTGGATTAATGGTAAAGACCATTCTTGAGAAAATTATATGGTAAATTATTGGTAAATTAATAAAAATATTCATCAAGAAGGGTCCGAGTTGCTTGTGCTGAGCATGCAGACCTACCAAAATAATCTAGCCCATGATATGGGGAACGAACTGCAGCGATTAAACAGAAAAATCAAAAAAAATACATAAATATTACGATATAAAATATTCTACATAGCTGTCAAAATGTTATGTGTTTAAGCTAATTGATAAATATTTTAACTACAAAATAATATTTTTCAAAAAAAGACTAGTGAAATATTATTATTTGCAGAACTTATAGTTAAAATATTTACCAGCCTTGTATAAGTTTAATTGGACTATTGTACTTCTACATGATTGATGAAACTAAATTTGCACCAAAAAAGCCCAAAGTTGATTTTTTTTTGCAATAAGATCGATTGAGATGCGGTTTTTTGCATTCATTACGTGAACTCGTCTGGAAAATTTGGTCAAGTACTTTTTCTACAACCACTATGCAAAATACACTTTTCTACACAAATTTTTATACGCAAAGTAGGCATTTTCTTAATTTCTTTGATATCCGTTGGAAAAATAATAATTTAGAGTGCGAAAAATACACGCTATGCCACTTTTTTTGACAAGTTATTGTTTTTCTTTCATTAATAAGTGTGGTTGTAGAAAAAATACTGTGTACGCAAAAGCACTTTCCCACTTCTAAGCTCGTGGGAAAAGTGACGCACTTGTTGTACAAACTAATATTTTTGAAAGTGAATCTTTTCAATTGATCAAGGGAAAATTCATATCTTTCACGAAAATGAACCAAATCACGCGTATTTTTTTTTGAATTGCTAAACCTGAATATTATAGTACCTGGAGATCAGGACAGCATCGACAGAAACTCATAACCCGAGGGTTTTATGAGTCACCCAAGCCGAATCTGACATCAACAACCTCCCCCGGAGTTTTCTACAGTATTACAGTATTTTTTTAAGTGTCGAGTCGTTAATACCAGATCCTGTAAGGGAAGTTACCCATATCAGATTTGGGATGAGTAATTCGAAAAATCCTCGTTGGTAAGCAATTTTAGTAGATCTTCCAGATATGACGTCATTTGTCAAGTCATCCGGGGCACCAGGTAGTCAGGGGAAGATTGCCGACGTCAGATTTGGAATAAGCGACTTGAAATGAGTTTGGGTCGATTTCGTAAGTAATTTCAGTAAAATTTCAGGAGATGACGACATTAATCAGGTCATCCTGAGCAGCAGGTAATTGGGGGTAGTTTGTCGATATCAGATTCTTGACAAGCGACTCGAAAAATTCCTAAATAATGATTTTCGGTCGATTTCTGATGACGGGAAGATAATTTTAAGATAATATTTGAGTTCAGCGACTCAAAATACCCCCGAGTAATGATTTTGCATGATTCGGGTGATTTTTGTCAAAGATATGAATTTTTCCTGAAAAGATGCACTTTTTGATTAAAAAATGAAATTTCAAAAAAGTACTTGTACCAAAGGTGGTCACAAACTTTCACGAAACGAATGCATTTCAATCTGTCTTACTGCAAAAAAAAAATTTAACTCGACTTGAATGTTTTTTTTAGCGACGTTTTAAATTTAAAACGTTTTTAGATGATTTTGTCAGCTAAATTCCATAAAATTAATTTACCCCTATGATGGTTTCGAATTTTTTTAAAGTAATTATCAAATGAAAAAACTTTTAACTCAAAACTAATTTAACGTTGAAATTGTTAAAATATTTACTAGAATCTCAAAATAAGTGTTTAGGGACAAAACATTCCTGGATTTATTCATCACCTTCAAATATTCATGTTTTAATGTAAAAAAAATGTTACGTTTACTTTATGTATGGTATGCTATTTAAATGTCAAAATGTTGACAATTTCATGTTTTAATGGCAAAAAAATATGATTTCATCAAACGTCAAAAAAAGTGGAAATTATTAGTTAAATGTCATAAATAAGACGTTCCACCTTTTATTAGTAAAAAAACTTTGTTCAACAACTAAACCGACCGCTGCTTTAAAAATTAAAGATGAAAGGAATATTAGAGAAGTGAGGTCACTGAAGGTATTGTTTTATTTACTGAACAATCTTTACAAGCTTTGTGTTAAAACGGTATCAGCCAATAAAAAAAAAATATGATGGTATGATATAAAATATTTTAACGTTTTTTTTTTATTTCAAAAAACTGTTATTACGTTGTCTATTGGTCAAAATTGCATCAATCGTAAAAATTATAATCGTTTTGCTTTTTTAAAAATGTTACTCTTACCGATTTTTTATCTCAAGAAGTTAAAATAAATGACGTTTATGTAATTATTGTGAAAGTCATCAAGTTTGATTATTTATTGATATTTGTTTTATATATCAAAACTACATGAAAAAGGCGTCGTCCAACCTTAAATGTGAAAATGTAAAATGTTTCTACTAATTTAACATCAAAAATGTGAAATTTTTCTGTTTAAAATATTAAAAAATATGAAATTTATTTTCTATATTCTTTTAAATTTCATTTATACTCACTATCAAAGGAAACAAATAGTTCGGGCATATCTTCAACGGACACCATAGACCTGTAATCCAATTTTGGTGCAGGAGCTTTTGTTTTTGTACTATTTTCTGTGGGTTGTCTCATAAAAGTCCCCACCGAAGAGCGCCTAAAAAAATATAATACTTAATACATTTCATTAATTAAAATATATTAAATTAGACAACATTTTACTAAGAAAAAAATTGGGAAATGTTTATAAAAAAAAATTAACTTGCGTTCCTTATATTGCTGAAGCTAAAAAAAAGCAGAAAAACCGGTGTATGTAAGTGTGTGTTTTTGTGGTGTGGCGTTAAAATTTCGTTTTATAAATGTAGAAGATTTTAAAGAAAATTTCATACAATGTTAAATTTAATCGTAAATAGTTCTTTCGCTAATATTAATTTTAATCAATAAATATCATTTAAATTCTAGTTAAATTACAAAGAAATATTCATAGTAGTCGGTAATAACTGATAAAAACATATATCATATAAGTACTTTAAAATCCTCTAAAAAAAATATAAACATTTTCGTGCAATACAAGCACATAGTCCACCTAGACACACACGTACCCCACAGCGCCCACCGAAGCGCCCACTTGAGCACCCATAGCTCCGACTTGAGCTCGGAAATCTCCGACAGAAGCTCCCACTTGAGCTCCCATAGCGCCTACTTGAGCGCCGACTTGGGCACCCATAGCGCCCACCGAGCTCATGATGTTAGTAGGAAAAAAGCTGCTCGAAGTCGAATCGCCGGTAAGCGGGGGACCGCCGCTGCCGCTGGATTGGGGCCCGGCCGAACCACCTGAACCACTATCCTCCGAGGGCGTCTTGTGGAACAGACCCGTGCCGAAGTCCACTAAGTGGATTGGTGAGCTGTTTGGCAAGCGTAGCAAGAAAAGTTAATATATATATATATATATATATAGAAAATATTATAAAAAAGAAACAGTTTTTTTTTTCAATATTTACCTTGAAAACACTTTAGAGAAAACTGAAGAGTGTTGTACATCGGCAGCTGAGTGGGGTTGACTAGGAGTTTTATCTTCATCTTTCTCTCCGCCAAGGGTCGTTTCTACCCATGACAAAGGATATGACAGTCTTTTCAACATCTAGAAAATATCGAAAATAAATCATTTATAAAAAATCCAAAACAATGAACTTTATTAAAAGCGTTTTATACAATATTTTTAACATTTTTAAAGTGTCAAAAGTGTAACGTTTAAATATCTAAATATCAAATTTTAAAAAGAATCAATGTTTGATCTTACCTTATTTTTTCTACTATCAGCCTTTTCTACGTCTTCCTTCGACTCGGAATAGCTAGATGAGAGCGGGGGAAGCTGACCAGCAGCGTCCGCGTCTGAACTAGAGTCCAAGCTAAACGATACCGAATTGGTCTTCTTTCTTGCCGGACTGTCGATGGTAGCACTGGATAATGTTATATTCGTTGGCGCGATGGTAATTGGTGGTACCCAATCCTTAGAAAGGACTATATCTGCATCGCTGTATTTCTATAAGAAATATATAAAAATTGTGTTTGCTAAATAGTGTTTAACTTACTTTTTTCTGTAAAACAGGTACTGGAGGCAAACTGGTTTCTCTAATATCTATGCCGGAATCGTGGCAACTTTCTTTGTTCAAGCTATCGTCTTCTTCCTGGCTCTGTTCTTCTGGTGGACAAGGAGGAGTTACTGCAGGAATTTCATCTGTATCTATAGATCTAGAAACAAAATACTTATATATATAGTATAAGAATTTTAGTTATACATATAGAATAGTGAGACATTTAATACATAAAACTTAAAAAGGATACCACTTTTCTAACATTAGAGACAAGCTGAAAAGTTTATTTCTCTGCCATATAACCAATACCACACTAAACGGTTACAAACGATTTTTCACAAAAGATAAAACAATTCATTTAGAAAAAAGTGAAATCTACGAAATAAATTGCTCTGATTTTGACAAAAAGTATTTTGGACTAACTAGAAGATCTGTAGATAAGAAAAATATACCCAACAAAAGAATGTTGGATGCATTTGAAAGTATAGAAATTTAAATGTAAAAATAGTTAGTTTAAGGACCTATTCCACTTTACAGCTAAATTCGATAAGGTTGGCGGGCTTTTTATAACTGATACGCCTCCGCACTTTGCGCCAAAACAGAGTTTTCCCAGACATGCGCAACAGCTCGTATTTCTCAGGGGTCCAAGTAGAGTCTATGGGACAAATTATAAGAAAACCCCTCGAGTCGTTTTTAAAATCGAGTAAATAAATAAGCAACTAACCATAAGGGTGTAGTAAATGCGACGATTGTGAACCTCCCCTCTACCCCGTATTTTCTGCATGACATTTTTTGCACAAATGTTGAAACTTATATTTTTCTTGTCGAACTATTAAGATTGACATTTTAAAATTTATGGAAAATAGTTCAAATAAGACTTGTTGATCTATTTAATTTCTGCATTCATGTATTTTTGTTTTTTGAATACCTTTTACGGTTTCGTAATTTCATTATTTTTTTCCATATTTTTCATGTTTTTTCCCCTATTTTTCAATATTTTTTTTTTCCTCTTTCATAGTTTTTTTATTACACAAGATCTTTTCAAGTACAGCAAAAAAGTAGTCTTCACATTTTTCGATATTCCCCCTCGTTTCCGAGATTTTTGGAATTTAATATCAAAAAATTTCTTTTTTTTATTTAATTTTTTTCCCAACTTTCTCAAACAAATTTCGGAAAAATAGTTCAAATAATACTTGTTGAGCTATCTCAGTCCTACGTTTTAAGTATTTTATTTTTTGAATATCTTTCACGGTTTCAGAGATATCGATTTTTAAAAATGATGGCATTTTCTGAAAAACAACCCGGGAAAACCTACAAGAAATTTTCCGATTATTTCGATTTTCAATAGGCTTCGTAATAGTACCTCAAAGTATGTTTTTCCCAAATTTTAAACGGTTTGCTCAAAAATTACGACCTGCAGCGTGTTTCCTGTGAAACTAGGAAAAAAGTGAGAAAAATCCGGAAAACTCCCTTTATTCATTTTCTGATTTCGCTACTAAAATGTAATACTCGTGGGTCTTAAAAAATGGTAAAAATTTCAGGTCGATACATTAAAGCACTTAAAAGTTATGGCATTTTTAAGCTTTGCGGACGACAACCAGACATACAGACCACAGAAAAAAATTAAGTTGTTCAGAATTCGACGGGGATAATTTCTCCCAAAGATACCATAGTCCGTTTTTACTTAGTTATGAAAATAGCGATTTCATATGGGTCGTAGTAAGCAATTCCATAAGAAACAATACTAAAATTAGTAAAGGAGCTACGCCGATTTTGAGACCAAAACCCTCATAAGATTCATTCTGGCAAAAATTGGCTAATTCAAGGTCATTCGTCATTGCTTAAAGATAACGTTGGTTCTGGTCTTTAGGTATTTAAGCTCTGTCTGGTCCAAAGGGCGTATCCAGAGTCTCACTTTAGGGGGGGTCATAACTCGTGAAGAACTTCTGGTGCCGGAAAATTTTGGGCTATAGTATTTATTCTCATTCATAGGTGGCTATAAAAAACATCACAGGATAGGGGCGTCATTACCTCCATGACACCCCCCCCCCGAATTCGCCCTTGGTCTGGTACGATAGTAGACGTACTTAACAGAGCTGAAGACTAGACAAGATGTAGCTGAAGTATCTGGAAGATCGGACCAGATGGAGCTGAAGTACCTGAAGATCAGAGCCTACGTTATCTTCTAGGCCATGACGAATGACCTTGAAATAGTCAATTTTTACCAAAATGAACCTTAAATTTTCTTATCGAGATTTATATGTATAAATGAAGATTTCGGTCCCAAAGTTCCTTTATTAAAATTTGTTAACGTATATATTAACAATAATTAGTTAATGCTTTTTATGCTGCAGAATCCAAATATATAGACAAGAATTAAGATAAAAATGTAATATTTTAATAGTGTAACCAAATTTTCGTTTGTATTAGTTATAGGGAATATTGTAAATTTGAGTTAGAATATGAATGATATGCTTACGCTCTATCCCTGGATGGTATCGCCCAATGATGGTCCAACATAGATTTCCTTCTTTCGTCCGATGACTTGTGTTGACCATCAGAATCTTCTAAATTAGTAGGTGTAACCAAATCTCTTTCGAATGCTTTAGGAAATGCGTCACCTTCGCGTTCTGTACACGAACACACCGATTCAGCATCGTCACCTGCAACTATACAATATAATTATAATATTTGGTGAAAATATATGATATAAATATGAATTTACCCAATTCAGGAAATGTTTCATCTTTAACCATTAAAGAGTCCTGTTCTTCTTCTTTCTCGTTTTTCGGATAATAAATCTCTTGTTTTTCGGTTGAATTACTTTCGCAATGACCCACCCTCATATGCGCAATATCGCTATAAATCGCAGCGTTGACAACGAATTCCATAGGAGCGATCACTCCATACGCTTCTGGTCCATGTTCAATAACCAAAGGATCGATGACGTTCGGATCAAACATAACAGCGTTAGGAGTGACTAACAGTACGCCGCTTACTACTCCTTGGCCATCGGTGATGTGGCGTACGTTGATCTTGAGAAACCGTTCACGAAAGACTGCCGATTCAGAGTCCTCGTAATCGGTACTTGTATTTCCCCCACTTCCGGGACATGAAGGCGTACGTACTCGTTCCACGTGACCAGGTTTCGGACTGACAGGCCGTAGATTTTCCAGTAGTTCTGAAACGTAGCGGGTGACGTAGGTAGCCAAAGTATACATTGTTATTAAGTAATTGTTCGTGGTAGCAGAAAAAAAAATAGAATTTAGATTCTTATAAAAATGACATTTTTAAATAACCTGGTATAAAAGCAAATATAATGGAAGTACTGATAAGATAAAATATAACATTAAAACGTCATGTAATTCTAACCTAAAAATGAATAATCAGTTTACATAAGTAATAATGATTCGGTAAAACTATTAGTAATAAAACAACGTAGTATTGGTATAATTAAAAATAACTCACTACAAACATTATTTTTCATGGATAATAACAGAGAATAACATTGCACAATGCGAAATTAATTGATAAACTGAGAATGGCATGACAATATATTTATCTGATGATACTAATATAATTATCACTGAGTAACTGTAAGCAAACGGATTTAATAAGATCACTTAAAATATACTGTTTATAAATAACTGAAACACGTATTGTAAGCCAATAAAACAGGTGATTTTTATAGGAAACATAAATCGAATAAATTCAACACTTTTTATCTACAAACAAAGTCGTTGATAAGGAAAAATGTTCTTACGAGGAAAACAGAATTAATACTTCAGTGTGAAATAACACAACAACAGCTGATAATTAATAAGCAACTAAGGTTTCGTTTTCGTTTCGTTAATCGGGCAGGTTCGTCTTATTTATAAATATGGAGTAACAGTTACTAGTACACTTTTTTTTTGTATTATTGGAGAAAAAAAAATAATCGAAACTATAGTCGCGCCTGTCTCTTTTATATAGCGGCAAATTTAATGACTTGCGTTTAAAGAAAAAAATATTGGCGGTTTCGTTATCAGTAAATGTTTTATAAAATACGAATCGTTTAAAGACTAAAGTAGGTACAAATATTATTAAAAATAACAAGATGTACTTATAGAAATAACACAAAAAAAATAATAATTTGGCAAAATTTTTAAAAAATTGGATCAGAAGTATTATTATAGAAACAAAAAAATTATAGTATGTAGGCGGTTGGAAAATTGGAATAAAATAAAAGTAAATTAAGAAAAATCAAAACAACTGAATAAAAGTTCTAGAAGAGGGATGGGGATAGGTAAATATACATTTTAAGCGTTGGATATTGGTTTTTTACGATTTATAGCTGAAATATGAACCTTATAGAAAAAAGTTTTTTGTAGATCATTAAAAAATCTAAAACTTTTATATTATCCGTTTTTCAACATAACCTTAAAATTATCGAGAAAAACGGTTTTTTTTTCGGTTTTAATTTATCTCCGAAGAATTTTCAACGAATTCGACTATTTAAAACTGGTATAGCCCTGGCGTGTTTCATTAAGAAACATCAAAATTTTAACTGTACATAGGGGATACCAAAATGATTTTAAAAAACACCATATAACTTTTAAACCACCCTGTATATATCTTTTACTTTTCCGGTCCTATTAAAGGAAAAGTATAGTGAACGAGTAAAAAAAAATTCGAGATATCGATGGAAAAATCCATTTTGAGGTTACCCAAGAAGATTGAAACCATTTTCAGAGTGAGGTCTGTCTGTGTGGCTGTGTGTAATCTTTCATGATAACTGTCAAATGGTTTGACCAATCAAGTTGAAATTTGGTATTTAAATTTTAAGGACAAACTATACACTTTAGTGGAAAATATTATAATGCAAAGTTTTAGAATCCAAAATTTCCTACAATTTTTGTATCAAGTTTTTTCCAGAATTTCTAATAGATATGCCAGCAGAGGGCGCACAAAAATGTGCAAGTAGTTTTTTTCGTAGTTTTTACAAATTTTTAAGAGTTTTTGGCTTTATTTTACCCTTTTTTCTTTTTTTGGCCTTCTTACCCCTTTTTGCCCTTTTTCTTGCTGTTTTTAATTTTTTTACTCTTTTTTGGACTTATTTGAGCTTTTTGACTTTTTTGCCTTTATTTGTCTCTATTTTGCATTTTTTGCTTTTCTTTCCTTTTTTTTAGTATTTCTACCACTTTTTTTGCCTTTCTTTTTGTTTTTTTAATAGTTAATTTTTTTTGGAGTTTTTTGTCCTTTTCTGACCTTTTTTTTTTGATTTTTTCCTTTTACTTTGTCTTATTTGACTTGTTTTTGGACTTCTTGTTAATTTTTGTTTCACCCTTTTTTCCTTTTTTTGCCTTTATTAGGCCTCTTTTTCATATTTGCTTTATTTTACGTTTTTCCCTTTTTCTTGCTTTTTTTTGGACTTTTTTGAGCTCCTTGCCTTTTTTGACTTTATTTCTTGACTCAATTTCGCCTTTTTTGCTTTTTTTCCTTCTTTTTCTTTTTGGTAATTGTACCACTTTTTTGCCTTTTTTTTTTGCTTTTTCTCTTTACTATGTCTATTTGGATTGTTTTTGAACGTTTTGTTGATTTTTGTTTTACCCTTTTTTCCTGTTTATGTCTTTATTAGGCTTCTTTTTCATTTTTGCTTTATTTTACGTTTTTTCCTTTTATTACGTACCTTTTTTGCTCTTTGTCTTTTTCTGCATCTTTTTGTCTCTTTTTTCCAATTTTTACAAATTGTATTAAGATTTTTATCGTATTTCTGATTTTTGCCCATTTTCACTTTTTTTTCATTATAGTTTTAATTTTTGCTGAAATTTAGCAATTTTTTAATATTTTTAACAATTTTTTGCAAATAATTCGGTACCTTGTTAGTATTAATAAATTGTTGCCATTTTTATTTTTGCAATATTTACCCATTTTTTCAGCAATTTACTTCATTTTTACAGCATTTTACTTTGCCACTCAGGAATTTTGTATTTTTTCATTAAAATAATCCTATTCTCCACAAAAGAGCCAAGGTGACACAGTCGATTTTTATATTTGGCACAAGTACTCATTCTATCTCGACAAATGGATTGATGTAGTAACGATAACGAAATTCCAGGACCGGCTCTACTAAAAATGTATAAATTCAGTCGGCTAGAAGCAACACCCTGTATATTTGAAATAAAATTAATCAAAACCTGTGATTACCATAACTATTCCAATTTAGGATAAGTAAAATCCTCTGCGCAAAAATTAAAAGTACATCATTGAATTTGCTTTTATAAGCTATTTTTAACTACAGCAAAAAATTATAAAAATTCAAATATACAGGGTGTTGTTTTCTAGCCGATCGAATTTATATATTTTTACTAAAGCCGTACCTGGAATTTATTTATCTTTAATACATCAATCGATTTATAAAGAGCACATGTACCAAAATATAAAAAATACATACAGGGTGGTTTAAAAGTTATGAAGTCAGAAATAAATGAACAAAATGGATAAAATCTCGGTTATAAAGACCGAAAAACTGGACAGTTAAAATTGTATAAATTTTAATAGTAGGTTTTTAATTAAATTAATTTTATTACTGGTAAAATCGTATTATTGACGTAATTTTCGAAATAATGCAGGGAAACGTGTACAAAGTAGAAAAATTTTAAATCATAATTTACATATTTTTGGCAGCGAATACTAAACAGCTCAAATATAATAATAGTTTAGAAAAACATTTCTCTAGAATAATTACTATTAATAAATCTTTCTGCTAACCGAACTAGAAAAATTAACTAAACAGTAAAAAGGAGAAGAATATATCGTATTTATTTCCTTCTCTTATTTCCGAGAGGGGACATTTTGAATTTTCTCACCTTTTTCTGCTGGCGGTAAATCATCGTGAGAATCTTCTACTGGAGTCGAACCCTCGGAATCGTTATCGGCCTGTTCTCTATTCGGAACGTACAATTGTTGTCCAGGAAAAATGTATGGAGTAGCGAGCCGATTTAATTTCGTTAATTCTGATGGTGTCGTATCGAAACGGGCCGCTACTGACGTTAACGTATCTCTATCTGCCACCTACGAAAATTAGATATAATAGAAACTATTCAATTAAGCAAAAAATTGTGATGAAGAGAAAAATTACTTCTCGACCTTGCTATATAATAGACTATTAAAAAATGTGCTTTCCGTGATATAATCGTAAAATTTTTATCATAATGATTTGTTCAGTACCAGAAGTTTTTACTTTTGTAAAAATTATTATTTAATTACAAAAATTTTATCAAGAAATGATTATTTCGGACCTAATCTTCAAAAAGGGTTAAAATATAAATATCAAAAAATAGAATTAAAATTTTGTTTTAAAATTAATTACTCACTTTCCAAATTTTTCAATTTTTTCTTATTTTAATTAGGTGACCAGATTTTAAAGTTCGAAATTCGGGACGCTATTTTTAATAACTTTTTTATGCAAAAAAAATATTATGGTTAATGAAAATTTTATACGTTATTTGTGTTACAAAAAGTAGAAAAAAATGCCAAGTTTAAATTTCTATTAAGATTGGTTTAGGTTCTACAGAGTGTTAAAATTAATACTGTTTTGGTAACTTAAATGATACACCTCGTATACGGGTCAAAAAAATTATTATTTAATGGTTGTATTTAAGGTTTTAGACAATGCAGAACTTTTTATGAAGAATAACATTTTTTTGGTAAAAAAGTTTCTCATATGTTGCGAACTTAAGTCTGTATTTTTTCTTCCCTCTTTTTCTCTTACTCTCTGTCTTTTTCTATAGTCTGAATTTTTTCTTATTTAGAATTTTGTTTATATATCATTTGTAATTATTTTATAGAGAGTCTAGTTTTTTCTCATTTTTATGATTTTTTTGTTTTTTCCATTTTTGTGGCTTTTTCAATTTTTTCTAATTTTTTTTCTGTTTTTTTATTTTGTGATTTTTTCCGATTCTGATTTTTTTGCAATTATTTGCGACTTTTTTGGGATTTCTTTTCGATTTTTTGCAATTTATTTCAATTTTTTTAAATTTTTTAATAGTTACAGTTGTTTTCGGTTTTTTGGTTGTTCTTTGATTTTTGTGATGTTTTTCGATTTTTCTCGCTTTTTTCTAATTTTTCTGATTTCTTTTCGATTTTTTCTAATTTTTCCTTATTTTTTCTCATTGTTCGGTTTTTTTTTTCGATTTCTAATTTTTTTCTTTTTTACGATTTTTTTGTCATTCTTTTGTGATTTTGCTGAGGTTTTTTTACGATTTTTTGTGACATTTTTCGATTTCGTGCGTTTTTTTCGTATTTTACAATTTTTTTTCAATTTTTCCCGATATTTTCGAATTTCTCTCTCAATTTTTGTCTTTTTTCAATTTTTTTTTTATTATTTTTTTGAGATTTTTTTTATTCACTTACTTATTTCATTTTTATGGTTTTTTCTTTTCTTTTATTATTTTCAATTTTTTCTCATCTTACTTCAGTGTTCTATTTTTCTATTCTTTTTTTGTTTTCTAATTTTTTCTCATTTTGTTTTGATTTCATTGATTTTTTGTGCTAATTTGTGATTTTTTCAGATTTTTTTGTGAAATTTTTCAATT
Source organism: Neocrepidodera transversa (assembly GCA_963243735.1). NCBI lineage: Eukaryota > Metazoa > Arthropoda > Insecta > Coleoptera > Chrysomelidae > Neocrepidodera > Neocrepidodera transversa. Next base: position 426,744 of record OY725346.1, on the reverse strand, counting down.
TGTTGTTCTTTTTTAGGCTCTTCTTTTGTTTTTTTTTTTTGGTAAAATTGTAGCGTTTTTTTTTCTCATTTTTTGATTACTTTATTTTTTCCGTATCTTACAATTTTATTTTTCATTTTTTTTCAATATTTTCGAATTTCTCTCTTAATTTTTGTTTTTTTATTATTTTTTTGAGATTTTTTGATTCTATTAATTTTTTTTTGGTTTTCTTTTTCATTTTTATGATTTTTTGTTTCTTTTCTTTTTTTTATTATTTTCAATTTTTTCTCATCTGTCTTCAGTGTTCTGTTTTTCTATTTGTTTTTTGTTTTATAATTCTTTATTATTTTTTTATTTCATTAATTTTTTGTGCTAATTTGCGATTTTTTTTTATCATTTTGCTGTGATTTTGTTGCGGTATTTTTTGTGATTTTTTTGCGATTTTTTGTGATATTTTTCGATTTCTTGCGTTTCTTTAGGTTTTTTTTTTCGTTTTTTAGTCTTTTTTTCGTTTCTTTTTTTTGCGATTTGTAGCGTTTTTTTTTCGGTTTTTGCTTTCTTCATTTTTTACATATTTTACAATTTTATTTTTCATTTTTTTCCAATATTTTCGAATTTCTTTCTTTCTCCCTAAATTTTTGTCTTTTTACAATTTTTTTTATTCTTTTATTTTTTTTTCGTTTTTTCTCATTTATATGTTTTTTTCTTTTTTTATTATCTTTAATTCTTTCTCATCTTTTTTCAGTGTTCTGTTTTTCTATTTTTTTTGTTTTCTAATTTTTTCTCATTGTTTTTTTATTTCACTGATTTTTTTGTACTAATTTGCGATTTTTTTGTAATTATATTGCAGTTTTTTTTTGCGATTTTTTGTGATATTTATCTATCTTTTGCGTTTTTTTTAGGATTTTATTTTTCGGTTTTTTTTTGCTCTGGTTAGGTTAGTAGATTTGTAGTGCTATTTTGGCGTTTTTTTTTCTAGAATTTGCAATAGTTGCGCCACCAGAGGGCTCGTAAAAAATCTGCATGTAGGTTTTCTCTAGTTTTTCTTGATTTTGAGGACAAACAATGCATTTTAGTGCCAAATTTTATGGTGCATAGTTGTAAAGCATCAAATTTTCTATAACTTTTGTCGTTAACTTTTTATCGAATTCCTCATAGTTTCGCCGCTAGATGGCGAGAAAAATACACATTTAGGATTTTCCATTTATTCAAAATTGGAGGTAAATTATGCTCTTTAGTGCAAAATGTTTCAGTGCAAAGTTGTAAAGCATAAAATTTCCTACAACTATTAAAATTTTTCCCGAATTCCCAATAATTTTCACACATGATTTTAGGAGATCATAATTGTAGCATGAGCATGCGCAGCTTATGCCATTCTCAACACTGAAATATCAATCACCATCGGCTCGCTATTTTTAATGTGTTCCACAAATTAATGTAATGCTCAGTATTTTGTAATTAAAATAATCCTATTCTCTACGGTCGAGCCGGGAAAGTTCTGGGGTGACACAGCCGATTTTTTTTACTACTAAATAGGAAATTTTTTACTTACCGCATAAACAGTTGTATTTTCTGGTGGGCCAAGTTTCCTTCTTTCCGATAAACTATTAGTAGAACCATCCAAATCTGTAAACAAAAAAAAAAGAATTTAAAACTCTGGTGAAAACATAATTTAATATCTATTTTGATAATATTATCGATCCAATGAGTAATAAATAATAAATTAATAATAACCTTTGAGTTCTTGTAATTCGTTGCGATTTTTAAGGATAATAACAAAATCCAAAAAACCATCTATAGTAGTATATCCACAAGCTATAGACGTAGGATGATTATATTCGAAATAGTCTTCAACAAAATCCATTTCTTACATATCCGAATGCACTATTATTAGGTAATAACTATGATAAAAGTATTTTCGATATAAACAGTAACAAAACCTTGTTTGTCTATAAGTTAATTAAAAGATTAGGAGGTCAAAAGGAATATAACGACCGCATCATTTTTAGTCCGGTTTATACAGATTTAAACAAAAATTAATTTTTTTAGGAAATTTTCTGCACACAAAAAGTTCATTGTCTAAAATCACTAAAACTCATTAATAATTAGTAAAATTTATTTTTAAATATTAATTTCAAGTCAGGAAACACAAAAGTGAATATAAAAATAAATCGTCTAAAAATAACCTGTTAAATATTTATTTTATTTTTAACTTTATATTATATAATTCAAAACACTTTTCGCCGGCGGTATAAAGGAAACATATTGCAGCTATAAAGGAAATTAAAAACCGATTCCTTTATGATTAGTCTCCTTATATATTATTTAAAATCCTACAAAGTGAAGATTAAATAAAAATCGCTCGAAAAGTAAAATCACGCCAGCCGGAGGCACAAAAATTTGAAAAAAAAACTCAATTTTTTGTAATGAGGAAAATGGAAAAAAGGGGAAAATGGACTAAGAGGGCAAAAATTGAGAAAAAAGGAAGAAAAATAAAAACAAAGTTAGTTCAGGGTAGAATAGGCAGGGTAGAGTAACTTTACTCGGGGTAGATTAAAATGGGAAAAAAAAGAAGAAAAAAGTAGAAAAAAAAGAGGAAAAAAGGGAAAAAAACACAACACGAATACATTTTTTTGGTGAATTTAAACGTAATTTTAACTTTTTGTATCTATTTTTTTTGTCATAAAAAAATCTCCAGATATAAGGAAATTTTCGGAAATTTGGCAACGATGCTTTAAAATTCCCTGATTTAAAAATATTTTTAGAATGGTGGTGAGTAAATGGAAAAAAAGGGGAAAATAGAGTAAAAGAGGGAAAATTGAGAAAAAAGGAAGAAAAATAAAAACAAAGTTAGCTCAGGGTAGAATAGGAAGGGTAGAGTAATTTTATTCGGGGTAGATTAAAATGGGAAAAGAAGAAAAATGTGGAAAAAAGGGAAAAACACAACACGAATAAATTTTTTTGGTGAGTTTAAACCTAATTTTGTACTTGTATCTATTTTTTTGTGTTATAAAAAATCTCCAGATTTAAGGAAATTTTCGGGAATTTGGCAACGATGCTTTAAAATTCCCTGATTTAAAAATATTTTTAGAATGGTGGTGAGGAAATGGAAAAAAAAAGGGGAAAATAGAGTAAAAGAGAGAAAATTGAGAAAAAAGGAAGAAAAATAAAAACAAAGTTGGTTCAGGGTAGAATAGGCAGGGTAGAGTAACTTTACTCGGGGTAGATTAAAATGGGAAAAAAAGAAGAAAAAAGTAGAAAAAAAAGAGGAAAAAAGGAAAAAAAAACACAACACGAATAAATTTTTTTGTGAATTTAAACGTTAATTTTAACATTTTGTATCTATTTTTTTTGTCATAAAAAATCTGCAGATATAAAGAAATTTTCGGAAATTTGGCAACGATGCTTTATTCGAGTTAGCTCAGGGTAGAATAGGAAGGGTAGAGTAATTTTACTCGGGGTAGATTAAAATGGGAAAAGAAGAAAAATGTGGAAAAAAGGAAAAAACACAACACGAATAAATTTTTTTGGTGAGTTTAAACCTAATTTTGTACTTGTATCTATTTTTTTGTGTTATAAAAAATCTCCAGATTTAAAGAAATTTTCGGAAATTTGGTAACGATGCTTTAAAATTCCCCGATTTAAATAAATTTATTAAATTAATTATTTTTTTTTATTTTAAAATATAGAACAAATATTTAATCTGAAATTGTTTGTATTTGTTTGTTGTATTTAAATTTCCTCAATTTGAAAAATGTTTTAAATATTTGCTTATATCGGAGCAATTTATTTAACGAAAATTTTTCTAAAATCTAAAATTTTCTGTTAAAATCTCTTGAATTTTAATTAAAAAGAAGACTCAAACCCAGTAGTGAAAAAATTAAGATTTTTAAGGCGTTTGAGTTCTCGCATTTCGGAAAGAAAAAAATTAGAAAAAAGTAATAGTGTATCTTCTGTGATGTCTGTATGACGTAAGAAATAAAATGGCGTCTTAAAAATATATTTTTTAGAGATTTTTAATAAATTATACTTTATTTTGGTATTAGTTCAAGAAAATTTTATCGATTTCCGTGTAACTTACTAGGTCAAGAATTGTGCGTAATAAGAAAATCGTAAAAAACAGGTATTAAAGAAAAGATACTGTAAAAAAAATTGTGACTTAATAACTTTTTTTTGGTAAGAGACCGTCAAGTTTTTTTTTATTTTCGTATTCTTTGACCCCACAGAAGTCTACAAAAAAAAAATCAAAATCTGAGCTGTTACCCTAAACTACATATATTTTCAGTGTACCCTGAACCGAGTAACAAGTACACTAAATGTACTTAGAGTAAGCCTATCGAGTACATATGTTGTCATACAGACTGATAATTGTCACATGGTTTATTTAGCTCCCAAAGTGTCAATTTTTTTTTCCGTTTGTCAGTGCTTCGTTTATGCTTTAATAATTTTCGTTAGTCCTTTTTCCGTTTTCTGCATATTAAGGATTTTTTAATTTCAAGGTCAGCTCTGACGATCTATCAAAATGGAGGAAATTTGGTACTTTGATTTAGTGCTTATTTAGTGCTTTTTAGTGCTTCAATAAGACAACTATCTAAAGCACTAACGATGTGTCAAAAAACTACTCTGGATTTAAGTCAATCCCATATGATTTGAGGGCTGACCTTGAAAATTAAAAATTAAATATCTCGAAAAGGAAAGGATCATGATTGCAACTTATTGAAGCACTAAAAACTGATACTAAAATTGAGTCAATAGGAAAATGTTTTGTGGTTTATGTTGAAGTTAAAATGTAAAATATCTAAAAAAAATAGACAAGCACTTTCGAAACTATTTGAAGCACTAAATCAAAGTACCAAATTTTATCCATTTTGAAATTAAAAAATGAGGGGTTAATCCCACCCAACTTTCCGAACACTTCTAGTAAAGTAATTGTTTAATCGATTATTTTAGTTTTTCTGCATTAAAATACATTAATTATATTACCTATCGAATGGTATAAATCCTATTTTAATATCTTTAATATTTTTAAAGTTATTCAATTTTTTTTAAACTTATATTAAATTTCAAAAAAAATGAGGAATTCTATAATTTTTCGAATAAAATTTTGAAAAAAATCACAATTATAGAGTTTTTTACTACAAATTTAAGGGTAATTGTTTTAAAATTCTTAATATTAATTTTAACCTTAAAACAAATAAAACCTATTTTTGAATAATTTTAAAATCAGTAAATAATTAATATCTCATTCAATTTTATTCAAAATGGGAAACAGACCTTTTTTTTAGATTTTCTGGATCAAAATGCATTAATAAAATTAGTTAAAAAAACTAAAAAAAAATCAAATTTTTTTTCAAAAATTCATTGAATTGTTTTATCTTTTTTCATTTTTTGCTATAACTTTTACAAATACTATGTTAAAATTATGAAATAATTTACACACATAGTACTTTTGGATCCTCTTCGGGTATGCTATTTACTTTTTTCATTTATTTTATACTTATTGATAAAACGAAATTACAAAAAAAATTTAAAAAATTCTTAATTTTGGCTATAATAATTACAATTCTAAATTTTAAGAAACTAAAATACAATTAAAATTTAGAGTTTTATATTATCTTTCGAATGGTGAAAATCACATTTCAATAACTTTAATATTTTTGAAGTTATTCAATTTAGTTTAAAATTGTAATATAATCTTAAATTTCTTGGCCAATTTTTTAAAAATTCCAAAATTTTTGTAATAAAGTTTTGAAAAAAATTATAATTATAAAATTAATTATTAAAGATATTTTTTTTAAATTTTTAATATAAAAATTTAACTAAAAAATAATAATTTAATAAAGATAAAAATTAAAATAAAAACTAGCGACGAAACTATGCGCAACTTGACAAAATAGTCAAGACAAAATTTATAGAAAATTTTATGTTCTACAATTTTGATACCATGTAATTTTTCATAAAAATCCATAATTTCGCCTTAAAATCTAAATAAAAAAGTCACAAAAATGTCTATATAAATTTTTTTCACGTCCTCTAGCGGCAAAACTATGAGGAATTCAAAAAACCAGTAATGACAAAATGTGTAGAAAATTTTATGTTCTACAACTTTCGTATCTTGTAATTTTTCATAAAAATGCATTATTTTGGTTATTTAAGAAATATATGAAAAAAAATACTTTTTGATAAATCTGGCAACAATGGCAAAAGTTTTTAAAAATTTTAATCATTCGAAATTAAACTATAACGTATAGAAAATATATGTGTAAAACTTTATTGCCATCTTGTTTAGTAATGACGTCATCACTTATAGCAACTGTCACTTCCGGTTGTCCGATTAATACCAAAATCTGTACAGGTCGTCTCCTTGCTACCCTAAATATGTATATAAAATTTCATCTAAATCGGTTCAGTCGTTTAGACGCTATCACACCCCACACACAGACACATACACCCACACACAGACACACACACACAGACAGACATCATGCTAAAAATGGTATAAATGGATTCAGGTGACCTCAAAACGTAAAGATCCGTTAAAATCTGGGTATGGTCAAAATATCATGATCGCAATACTTTCCTTCTATACAACTCTGTTGGGTTCGGAAAGTAAACGGAAAAAGCAGTAATGAAAATAGTTAAAGCACTAAGAAGCATTAATGAAGCACTAACGGGAAATTTCCGAAAACAAAATTGGGGGCTAACTTCACGGAACTGGTTTATTTCCTAATATTATTAAATCTTTTTGATAGATTATACTGAATTTTTTTTAAATAAATTCACATTAATAAGCATTTTTTCATTGCATCACTTTAATTTTAACTAATGATTAATTCACCGTTTAGAACCGTACTAAAACAACGCGCACTATGTAAACACATGTTTTTAATTTATAACTAACGAGAATACACACTGTACATTTAATTATTTTTATGACACGAAAATATTTCTTTAAAAAAAAAAAAAAACTCGTCAGTTTTTATATTGATAATGAACAAACTAGCAAATCGTTTTATGAACTTTTTATGGGTAAGATAAATGTTTGTTTTATCGACGAACGTCAGGTACAAAATCGCTTTAACAACAAAAACGGGGATAACGAGAGCTTGCACAGTTGCCAGTTTTACCAATAAATCCTTAAATATTATGATAAAAAATTTTTGTCTTTTCTTTAACTTAGCATAATAAGAATCTGAAATATGTAAATTAATTTATTTTCTTCCACCAAAAAAACAGTTTTGTCTTCAAAAAATAAAACAAAAACATGCTGTTTTATGTAAACACAAGCTCGAGATCTTCCGTTGGGTCGGAACAAACCCAAAAAAAATGGGGATTTCCAAAATGAAATAAAAAGTACTGGACTACTAAAGACGCAACATTGTTTTAAAAAATTGAATATGCTGTGTTTAGGTATTTGAACTTTAATAAAAAAAAACCTGTCGTAAACCGGTCCTGATATTTTAATATTGAAAAATCATTTAATTCGTCATGAAAATACGCATTTTTTCCCATTTAATCATCTTCAAACTTATAACGGATTACAATAGTGTTGAATTAAATTTGCACTACCCTGTATATTACCAGTGGTGGAGACAAATGTATCCAATAATGATAAATTCCTTATCAAAAGTATATTTAAAAGTATTTAAAAAAGTGGGACATTGATTCTTATTTTTTTATGCATAACTTTTGTAATTAAAATAATCCTATTCAGCAAAATCCGATGATATTTTTGTCTGCTTGAGTAACCCTGTAGATTTTCGTTTTGATAAAAAAAAAAATCGGGATTTTGGAAAATTTCGACTTGCAACAAGAAACACTAACACATTATGTTGTTTATGGTAAAAAAAAGACAGCATAACCATATTATTCATTTGACAGAAAATTTTATTCTTGATAAAAGTTGGTGCATTATGTAAAATTACTATTGCAAATGTCAAACTTTAAAATTTATAAATGCTATACAGGGGCGGGTAAAAAAATAGGAATTTTGACCAAGAGTAAAGTAACTTTATTTTTGACAATAGCAAAAAAAATTATTTTATGAAAGTTTTTTAGAATTAAAAATTATACTAAGATTTAAAATCACAGCATGATACGCAAAAAATCCATTTTTTTATGTTTTTAGCCTTCCTTCAATACATTTTGGTTAAAAAAATTTGGTTTTCTTCGTTATTTTTACACCGTTCTCGGTCTTTTTTTAAATTTTTTTTGTTTTTTGGTTTTTCTTAGTGCAAGGTTTTTATTTTTTTTTTATTTTTATTTTCAAAGCTTTATTTTAGCTGGATTTTGAATTTTTTGAATATTATTTACATTTTGGTACTAAAAACGTTTGCGTATCATTTTTTACACATTTTCTACAATTAAATCATAATGGTAGTTTTTATGTACATGTCTACAGGGTGAAATTTCAATTTTGCACCAAGAAAAAACCAAAAATCATAAAAATTTTATAAAAAGGCCGAGAATGGTGTAAAAATACCGAAGAAAATCAAATTTTTTTAACCAAAATGTATTAAAGTGATAGAAGGAAGGCCCCTAAAGTGCATCCGAAATGATATTATTTTGAGCTAGGCTAAAAATATAAAAAAATGGATTTTTTGCGAAAGAGGCTGTGATTTTAAATCTGAGTGTACTTTTTAATTCTAAACAATTGTTCTAAATAATTTTTTTTCGATATTGTCAAAAATACTTTACTCTTGATAAAAATTCCTATTTTTTGCACGCCCCTGTATACCATTTAGAAAATTGAAAATTTGACCAACTTTTATCAAGAATAAAATTTTCTGTCAAATGAATAATAAAAATTTTTCCCATATGGTGCAGACTTTTTGAGTTGCACTGTATATATTAAATTTAAATTAAATTAAAATATAATACATACCATTCAATTTTAATTTAATTTAAATTTAATACATATATTCACCCCTCCCCTTTTTTACCCATGTGTTATATATTCTTATGTTTATTGATGGAAGTCGTTTTAGACCTGATGATGGCGAAATTTCGCCGAAACTCTCGCAACTTTACATTTATATTAATAAATTAATTGTGGTATAGAAAATGTATAACCCTTTGAACTTTATACAAAATTACTTATTTATGATATACAGTGTGTGCACTTAAGTTCGCAATATATGGAAAACTTTAGTATTATCAATTTTATGGAAAAAAGTTATTCTTTATAAAAAGTTCTGCATGGTTTGAAACCTAAAACGCAACCATCATTTATTAATTTTTTTTAGTCGTATACGAGGTGTGTCAAAAAATGTAATTTATAAATGTGACTGGATATATTTTTATCAATATTGAAAATTGGTTTAATGAAAAATTGATCATATCAATTTGCATTAAAAAATAAGAATTTTTATTTTTTCAAAATTGTTACGTACTAAAATTTTCAGTATTAGTTTAGAGCGTTTAAAATAAAGGTACTTTAATGTCGAAAAAAAATCACGTTTTTCGGTACACCTTGTATATGACTAAAAAAAAAATTTGATATCTGATAGCTTTATTTTCGGTTTTAGACCATACAAAACTTTTTATAAAGAATAACTTTTTTCCATAAAATTGATAGTTTTTCATATGTTACGAACTGGTAAATATTCCTGAATATTATGAAAAGAAAATGAATTTTCTAATCGATATATATCTTGTTAAATTTGGCAACGCCGCTATATGACTTATTCACTTGTAATTCATTATTTATGACGTAAACGCGATCACCGAATAGTTTTGATTGCGATATAGTATATGACGGAATAGTAAATGGTTCGATAAATTCGATTTAATTGGTTTATAGATACAATTTGCCAATATGGTCTTTCCAATTTATCGGATATTTTAAGCAAAATTTATGCAGTTACAACTTATTCGTGATTGATATTTATTAAAATTGATGAGGAAACTAATATACCAATATTGAATATTTTACATTATACAGGGTGTTTTTTTAAAAAGTTTCCATCCCCGATTTAGGCTTACCCAATAATTTTTGGTAAAAATGGCGACACACGTCGATTTTTGATTTGAGTGGGACAAAATTTTTGATAACAAACATCACTCTAACATCAACCCCTTGCCCCTCAACTTTATAATTTAAATAGGAAACATACCATGCACATTAGGGAAAAGGTAATTCAATGCAGAATTCAAATCATACCCTTTGTCCACTGCTAGGACAAAAAAACATTACATAATTTGTATCAATAATGTTATCAGTTTATTGTTAGGTATTTAAGGTAAAAATAAAAAAAAATTACAGCAATTGCTCTAAATGTTGTTCATCGTGTGCTAAACAAAAGTCAAGTATGTCTTGGAATTATTGTCTAACGTTTTGAAAAATTTCCCTAGTAATGGGGGTGAAGGGGGTTAAGGTAGAGAGACAAATTTTGTCAAAAATTTCGTTTCCTTTAAATCAAAAGTCGACGTGTCTCACTATTTTTCTCAAAAATTATAGTGCGAGAGTAAAGTGAGGGTAGGAAAAAACACCCTGTATTTCTGTTCAGGGTCGTAGTAAAAAAATTAAACTTTGTGATTTGAATTCTGCATTGAATTACCTGTTCCCTGATGTACCACACATGGTATGTTCCCTATTTAAATTTTAAAGTTGAGGGGCGAGGGGTGAAGGGGGTTGACGTTAGAGTGATGTTTATTATCAAAAATTTTGTCCCCCTCAAATCAAAAATCGACGTGTCTCGCCATTTTTGCCAAAAATTATTGGGTAAATTTAAATCTGGAGTAAAAACTTTTTAAAAAAACACCCTGTATACATGTTTATGGTCACAGTAGAATAAAAATTTATTTACAGTATAACATTTTGACAATAAAAATTGGTAATGACGAAGCTAAAATATAAAAAATTCCTGTCAGTAGGGTCGACAAGGGGGGGTAAATTTCTATTGTCTAAATTTGAGACTTTCATCCCTCCCCAAAAGACAATATGGTCAGATCAAAAAAAGTTTCAAACGAATAAATTTTATAATAATTAGGTCATGAAAAAAGTCTAATAACCTGTTTCAATATTTTCAAAAATAGCGGAGATATTAATTATTTGAAATTTCAACCCCATCGAGTTCCATTCCATTAGGTCGGATGGGAAAAAGTTTCAGACAAATTAATTTTATAATAATTAGAGCATAAAAAAACGTCTAATGACCTTTTTTAATATTTTCAAAAATAGGGAAGATCTAATTTTATTGACATTTTAACCCCCTCCAATTCTCATCCCCTTAGATGTAGAATCGCCATTTTCAATATGCATCGAATTAGTGCCCCAAAGAATTTTTGTACCAAATTTGGTGTCGATTGGACAAAAATTGCGACCTCTATCGTGCCGGAACGGAATGTCTACACATATATATACAGTGTGTCCGTAAAGTATGGAACAAATTCATTTTTAGCTAAACAGGCCATTTTAAGAAATAATCCTAAAACACGTCGATTTTTGATTTTAATTTACCGTATTTTAAAATAATAATCTAATATACAGGGTGAATTACTTTCGAGTAATGAAGTCACCGTCATTTTTTTAAATGGAACACCCTATATTTTTTTAGAAGGTTAAAAAAATGGCAGAAACTATGGGAAAAATGTATTGTAAAAATAGAAAAAAAACTGTGTTTTGATCGACCCTCGTATTATAGTCTATCGAAAAGTTTGGTAAAAATATTTGATAAAATAATCACTCTATTTCTACGCCTTCATGATGAAATCAACTAATTTTGTTAACAAATTATAAATTTATATAAATTGTTTTTTTATTGAGAAATTTTCGGGTACAAAAATATTGTCAACTGGATTTTTTTTTATTTTTTAGGTTATTAAAAAGTGTTACCAAGAACATTTCTTGGCAAATTAATAAATACAAGGAAAAAAGTAACTTTTTAGGGAAAAAATCTAGCTCAGATTTTTTTTTTGTAAACCAAGTATATGATGTTTTGATTCTTAATGAACCTCTTTTTTCTCAATTTTCTTCAAATATTACCCCTTTTTTTCTAAATTTTCTTCAAGTTTTACCCTTTTCTTCTCATTTTTCTTTAATTATTACTCCCTTTTTTCTCAATTTTCTACAAATATTACCCGTTTTTTCTCTTTCTTTTCAAATATTTCCATTTTTATTTTAATTTTCTACAAATTATTCCCCTTTTTTAATTTTCTACAAATATAAAATTTTACCCCCCTTTGAGTTAAAATTACCCCAACTAAATTTCATCAATTTTTCATATTTTTTAATTAAAATTAGCCCTAATAAATTTTCAACATTTTTCACTTTTTCCAACGAAAACCGCCCCCAATAATTTTTGATTGTTTTACTTTTTTTAGTTAAAACTAAATTTCATCATTTTTAATATTTCACACTTAAAATTAACCCCAACAAATTTTCATCATTTTTTTATTAAAAATTTCCTTAACAAATTTTCATTTTTTTAATGAAAATTACTCCAACAATTTTTCATCATTTTTTCACTTTTTTTTAGTTAAAATTACCCTAACTAAATGTCATCAATTTTTCACATTTTTCAATTAAAATTACCTCCAATAAATTTTCATCGTTTTACTTTTTCCAACGAAAATCGGCCCCAACAATTTTTCATATTTTCTTACTTTTTTGAGTTAAAAATTAAAATTACCCCAAATTTCCGTGTTCCTTATTAAGTTTAAATTTGTAATTAACAACAAATTCATAAAAAAAAGGTATTAAGACGAGATAATTAAAAAAATTGTGCAATAATGCTTTGGTGAAATCATATCTTCTTTTTTTTTTGTTAAGAGACCGCCACGTTTTTTTTTTTAATTTTTTTGTTCCCTGACCTTAAATTAATTATTAAAATCTGAAGTGCTACCCTAAACTAGACTTTACCCTATTTATTGATAAAATGATTTCTTGTCACCACCTCCAAAATTTTTAATATATTTTTTCATCTTAATAAAAATTACTAGATTTAGAAACTTTTATTGAGAATAAAATTTTCGGATAAATAAATAATAAAGGGTGAACAAAGAAAAAATACCTTTTTTTTGATAAAATTATGATTTCTTAGAATCACCTCGTATATTTTTGATATTTTTCAATTTTAATAACAATACTGAAGCGTATGCAAAGAGGAAAAGTAACTTTTTAATATTTTCATTTCTTGGAACCACCTTGTATATTTTCCATTTTAATTAAAAATATTAGAATTTATTAAAAATTAAATTTTCTGAAAAATTAATAATATATAATGTGCAAAGAAAAAAAGTAAGTTTTTTATGATAATTTACGATTTTTTTTGTTACACCTCGTATATATTTTATTTTTGTCTATTTAAATCAAAATTTAATAAAACTATTGAAGTACCTCTAGAATATAGATTTGGCCCTAAAAATCGCATTTACTGGCGCATTTTTTAACAACAAAAAAAAACATCTGCACCATAATTATATTTTTTTTTAAATGGTACACTCTGTATTTTTTTACATTTTAGGTTCGTCCTGAGAAGCTGTTTTCAAAAACCCATTACACCCATAATATAAACTAGATAGTTTCAAAGTTATAGACAATTGAAAATCGTATTTTTTCAATTTTAACACGTTGACTGCCAAGTTACTAAATTAGCATTTAAAACTTTTTTACACTTGTATTAAATTTTTGTTAAATGGACGATAATTTCATTAATTATGTTATTTTTTTGGAAAAAAAAACGAATTAATTTGTTAAAAAAAATAAGCTACAATTTATTATTATTTCTATTTATCTTTATCTTGTTTTTGTCCATCAGATTTATGATTATAAGTGAACACGATTTGAATGCAGGTTAATTGGATGATCAATAAAAATTTATCTGTATCACATTCTAGTCCGATTATGGGTTAGTTCGGTTCGAAAACTGGACAATATTGCCGTAAAAAAAAAAGATTTATGTAACTAACTCAATGGTAATTACTCATTGGTTTAAACTAACCAGGTGCAGATTTTATGGGATTTTTAGAAGGTCGAAAAATATAATATATGATAATTATTTTGCTAGAACTCATATGTGCCTTGTTCGGCCTAAACACAAGAATGTTTGTTGTCCAAAAACGAATGTTACGAATTACTTCGGTACGCACCGAAAGAATTAAAATTTTTTTTTGCTTAAAATGACTTTTCTCGACGGTTGAAGCCACCCACAACACGATTAAGTGAAAAAAATTTTTCATGTCTAGGATAATAACTTTATTATTCTTGGAATATTAAAAAAAGCAAAACTAGTTTGTGCGGTTTCACCAAACGCTGGTTTGGAAAAAGATATCAAGTCACCTATGAAAAACAAATTTCGTGGTGCGTACAGTTCTTGTGTTTAATGTGGATTTCTCGGGCCGAAGTACTAAAAAGAAAATACAGTTGCAAAATGTATATCTCGAAACTAATTCGACCAAATTGTAACTATCTGTCGTAATGTTACCAAACTGCGGTACAAGCACAAAATTAAAACACTGACTAGCCCACACGTTAACCTGTGGATAATTTTGGAAATTACCCACACGTGAAACGTGATTCATTTAAATAATAAGTTTGAACATATTAAGCATGAGCTCTGGTAGCCCCGTGGTACAGTGGGCCCCGGGGATCGAATCCCACATGGCTTTATATTTTTTTTTAACACATGCTAGATTAAAATAGTCAAGACTTCTTTTAATAACTTTTTTTAAATACACAGGCTAGATTTATATAGTAAATACTTCTTTTAATAAAATAAATATATTTTTTAATTCAGATAACCAAGTTTAATGTTTTAACGTGTGGATAATTTCTGAAATTATCTACAAAAAATTTCGAAAAAAATATAATTATTTATTATATGTTTTTAGGATTATTCGAGTGTTAAAAGAATAATGTAAAATAATAAACGTTTATTAACGAACTGTAAAATAAAAGTAAGTGACAAATTAAACCTTAACCTTAAATTTTTTTTTTCGCATCAAAAGTAAATTGAACCCACATAAGAGTCTAGAGGATAGGCAACAGTAATAGCGCACATGTGTATTAGGAGTTGCATACATATAAAATTGTTATACAATTTTTCCTTATATTTTCCCATATTTCCCAATTTTGGCTATTATTCCCTATTTGTTACTAATTTTCCTATATTTTCCCATTTTTCTCTATTTTTTCCTATTTTTCCGTTTTTCATTACTTTTTCCTATTTTCTCTTATTTTTCCATATTTGTCCCAATTTTCTGTATTTTCCCCAATTTTTTCCTGTTTTTCCTTATTTTTGAATTTTTCCCAATTTTTTCTTATTTTTTTAATTTATTCTAATTTTTTCCTATTTTTCGTAATTTGTTCCTAGTTTTTACAATTTTTCACTATATTTTTTTGCTTATTCTCTTTATTTTTCCCAATTTTTTTCTATTTTTCATTATTTTTTCCCTTTTTCCCATATTTGTTCCTATTTCTATCTATTTTTCACTATTTTCCTTGTTTTTCTCTACTTTTTCCTGTTATTTCATATTTTTTCTATATTTCCATATATTTCTCCATGTTTTCTTATTTTTGTCTATTTTTCCTTATTTTTTTTTTCTATTTTCTATTTGTCCCTGATTTTAATATACTTCCCTATTTTTCTATATTTTTGCCTCTTTTCTCTATTTTTCCTTATTTTCATTATTTTTTTAAATTCTCTCTTATTTTTTAATTTGTTCCTATTTTCTGAATTTTTTCCAATTTTTCGCAATTTTCTCCTATTTCTCATATTTTTTTTCTTGTTTTTACAATTTTTCACTATTTTTTTGTTTTTCTTTATTTTTCCCTTTTTATTATTTTTTGCTATTTGTATCTATTTTTCACTATTTTCCTTGTTTTTCCCACTTTTTCTTGTTATTCCCTATTTTTTCTATATTTCCCTATGTTCCCTTTTTTTTGTCGATTTATCTATTTTTCCTTATTTTTTTCTACCATTTCCTATTTGTCCCTAATTTTAATATATTCCCCATTTTTCTCTATTTTTGCCTCTATTCTCTATTTTTCCCTGTTTTTCATTGTTTTTTTCTATTTTATTCTTTTTTTATATTTGTCCATATTTTCTGTATTTTTTCCAATTTTTTCCGATTTTTCTCCTATTTTTATTATTTTTACCAAGTGTTTAAAATGTATTTGTATTTATTTTTCATTATTTTCCTTATTTTTTCCTACTTTTTCTATTTTTTTCTATTTTTCCTAATTTTTCCCTATATTCCTCATGATTCCTTATTTTTGCCCATTTTCTATATTTTTGCTATTTTTCATTATTTTTTCCAATTTATTCTGATATCTCCCTGTTTTTCATTATTTCTTAGTATTTTACTTTATTTTCCCTATTTTAATTTATTTTTCCCCAGTTTCACACCATTTTTTTCTATAAAAATAAATAATAGTAATCAAATTAACTATTGACAATTTAAATAAATAATCATTACTAAAGAACGAATAGTTACTTTTTCAACATCTCTATTTTTCGTTACGTTACAATCTTTGATGGTTAAATCATATCGCAAGCCACGTAAATGACAATTCCAATATTGAAAAAAATACCATACAAAAAATTTATACTTGGAGCATAAAACTAAAATAATAATTTTTTTTAATAAAAATAAATTTAAATTGTAATTATCTTATAAATAATATAATTTATAGTATAATTGGCAACACTGCAGAATCTCGAAATAATAATAATAATAATAATAGTAATGACCGTTTTATATCTAATTCAGGTCAAGTTCAACATAACCAATGTAAACTTCAGTGGCGTACTTCTGATTTAACATATATTTTCAAAATGTTATTATTCCATTAGTTAGAGGTATTTTTTCAAAATAATAATTTTGCACATTCTGGGGTAGTTCATAAATATTTTAATGTAGATTTATCTCTATGTGTTGTGTTAAATTTAGATTGAAAAAAAAATCCATATTCTTTACGAAGTAGTTGATTTATATTAAAAAATTATAATCTTTCGTTCCGATAAAAAAAAAAAGAAGAAAATCAAACAAACAACTTCAATTAATCCAAATATCATCTGTTTGCGAAGTTAAAATAAAATATTAACATTATTATTTTTATCTCTCTATTCCAACATGCTACTTTTGTTGTCGTTTCGAATAATTTATGACCGTGGCATATGACTGACTGACTGACTGCCGAGATAAAAATGTTTGCTAGAGCCGATATATAAAATGTCCTAATTTCTTGTAATACAAGATAAATTTTATATATACAAGGTGGTCCAAATATAAATTAAAATTAATTATCACTATAAATCTTTTTATGTCATACTAGTTCATTATTATGTTTTTATTGCTTAGTTATTAACTATTTTATGCCCCTGCAGGTATAAAGTGAACTTTAAGACCCGCGCGGGTATAAAATACATTTTATGGTTCACAAAGTGAACTTTTTGGCCCACAAAGTGAACTTTATGTCTCACAAAGTGAACTTTATGGCCCACAAATTGAACTTTATGGCCCGCGTGGGTATAAAATACATTTTATGGCTCGCAAAGTAAACTTTTTGACCCGCGCGGACATAAAATACATTTTATGGCTCGTAAAGTGAACTTTATGGCTCGCAAAGTGAACTATATGGTCCGCGCGGGCCTAAAATACATTTTATGGCTCGCAAAGTGAACTTTATGGCCCGAAAAGTGAACTTTATGGCCCACAAAGTGAACTTTATGGCCCGCGCGGGCATAAAATACATTTTATGGCTCGCAAAGTGAACTTTATAGTCCGCAAAGTGTAGTTTATGGCCCGCGCAGGCATAAAGACAAAAAATTGTTTTTTTTTTATATTTATGTTGTGGATGCAATAACGAACATGTATGACATAAAAGTTTGTATGCACTGCGGGTATAAATAGATAATTATGCTCTCGGGCGACTTACAAAACCCTCGTGTCAGAGGCCCTCGAGTTTGTAAAATCATCGCCCTCGGGGTATAAAGATCTATTTATACCCTAGATACATAAATAACTATTTGCAAACGGATAAATAATATTTTTTATGGTACTCAAGGACTTGGATAACATTTTTTCTGGGGAGGTACTTTTTTTCCTGGGGGGGGAGTAATCAAACTTTTAGACAAAAATATTTGTCCGTTTCTACATTTCGTATATTTTATTTCTTCTTTTAGTATTCTGAGGGGGGTAATTACCTCCTTTACCCCCCCATATATACGGTTGCGTGTAAACGAGCCAGGTGGAGATTATTCTAGAAGTGATTTCTTTTCTCCTTTTTCCCAAAATGTAGAAAAATGTTTTTCAATTTTTTGTATAAAAAAATGCATTGTTGCTTTGTTTTTCAATATCCTGTATGGAAAAATGCATTCTTGCTATGTATTTCAAATTTTTATATGAAAAAATGTTTTTTGTTTTGTTTTTCAGTTTTCTGTGGGGAAAAATGCATTGTTGCTTCCGTTTTTTTTTTTTTTTCAAATTTGTGCGTGAAAAATGCATTTTTGATGTTTTTTCCATTTTTTTTTGTAGAGAAAAATACTCTTATTTTTTCTCCAATTCATAATTGAAAACTGCGATTTTGCTGTCAAATTTAACTATGGAAAAATGTATTTTTGCTTCTTTTTTCGAAATCGAATATAGAAAAATGTGTTCTTACTCCCTTTTTTCAAAATTAACAGTTTATTTCTTTTTTTAAATTTAACTGTGAAAATACATTCCTGCTTTTTTTGAAATTCCAGTGTGGAAAAATGCATTCTTGATCATTTTTTTTCAAATTTAACTTAGGAAAAATACACTCTTGCATCTTTTTTGAAATTCGAGTGTAGACAAATGTATTCATGCTTTTTTCCAATTCATTTGTGATTTTTTCTAGGCCTTTTTACAGTTTTCTCCTTACTTTCGTGAAAAAATTTATTTATTTTTGTAAAAATTTGCAATTATATGTGTTTTTTTCCATACTTTCGTTTTCATTAGAAGAATTTTAGGAACTTCCCCATTGAAAATTGTGGGCATTTTTATATCATTTTTCTTTGATTTTCTGCAGAAAAAAATACTTTTTGGCGTTTATTTCTTTGATTTTCTGGAATTTTCGTGAATTTTTCTTCACTTTTTTTCGGATCTGTGATTCTATAATTGTATGGAAATTATCATTTGCGATTGATTATTTTCTCCTTTTCCCATTTTTTCCCTATTTTTCATTATTTTTTCCTATTTTCACCTATTTGTCCTTATTATCTATTTTTTCCTACTTATTCCTGTTATTAACTATTTTTTCTATATTTCCCTATATTTCACCATGTTTCCTTCTTTTTGCCTATTATCTCTGTTTTTCCCTAATTTTAATATATTCTTCATTTTTCTCTATTTCTGCCTCTTTTCTGTATTTTTTCCAATTTTTCCCAATTTCTTCTTATTTTTTCCTATTTTTCCCAATTTTTTTCCTATTTTTCATTATTTTTTCCCATTTTCCCTATTTGTCTCTATTATCTATTTTCCACAATTTTCTTTATTTTTTCCTACTTTTCCTGCTATTCAATATTCTTTCAATATTTCCCTATAAAAAGCCGATTAACTTTCAAAAAGACTATATAGAAATCATTCCATATATTTCCAGCCAATCAAAATAAGCAACGATCATTTTTTATCTCTAAATAAGCTTAAAAATTCAGTAAAAGAAAATGTGCTCTCTTGATAATTAAATATAGCGATTTCAAAATTTAACACGTTCGATTTCAAAATTTAACACGTTCAGTGCCGGTAAAATAAGTGCAGATAAAAGTGATTTCGTTAACGTGTCCCAAAACTTTTTTTTTGGTCATTTCAATGTTATTAATAGATATTTAGCACCTCACCCGCATTTTTCAGAATTTTAGGTTATGTCATGTGTCAATTATGATAATTGTTTAATGTATTTGAGTTAATTAGACCTGCTAAACTTCCCGCTATTTTTATTTTTACGTAGTCTGCTCAAAATGAGAATTAGCGTTAGCGGATCAGGTGCTAAAAACTTTGTTTAAAATTTAATGTTTTATGATTAGTAAATGAGCATATAAAAGCTCTTCAAAATTAAAAATAGTTGTACCTTAATTTAAAAATAAGTGTCGCAGTTTTATAAAAATTGCGTGGTCCTTCGCAACTATTTTCATGTCCACTAATTCGGTTTTCTGGCTGTGTAACAATGGAGAAAACTAAATCTCAAAAATTACAAGAGAAAGAAGAAAACCTAAAGTTTAAAAAAAAAGACAAGAAAGAAAAGAAACTGTTAAATGATAGTTTTTTTTTTTTTTTAATTATATTCTGTGATTTATAAGAAAAACCGAACATCGTATAAAATCGATAGAGTTAAAAGCGAGAAAAATAAACGTTTTTCGAGTTTCATATTTCCCAGTCGATCTTAAAAATCTAACCGACCAAATTTCTCCGCAAAAAGTTCCTAAATCGTTTCTTGAAATTTACTTTTAATATTATTCTAATTCGAATTTTAATAATAAAAAAATATCACAAACCTCTATCAAGACTCCTGTCAAATTGACTGTCGACTTTGGCTCGAAGAGTTTCTAGATCGAACGGTGACGTAATGCCGTGGTCCACGCTTCTGCTTTTACTCCTAAAAGAACAGAAAAAAAAAACATTTTATAATTGATTTTTCGTAAAATTGTTACACTCTGTTTTACCTATTAACGAAGCGATTTTTTAATTTTATTTATCACAGGTTTTGCTATCCATCTTAGCATTTTCAACACTACAAAATTGGTTCAACTAAAATGTAACAAATGGTTTTGGATATTTTTTATTATCCTGTATGTCAGTATAGTATACAAAAAATATTGTCATTTATTATTTTCGATTACGTAGTAATTCAATATTTTGTATAATAATAATAATAACAATAATACTAATAATCTCCGTTACGAGTGTACCCCAAAAAACAACGTTTATGTAAGAAAGGGATGGCTATTATTAGTATTATTATTATTATTACCAGGTTGCCTCAAAGCAACTTACTGATGATTGATGACACCATTTAAATATATTCATAATATTGATTTGAACTATATATGTAATTAATATAGGTGCGATATTATAAATTATTACCTGAAATTCATTGTTTATGAACATTGTTAATAATGGACCACAAAAAAAACAAAATAGAAAAATTTAATTGATAGAAACAAATAGAATCACCCTATAATACAAAAATAAGAATTAAGCAGGCTAAAAGGACAAAACCGTCAGAGGACCAAGCATCAAGGACGAATTAAAGGATAAATGAAGAATTATGAAGGCCAAAGGACAAAAATTGTAAAAAAAAGAAAAAAAAGCGCCAGAGGCGAAAAAAAGAATAAACAAAGAATTATGAATGTCAAAAGAACAAAAATCGTAAAAAAGAAGAGGGCAAAAATAATAATAAATGAAGTAGCATTATGAAAGCCAAAAAGGCAAAAATCGTATTAAAAAAAAAAGAATAAATGAAGAAGAATTAAGGCAAAAATCGAAAAAACAGAAGGATCAGGGGAGAAAAAAAAATAATGTAGAAGAATTATGAAGGTCTAAAGAAAAAAAAACATAAAAAAATAACAAAATAAATGTCAGGGGCGAAAAAAAGAATAAATGAAAGGCATTATGAAGGAAAAAGGGCAAAAAAGTGTCAGAGGCGAAAAAAAGAGTAAATAAATGAATAATTACGAAGACCAAAAATCATAAAAAAAGCGTCAGAAGCGAAAAAATAAATAAATGAAGAAGAATTATAAAGGCCAAAAAATCGTAAAAAAAAAGAAAGCGTCATGGGCGAAAAAAATAAATAAATAAAGAAGCATTATAAAAGCCAAATGGACAGAAATTGTAAAAAAATAAAAAAAGAAGCGTAAAGGACAAAAAAAGAATAAATGAAAAAGAATCATGAAGGTGAAAAGAACAAAAAAAAAAAAAAAAAAAAAAAAAAAAAAAAAAAAAAAAAAAAAAATCCAACAAAGTGATAATATAAAGCAACACCATCTATCGTATAATGATGAGTATCACGGATCACTTAAAGGGAACTAAAATCTATCTATAAAGTGATAAACCAGTACAACTAAGCGCCGTTAGATGATTTTCTCAAATTTATCAAAAACTAGAGTAAATTATGGATTGATGATTCTTATATGTGAGTTATTTAAATAATTTCAACGCTTCGGATCCAATTTGCCTGATGATGGTCATGTAGACCGAAACATGTCGCCATTTCAGACGTTTTGTCATTATTAAATGTTTTTGTAGTATGATTTCGGGTTGTTTCATTCTTTATTGAATACTTTACCACATTTGAGTATGGATAATATTTTGTTTTTTTTTTCAGTTTATTGTTTATAACTTTAGCAATTTTTGACCCAAAAAGCATTTGTTGCTTAAATTACACAGCCCCAAAAATGGCCTGAAATGTGGTTCCAGGGATAAGGCGAAGTCGACGATGAATTTTGGAGCTAAAGCCGGATTTATGCTCGAAAAGTTTATGGCCAACTGAAATTCCGGGTTTGAGTCCGGGAAAATGACCCCTTGGGGCGGGAAAATCCTGTTTTGGACGTCCTGGTCGTGACTGTGGTATTTTCATGAACTTTCCAATTCTGGAGCTGAGACTGGGTGTGAAAAGTGTTTGGTCAGCTGAAATTCCCAGTTTGGGTCCGGAAAAATGGCCCATTGGGGTCGGAACATCATATTTCGGACAAACCAATCGCAACAGTGGTATTTTCGTGTTTTTCAATTCTGGATCTAATGGACCCGAACAGGGAATTTCACATGGCCATAAACCTGTCAAGCATAGTCTAAGCTACAGGAATTGGTACATAAAAATCCCACTGTTGCGATTGGTTTGTCCGAAATATGAATTTCCGACCCCAATGGACCATTTTCCCGGACTCAAACTGGGAATTTCAGCTGTCCAAAAACATTTCACACCCAGTCTCAGCTACAGAATTGGAAAGCCCATGAAAATACCACAGCCGCGACCGGGACGTCCAAAATAGGATTTTTCCGCCTCAAGCGGTCATTTTCCCGTACCCAAACCCGGAATTTCAGTTGGCCTTAAACTTTTCAAACACAAATTCGGCTTTAGCACCAACATTCAGCGTCGACTTCGTCTTATTCCGGGAACCTCATTTCAGGCCATTTCGGCCCCTGGGGCCAATTCCAGACGTGGAGGCCCAATTCTGAGCTCGGGACCGGATTCAGCGTCGAAAAATACATGGGAATACATATGTCACTCTCTTGTGTATGAACTTTTTTTTTGTGGGGCTGTGTTATGAGTAGTAGTTAGATACTTACCATCTGCTGCGTACAGGGTGTCCCTCAAATAGTATAAAAAAATTCAAGGGGTG
The DNA here is from genome assembly GCA_963243735.1 of Neocrepidodera transversa. Classification (NCBI taxonomy): domain Eukaryota; kingdom Metazoa; phylum Arthropoda; class Insecta; order Coleoptera; family Chrysomelidae; genus Neocrepidodera; species Neocrepidodera transversa. The sequence goes on along the minus strand of OY725346.1, from coordinate 403,465 downwards.
ATGGTACTAATAAAATTAATAAAAAACGTTCCTATAAGAATAGGTCGTTAAATGCATATTAAGAGAGTTGAGGCTTTAAAAGAGTAAATTTTAAAAATGTTTTTTTTTTAATTATAAGTTTAAAAAAGAAAATAAAGTTTAAAAAAAAAAACTAGGGGACATAAAATCCAACGGTGATATCGAAAAATTATTTTTATAATCGAAAAGGGTAGTTATTAGAAGGGTAGAGGATTAATTTATACATAACTTTTTTGGGGTTGTTTTTTTTATAACGCGGGTACAGGTTTAAAAATCTACATGCTTTTATCTTTCAAAAAGGTATTTTTAAAATTTACTCTTTTAAAGCCCTTAACTCCCTCAGTATGCATTTAACGATCTATGCTTAAAGGAACATTTTTTATCAATTTTAGAAGTACTATCACCCCTTGATTTTTTTTACACTATTTGAGGGACACCCTGTATAAGTATGTACCGTTATTCGTGACTCACTAAGCTTGTGTTTTTAGTTTTAATTTTTTCCTAAATATGATTGTATTAAAAAATCATTTTGGTTAAATGGTAAAACAGTGTGTGCTAAATTTTTCATTATTTGCAATTACCAAAATGTATAAAGCTTAATCGTGCAATTGCCATATTATTATTAATGATATGAAAATTAAATCTTGGTAATAAGTAAAATCTTGTTTTTAAATCAAATTCATTTCAGATAAACAATGTTAATATTAAGAGTAACAAACTTACTTTTTATCTGAAACAAATATTTTTCTTTGTTCAAGTTAACTAAACTGTTTCTCAGTGTAAGTATAGCACATGACCCAGGGGTCAGCTTATATCTTTTCTATTTATAAACTGGTATATATGATCAATCACATAAACAATGTATATTATTTTAAATTATACAGGGTGAATCACAAGGAACTGTACATACTTCTACCATAAGCAAAGTCACCTATTAAATGACTAATAAAAATGTTTTCTTCTTTTCTTTATGAATATTTATGGATATTGATGAAAATAATATTTGGTCATATCTTTTCAATGATTAAGAAAATTTGTGGAACTTCACCTTCACCCTGTATATGATTTTTCCAAAGGACATAAATAATGAAATATGTTACTGTATAATGTTTAGTAATTATAAAAAAATCTTTAAAATATAAATTAACACTATACAGGGTGTAAATGGGTCATGGGACATCCCTATAACTTTTAAGCTGGTTAATAGATTTAAACCAAATTTTAGTCGATTATAATGGAGTTATTATTTTTGGACTTTTTTACATAAAAATCCAATATGGCCGACATCCGGTTTAACCGGAAATCCTATTTTATTTTTGAATTTTTTTTCGGTCTAAATTACTTATAATTAAACTAGTATTACGTAAAAAGTCTCAATTTTGTGAATTATTTAATTTTATTTCTTTTATTAAACATTTAATTCGGCAATTAAATGAAACTTAGATGGGTCACCCTGTATTTAAAGTTATTTATTCGATTACCATTAAAATAATGTACATAACCATTTTTTTCTCAAATAAAGGAGGAATGTTATTTTTTTTTAATTTCGATACAAAATTCTCCTGAATACATCTCTGTTAAAAAAAATTAAGGGATTACAACATCATATTTTAAATATGAATAATTATTAAGAAACAAAAATCAATAATTTACAAAATTTATAACTTTTAGGTAATTTTAGCTTAATTTAGACCAAATCAAAAATAAAATAAAAATGGCGTCTTAAGTGACATTTGAAAGTCGATTTGTACGTGTCGTAGAATTCAAATATGTAAAAATGTACCGGGTGTTCCATTTGAATTTTCATATAATTTCCGGTCAAACCGGATGTCGGCCATATTAGATTTTTATTTAAAAAAAATCCAAAAATAGCTTTAATCGACCAAAATTTAAAATAATTCTATTAACCCGTTAAAAAATATAGAGGTGGCCCATAACCCATTTACACCCGGTATGAAGCAATCCCACAAATTTTCTCGTGGGCCCTTAATTTTTTTTATTCTGAATATGTCAGTTAATTACTTGACATGAATACATACTTTTACAAAAAAATAAGACAAATCCATTTAAGCATTGAAAAAATATGATCAAATATTGTTTTGGTCAAGATCCATAATCCATCCTGTATATTAATAAAAAAGGAGAAGACATTTTTTAAATGGTCATTTGATAATTCCCTCTGCTTATGGTAGAAATATGTACAGTTCCTCGTGACTCACCCTGTATCCAAGTTATATTTTTTTAAATGAAACACTTTGTATATTTTTACAAATTAAAGACGAAATCAAAATAAGTTCCACTTATATTTTAATCTAAATTCAAAATATACAGGATGGTCCATTAAAAAAATTATAACTTTATTTTTGGGATATCCTGTATAATACAAAATAATTTCCATATAAATATTGAGCCACCCTGTATATTATACATAAATTCTGATCTAATATAACGGAAACTAAACACATTGTATATTTTTGCATATTTAGGTTAACGAATAATTATTTATTTAAAAAGTTTTAACAAAGACCTATTTTTACAAAATATATAATTACAGTGTGTACCAAAAAAAATTCTATAAATGGAAAAAATATGTATCCTGTTATTCACAAAAAAAAAATCAAAATGTTTTTGTATTTGAAAATTTACATTTTTTTTTTTAATAAAAATACTTATTACCAACATTAAATCTTCCAATATTAAAAACAGATCATGGAAACAAAATTCAATAGCGTATCAAAAAAAAATTGTTCTGTATTTTTTTTTTTTTAGAAACGCCACTGACCAACAAAAACCCGTTAATTAAATGAATGAAAAAAAAAAGAAGATGGATGTTTATACGTACCGCATACCAGGAAACTCCTTATTTGTGACCCTTCCGACATCCTGTGATGCCCTTCGTGACCTGCGATCCAAGCAGAAAAAAACCAAGAATGAGGCGAAAATTAAAAAAAAAAAAATCATGCAAATTAATAAAAGAAATCATGCAAAGAATATTATAATGGTTGGTCGATGAGCGAAAATATGAATTAATTATCATTCTATGAAATTAAAAATAAAATCCAAGATAATAAAATAATTTTGTCTTATTTAATACAATTATGTTTGGAACGAAGTTACTTAAAGCGATTTACGGTATGAATTAACTAGCAGAAAGTGTCACGTAACGAAAAAGTGTTATGCACCTCCAGGCAACTTTCCTTCTCTGTCTCTTTCTACAATGATAATAAGATTTAAAAATATTATTTTTCTTATTTAGATTTATTTTGTCGTTTTTTTTTTAATTTTTTTTTTTTAGATTTTTTCTAATCTTTACTCATTTTTTTTCTATTTCTTTTGTTCTCCGATTTTTTCTCATTTTTTCTTATTCCTCTGGTTTTTTTCGATTTATTTCAATCATTTCATTTTTTTTTAAATTTTTTTAGATGGTTACAATTGTTTTCGGTGTTTTATTTTATTTTTATTTTTTGTGATTTTTTTCCCATTTTTTGCCATTTATAACGGTTTTTTTGCAATTTTTTTCGTTTTTTTGCATATGCAATATTTGTCAATTTTCCAATTTTTTTTTGTGATTTTTTAAAATTTCTTGCGATTCATTATTGTTTTTTTTAGATTTTTGCAATAGTTTTTGGGATTTTGTTTGGATTTTTGCGTTTTTTATCCATTTTTTTCGTTTTTTTTTCAAAATAAATTTTTTTGTGATTATTTGCAAATTATTTAAATTCTTTCGAATTTTTTTTAAATTGTTTTTAGACGCTTTCAATTGTTTTCGGAATTGTTGGTTGTTTTTTTTTCTCATTTTGTTTTATACTTTTTTCGATTTATTTCAATTCATTTCGGTTTGTTGTTTTTTTTTATTTTTTCTCATTTTTTGCCATTTATGAGGATTTTTGCAATTTTTTCCGATTCTTTCTTTTCTTTTCTTTTTTTTAGATTTTTGCTATTTTTTGCAATTGTTTTTGGGATTTTGTTTTGATTTTTGCTTTTTTTTGTCCATTTTTTTGTTTTTTTTTTTTAAATATATTTTTTGTGATTATTTTCTATTTATTTAAATTCTTTAAAAATTTCTATCTTCATTTTTTTTAGACGCTTTCAATTGTTTATAGGAATTTTTGGTTGTTTTTGAGATTTTTTGAACTTTTTTGCGATTTTTTACTTTTTTTTTTTTGAGTTTTTTGCCATTTTTTTATAATTGTTTTTGGGATTTTGTTTTGATTTTTTGCGCTTTTTGCTCTTTTAGTTTTTTTGTGATTATTTGAGATTTATTTAAATTCTTTCGATTTTTTTTTAAATTTTTAGATGCTTACAATTGTTTTCGGTTTTTCTTTTTTTTTGAGATTTTTTATCCGATGTTTTTGCGATTTTTTGTGCTTTTTTTGAGATTTTTTTTCAATTTTTTTTTGAATTTTAACTTTTTGCATTTTTTTTAAATTTTATTGTGATTATTTGCGATTTATTTCAATTCTTTCAATTTTTTAATTTTCTTTATGGTTACAATTATTTCTGTTTTTTTTTTTGGTTTTTCTTTGTTTCATGCGATTTTTTGCATTTTTTTAATTTTTTTTTTACAATTTTTTGCGATAATTCGTTTTCTTGTGTTTTTTAGCAACTTTTTATTCAGTTTTTTTTTTTGCAATTTTTAGTGTTTTTTTTTGCGTTTTTCTTTCGGTTTTTTTAATATATTTTCCCGTATTTTACAACTTTGTTTTTCATTTTCTTCCCAATATTTTATGATTTTTCTTCTTAACTATCTTTTCTAATGTTTGCTATTATTTTCTTATTTTTGATTCATCGAAATTATTCTCGTTTTTTTCTCATTTTTCTGATTTTTTGTTTTTTTTTTTCTGATTTTTTCGACTTTTTATAATTTTTCCTCATTTTTTTCTAATTCTTTTTTTGGTTGTTTTCTGTTTTTTTTTTATTCTTCTATTACCTTTTTTCGATTCATTTGTAATTTTTTGGTTTTTCTAATTATAAAATTTTAAAAAGTGAAAAATAACGTAAGTAACTTCGTTTTAGACGACCGCACAATTTTTTTTCTTAAAAACGAATTTAAAATAATTCCAATAAAATAACCTTATCTATAGTTTTAAATAACGTCCAGTATGAATAAATAAATTTCATTTTGAATATTAATAACATGCAAATTATAATAAAATGTGCAATATAGTTAACATGCTATACCCATTTTTAGAACATTGATTTTTGGTGATTTAAATTCCCAATTATTTTTTATTTGTTAATTATGAAAATGAAAATAATAATAAGCATAATATTCCGATTTTTTTTTTTAAATTAAAGTGTTACTTTAGACTGTGAAATTTTTCTATAATTCATAACCACGCCCAACGCCCACTTTTTCTAAGTTTAAAAAAAGTGCATCCAAAAAATAATTTTTAAAATTAGATTTTATATCAAAAATCCGTATAAAATTAAATATTTTGAAAATTCAAAATTTTCTAAAAGATTTTTTACCAAATTAGAATTCTAAATTTATTTACGAAAAAGTTACTTTTCTTTTTCAAAAAAGAATTTTTTTTTGATTTGATTTTTTAAAAAATATTGCTAAACTATAAGAAATAAGAATTCCTATTTTTTTTTCGATTTTAAATTTTCATATTTAAAAAAAAAAGTGGATCCAAAAAATGATTTTTAAAATTAGATTTTTTCATCCAAATTAAATTTAAAATTTTGAAATTTCAAAATTTTATAAAAGATTTTTAGCGAATTTGAATTATATATTAAGAATAGTTTTTCTTTTCTTTTCCAAAAAAATTTTTTTTTCGATTTAAATTTTTTCAAAAATAGTTGTTTTCAAAAATGCAGTGTTGGCTCAAAAAAAATTCATTCCTAAATTTAATAAAATAAAAATAAATAAATAAATTATTAATAATAATAATAAATGTAAAATAGATTTATTTAAATATTTCGACATTTAACGTGTTAAAGTAAAAAAAAAAAAAAGATAAATTCAGCTAAAATCGCACGTCTGTGATATTTATAAAAAAAATTCCAAAAATGTATTACTTATATTAAATATTTAAAAAATTCTTGCCGATTCATATTTAATTATTCAAGGATTAATTAATAACAAAGAAAGTAAATTTAAATTTAAACATTTTTTTATATTAATTAAAACATTGTTGTTGATATTTTATAAAATTGACTTACCCATCCTGTATATATAATAACGAGCGATTCATTGTATTATTTTGTATGGATAAATAATTATACTGTATATATATATTTTTATATGCATAAGAACATATAAAATTATTATTATTAACCTTTGACATATCAATACAGCCACTTTTATCTTTTTCTTGTTAATAACATTATATTTGCTTAAAGAAAACAATAGATATATCTATATATAAATAAAATTATAAAAGTAAAAATATTATAATATTAAAATTAAATTTATTATAATTACACATACGCGTCGTCAGTCTTTATTTTAAAATATATAGGGTATCCCAAAAAGGAATATTTGCAATAAAGTAGTAATTTTTTAAATGAAACACTGTGTATATTTTTTTATTTTTTAAAACTATATGTGACTGCAATAAACAATTTTCATAAAATATTATATTTGTTCTTATAAAAACAGACGAGTATGTGGTGAGCCACCCTGTATACAGGGTGGGTTAAGGATTTTTAATTAAAGATTTTTGTAAGTTATCCAACATTGATTGTGAAATGTTTAATATCTGATTAATTTCTATTTTTATTATTTTTTTCTAATACAGGGTGATTTATTACTTTTTATTTTTTTCTGTTTTCCAATTTTACCCAATTTTTTTCCCATTTTCCCAATTTTTCACTGTATTTTCATTTTTTCATATTTTTCCAGTTTTTCATTATTTTTTCTAGTTTTTCCTGATTATTCTAATTTCCCTATTTTTTTCCTGTTTTTCCTATTTTTTCTTTCCATTTTTCCTATTTCTTCTTATTTCTCGCAATTTTTTTCTATTTTTTTTCGTATTTATTCATGTTTTCCTGTTTTTCTCTATTTTGCCCTATTTTTTCCTATTTTTCCCAGTTTTTTTTACTATATTTCCATTTTTTTTCAAATTTTTCCCTGTTTTTAATTATTTTGTCTTGTTTTTCTCTATGTCTGGACGATCGAGTTATACTCATATTTTCCTGTTTTTTCTATTTTTTTTTATTTTTCCCTATTGTTTTCTTTCCCTATTTTCCCTGTTTTTTCGTATCTCTCTTAATGTTGCTCCATTTTTCTACGTTTTTCCCCATTTTCTACGATTTCTTATATTTTTATCCTGGTTTCAATTATTTTTTTTCCTTTTTTATTTTCATTGCTTTTTTCTTTTTTCTTGTTTTTTCATTTTTTTCACTATTTTTCCCATTTGTGATCTATTTTTTCCTGTTTTCTCTATTTTTCACAATCACAATTTTTTTTCCTATTTTCCTCTATGTTTCCTTGTTTTTTGTTTTCCTTATTTTTCCCTATTTTTTGCTATTTACCATTTTTTTATATTTGTCCCTATATTTATCCATGTTTTTCTTGATTTTTCTGTAGTATTTATTATTTTTTATAATTTTCACTTTTTTTCATTATTTTTCCCGTTTTTCCTCGTTTTCTCTATTTTCTTCCATTTTTTGATTTCATCAGTGCAAAAAATTGGTATATTTTATAAGAAAAAGCAATATATTTCACTTCTCGACTTTTTCATCAATTCCAGGAGTATTGTATATGTATTTATTTATACTTTCATTATGTATGTTATAAGCTGTTATTTTTTTTTTCTTATTTGCTTATTGACAAAGTTATTTTACGATTATTTTTGAGACATTGTTATTTTTTAAGAATTTTTATAATTATATGAAATTTCCTGGTTACCTATTCAGTATTAATATAAATTTGAGATTTTTTGCAGTGTAATAATTTTCGTTTTCGAAACGTAGCTAAGTTACCTTATTATTATTTTTGCGGCATTAATATTAAAAAAAAATGTTTTATAAAATTTCCTTGTTTACTTTTGCGATATTAAAATATTTCCTGAAGCTTTTCGTTTTTGCAATGTTGACAGGTTTGCAAAAATTACCCTAAATCTGAGAATTTTTTATATTTTGTTAATTTTCCGACAATTTTACCAATTTTATTTTGTTAGCGACTTTGTCGAGTTTTCGAAAATGTATTTAAATCTAAGGAGTTTTTGCTACTCTATGAAAAGTCTTATTATTTTAACATTTATTTGAAATTATTATTATTTATGTGAAATAATCAATATACCTTTATAATATGCTAGACGCGTAGCTCAGTCAGTCAGTAATCAAACAGTGATGCCGATTTGTAGGGAATTTTCTATTTTTGGGTATTTTTGCACATCATTGGGTAATTAATGGATGATAAGTTTATTATACAGCTTTGTACTTTCCCGTTACATATAAAAAAGGACACACAAATTATTATTGCATATTTTGTACTTTATGCCCGCGCAGGCATTATGGCTGTCTAGTTAAACATATTTGAATACAATTTAAATATTGAAGGCATTTTCTATGCCACGAAGATGTATCATATAAAAGAAAACAGTAAAAATTCCATTATGAATTAACGATAATTATTAATACCAACAAAAAAAAAATCAAAATAGACGATCTTATTAATAAAAACATTGCTAAATATTAGCAAGTACTTGTTAATAGACACAATAACGAGTTACTTCAAAAAAATATGTATGTATACACAGGTAGAATAGATGATCAAAAAACGGGGTCAATGTTAAAATAGTTTTGCAATGAAATAAAAAATAAATAAAAAAAAAAAAAATTACCTTCCACATAATGTAATGCGATGGCTCTAATTATGAAAGTAACAGTTATATGTGTATATACATATTCTTACAATGAGGTTTCTAGACAAATTGTACAATTTCTCGCGTGATTTTAACCGTTCAGGTTTAGAGGTTTTCTAGTTTATTAATTTTTTAAGAAAATAAAATAAAACGAGTTTGGAAATAGAAGAAATTACAAAGTACAGCGAAATTCTTTATTGTATTTTAGATATGTATACCGGGTGTTTCAATTTTTTTTACACCTTATTACTCCAAAACAGCTGAAGATAATTTAATAAATGACATTCTTTAATAGTATTAGTGACGTCATCGGCCGTAATCATGACGTTGTGTCATTTAAAATTTTACTTTCCCGACCCACTTCCGAGATAAAGATGGAAATATCTATTTTAAGGTCACCTGAGATGATTAAGACCATTTCCAGATGGAGGTCTGTCTGTCTGTCTGTTTGTCTGTGTGTATTCTTCCACGACAGAGGCCACACGTTTAATCCGATTGAGCTGAAATTTGGTATATTAGTTTTTGTACGACATCTGTCAAACGGAAGTGTCACTATCAAAAAATAACAGATGCAACATGTCACGGTACTTGACTTGCAATATGTCATTTAAAAGCCCTTGAAAAACTCTATTCAGAACAGTCAAAATAATTTCTCCAACTGTCACCTGTCAAAAATAAAAGAATGTCAAAATTTGAAACTTTAACATTAAATATCTGAAAAAATATTCGTGGATACTCGTCGGGAAAGTTTTTTAAAATATTTATAAATTTTTGATCGAAACTTTTACAAAATCTTGAAATTTTTACATTTTTAATTTTTTTTTAAAAAATTACGCATTTTTCATTGACATTTTTAAATATTTATCAAAATTCTGAAATTTTTGATCAAAGTTCTTGAAAATTTTGAAATATTTAGAAATTTTTGATTAAAACTTTTTAAATTTTCATCAAATTTCCTGAAATTTTTGATCACAGTTCTTGAAATTTTTGGAAACTTTATTTACAAAACCTGCAAAAATTTTACACGTTTTTAAAATTTTTATCGATTTTTTATTGAAATTTGAAATTATTACAGTCTCCAAATTTTTACATTTTTAATTTTTTTTTAAATATTTGGATTTTTTATTGAATTTTTTTAAATTTTTATCAAATTTCCTGAAATTTTTGATCTCAGTTCTTGAAATTTTTGGAAACTACAAAATCTGGAAATTTTTACACGCTTTTAAAATTTTTATCGTTTTTTTATTGAAACTTTTAAAATTATTATAAAACCTTGAAATTTTTAAAACATTTAGAGATTTTTTTATTGAAATTTTTTAAATTTTATTGAATTATCTTCAGCTGTTTTGAAGTAATGGCTTATTAAAAAAATTGTGAAACACACGGTATATTAATAATTAACACCCCTTAACCCTACCCATGTTAAAATTTTTGAGTAATTTACCACTTAGACCTACTCATATAATCAAGAGCGTAGATATGGGGGTAAAGGAGGTATATACCCCTCCTCCATGATACCAAAAAATAGCACGAACAGAAGAAATAAAATATATGACATGTAGAAGCGCATAAATATATTTGTCTCCCCTCCCACGAAAAAAAATTATCTACGCCCTTGCATGTAATAATAATTGCGGCTTAATATAAATCAAAATTTGACCCTTAATTCTTAATTTGTTGAAAATTAAATTTTGTTTATTTTTAAAATTTTATTCTATAAACCAATTTGGCAACGCTGTGTAATAATCAAGTATTAGAATATTGTTTTACATGGCATTTTTTTTTTTTTTAGAATTTGAGAAATAATTCCGCTAATTTACATTGCTTATCAGTTAGCGAATAAATAAATATTTTGATCGTTTATCTTAATATGTTTTTAAATAATATGTAACGCACGGACATTTAAAATTTATCAATAATACAATGAGATAATTTTGTTGCGCAAAAAGTAATCAAGGACTTTTGAATTAAATATTTATATTATTAAAAAAATTATTAAGAGGCGCCAATAGCATAATGTTATCTTGCTTGAAATGGGTTTTGAACGGGCGCTCCATTAATATTAATGATAGGAAGCTGCGGTTTTTACCAGAGCGCATATTTGACATTTTTTTTTATTAAAAGTGATACGACTATCAACTTTTTTCGAGATAAATTTGGAAAAAATAGGAGATGTACTCTTTTAATAAATATTTTTAGTTAATATATTAGGCGAGATCTCGTCCAAAAACAAATAGATATACCCTATTCTCCAGAGTTGGGGCGTTACTGGAAAAAAAATTGCAATTTTTCAATAATTTCAGATAATGTTGGATAATTTTAGAAAATTTTAGCTAATTTTGCTAATTTTTCTGAATTTGACAATTTTGTCAATTTTGCAAATTTTGCTAGTTTTTCTAAATTTGACAATTTTGCCAATTTTTGTAAATTTGATAATTTTGCCCAATTTTCTAAATTCGATAATTTTGTTAATTGGGATAATTTTGCTAATTTTGATAATTTTTTTATTTTTTTTAATTTGGATAATTTTGATATTTTTGCTAATTTTGAAATTTTTGCTAATTCTGATAATTTTATTTCTTTTGCCAATTTTGCAAATTTTACTAGGTTTGTTAATTTTGATAAATTTGCTAATTTTAATAATTCTGATAATTTTGCATATTTTTTTAATTTTGCTGATTTTGTCAATTTTTTCAGTTTTGCCAATTTTGCTAATTTTGATTATTTTGCCAATTTTGATATTTTTTTAATTTTTTTAATTTGGATAATTTGGATAATTTGGATAATTTTTCTAATTTTGTTAATTAGGATAATTTTGCCACTTTTATTAATTTTGATAATTTTGCCATTTTATTAATTTCGTTAAATTTGCTAATTTTGATATTTTTTTAATTTAGTTAATTTGGATAATTTTGCAAATTTTGATATTTTTGCTAATTTTGATATTTTTGCTAATTCTGATAATTTTATTTCAATTTTGCAAATTTTGTCAGCTTTGTTAATTTTGATAAATTTGCTAATTTTAATAATTCTGTAAATTTCGCATATTTTTTTAATTTTTCCAATTTTGCTGATTTTGTCAATTTTTTCAATTTTGCCAATTTTGCTAATTTTAATTTTTTTAATTTGGATAATTTTTGTAATTTTCTTAATTTGATAATTTTGCTAATTTTGTTAATTTGGAAAATTTTGCTAATTTTGATCAGTTTTGCTAATTTTGATATTTTTTAAATCTTTTTAATTTGGATAATTTTGCTAATTTTGTTAATTAAGATAATTTTGCCATTTTTATTAATTTTGATAATTTTGCTATTTTATTAATTTCGTTAAATTTGCTAATTTTGATATTTCTAATTTTGCTAATTTTTGTAATTTTCTTAATTTGATAATTTTGCTAATTATGTTAATTTGGAAAATTTTGCTAATTTTGATCAGTTTTGCTAATTTTGATATTTTTTAAATTTTGTTAATTTGGATAATTTTGCTAATTTTTTTTTATTTTTGCCAATTTTGAAATTTTTGCTAATTCTGATAATTTTATTTCTTTTGCCAATTTTGCAAATTTTGCTAGGTTTGTTAATGTTGATAAAATTGCTAATTTTAATAATTCTGATAATTTTGCATATTTTTTTAATTTTTCCAATTTTGTTGATTTTGCCAATTTTGCTAATTTTGCTAATTTTGATATTTCTAATTTTGCTAATTTTTGTAATTTTCTTAATTTGATAATTTTGCTAATTTTGTTAATTTGGAAAATTTTGCTAATTTTATTAATTAGTATAATTTTGCCATTTTTGTTAATTTTAATAATTTTGCTAATTTCGTTAAATTTGCTAATTTTGATATTTTTTTAATTTTGTTAATTTGGATAATTTTGCTAATTTTGTTAATTAGGATAATTTTGCCATTTTGATTAATTTTGATAATTTCATTCCTTTTGCCAATTTTGTTACATTTTCTTATTCTATTTTACTACTTTTGCTAACTGCTAATTTAGCAAATTTTCTCCATTTTGCTAATTCTGCGGACTAGAAATTTTGCCATTTTTTTGTTAATTTTTGTCAATTTTGACTACTTCTAATTTTACTATTTTTTTTAAAATTTATTCAAATTTTTTCAAAAACTAAACGGTAAATTGAGTTTAATTATTTTTAAATGTTACACAAAACACAGTGGCAGCGGGGTACAAAAAAATAATTAAAACAAAAAATAAAATGATTATATAGTTTTAAACCTACGCTTTACTTTTTAGTATCTCGTTATTTTTGCGGTAATGCGTTAATTTTCACCCATTTTAAAAAGTATCGAAATTATTAGTAACGCGTTACAGAAAAGTAACGTTTTAGTTTTATTAATCTCAGCTCTAGGTAATGTTCTGCGTAGAAAAAATTAGTGTACAGGATAGGATTAGTTAAAATTAACTGGAGAAAAAAAAATTAACACCAATGGTGTGCGGGTCTCTTACAAATTATTTTTTAGGTAAGGAATGTTGCGTATCACTATTAAAAAAAGCAGTTACCCTCATTTTTTTATTAGGAAATAGCCTCATTTTAGTAAATTTATGGATATAACCATTTTTACACGCAATATTAACAATTTGAAAATAAGTTACAATGATTTTATCAAAATCTAAACTTTTCCTATAATTTGTATACAATCAAAATTAATTAAGAGATAAATATTTTAATTAAACAAACGAAAATTAGTGTTACCAATTAACAAAATTTAGTTTGGTACAAATTTAATAAATAAATAAAATCTAATTATTTTTTTTATATTCGGATTGAATATTTATATAAAAGTTTGTTATTCGAATATAATAAGGAAATGGACTTTTCATTTGTAACTACGAATGAATATATTTAGCATTTGGGTCAACTTTCACGTTCTGTATAATAATAATATTACTTGCTTGTTATTCTCACATTGTATATTTATATTATTTATATAATTATGATTAAAATTAATCGTTTTTCGAAAAATATCAATAATGTTTTATACATTTTTAGAGTTTTCAAAGAAAAAAACTCTTGTAAAATATATAGTCCAGTCAACTAGTGCTTTTTGGGTTAAACTTTTTTCTCCGCCTCCGAAAAATATAAACGAGGTGTCATTCGATTCGAAATAGCGTGTATGTAATTTTTGAAAAAATTCAATAGCCGCTTACAAAAATTGCAAAAGTTATAAACAATTAACTGAAAAATAAAAATGGGGTTTGGTTTTTTGCAAATATCTCAAAAAGTATTTGACATTTTTTAAATTTGGAAAAAGATTCAAAAAAATGAGGGGGTAATCCCACCCAACTTTCCGAACACTTCTAGTAAAGTAATTGTTTAATCGATTATTTTTGTTTTTCTGCATAAAATTTGTTTAAAAAACCAAAAAAAAATCAAATTTTTTATCAAAACAAATTAGAAAAAAAACTAAAAACAAAAAAATAAACAGAAAAATGAGAAAAAATTTGAAAAATCGAAAAAATTTGAGAAAATATGCAAAAAAACACGAAATATTGTAAAAATCAGAGAATATTGACAAAAAAATGAAAAATAATTGTAAAGTACCGAAAAAACCAGAAAAAATTTAAAAAACTAACAAAAAACACAAAAAAAAATGGCAAAAAACACTAAAAAAACACAAAAAACGGGAAAATCACAAAAAATTAAAAAAATGGCATAATTTGGAAAAAACAAAAAAAACCAAAAAAATCGTACAAAACATTAAAAAAAACCGAAAGAATTGAAATTAATCGAAAAAAATCAGAGGTATAAGAAAAAAGTGAGAAAACCTGAAAACAAAAGATAGAAATAGAAAAAAAAAAACAAAAAAAAACGGGATAAAAAACGAGAAAAAACAAAAAAAACAGAAAAATGAGAAAAAAAACCGAGAATAAATTAGAATTGGAAAAATAAGAAAATATTGGGAAAAAAAGAAAAATAAACTTCTAAAATTCGGAAAAACGGAAAAATCAGAAAAAATTTAATACAAAAACAACAAAAAATACGGAAAAAATTGCAAAATAACTTGAAAAAAATCATAAAAAATTGAAAAATGGCTAAAATTTGGAAGTAAAAAATCCAAAACAACCAAAAAAATTGTAAAAACATTACAAAATTCAAAATAATTGAAGTAAATCGAAAAGAATCAGAGGAAAAAAGAAAAAAATCTGAAAACAAAAAAAAAATAGAAAAAAAAACGCAACAAGGAGAAAGGATCGGAAAAAAAAAGAAAAAAAAAACGATAAAAAAACTAGAAAAAAACAACAACAAAATTATCGAAAATGGTAAAACAAATGAAAAATAGTACATCCGAAAGAGATCAAAAAGTACATTATGTATGAAATATTTCATAATTTTAAAATAATACTTGTAGAAATTATACAAAATTATAAAAAGTAAAAAAAAATTTTTACAAAAAATTAAGTTTTTTTTTAATTTTTGTAAACTTATTTTATTAATGTATTTTGATGTAGAAAAACTAAAATAATCGATTAAACAATTACTTAACTAGGAGTGTTCGAAAAGTTGGGTGGGATTACCCCCTCATTTTATTTATTTAAAATTCATAAATACATTTTTTAATAACGCTCAATTATCTGGACACTTTAAAAATTATCAAACCTTATTTTTTTTAAAATTTCAAAATTATCGCAAATTACTTAAAATTCATGTATTATGATTCCAAAATTTCAATATTGATAATATTTTATTTATTATTATTAATTTATTTAAAGTAATTTAAAAATTTGATAAATCCCTCTTTAATGGACGTTGGCAGTTTTTCGTCTTTTGAAAAAAAGTTCTTTTAGTAAACGCACAAATATGGACTATAATTTCCTTGTTAACGAAAGGAAAAATTCAATTTTCGTTTGGAAATTGAATTTATTTCGTTGAAAATTCATTCATTATTTACTTATTCCATGTTCCCGACTGATGAATCCATCATCATCTTTTTCATTTATTATTTTACTTGTTTTGGGATGTTTGAAAATATTTAAAAATTTTATTTCATTACAAATCTTCAATCGTTTGAATTCTAAATTTTTTAAGACTGAACACACACACAAACCATAACCGATTTATCTAAAAAATTCGAATAGGTATTTATCTCTAAATATTGATAAAATATTCCAAATGATTTTTGTTCATTCAGGAAATACCATTCGGGGAATTCGTTAGATACGTTATGGAAGCTTTAAATTTTACTATGATGCATTCATTTTCGATTTATTCTTTTCCTTATTTTTTTTTTTATAAAAAAAAATTACGCAAAAAAGTAAACGGCCCAAATATTTTTAAAAAACAAACTTAAAGCGAAAAAGGACCAGATGCAAAATTTTAAGAACTGCCAAATTAAAAGAATCAAATAAAATTGATAAACTGCAAACGTCACAATTCTTTAGACCCCCCCCAACTTGTCATACCCCTCCCTCCCCCTTATTTGAAAATTTTAGATTTAAATAATTTGCATACTAAATTATAATTTATACTAAAAATCATAGATATGGTTTTAACTATTAATTATTATCGACATCTCATATAGTTTAACTAAATCAATTTATTAATTAACAAGCAGAAAAAAATAAACAAATGTAAATATAAATTATTTAAAATAAATTAGTTCTAGTTCTACTGTGTTCTGGTTCAAGCGAACCCAAAGTAAAGTATATTATTTAACGAGCGGTAATGTAGGTCATACCTCACGCAGATGTTATTTACAACACGAGTCGCAGGCGAGTGCTGTAATTCATCAAGTGAGTTATGACCTAAATTGAATACTATACTTTATCTACGACCAGGGATCCTTTAGAACCGAAAACCGGACCGGAATCGAAATTTTTTTCTGGACCCGAATCGTAACCGAACCCATATTTGGTCCAAAATTATTTTAGGTACCGAACCCCAGCCAGTGATACCGTTTTCAATAAACCGTATTTTACAAACATTTCGATAATAAACTATCAAAATCTAACCTGTGTATTTTAATTTATTTTATTAAAAGAAGTCTTTGACCATCTTAATCTAACCTGTGTATTTAAAAAAAAAAAATATAACTTTCCCTTTTCCCTTAAAATTTTTCTCCACTTCGTTCCCTATTGTTTGTTAAATTTCCCCTATTTTTTCACTTTTCCCCTAATTTTTATTGAACTCTTTAAAATACATTTTTCCACTTTTTATCCTAATTTCTTTGTGGCAAATTTTCTTGTTTCACTTTTTCCCTATAAAACTTTTTTTTTCACTTCTTTCCCCATTTTGTTTTCCACTTTTTTCCCTAATTTTTTTTCACTTTTTTCACTACTTTGTCACTAAATTTTTTATATTCCAAACTTTTTTCCACTTCTTCCCCGACTCATTTTTCTCCAATTTTTTTTTATTTCAATTTTTTTTCCGATATTTTTCCACTATCCTTTTTTCCTCTACTTTTTTACCATTTTTTTATATTTCATATTTTTTCCCCCCATTTTTTTGTTTTAGACATTTTTTAGTAACTTTGTAGTTTCAAACTTGTTCTCCTGTTTTATCACTAATTTTTGTATGTTTGTAACTTTTTTCCCACTATTCCTTCACCCTTTTCCCCCTACTTTATAAATAATTTCTTTGTGTTTCACTTTTTCTCCTTAAAACATTTTCCACTATCCCTATTTTTTTTTCACTTTTCCCCTACTTTTTTCAATGCTTTTTTATTCCACCATTCGTCTACTTTTTTAGACTTTTCACGCACATTTTTTACTAATTTCTTTGTTTTACTTTTTTCCCTTAAAACTTTTTCTATTTCTTCCAATATTTTTTTTAACTTTTCCCCTACTTTTTTATTCTATTCTTTCCCCTACTTTTTCTTCTCATATATTTTTTACTTATTTTTTTTGTTCCACTTTTTCTCCTTTAAACTTTTTTTCACTTCTTTTCCTATTTTTTCATTTTTCTCCTACTTTCTTCCACTTTTCCCTAATTTTTAATTCCACCCTTTCCCTTAATTTTTCCACTTTTTCACCTACATACTAATTTCCTATTTCTTTGTGTCAAAAACTTTTTTCTACTTTTTCACTAATTTTTTATAATTTAAAATTTAAAACTTTTTCTTTACCAATTTCTTCTATACTTTTTTTCCATTTCCCCCTACTTTTTTAGTTTCAAACTTATTTCCCAATTTTTTATATGTAAATATTTGTCCCAACTTTTTATTTCCAATTTTCTTCCTCTTCCTTTTTATCATTACCAATGGAGTGGTAAGGGGGGAAAGTAAAAAATAATTACTCAAAAAAGTGATTTTTTCGTAAAAAAAAGTGGAAATTTGACCAAAACTGACAATAAGAAAAAATGGGCAGTTACAAAAAAAAAGGGGAAAACGGGGTAATTTGAAAAAGAAATGTGCCAAAATTTGAAAGAAAATAGGGGAAATTTAAAACAAAAAAGTTAGAAAATTTGAAAGAAAACAGGGGAAATTTTGGAGAAAGAGAGGAATTTTGAAAAAAATAACAAAAATGAAAACATAAGGGGTAATTTTGAAAAAATGGGGTAATTTTAGAAAGAACGGTGTAATTTCAGGAAAAAGTGACAAAAATTGAGAGAAAAGAGAGGAATTTGAGACAAAAAGTGACAGTATTTGAGAGAAAAGAGAGGAAATTTTGAGAAAAAGAGGGTAATTTTATAAAAAAAGGGGGTATTTTCAGAAAAAAGTGACAAAGTGAAAAGAGAAAAAATTTCAGATAAAAAAATTGGAGAGAAAAGATAATAAATAAAATTAAAAGTTATGGATTTACTATATATTTTAAGTTCATTTTTTTAACTTGTCGCTCAGGTACGGATTCAGGAGCTTGATTTGGGGGGTAGGGATTTTGGGTAATTTTTAATGAAAAAAGAGGAAACCCCTCTGGCAAATTTTAATGCACATACGTAACATTGTTGACTACAAAAAGTGCAATAAATTTGTAAAAAGGGCGCAGTTTAATAAAATTTTACCTATTTTTGGGGGGCGTTCACCCTCATCGCCCTCCTTAAATCCGGATTTGCGGTTAAAAATTTTGATTCAATAGATAATTGAATTGAATGAGCCACAAGTTAAATACATTTAAAGTGTATAAAAAAAATATTTGGATCGAAAAAACTGGACCGCACCGAACCGGACCAAAATAATTTTTATAGAACCCGAACCGGACCGAAACCGAAATTTTTCAATTATGTAGGACCGGACCGGAACTCTTATTACATTTGTGTTCGGATCCCTGTCTACGACTATAACAATAAATACTGAGATGCAAGTATAGAGAACGAACTTTGTTCACAAAATATTAAGTGACAATACAGAGCCACCTTGGTATTCGTTTCATAAATAGTGTACAGTAGACCGGCAATTTAATAATTTTAAAATCTTTTAATTATACATTCCTTTCTAGTTCTTATAAAATCTTTGTAAAATTTCTACGCCAATGGAACGTATTTATTGGCTTTAAAATTTCCAAGAATTTACTGCACATACCGAATTATAGTAGGATTCCAGAGTATTATAATAACTCACGCTATTTGTTTATGGATACTATTAAGTGTTCAAAAACAATTTAATAATTATTATATAACTTAATAGGAGTAAATAAAAAAATATTACAATAAAGAATATACCTACATTGTAAAAACTTTAATAAACTATTTTCTAAAAAAAATATAATATATAGATTACTTGTATCGCAATCTTGATAATTAATTTATAAAAAAATAAGATAAATTTTAAATTGAATTCTATAAAATGTATTTATTTGGATTATTTTTTTTTAAGCGGAACAATTTATTTTTGAGGTCGTTATATAGCGTAGGCGCGAAATGCAATTGAGGTTGATTGACACCTCCTTGAATCCAACAGGTTTACGATAAATAATAAAAGGATCATTTATTTCTCGAAAGATGGTCCTTGAATTAAAAACAACAACAAAGACAGGATCTATATGTGTGTGTACGCAATTAAAACAACTTTTATTATTAAAAATCGTAATCATCGTCTGAAATTAATATCAATCGGTTAAAATTTAACAAAACAATACAGTAACGGACTGGCAAAAACGTTAAGTATCATTTCTTAGTTACAAAATTTCAAAATAATACTAAAAATAATAATTTAAACAAGTTAAAAGTATCATTTTTGTTTTTGAAAATATATTTTTTTATGAAAATAATGTTTGGTCTACTTTAGTTCAAATCTAAAGCGGTCCATATACTACAACTTTTCTAATTTATATTTTGAAGCAAATCCTAAACAGTTTTACTTTTTTATTTGTATTTTGCTATTTTTAATAAAATAAAACCGAAAAATAGTAAAAATAAAAAAATGATTATTTCGTTAAAAATGTCAATTGTTTTTTTAAGATATCGTTTTAAATAATATAATTTTTTATGAAAAAAAAATAGTATATGGTCTACTTTAGTTAAAATATGAAGAGGTGCGTATACTACAACTTTTAAAATTTATATTTCGCAAGTAAATTTACTTTATTATTCGTATTTTGCTACCTTTAGTAAAATAAAAATCGAAAAATAAAATAAAAATATATTATTTAATTTTTTTTTTGAAAATATTATTTTAAATACATGTTTTATGAAAAAAATAGTGTACGGTTTACTTTAGTTATAATCTAAAGCGGTCCATATACTGTAACTATTAAAATATTTATAAAGGATATTTCTAAATCGTATTCTCGTAAAATTGGACAAACTCATATGAATGAAGAGGTCCAATATATTTACTTATCGATATACAGGGTGTTTAAGTTATAAAAAATAAAATGATTTTATTTGATAATTTTAAAATGGATGAATATATTGATTTGGAATTTGACACGATTGATTTATATATAAAATGGCATATTTTAATGAAAAAACAAGTTTCCGTTTTTGATCCAGTGGTGTGCATTTGAAAGAATATGACACCTTTCCCCTCCCATTTTTTAAGCTCCTAGCATTTAAAGCTATTTTAGGTTTATTTTGATTTTCAAGTTAAAAAACTAGTGATCTTTATATATTGAAAAATTTATACTTTTATGACGAAAAAAAAATTCTTCATTTTTATTCGTATTTTTTAATAAAATAGAAATAAACCAGGCAATAAAAATGAAAAAATCATAATCTAGTTTGAAAATGTCATTTTTTTTTTACCCATTCTTTTATAAAAAAATAGTGTATGGTTTACTTTAGTTAAAATTTAAAGCGGTTCATATACTACAACATTTAAAATTTATATTGTGTAAAAAAAATCGTCAGTAATTATATTTTTTTATTCGGATTTAACTACTTTTAAGTAAAATAAAAAACAAATCCGACAATAAAAATAAAAAAAATGATAATTTCATGAAAAAATCAATTGTTTTTTTTTATGATATTGTTTTAAATAATATAATTTTTTATGAAAAAAAAAGTGTACGGTTTACTTTAGTTAAAATATAAAGCGATCCATATACTACAACATTTAAAAATTATAATGTATTATAAAATCGTCAGTAAATTTAGTTTTTTAATCGTATTTAACTACTTTTAAGTAAAATAAAAGTTTTTATTGGAACACCCTATACATATTTTGTGTAATTGCGCTTGCAAGTTTTTTTTGCGTTGATCTAGCAATTTACTACTCTTCTTAAATTAATCTATTCCATCTTTGATCTCCTCGATGTCTGATTGGATCGCTTTCGAAAAAAACGCTTCTAGTAATTAGTCGACAAGGCCAATCGCATTCGTATTCGATGATATGGCACAGGCACCGGCACCGGCACCGGCACCAAACACACCGAGCACCGGGCACCGGGTGCAATTGAACCGAACTGAACCGGTCAAACTCGGCAAACGTGTTAAAGGCCATTTGGAGGATAATTGAAAAACCGGCAAAAGCAAAAATGCCGTGATAAACGATTGCCCATTTATTATTATGTGGGTCATAAATTTTTAATTTCACTCTTATACTTGTTCTTTATCCATTGGCGTATCTACAGCATATTAATACCATTAGAATATGTTGTATAGAATCAACAAACTTGATTCATGTTTTTACAAAATTAAAAATTGCTCTATTTTTCCAATATCATTTTTTCATTATATGGTCAAATATATATACATTTTTTTTTTTTTTTTTTTTTTTTTTTTTTTTTTTTTTTTTTTTTTTTTTTTTTTTTTTTTTTTTTTTTTTTTTTTGTTTCCTGGACCGTTTAAAATTTCGTCATCAAATACTCAAACAAAAAGAAGAAGTGTGACATAGACATAACCTATAAACACAGTTTATATTTTTGTACAACGTTGCCAGTAGCTTAATTTAAAAACGCAGATAAGATTGTTTTTTACTATAGTTCAGTAATCATTAAGGTATAATAATCCTAATGTCTTCTTCTTCTTTTTAAAATAAGCTACACGTGTAAAAAATATAGTTATTCAAAGTATTATATTTTGTTAAGTCTGAATAAATGTAATATAACATTAGATGTGGCAACCTCGGTATTGATATCCATTTATTCGGATTCCCACCCAACGGATTCCCACCCGATTAATCATCAAGAGAAGCCCCATTAAATTTTAGTATATTAAAAGAATTTTAAAAATAATCGAAATAACTCCCATTATACAGGGTGATTCTTTTAGAGGGCTAATTAGAGGTTTATGGAGAAGTAGGCAGAATTCAAATCTAAAAAATTGGGATATGAGGTTTTCGAGGATGCCCAATCGATTTAAAATATTTAGAGCAACCAGTTACTTTCGGTTATACCGGAAGTGAACATAAACTTTGTTATTTTAAATGGAACACCCTATATTTTCTTACATTTTTATATTTGTCCTAAGAAGCTGATTTCAAAAACCTATTACACTTATAATATAAACTTATTAGTTTTGAATATATAGACAATTGAAAATCGCATTTTTCCAAATTTAAATGATTGCTACGGCCAAACGATAGAAAATCGGATAAAACGGCTTACATGTCCCTATCCTAACTTTTTAGTTCTACTTAATGGTATAAGAACATAATGTATACAGGGTGATCAAAAGTACACAAATTTTGATCACCTTGTATACAGTTTCTTCTTATTCCACCAAGTAGAACTCAAAAAGTTAAGACATGGATATGTAAGTCATTTTATCCGATTTTATGTGATTTGGCCGTAGCAATTATCTAAAGTTGAAAAAATGCGATTTTCAATTGTCTATAACTTCAAAACTAATAAGTTTACATTATAAGTGTAATAGGTTTTTGAAATCAGCTTCTTAGCGTAAATATAAAAATGTAAGAAAATATATTGTGTTCCATTTAAAATAACAAAGTTGATGTTCACTTCCGGTATAACCGAAAGTAACTGGTTGCTCTAAATATTTTAGATCGATTGGGCATCCCCGAAAACTTTATATTCCAAATTTTCAGATTATAATTCCGCCTACTTTTCTTGAAACCTCTATTTAGCCCTCTAAAAGAATCACCCTGTATGTTGTCGCTTTCAATACGTAAATATAAAATTGATTATGAAATAATCGTAATTTTGAATAACTATTCTCAATTGTAACGTAATCAATATTTAAATCATAAGTAATTTAAATATGATCTATAGATTTTTAATTTAAAATTACCCCTTTTGTATTTTTGTTTTGATTTTTTCGATTTCTGTTGATTTTTCAAATTTTTTTGTTCTGTTTCTTTACGGTCTTTTCAAATTTTTTCGATTTTTGGTGATTTTTTCGAATTTTTCCGATTGTATCATTATACTTTTGTTTTTTCGTATTTCGTTTTTTTTTTAATTGTTTCAATTATTTCGTTGCTTTTTTTTGCTATTTGATTTTTTTCCGGTTTTTCCTTTATTTCGTTTTTTTTTTATTTATAATTTTTTCAATGTTCAATTTTTTTAATTTTTCGTTTATTATTTTTTTCGACTTTTGTTGATTTTTTCTGACATTTTAAAAGTTTTAAGAACTTTAATAAAAAATTTCAAACAAAAATTTTAAACAAATCATTTGATGAATATAAAATATAGGGCGGCGCAAATTTAAGTGTACATTATTGGTATTTCGTAATCCGTTATTGATGGTTACGTAAATAAAAAACAAAATGTGGAACTGATTTTTATTTTCATTTGTTTTCATTTGTTTTCATTTGTTTTCATTTGTTTTCATTTGTATTTGTTTATTTTCTTTGTTTTCGTTCATTTTCGTTTGTTGTAGTTTGTTTTCATTTGTTTTCGTCTATTTTCGTTTATTTTCGTTTATTTTCATTTGCTTTCGTTTGTTTTCATTTGTTTTCGTTTGTTTTCATTAGTTTTCATGTTTTTCGTTTATTTTCATTTGTTTTCGTTCATTTTCATTTGTTTTCGTTTATTTTCATTTGTTTTCGTTTATTTTCATTTGTCTTCGTTTGTTGTCAACTTTGTTGTTTTTTTATTTTATTTTATTTTTTTTTTATTAAAAGAAGTTTTAACCAACTAAATTTAAAAAAAAAAACGTGGAGGCTGTAAAGTTTTGTTGCCAAATCGTATATATAAAAATTTAAATGCAATGCAATATACAAATTTGGCAAGTCCGTATCAACCGTATCAAAATGATAGTATTTGTTTACATATCTTTTTTTTGTTTCTTATAGTCATAGGCGAGGTCGTAGAAAAAGTAGTTTCGAAAACATTTTTTTTTTAAGTTTACGATCATTATCAAATTCAGTTTCGCTTCGTTTGGTAAATAGTTTTTCGTTGAATAATAATATACTATTTATTTGTTTTGCTACGCCTATGGATTTTTATTTAATTCTACCTCTAACATGTCTGCTTGGAACAGGATTTATGGTGAAAAAAAAATTCAATTTACGTGCTTTAAGGATACATACATACATACATCGAAAAGTTGAAGTACTTGAACGAAGTATTCAAGTCGTTTTCTCAAAAAATTCATTAAAAATCATAAATAAGAATGATCAATTTTAAATGTATTAATTGCTCTAAACTCTAAATTAATCGGGTTTTTACTAATTGTTTTCGTTTACCCAAAAGTTTTATCCCATCAATACAGGGTGATTTCCTAATTTTTTTCAAAATAAATGGAAAAAATATATATTATTTTAAATGGAACAACCTGTATGTTTTGATGGTATGTAAAAGAGCTAAACTACGTCACCTCTTTGTACAATTTATTAATAAAGCAGGAAAACCTAACAGTAAATAAAAATTAACAAATCTGACAAATAATTTATTCAGCAACTAAACATCACAAACATTTAATAAAACTAATAATGTAATTAATAGTAATAAATAATGTATGTGCCTACTCTCTTTTTTGTATTTTTTGCGATTTTTTTTTGCAATTTTCGCCACTTTATTTAGAGTTTTTGCGATTTATGCAATTTTTTGACATTTTCGAAGATTTTTTTTGTGATTTTTTTGCAACATTTTTTGCCATTTTTTGTGTTTTAAATTTTTCCCAATGTTTCCTGATTTTTTCTTTCATTTTTTTTTCTGACGTTTTCCTTTTTTTCTGACGTTTTCCTTTTTTTTTCTGACGCTTTCCTTTTTTTTAGGATTTTTTTCAATTTTTGCTACTTTTTCGTTGTTTCTGTATATTTTAATTTTTTTCGATTGTTTTTTGTTTCCTAATTATTTTTTCGATATTTTGCACTTTTTCTGAGCTTTTCGTTTTTCTTCTCTAATTTTTTCAGATTTTTTGCCATTTTTTAATTATTTTCAAATGTTTCCTGGTTTTTATTTTTCCGATTATTTGCGATTTTCTGCCATTTTTTGCGATTGTTTCCGATTATTTGCCAGTTTTTGAGATTTTTTTGAGTTTTTTTTGCAGTTTTGTGCCATTTTTTTTGTTTTTTTTGACATTTTTGCGATATTTTGCAAATTTTTTTTATCTTTTTGTTTTTTTTTTCTCTAATCTTTTGCCATTTTTTTAATAATTTTCAAATGTTTCCTGTTTTTTTTCCGATTATTTGCGATTTTCTACCATTTTTGCGATTTTTTCCGATTATTTGCCATTTTTTTTTGCAGTTTTTTGAGATTTTTTGTGAGTTTTTGCGAATTTTTGACATTTTGTGCGTTTTTTTTATTTTTAAATTTTCAAACGATTTTTCTAATATAGCTGTCAGAATATTTTCGATAATGTCCCTAATTGTTTCTAAATAAATTTTTTGTAAAATTTTTAATTAATGTCCTTTTTCCATAAGGAAAAATGCCGTGTTTCTCGAAATCTCCAATATCTTTGTTGATAGAAGAGCAAAAGATATCAACAAACTATACATTTTTTAAAAGATAATGAATCGCTCTTTTAAATGCCATCAAAATATACAGAGTATTCCACTTAAAATAACACATAATTTTTCCATTTATTTTGACCAAAAATTAGTAGATCACCCTGTATTCACTGGATAAAATGTAAATAAACTTCATAAAAAACTTTTAGGTAAAATAAAACAATTAGTGAAAACCCGATTTATTTATAGTAATTAATACGTTGTGTATCTACATTTAAAATCGATCACTCTTATTTGGGACACCCTGTATATTAAAAAAAATATTTTATAAAATTTCCTTGTTTACTTTTGCGACGTTTTTAGGTTTGCAAAAAATTTAAAGGATTTTTTACACTTTTTTAAATTTTAAAAAATTTCACCAATTTTGTTTTGTTAGCAACGTTGTCGAGTTTTCGAATATTTATTTAAATCTAAGGAGTTTTTGCTACTCTATGGAAAGTCTTTTATTATTTTAAAGGCGAAAGTTTGAAAAAAATACACTCAACATTTATTTGAAGTTATTCTGAAATAATCAATATACCTTTATAATATGCTAAACGCTTAGCTCAGTCATTAATCAAACAGTGATGCCGATTTATGGGGAATTTCCATTTTTTGTACCGTTATTTTTATTTTCTCGTAATATATAAATAAAAACAAAAAAAAAATTATTAGTTAAATATAATTGAATAAAAGGCCCTGTTTGACATTTTCTATACGACGAATCAAATTCATCTAGTTAAAATTTTTATTAAATATTCTAAAAAATCGAAATTGTCTTTTATCGTTAACTTTTATTGATATTTATACTATAAATTCTTGAAAATGTAATATTAAGTAAAAGTAATAATTCGTGAGGAATTATAATGAGTGAATATGTAACGGTCTTGTAATAAAAATTTGTTAATATTATTGCATTATTACAGAAAATAATTTGCTTCAGTGATCGTAAAAAAAACAAACAATATTTTTTAAGAAATTCTTATATAATTATATAAATCAATTGCTAAGATTTATTAGTAGAAAAAAAATAATAATTATTAATATTAAATAGACACCGAATATTTTTTTATATATAAAATTGTAGTTTCACTTATTATTTTCAATTACAGATTAATAATAACTTTAACTGAAAAATTGAGTATTTTTAAAACGGTTATTCCTAACTAAAAAAAAAACCGTTAGTATTTGTCTGACATCTGTCAAAAAATGACAGAAATTATACGTCACGGAATTTGGCTTGTATTATTTCATTTGAAAGCACTTGAAAAATTCTATTGAGAAAAGTCAAAATTATTTCTCCAACTGTCAAAAATAAAAAAATGTCAAAATTTGAAACTTTAACCTAAAATATCTATAAAAATATTCCGATTATTTTTCGACTTTATCCGATTTGACTTTTTTCGATTTTTTCAGTTTTTTCAATTTTTTTTTTATTCTTTCGATTTGTATCCATTTTTTTTTTCAATTTTTGTCAATTTTTCCGATTATTTCCTTTATTTGGTTCTTTTCGTTTTTTATCAATTTTGTCGATTTAATTTGGTTTTTTACGATTCTCGTCGATTGAATTTGATTCTTTTCGATTTTATCGTTTTTAAATTTTTTTCCAATTTTTTTTTCGATATTTTTCCCTTTGACTACGGACAAAATTTTACACCGCTGATCGCTCTAGGGGCAAAAATATTGAAATATGCAATAAAAATTTGACATCAGTTGAATTTTGAGTCAATTAAATTTGATTGTAATTATTTTTTAAATTTTCTAAAATATATCAAAAAATTCCAAAAGATAAAATAAAAAAATAACAATTTATAAAAATTTCCATAATTTCGAAAATAAATCGAAAATTTCAAAAATATATGAAAAATTTCGAAGAATTTGAAATTTTGGAATTTTTTTCGAAAATTTTTAATGTCAAAATATTCAAAAATGTCTTAAATATATCAAAAATTTTAAAAAACGAAATCATTCATCCAATTAAAATTTTTATCAAAAATTGTAAAAAATTTTTAATATTTCAAAAATGTTAAAAGTTTTAAAATACGTTAAAAATTATTCGAAAACTTAAAAATATATCAAAAAATTCGAAAAATTTGAAATTTTGCATTTTTTTTTCCAAAATTTCAAAAAAAATAAAATACCACAATATTCAAAAATTTATTATATATATTAAAAATTTCAAAAAACAAAATTATTCATCTAATTAAATTGTTTAAAAAGATTTTAAGAATTTTTAATATTTCAAAAATGTCAAAAGTTTTAAAAAACGTTAAAATTATTCGAAAATTTAAAAATATATCAAAAAATTCGAAAAATTTGAAATTTTGCATTTTTTTTTCCAAAATTTCAAAAAAATTAAAATACCACAATATTCAAAAATTTCTTAAATATATTAAAAATATCAAAAAACGAAATCATTCATCTGATTAAATTTTTTTAAAAATTTTAAGAATTTTTAACATTTCAAAAATGTCAAAAGTTTTAAAAACCGTTTAAAAATTATTCGAAAATTTAGAAATATATCAAAAAATTCGAAAAATTTGAAATTTTGCATTTTTTTTTTCAAAATTTCAAAAAAATTAAAATACCACAATATTCAAAAATTTCTTAAATATATTAAAAATTTCAAAAAACGAAATCATTCATCTAATTAAATTTTTTTAAAAAATTTTAAGAATTTTTAACATTTCAAAAATGTCAAAAGTTTTAAAATACGTTTAAAAATTATTCGAAAATTTAAAAATATATCAAAAAATTCGAAAAATTGAAATTTTGCATTTTTTTTTTCGAAAATTTCAAAAAAATTAAAATACTACAATATTCAAAAATTTCTTAAATATATTAAAAATTTCAAAAAACGAAATTATTCATCTAATTACATTTTTTTTTAAAATTTTAAGAATTTTTAACATTTCAAAAATGTCAAAGTTTGAAATAAAATTGTTAAAAATTTCAAATATTTCGAAAATTGTAAAATTTGCAGTAAAGTTTTTACGAATCATTTATATACGACAGCCGCAGTTAAAATGTTAATTAGCGTAATAATATTTTTGAATAATATAATTATTTTATAATAATTATAAAATAATAAAAAAAGATAGTTCATTGAACCGTATTCTATAAAATAAATAAAATTTCACAATTTAACGAAAAACATAATTGTTTAAAATTTGATTTATCTTATCAAAAATTTTTATTCAAATTCCATATTTTATTAAAATGAATGTTTAATAGAAAATCATTTTATTATTTTGAATTTTTGATCACTGACCTTTAACAAAACCATTCAATTTATAATGGAAAATATTCAAATTGCGTAATTGTTATAAACATAAATATATAATAAAAATATTTCACCATACATGTTGTTGTATAAAAGGTTCACGGTCATATTAATTCAGAAGTTCAGATAAGGTCACTTTATCAAAGAACATCATTTATTCCCCCTCTCCACTCCAATAATAATTTTTTTTTAAATAAATTTTCTTCCTATATATAATTTATTTATTAAACTAGAATTGTTATTTTTGTGTAAAAATATATGGCGCACCTTGTATTTATTTACGTTATATAAGTTTCATTAAGAAATTATTATAAATATTGCGTTATTAAAAA
Source organism: Neocrepidodera transversa (assembly GCA_963243735.1). Classification (NCBI taxonomy): domain Eukaryota; kingdom Metazoa; phylum Arthropoda; class Insecta; order Coleoptera; family Chrysomelidae; genus Neocrepidodera; species Neocrepidodera transversa. The sequence continues at coordinate 373,793 of OY725346.1, read as the reverse complement.
CCAAGAAAAAAAAACTAATTAATTACACGTTACAGTCATTATAGACACTAAAATTAGTTTCAATATTATTATTTAATCAATTTAAAACGATACAAGATAAATATTGGGATATAGGAAATTATTATTTTTGTATCAGAGGAAATTTAATACCGGAAAAAACTCCCATTAAATAAGAGTAACAATATCATGTACTTATACCGGGTGACAACCGGAACTAAAAAAGAAATAACGTGTTACTTTACCGTTACTTTTGTTGTTCAGATAAACTTTACCGTTACTTTTTTACAAAACTAACGATTAATTCGTTACTTTTCAAAAGTAACGCGTTATTGTAACTTGGTTACTTCAAAATTAACGCGTTCCTGAAAAATTAGCGCGTTCCTGAAAAATTAACGCGTTCCTGAAAAATTAACGTTTTACTTTTTACACCATCTTCTTATTCTTTTATTATCTATCTCACCATTTATCACCGTTAATTGCACATACAAAAAAAATTTCAAATAAAAGTTATATGGTTGGGATTGATTTTTTTTAAAACAACAGGGTACAAAAAATATTAAAAACATATTATTTCACATTAAATGGCGACCGCTCGGAAGTTGGCACCCCAACTGCCGGAACCCTTTGATTTTTTCCGAGTTCTGGACTCTTCTTGAAGAGTTCTAGAGTTCTCGAGAGGGTGCAGATAGAGTTCTGCAATTTTTTTTAGGAATTTTTAAAAAACAAATTTTGGGGTGTTAACTTCATGCCGCACCCCTTTTGTGAGAAAAATAGTTCTGGGTGAATAAATATCTCAGAAATAAAAAGTTCTAGAGTTCTCGGTAGGTTTTGAGTAGAGTTCTGAGAATTTTCGGAAATTACGAAAAAAAAAAAAAAAATTTGGGGGTCTAACTTCATGCCGCACCCTTTTTTATTTATTGGATAGTTTTCGTTACTTGAGGCTGCTTTTAAATACAGCACCCTTAAGTTCTGACTCGAAAAAATACTGAAAATTATGAAAATAGATATTTTTAAGGGGTGCTACAAAGTTCCGATTTTTGTTGCTAATTGTTCGCCAAAATATTCAATTTTTTGTTTATTGGGTAGTTTTGGTCACTTAGGGCTGGGTGAATATTCTGGCGAAAAATTAGCGACAAACATCGGAACTTTGTAGCACCCCTTGAAAATATTCATTTTCATAATTTTCAGTGTTTTTTCAAGTCAGAACTCAGGGGTGCTGTATTTAAAACCAGCCCCAAGTGACAAAAAAAAACCCAATAAATAAAAAATTGAAAATTCATGCGAAAAATTTGCGACAAAAATCGGAACTTTGTAGCACCCCTTGAAAATATCCATTTTTATAATTTTTTAGTATTTTTTCGAGTCAGAATTCAGGGGTGCGTATTTAAAACCAGCCCCAAGTGACCAAAACTACCTAATAAATAAAAAATTGAATAATCTGGCGAAAAATTAGCGACAAAAATCGGAACTTTGTAGCACCCTTTGAAAATATCCATTTTCATAATTTTTTAGTATTTTTTTGAGTCAAAATTCAGGGGTGCTGTTTTTAAAAGTAGCCCCAAGTGACAAAAAAAACCCAATAAATAAAAAATTAAATATTCTGGCGAAAAATTAGCGACAAAAATTGGAACTTTGTAGCACCCCTTGAAAATATCCATTTTCATAATTTTCAGTATTTTTTCGAGTCAGAACTTAAGGGTGCTATATTTAAAAGCAGCCCTAAGTGACAAAAACTATCCAATAAATAAAAAAGGGTGCGGCATCAAGTTGGCACCCCAAAATTTGTTTTTTAAAAATCCCGCAAAAAAAAAAATGCAGAACTCTATCTGCACCCCTCGAGAAATCTAGAACTCTTCAAGACGAATCCAGAACTCTGGAAAAATCAAAGGGTTTCGGCAATTGCGGTGCCAACTTACGGGCGGTTAAATTGCGCTAACAGCAGCTACAAAAAAGAAAAACCTTAGTTTTAAAGTAACGCGTTACTTTTTAGTAACGCTTTCATTTCTAGTAATGCGTTACTTTTTATAAAGTAACGCAATTACCGTTACTTTTCACCCACTTTAAAAAATAACGAAGTTACTAGTAACGTTTTAGTTTCGTTATTCCCAGCTCAACATAAAAGTGCAGTAAACATTTTTGGTAATTTTGGGCAACTTTACAAATAATAATTTATGCGAAAAAGCATACTTTAATTTTTTTTTGTTTAACAAAAATGTAGATTATTTAACATATTGTTCATTTTTTTTTTCATTGTAACGAAGTTACTATATAACGGTTAACATTTTCATTAGTTTTAATTAATAGTTGATAATTAAAATCACATACGGCACTGGATTACAATTAACTTAAAATTCTTCCCTTATCTAAGACCACAAAAAAATTGGTATTAATCAAAAAAAAAAAAAATTATTTTCCAAAATTTTGTCTATTATGTTATTTTCTACGTTACTATGACATTAATTTGTCTACCAAATTCCCTGTTATTTATATTTGACATTAATTTACGTATTTTAAATATACAGGGTGGTTCAGAAAAACTTGCCAAATTTTTTACATTTTTAAAATTTATCCCGAGAACTAAATAATTCTGAAGTTATAGACAATTAAAAATTAATTTTTTTCAAATATAAGTACGTGGCATAAGAATAAAATATATACAAGGTGATCGAAGATTAATTAATTTCGATAACCTTGTACATATTTTTTATATACTATCAATTAGTAAAAATCTAAAAATTTAAAGAATACAGGGTGTTCCATTAAAAAAAAATCAGAAATATTTATTGAAATTACTTGTCGTTTAGATGCTAGATAATAATTAGTTCATATACGGTGCCTCACCCTGTATATATAATTGGCTTGGTTTCATTTAGTAATTATTTAATCGTTATAATAAATAAAATTGAAAATATCATAACATATATAAATAACATACAAAAAATTGTTTTTATTTTTGTATAAATTAATGAAAAATAATTTTATTTTTAGGTTACAAATTTTGATTATGGTTTTATGATTATTTATTTAAAGGTAAATTTTAATAACGATAAATTGAATTTTATAATACTAATAAAATTAATTAAGGATTAAAAATTATCTAAGTAATTGGTGCAATAAAGTCGTACCCGAAAAAATTTTCATTCATCTAATAACAAAAATTTAACGTTTTGGTAGAAACGTGTTATTTGTTTTTTAAGCAAGGTTAAGCTAACAGGTGCTAAATATATATGTTTGAATCTTTTATTTATAAATGCAAAATTATTCGTTTGATGACACTCGGATTTACTCATTTATCTTATTTTTGTTTATTTTTGTGGTATATTTTTTGTATCCTTGGCCAACAGGAAATGACTTTAATCTTTAGATTTAAAATTATAATAAACCAAATTTTTCGACATGTTGAAAACAATTACCAAATATTTCTTCATTAGAAAACAAAAATAAAATATTTTTTAAATTCATCCTGTATATATACTAAACAAAAATAAAATATATTTTAAATTCATCCTGTATATATACTAAACAAAAATAAAATATTTTTTAAATTCATCCTGTATATATACTAAACAAAAATAAAATATTTTTTAAATTCATCCTGTATATATACTAAACAAAAATAAAATATATTTTAAATTCATCCTGTATATATACTAAACAAAAATAAAATATTTTTTAAATTCATCCTGTATATATACTAAACAAAAATAAAATATATTTTAAATTCATCCTGTATATATACTAAACAAAAATAAAATATTTTTTAAATTCATCCTGTATATATACTAAACAAAAATAAAATATTTTTTAAATTCATCCTGTATATATACTAAACAAAAATAAAATATATTTTAAATTCATCCTGTATATATACTAAACAAAAATAAAATATTTTTTAAATTCATCCTGTATATATACTAAACAAAAATAAAATATATTTTAAATTCATCCTGTATATATACTAAACAAAAATAAAATATTTTTTAAATTCATCCTGTATATATACTAAACAAAAATAAAATATTTTTTAAATTCATCCTGTATATATACTAAACAAAAATAAAATATATTTTAAATTCATCCTGTATATATACTAAACAAAAATAAAATATTTTTTAAATTCATCCTGTATATATACTAAACAAAAATAAAATATTTTTTAAATTCATCCTGTATATATACTAAACAAAAATAAAATATATTTTAAATTCATCCTGTATATATACTAAACAAAAATAAAATATTTTTTAAATTCATCCTGTATATATACTAAACAAAAATAAAATATTTTTTAAATTCATCCTGTATATATACTAAACAAAAATAAAATATTTTTTAAATTCATCCTGTATATATACTAAACAAAAATAAAATATTTTTTAAATTCATCCTGTATATATACTAAACAAAAATAAAATATATTTTAAATTCATCCTGTATATATACTAAACAAAAATAAAATATTTTTTAAATTCATCCTGTATATATACTAAACAAAAATAAAATATTTTTTAAATTCATCCTGTATATATACTAAACAAAAATAAAATATATTTTAAATTCATCCTGTATATATACTAAACAAAAATAAAATATTTTTTAAATTCATCCTGTATATATACTAAACAAAAATAAAATATTTTTTAAATTCATCCTGTATATATACTAAACAAAAATAAAATATATTTTAAATTCATCCTGTATATATACTAAACAAAAATAAAATATTTTTTAAATTCATCCTGTATATATACTAAACAAAAATAAAATATTTTTTAAATTCATCCTGTATATATACTAAACAAAAATAAAATATTTTTTAAATTCATCCTGTATATATACTAAACAAAAATAAAATATTTTTTAAATTCATCCTGTATATATACTAAACAAAAATAAAATATATTTTAAATTCATCCTGTATATATACTAAACAAAAATAAAATATTTTTTAAATTCATCCTGTATATATACTAAACAAAAATAAAATATTTTTTAAATTCATCCTGTATATATACTAAACAAAAATATAATATTTTTTAAATTCATCCTGTATATATACTAAACAAAAATATTTTTTTTTAAATTCATCCTGTATACTAAACTTATTATTAGAATAAATCGAAAAGTTTATCCATATCTAAAATATGATTTTGATCAATCGAATAATTTTGTTTTTTGAAATTTTTGATACTTTTAGAAATTTTTGAACATTTCGACATTTTTACTTTTTGAAATTTTTGTAAAAAATTTTCAAATTTCAGATTTTTGATATGTTTTTGACATTATCGAGTAGCTAGACATTTTTACTTTTTTTTATTTTTTATTTTTGAATTTAAATATTCCTTTAATTTTAATTTTTACTACCATACTAATTTTATAACTGTTTATTCAACGTTTTGGATACAATTTGTTATTAGCCTGATGATGGTCGTGTAGACCGAAACATGTCGCCTTTTCAGACTTTATTTTTTATAGTTAGAATTAAGGTATTATATTTGGAGTTTAAATTAACATAATAATTAATTTTCTTATTAAGTGGAAATTAAATTTTTCGATCGAAGGACCAAATCAACTTGATAACGTATCTGGGTAAAGTATCGAGTTTAATCTTTTGTACGTGGCTCCCATTTATGTAATAAACAGAAAAATCGAAAAAATAAGCAAATCGGAAAAAATTAAGAGAAAAAAAAGTTGTAAAATATGGAAAAAATCAAAAAATTGTAATAAAAAAACGCAAAACTTCGCATAAAAAAATTGCAAGAAAATGCAAAAAAATGGCAAAAAATCGTTAAAAATCAAAAAACAAACAATTGTAACGATAAACATTTTTTTAATAAAAAAATTCGAATTAATTGAAATAAATCGCACAAAATACCAAAAAAAATCGCAAAAAATTAGGGGAATAAAAAAAATGATAAAAAATTACAAAACAAAAGAGAAATGGAAAAAATAACAATTCGAAAAAAAATGAGAAAAAATTAGAAAAAAAAACAAAAAATCGAAAAAAAAACAAGAAAAAACACAGAAAACATTGCAAAAATTTGAAAGAAAAATCAGAAAATTTTGGAAAAAAAAATAAAATAAAATTATAAAAGAAACGGAAAAACGTTAAAAATGACAAAAAAAAACGAAAAAAATAGCAATAATAAAAAACAGTGAAAAACATATTAAAAATGGTGAAAAAATTACTGAAAAATAGAAAAAGAAAAATGTAAAATAGAGAAGAAAATATTGGAAAATATAAAGGACAAAAGATCACGCTTCAATTTGTCAGCCAATCGAATCAGGTCATCTTATCTCCAGACACGCCTGAGATTCATGGTATGGGTAAAAACCTATCTCGCCACATTTATGGTATTGTTTCATCAAGTCTCAGAGTGAACAGTCCCATAGCATCCTATCTAACTGAATTTTATAATATATCAAAAGTATAAGTATAGTACTTTCTCTATTCGAGGAAGTTTAAACTTGTGCGCCAAAAATGTTTATGCGGAAAAAATGGGGCAGGGGAGGGGGAGGGATCGTAGTCGTCGCATTTACTACACCCTTGTGATCAGTTGCTTGCTATTTTATGACATATTGATATTCATTATTTGTTTCGACCAAACCAACTTAAAATAATGAATTTAATCTTTTGTACGTGGCTCCCATTTATGTATTAAATTTATTTGGTGACTGACGCCACCATTGTCTGTCGACTATCGTCTGTGTATAACTAATTTTTTAGTTTTAAACAACAATGGGGATTATTATTATATTAAAATTAAGATCTATTATCTATTTTTGAGTAATTTAACACGTTGACTGCCAACTACCAGATAACTAGTAGTCAAACTACAAGGTATCTCGTAGTTGGCAGTGATCGTGTTAATCACCCCTATAATCAATAATCGAAATCCAATAATTCCCTATATACATATGGCAAATATTTTGAGGTTATCTGTCAACCGATTTTTAATTCAATATTTTTTACTAATTATTTCGAACTCCAATTCAAAAAAAATTTTATCACAATCGATACAATATAAATTTAATCAATCAATTTATTCAATCCAAAAATACATACATTTAGGGATCCATTTTTATCGATTTTTAACACGTTGATTGCCAACTAGGACATTATAGTTTTACTACTACTTATCTGGTAGTTGGCATTCAACGTGTTAATATTATTATATCATTTTTTAAGCTAATTTAGTGGCAATAATTTTTTAATAAATTTTTTTTTACCTTGGCCATGGTTGGTTAGCAAAAATATTCCACCAAGACGGCCTCTTTTGTCTAACTTCCACCGGCGACCCTTCCGGTGAACTTTCAGAAACTCCCTTTCTCCTTTTCCTTTCGAATTTAATGGCATGCCAAGATTTCCTCCTGACTTTTTTATCCAAAATGCTCGGCACGTCTTCGTCGATGTTCGGCCAATCAGTAGCGTGCTGTCGTAGAGTGACAACGGGATCTTCCACCCAGGAATCTTTCTCGTGAACGACCTAGAGGAGTCACGGTGATGAGTACCATTTTTTTTTTGTTGGTAGGGATGTTTGCGTAATTAAAATTTGTTCGTAAAAAATTATCATATAATGAATGTGTATTTTTCTCGTTTCCGGATATACATACCGGAAATAAATAAGTAGTGAACTGTAATATAAAAAAAAAAATCTCAGGTTTCCGTTAGAAAATTGCAAATAAATTAATAGTCCAAACAAAAGAAATTTTAATCAATATTATTAAAAAAGAAAGTGATGTAGAAAATTATATCATATTTCAAGCGATTTTTATTCATCAGTATAATTATTCTCCAATTCATTATTCTTAATAAAATTAATTAACAAAAATCTATTTCGCATAGTCGTAATAAATTAAGCCAACTAAATGCATGTTTGAATTAAATAAATTGTTATTTAAATGTAAAAAATCAAAGTTCAATTTAAATAAATCAATGTTTAAATCTAATACAAGAATGGGTTACGTGAGTTGAAGAAAAATAGGAAAATAAATATATTTTATTCTTTTTATATTTTTTTTTATTTTCTCCTATTTTTTCCTGTTGTTTTTTATTTTTTCCTTTTTTCCTCTTTTTTATATGTTTTCCTATTTTTTCTGTTTTTTTCCAATGTTCTCCTGTTTTTTTCTATTTTTTTCCAATTTTGTACTGTTTTTCCTATGTTCTTCTATATTTTTCTGTTTTTTCCTATTTCTTCCTTTTTCCAATTTTTTCCTCTTTTCCTTGTTTTTTTCAGATTTTTCCTGTTTTTTCCAATTTTTTCCTTTTTTACTCAACTTTTCGCATTTTCTAGGTCTTTACCTCTTTTTTTCTTGTTTTTTCTTATTTTTTTCTATTTTATCCCATTTTCCCTAGTTTTCTTTATTTTTCCTGTTTTATTTTTCTGTTTTTTCCAATTTTTTCCAATTTTTTCTTATTTTTCCATATTTTTTCCTATTTCTCGCATCTTTCCATGTTTTTACCTGACTTTTTCTGTTTTTTTTCTAATTTTTTCCTATTTTTTCCCCTTTTTTGTTGTTCCATTTTTTCCTTTTTTTTTCCATTTCTCGAATTTTTCCCTATATATTTCCTGGTTTCTTCCTTTTTTTCCTGTTATTTCCTATTTATTGCCAATATTCTCAAATTTCTTGCTATTTTCTCCTATTTTTCCTATTTTCCGCATTTTTACCTGGTTTTTTGTATTCCTTTATTCTTGTTCCTCTTTTTTTCTATATTTTCCCATTTTTTCAAATTTTTGTCCAATTTTCTCCCCAGTTGCCTTTCTAGTTCAAATTAAATTGTGCCTGTTGTTTTCCATTTTTTTCCTTTTTCTTCTTCTTTCCCATGTCCTCCTATTTTTTTCTGTTCTTTTTTTCAATTTTTTTCCCATTTTCTGATTTTTCTATTTTTTCCTGTTTTTCTTTTGTTCCTCAATTTTTTCCAGTTTTTTCCTATTTTTTCCTTTTTTCCTATTTTTCCTGTTCTCTCATTTTTCCGTTTTTTTCTTCTATTTTTCTTTTTTTCTATATTCTACTATTTTTTAAATATTTTCCTATTTTCTCCCATTATTCCATATTATTAATTATTTTATCCTACTTTACCATGTTTTTCTTTGTTTTTCCCATATTTTACCTATTCTTTCCTATTTTCTCCATTTTTCAATGTTTTCCATATTTTTTCCTATTTTCCCGTACTTTACCACATTTCCTCTATTTTTCTTTATTTCTCCAGGTTTTTTTCTTTTTTCAATTTTTTTCTACTTTTCTTTATTTTTTTCTTCGTGTTTCCTCTTTCTCCATATTTTTCCTTTTTTCGTATTTTTCCCTATTTATCTTTATTTTTCCATATTTTTCCTATTTTTTTCCATTCTCTTCTATTTTTTCCTATTTTTCCATATTTTTTTGAATCTCTTCTATTTTTTCCTATTCCTCCATATTTTTCTATTTTTTCCTATTTTTTTCTATTTTTTTCCATATTTTTCCTATTTTATTCTATTTTTTTTTTACTTTTCTATATTTTTATCTATTTTTTCCCACTTTTCCAGGTTTCTGTATTTTTCGATATTTTCCTATGTCCCATTTTTCTTTATTTTCCTCATTTTTCGTTGTTTCTTTAATTCTCCAGGTTTTTTCTCTTTTCTCCTGTTTTCCAGATTTTCCATTGTTTTCTTATTTTTCCTATATTCTCCTGTTTTTTTTCCTATTTTCCATATTTTTCCCTATTTATTTTATTTTCCCTATTTTTCTTTATTTTTCCTTATTCTTTCCATTTGTTTCTTCAATTTTTTCCCATTTTTTTCTTTTTTTCCTGTTTTTTCTAATTTTTCCAAATTTATTTTCTATTTTCCCATTTTTTTTTCATTTATTCCTATTATCATAAATTTTTGTGCCAAATTTTTGAAATTTTGAATCAAAATCTTTAATCAATTTTTTTTTAATTTTTTTAACAAAATTTTTGAAACTATTAATGTATAATGGTGTAGAAACAGTGCCGCAATAAGAAATATTTTTAGGGGGGTTAAATAGTTATAAGTCTAGTTATAAAATGATATTGTTCAAGTTGAATTTTCTTTATAGAAAAGGAGTTTCAAAGAGGGTTTTGCCTCCAAACAACCCCCCCAAGTTCCTACGCCATTATATAAAAAAGTGTACTAAGAAAATTATTGTCCATGGTAAAATATCTATAAAAACATTTATAGAAAAATATTGAATATTGACTACTTGATAGGACACTGGTGTATATGGGGGGTAAAAGGGGTAATTACCAAAAAATAGCACAAAAAGAAGAAATAAAATATATGAAATGTAGAAACGTACAAATATATTTGTCTAAGAGTTTGATTACCCCTCCCAGGAAAAAAGTACCCCTTCGCGAAAAAAGTTATCTACGCCCATGGTAGACTTTAAATATGGGTAAATAAATGGGGTATTATTACAGTATTTGACAATTAATTTCGCAAACATCCATTTTTACCATTGGCGTACTCACAATTTTTTTTTTAAAACCTACCTGAAGAACCTCTTGACTCATCATTTTCAATTAAATGTCTTAATTCGTTTGTTATTGATCAATTTGACGCAATTTTCTCCGAGTGTTCTTCGTTTTTTTTTGTCCAATTCACGTCGTGTTCTGGGAGAACTTGAGACAATGACCCATTTCAAATTTCGTTTTCGGATCGAGGTCACGATTTAATTTACGTTTCGGTCTTTCAATTTTGTTTTGTCTTTCGAACCGATGTCGCAACACTGCTGAAATTTTATTAGTAGTGGATTTTTTTTTTTTTTTTTTTCGAGAAACATTTGTAAATTAGTTACGGTGAGAGAATAGTTTAAGCAGGATGTTTCTAAATGGATATTTTTAAAATAAAAAAAAGAGGTAAAAACCTCTAAGAAAATAACTAACATTACTATAAACAATTTGTGTGTTTACAAAAAATTTTAACAATAATTATAAATAAATTATTTTATTTATAAATGGTCGTAGAAAAAAAATATCACTAAAAATTAGTGACGTTAAAAAGTTGCGCCACTGGATCAAATAATAATGCCAACTTTTTGGACTTATTAAATAAAAATTTAAATTTTGAAAAATTGAAACATCCTATAAGCAATTTTTTTCTCAGTGTAGTAATTTTTTGTATTTTGGATATTTTTTTTTACTTAAACGTTTTAATTAAAATTCAAATATCTGAATATACAGGGAGTAGGTTTTTGAAAATTTCTTATCCCAACAATTCATTTTAATTGGAATATTTCTAGTTATCTACAATTTCGTTATTTTAAATTGAACACTCTATATATTATTGCATATATTATTTTTTTAATTTTTCCCCCTACAAAAAACAATTTTTTTAGAATCCAAGTTGTTAAAAATCGGTAGAGTAAAAAATTTTAATTAAGTATGAGGTTGACCATCTACGTTTCGATTAAAAAAATTCACCTTCAGTTACAAAATTACGTTTGCTAGATTAAATGCTTAATAAAATAAATCAAATGTGGTCAAATGTTCAATCAATCGAAATGAAACTCAAAAAAATGTACCAGAAATATATTTTTTGAAAAAGTTAGGCGACAACTAGTTTCGGTTCAACACCCATCATCAGTTCTATTTTTTTTTAACAATGTTCGATAATAAGATAAAGGTAGAATGAAAAAGCTATCGAACATTAAAAAAAAAATTAGGTCTGATGATGGCTGTTGAGCCGAAACTAGTCGTCTTAACTTTTTCAAAAAATAAATTTGTGGTACATAATTTTGAATTTCACTGCAATTGATTGTCGACCATATTGGAATTTTATTTAAAAAAAATCTAATGTATTAAAATCAACCAAAATTTGTTCATTGAAATTACTATAATATGATTCTTCGGTGCGGCCTATTTGGCTCATACTAGATCGTGTACTATTTTTTTTTACTACTACTGGAATATTAGTCACAATTTTTTTCTTTTGCCAAAAATTTCGAAAAACTAAAATAACTCGATTTTATGACTCACATAATATTTAAATTTATCATAGATTCCAATAATATATAGGATGTTCCAATTAAAAGAACCACTAATATTTTTTTGAAACTGGAAACGAGTAGGTGGAAAATAATTGTAAAAAAGTCATAAAAAAAATGAATGAGCGGGTTTCTCCGAATTTCGCTTAGTATGTATACTTATTTTTTTGATTTCCAAAAATTAAATATTAAATTTTTGTTAGAAATATAAAAATATATGTGGAAAAAATTAAAAAAATTCAAATTATACTTTAAAAAGTTCAATAATTTTAAAAAGTAGTTTAAAAAAGGTTAACAAAAAACTCAAAAAATTTTTTAACAAACAAAAAAATTCAAGAATTTTAAAAAACACAAGAATTTCTAAAACTCAAGATTTTAAAAAATGTCAAAACAATTAAAAAATGTAAAAAATTCGAAGAAACTCTAAAAGGGAATTTCCAAAAATTCTAAAAAATGTAAAAAAATTCAAAAATTAAAAAAAAATTAAAAGTTTCAAAATGCACCAAGAGAATTTTAAAAATTATGATTTTAAAAAATATCAAAACAATCAAAAAAAAGTAAAAAATTTCGAAGAAACTTTAAAACGGGTTTTACAAAAATTCTAAAAAAATGTTAATTCAAAAAATAAAAAAAAGTAAAAAATTTCAATAATTTCAAAATTCACTTCAGGCGTTTGAGAATTTTAAAAAATGTCAAACCATTAAAAAAAGTAAGAAATTTCGAAAAAACTTTAAAAAGGATTTTACAAACATTCTAATAAAATGTTAAAAAATTCAAAAATTAAAAAAAAAAGTAAAAAATTTCAAAAATTTGAAAGGAGACTTCCAAGAAGTTTGAGAATTTTAAAAGTTTGCCTTTAAAACCAAAAGGTTAAAAATTAGGTATTTGTCCAAATTCAAGTCCAATGGCTCAGAAAAAAATTAATTAGGTACAAAACAGACTCTAGTTTGTACCCAAGTTAATTATTTGTCCAAATTCAAGTCCAATGGCTCAGAAAAAAATTATGAAGTACAAAACAGACTCTAGTTAAAAATAAAAATTATACGGTAAATTTTCTGAAATATCGGGATGTTTTGTGGGTCCCCAAAACTCAAATACATTAAACAATTGTTATAATTGACAAATGACATAACCTAAAACGAAGAAAAACAATTGTCATAATTGACACATGACATAAAGGTAAAGAAAAAATTTTTGTAAAAAATATATATTAGTCATTGATACTTTTTTTAATCGTTCTCAAAAAATAAAATATTAAGATTTTTATACTTTCAGAAATATAATTTCCCGTTCGGCACGGAGTGGATAGTGGCGAATTTATTTTTTCTCCCACTCTTTTTTTTTTTAATTTCGTATGCTTCAAACTTTTTTTTTCCAACTTTTTCCCACACTTATTTTTTTCTCCACTTTTTTGTGATTTTCTTTATGTTTTATGTTAGTTTTTTACTGTTTTTTTTTTGTTTTAAACTTCCTTTCGTTACTCTTTTTATGATTTCTTTGTTTAAATTTTTTTTTCTTCCAAGCCTAAGTTGACCTCTTTTAATCTTATACCGGACGTTGCGGATAACTAGTGTATACAAATTTTCGAAAATAATTCGGGTCTGTCACTAAACCATGAAACATCCTGTATATTTGCAAATATTTTAATAAAATTTTTTTTTTCAAAATTAATTATTATTTTTAGACTAGTTTGTCTACTACCAAAACCATGAGACATCCTGTATATATTTTATTCAAAACTTTTTTTTTAAATATTATTTTTAAACTATTCTGGGATTTTTAAAAAAAAAGTGGGACACTTTATTTTAGCTATCTATTAATGATTGACGAGAATTATTTTGTTTGCCCACTTTTTTTTTCAAACTAAATAATGACCAAAATAAAATAGCAATATTTTTCTGTCTAATTAATATTTACGTAACTTAAGATAAGTAAAATATAATAATTATAAATTGTTGATAAGCTATTTATAAATATGATTTTTATTATTAAACATATTTTGATAATGGTCATGTTTTGTTATGTTCAAATGTTTCTTATTTATTAAAGAATTAGAAATTTTACTGATTATATAATTAATTTAAAAAAAAAATTATTTGTTAGGATTTTTTTCCAATTTTTTATTAATATTAAAATCAAATCTAAAGCGAGTTCCTAACTTGTTATGAACATGTTGAGTCTGCGCAGTATAAAATAATGGAACAGGCGTTTGTACAGTATAAAATAATGGAACAGGAGTTTGCGCAGTATAAAATAATGGAACAGGCGTTTGCACAGTATAAAATAATGGAACATTTATTTTATACTGCGCAGACTCAATACGTTCATAACATTAGGAACTCGATTCGGTAACAAACTTATTGTGAACGGGCTAAAAAAAATCTCTAGAAAAAAAAAACGAAAATATCCATTTTGAAACGATTAAGATAAATTTTTTTTTAATATTTTTGATTTGAACAAAATTTAATTTATCTCGTTTTTTTTTTTAATAATAATAAAATTAATTTCTAACACTTCATCTTTTTTATATATTTTTTTTATTAATCCAAATCTCATTTTAATTTTAATCGGCTTAAATTTTTCTAAAATTTAACACAACTTTGACATTAGCAAATCCCCGAAAATCTTAATTTTAATACCGACTTTATCGCAAGTCAAGATTGATGCGAAATCCTCTACTTATGCGAAATACCACGAATCAAGGAAGTTTTTAAATTATTCATAAAACTTTTTGAATTTATCTTTGCTACGAAGAAAAATATGAAAAAAAACGGTAGCGTTGACGTAATATTTATCGACTGAATAAAATTTTTGGTTTAACGATTTTTAACACTATATAAAAATAAGAAAATGTCATTAACTATATAAATATTTAGCAGTCAACGTGTTAATTGATTTATTTCATTCATTTTTATCGGTTTTTAAGAAATTTCAAACAATTTTTTTATTGTAAAAAAATAAGGTTTAACAATTGTTGGCATTTTTTTACGACATTTTTAACGGTGTTTTACAATGACATTTTATATTTACGTAATTTATTAAATTTTTTTTTTTTTTAGGAGAATCCAATAGTTTTATCGAATTACGAAATTCCTATATTTTAGTCCACAAAAATTGTTTAATTTATAAATTTTTTATTAAACCTCATCGAATTTTAAAACAATTTTTCATCGAATAATTAAAATTACTAAATAAAAATATTTGTTACTATTATAATAAAAACAATAAATTTAAATGATTTTTTTATGACTAATTATCTCATATAGGCAACTTTTTTTTATGTTGGTAAAACTCAACTTTTTAGACTCAACGCCGTCTTCAATCACTACTGCGTTGATTCTGAATTTTAAAAACTACAAATACAAATATAATCTTTATAAATTTGTGTAAATATTTTCTATTTTTTTAATTTATTTATACAGGGTGTCTCAAAAATCATTTTAAAAGTTGTCAAATATAGTGTCATTTTTTCACCTGAAGGAGGATAATGTAAAGATCAAAACTTTTATGATTTCAAAAATTGATCTGTCTGAACGTTTTGCTAATAGACTGGTTATTAGGGGGGAGGAGGGTAAAAGTATTGAAATTAGTTAATATAGTATTAAAAAAGTTAATAAAAAAAAATGTCAAAAGCAAAAAAAATATATGACATTTTGAGCAGAACTTTCTCCGCTCGCTGTGAAGAATAGGATTATTTTAATTATAAAATACAAAATTCCTGAATAAGTAAAATGCTGTAAAAATGAAGTAAATTGGGTAAACATTGCAAAAATTAATTAAAATGAAAAACGAAAAAAGTTAATAAAAATAAATGGCAACAAGATAAGAAATTATTTCAAAAATAAGACAAAAAAATTGTTAAAAATAATAAAAATTTAAAATAAAAGTGAAAATAGACAAAATTCAAAAATTGGTTGAGAAGTTTTATATAATTTGCAGAAATTGGAAAAAAGAGGCAGAGGCAAAAAAAATGGGCAAAAAAAATAAAGGATAAAAAATAAATCAACAAAAAGCCTAAAAATAAAGCCAATTAAGAAAAAATAAACGAAAAAAAAAAACAAAAAACGTCAAAAAAGCAAAAAAAATGTAAAAAAGAAGAAAACACAAAACAGAGGCAAAATAAATGCAAAAAAAGTTAAAAAGGCTAAAATCCAAAAATAAAATGTAAAAAAAGCAAAAAAAAAAGGCCAAAAAAAAAATTAAAAAAAAGGTAAAATAGAGGCACAACTAAAGGCAAGAAAAAGCCAAAAAACAATAAAAAAAGGTAAAAAAGCAGAAAAAGTTAAAAAGTGGTAAAAAAACGGCAAAGCAAAAAAAAGAAGCAAAAAACAAATCAGGAGGGAAAATAAAGGCAAAAAAAGTAAAAAAGCACAAAAAAACCAAAAATATTGTAAAATAGAAGCAAAAGCAAAAATGATAAAAGAAGACACAAAAAGGCCAAACAAAAGAAAAAAGGTAAAAAAAGCACAAAAAAAGGGACAAAACAAAGGCTTACTAAACTCAAAAAAAATTGGCAAAAAACGATAAAAGGGTAAAAAAAAGAAGAAAAACATCAAAAAAGAAAAAATAAAAGTAAATAAGGCAAAAAACGCCAAAAAAAGCAAAAAAAATAACCGGCATTGTTACCCCAAAAGGATTAAAAATTCAGGTCACAAGAGCCCCCTTGATATTAAAAAAAAATGAGGGGGTGGCTATCACCCGAAGGGAATTCATTTAAAAACCGTTTAGATACTCGAATAAGTGTAAAAATCGACGTGCTCAAGCGGTTTTTTTTATCTTGAAAATAAATAAGTTTACGGGGAAGGGGTTGGGGTAAGATTTAATTATCTCACTGTACATTACGAAACAATAGAAGATCTTTTTTATAAATTGTGATAATTTACCGGAAATAGAAAGAAATTAAAAGTTATTGCAAGAAATTCCTGTAAATTTCGAAAAATACAACAAATTGCCAGAGAGAGAGAGAGAGAGAAATTACAAAAAATTAAAGAAATTACCAAAAAAATTACTATAAATTACGAGAAAATACAAGATTTTTCCAGAAGTTGCGTTAAATAACCAGAAATTACAAAAAAATATAAAAAAATTAAAAAAATAAAAAATCGAGGGACAGTCGGCCCATCGATCCTAGCCAAACTTCTACATGCATGTAACGTGGAAAAAGTTCTACAAATTTGAACTGGAAAAAAGTGTTCCTATACAAAGCCCGATCCTGCTCAACATCAACAGGAATTTTCTCTGGAGAAAACTACGATCGGAGCTTTCGTTCGAAAGTTATATTATTTATATCTAAACAAACGTTCGGACCGGATTTTTTTTTGCATTTAGTTAAGAATTTTTTCGTCATTACGAGTTCTGAAAAGGATACTATAATATACAGGGTGATGGATTAGTGCGATAACGTCTAATATTCATAAAAACAAAATATTATCTGATTTTACGTCGTTTATGTCGAATTAAAGTTGAAAAATTTCAATTTTAATGGTTTTAGTGTATGATGTACTTTGGAATTTTAACTAAAGGAAACCATACACTACTGTTTTTATAAAAAAAATAATAATTATAATTTTTTTAATTAAAAATTTTAAATTTCAATGATTTTAGTGTATGATGTATTTTAGAATTTTAACTAAAGCAGACCATACATTATTTTTTAGATTTTCAAAATTATTTAGTACGGGACAAACCTAAAAATGTAAACAAATATAGGGTGTCCCTTTAAAAAAAATGTACCTTTGATCTAAAAATAGTCCTTACAAATAAAGACCATTTATTATTATTATTATTATTATTATCTGGCACGGAATTCTAAAACACACTGTACAATTACAACTAATTTTAAAATATGAGCCATTAGATTAACTACAATCTGTCAAAATTTTGTTTTTAAGTATTTAAAGCAATTGGACTGTATCGTGTTAATCGATCACCCTGTATAAAGCTTAATTATGTGGTAGGGGAGAGAAAATCCTTGAGAACCACTGTTATAAAATAAACAATAACACCCTGTATTTAATTTTAAGAGAGATATTGATATTTTGAAATTAACACAAACAAAATATAATTCGATATACCGGGTGTCCCAAAAGATTATAACCCATTTTAACTGTAAATATCTCGGAATTCAGAGTTACGGTTTTCGTTGAATAATTTCTTTTTATATAGTTTTTTTTTAGTATAAATGTATATTTAGTAAAATCGTGTATAGGGTGTTTTAAAAATATGTTCGATTTTGTTAATGTATATCCTTAAAAATCAAATAACTCATTCATTTTTCATCTAAACTTAAACAAATTATGAAAGAGGAAGAATTCAGCTTTCAGATGGAATAAAAATATATAGGGTGTTTCGTCAAAAATTATTTCTGAGTTTCGAGATATTTGCTGGGTCAGAATTTTCTGGGACACCCGGTATTATTCCCAAGCTTTGATTTTATTTAAGGAGCGTGACATATTTATATTGACAATATAAATTAACTTCGGGATGAGTCTAATGAGACAAATTCATTATAAACAAATTAGTAATTTAGGAACACCCTGTATAAATCTTAGTCCTTCAAATATATTATAATAAAACAATAAATATGTATATAAAAAAATTACTTGCTATTATCAATAACCGTTTCATTATTTAACAAACATTAAATCTTAATTTGGATACAAATCAATTAAAAGTTTCAATTAATTTTTTAAAGTGCATAATTAAAATAACAGAATACTCATTGAAAAAAATTGATGGATTTTTTTTAATCAAATCCACATTTTCAGTACTTTTAAAACCTAACAGATTTTTTTAACCCATTTAGACATCAAAAATTTAACCGGAAACGATTTTTCATTATGTTACACCCTGTATAATACAATTTTTTTAATTAGAATTTTTTTTACTAGAAAATTTTGATTTTTCTTAAAATCACGGAATTTCTTAATTTTGATTAATTATCACTTTTGTATACTAAAAATTTTCTTTTTAGATAAAAATGACCCAATAAAAACGTTTCAAATTTTTAGACATCATCAGTAACCTACTTTTTTATATAAAATACATCAGTAAAATTTCTAAATTCTCTAATATATTATTTATTTTTAAATGAATAAAATAATCTAGCAATAAACAAATACGAACCGAAAATTCCACACAAAATTATGTAATTATTTAAAAAAAAAACAATTAACACTCGCGATAAACAAATTTAAAAAAAAATGACTTTCACACGCGAACTAAAACTCCAGAAACTCCCGAAAACGCACACACACACACACACACACACACTTGTAACTTCACTAAGTTAACTGTGGAACAAACAGATGAATGTATGACTTCTCTCTGTGCCAACTAGATTTTTTATATAGATAGATAGTGTTTTGTTATAATCAGTGTACGGCGAGTAG
Source organism: Neocrepidodera transversa (assembly GCA_963243735.1). Taxonomy (NCBI): domain Eukaryota; kingdom Metazoa; phylum Arthropoda; class Insecta; order Coleoptera; family Chrysomelidae; genus Neocrepidodera; species Neocrepidodera transversa. The sequence continues at coordinate 354,420 of OY725346.1, read as the reverse complement.
GCTGTTACTGATTGCGACGAGGTCTAGAGTTTGAAGTGCACTAACCTGGTGCTGTGTGTGTGGACACCGTGTTCGAGGCTCGATGGCTGCTGCTGCTGGCTTCCTCCACGGACTTTCACAAGATACCCGGAGGATTGCGAGCGAATTTGTACAATGCGTTTTTGATAACGTTTTAGAATTATTTATAATATTTAATTTCTCCAATTTTAAACATTTTTAATCTTTAATAAAAAATTTGTGTGTCCAGTTTTTAAATAATTTTTAATTAATTTTCTGAAAATGGAGCAGGACCGTACTTTGAAAAAATATTTTCGAGATAAATTAAATGATGTTTTCAAAATTCAAATTTCAGGTCCGGCTTCAGAGATATTTTGAGATATATGATTTTTGTTTTATTTATTTAATACATTAATTTTTAATCTTTAATAAAAAAATTTTTTGTCCAGTTTTTAAATAATTTTTAATTAATTTCAAAAAATTAAATTTTTAATTAATTTTCTAAAAATGGAACAGGGCCGTACTTTGAAAAGTATTTTCAAGATGAAATAAATGATGTTTTCAAAATTAAAATTTCAGGTCCGGCTTCAGAGATATTTTGAGAAAATGATTTTTGTTTTATTTATTTAATACATTAATATTTAATCTTGAATAAAAAAATGTTTTCTCCAGTTTTTTAAATAATTTTCTGAAAATGGAACAGGACCGTATTTTGAAAAAGTATTTTCAAGATGGAATAAATTGTGTTTTCAAAATTAAAATTTCAGGTCCGGCTTCTGAGATATTTGGAGAAAAACGATTTTTGTTTTATTTATTTAACACCTTAATTTTTTAAACATAGAAAAAACGTTTTTATTGAAGACCAAATTTTCGTCTCCCTTAAATAAATTTTTTAATGCGGACCTGTACTGTTTATTTTAATTTAGAACATTAATTTATAAGGTTTATAAAAAAAATGTATTGAAGGCTAAATATCACTATATCCATTTTTTTAAACGTTTCGTCTTTGAACGACCACCCTCATCTATTTTTTTTAAATACGGATCTGTACTTTTTTTCATCTTTAAAATCCTCATTTTTTTTCTATCGAACCATAATGTTAATTGTAACGGAAAAATAAAGTGAAATACGAAAAATAAGTCAAAGTAGGGGCAAATATGGATAAATAGAGAAAAATAAATAAAAATGGGAAAAATAAAGGAAGGGAAATAATAGTGAAATATAAATAAAAAAAGGAACAACAGGCAAAATAGGGGGAAATAGGAATAAATATGAAAAAAGGGGAAAAAAGTCGGGAAAAAATAAAGTGAAATTTTAAAGAATAATAAAAATAGAAAAATGGGAAAAATAATAAAAAATAGAAACAAAATGGGAAAAATAGGAAAAAATATGACAAAATTGAAAAATATAGTAAAAAATAGAGAACAATAGAGAAAAATAAAGAAAAATAATGAAAAATCGGAAAAAAAGAATAAATAATGAATAATAAAAAAAAATTGAATATATTAAAAAAAATTAGAAAAAATTGGTAAAAACACAAATTAAGGAAGAATAGGGGAAAATATGTATAAATAGGGACTAATATTGAAAAATAGGGGAAAATAGGAAAATATATAAAAACGGCGAAAAAGTAAAAAAAAATAAAGTAAAATTGAAAAAAAATGGGAAAAATTATAAAAAATTGAAAAACTTGGGAAAAATATGACAAAATTGGAAAATAGTGAAAAATAGAGAACAATAGAGCAAAATAAAGAAAAAGTAAGAAAAATTGAAAAAACTAGGAAAAAATAATGAAACACAAGAAAAAATTAGAATAAATTGAAAAAACAAGAAAAAATTGGGAAAAATACATAAATAAGGAAAATACTGAAACTACTTACAAATAGGGACAGATATTGAAAAATAAGGGAAAATAGGAAAACAAATAATGAAAAACATGAGAAGATAAGAAAAATAGAGAAAATAGGCAAAATTGGGGAAATATGGGGAAATATAGGGATAAATAGGGAATAATAGAAAAAAGTATGGAAAAATAGGGAAAGTAGTGAAAATTAGATTGAAATATTGACAAATAGGAAAAATAAGGGAAAATAGAAAAAATAATTAAAAATAGGAAAAATAGAAATAAATGGCTAAAATAAAGAAACATGCGGAAATTAAAAAAACAATAGGCACAAATAAGGAATAATAGAAAAATATAGGGAACAATAGGAAAAAATAGAAATAATAATTGAAAATAAGGGAAAAAAATAGAGAAAAGTGGCAAAAATGGAGAAAAAATATAGAGAAAAATAGGAAAAAATAAGAAAAACATAAAAAATAGAAATAGTAAAAAAAAGGAGATATTAAAACACATTTAGAAAAAATAACGTCCCTACTAAACCGAAAAAACTTTTTATTAGATTTCGACTATGTATTTGAGGAATTTTTGTAAGTACGGTCCTATCCATTTTTACCTTAAAAATATGAATACAAGTATTATAAAATATTTTGAACAAGTGGCAGGACAATTTGAGAAATATATTTATATTATAGTCAATTTTTAATTAATTTGATTCAAAAAGTTTTATAAATATTTACAGTAATAATGGAACAGGGCTGTACTTAGAAAATTTATTTTCAAGATTAATTAAATGGTTTTTTTCAAAATCAGGTCCGGTTTTGAAACAATAATCTTTAAAACAAATTTTTCATCCTTAAAGGACCTTCCTTAAATATATTTTTGAACACGGACCTTTCAATTTTAAGAATTTTTCCTGTTCATTTTTACCATAAATAACAATTTTTTTATTATGTATAAATACAAATTTTTTTTATACCTTTAGACAAACTAAATTGTTGCAACTATATTCTCGTTTTAAAAATAAATCATCGTGACAGTCGTTTGTGTTTTTTTTCTTCTAATGATCACACCACACCGTCCACCGTGTTATTTTTACATTAGTATTTTTGCTAACGGCATCGTCAGAATTTTTGCGATTTGTGGGAGGTCAATGAACAATCGAGGAAGGCGAAATTAGACCAACCATAACACTTATTGCTTTTGTTTTTCATTTCATGTTACCATTATGATTATTGTTACTAATAGTAACACTATATAGAACGAATTAAATAACGGTATTAATAATGTACGTACGTGATTTGGATTTCTAAGTCATAATAATAATTTTTTTTTAAATATTCAAAAAATATCAATTACCATAACAAAAATCGTTTGTGTCAGCCCAAAAATTTTCCCGAAAAGTATCCAGAGACAAATGGTATATTTAATGTTAAAGTAAATGACATTTTTTTATTTTTGACAGGTGACAGTTGGAGAAATAGCTTTGATTGCTTTTCAAGGGCTTTCAAATGACATATAGCAAGTCAAATTCTGTGACATATTGCATCTGTCAATTTTTGACAGTGACACTTCCCTTTGACAGATGTCGCTAAAATCTAATGGGTTCTTTCGATGGATAGCCAAAACCAATATACCAAATTTCAGCTCTATCGGATTCAACGTATGGCATCTATCGTGGAAGAATAGATACAAACACAGACAGACAGATAGGCAGACAGATTTCCATCTAATGGTTTAAATCGTCTCAGATGACCTCAAAATTAAATTTTTTAGGGTTTTTCTACCCATTTTTTTTTATTAACTTTTCCTATCTCTCCCCATTTTTTCCATCGTTTTTTTTTTGTTTTTGCCAATTTTTTCCGATTTTTTATAACCTAACTTTTTATATTTTTCCCCATTTTTCTCGTCTTTTTTTTATTTTTTCCGATTATTTATAACTTAATTTTTCCTATCTTTCTCCATTTTCCCGTCTTTTTTTTTGTTTTTTCCAATTTTTTCCGATTATTTATAACCTAATTTTTCTTATCGTTCCCCATATTTCCGTGTTATTTTTTTCCAAGTTTTTATAATCTAACTTTTCCCATCTTTCCCCATTTTTCCGTGTTTTTTTTTTCGTTTTTTCCAATTTTTTATATTTTTCTTTATTTTTTTCTAATTTACTAGCGTTTTTCCATCTTGTTCGATAACCCCTTTTTCTATTTTTCAGATTTTTCCAGTTTTTTATGATTTTTTAGCATTATTTACAAAATTTTATCAGTTTTTTACCAATTTTTTACAATTTTTTTACGATTTCTTAAGGTATTTTTTCGTTTTATTTCGATTTTTCACGATTTACGTTTTCCATTTTTTTCTGTTTTTCCTAATTTTTTAAAAATCCGTAAAAAATTGTAAAAAAACGTAAAATTAGCGAATTAATTTTATAATAAATAGAAAACAAAAAAAGTCTTATGACCTGTTTCTATATTTTTAAAAATGGCGGGATATAATTTTCTTTGATATTTCAACCCTTCCAGTTTTAATTTTTATTCGCCTAATCATGTTATAAGTAGCTCAAAACATCGAGAAAAATCATTTTAAGCAAAAAAAAAACAAATTTCTAATTTTTTTTGTGATTTTAATACAGGTCCGGACCGAAGAAAATTCATTTGAGCAAAAATCCCCAAACATCGCTTTCATGAAATGTAAGCATCTAAAAGAACAGTACCAGTAGCTAAAGAGTGGCGATTCTGAGGAGGAGAACGTGACCTTGAAATTTACGGATATATAGATCTTGAAATAACTGGGAGGAAATAATGACCTTGACCTTGATACATATAAAATCCCGCTTGACCTTGTCATAAACGTATATAGACTTATACGACCTTGACATGAAAAAAATAGCGTTTGTATACTGGTAAATTTAACGTTGACTATAACCTTGAAATAGAAATGCGCGTATACATATATAACCTTGATTCTGACCTTGAAATAAACGCTAACGTGTATAAATAAATAGGTACTTTAAGTCGTCTTATTTATTTTACCTATAAACAACTTCTATTTCAAGGACGTATGTATTCGTGGGCATTTATTTCAATGACAACGTGAACGTGAAAGTCATATAACGTTTCTATTAAGGTAAAGGACATGTGGACTTGTATAGATACATCACAAGGTCAAGGTCATCCTTTTCTCTAATATTAATAATGATTTCAAGGTCGTATGTATACGTACGCGTCAAATTTAAAGTCCGACTGGGGACACATGTATCCGTACTACGAATTTGTGTCAAGATCATATATAAACGCGACTTTTCTAATATCAAGGACAAGGTCAAACAGACGTACACTTCAAGGTCAGACTCTCCCATATTTGGAAGGGATTCAAGGTCGTTTGTCAAGGTCATACATTTTCTCCCACTGAGAAATACAAGTTCTTCCCCCTGACAATTTTTTCCAAGACAATAATTTACAACAATCCTTCACTAAACAATTCTTTCCTGCACAACTCTTCCCGGACAATCCTTAGAGAGCAATTCTTCCGAATGAAAATTATACCCCATGACAATTTTTCCACGGAGTCCTTCCAGGACAATTCTTCCTAGCAACAATTCTTCTCAGTGACAATTATTTCCAACGACAATCCCACCTCATGACAATTTTTCTTCCTGACAATCTTTCCCGAGACAATCCTTCCCAAAAAATCTTTCCCCAAACAATTCTTCCCGGACAGTGCATTATGACCAACAACAATTATACCCAATGACAATTCTTAAAAAAAAATTAAGTAAAAGGTCTTAGTTACAGTTAGTGAGGATATTGCGCAGATCCTGAAATTCATCGTACTGCGCCCATAATGCGCGGTTTATATCTCCTTATTTTACTTCAATATCCGTTTTTTATATCGAGGCGAAGGATTTACGGTGTTTTTTTACGTTAAGGCAAAAGATTAGTGTGTTTTTATATTGAGGCAAAGGACTACAGTGTTTTTTTTTTGTATATTGAGGCGAAGGACTACGGTATTTTTATACTGTAATTTCTTTATAAAATCTTAAGGAAATGGTATACGATATGGATAAACTCGTCTTTATATCTGAAAACAAAAAATATTTTGTGACGGTGCGAATTGCACCAAGATAATCTAATTCTAGTTAAGATTCGGATTTCTCTAAATTATAAGTGGCTTAAAAAGTGTTATTCAATAAGTTTAAAGAAATATTTTTCTAAATAGATTGGTCCTTCGATTATTAGTCGATTTTAACACGTCGACTACCATAATATTTTCTTAATCATATTTATTCATCTGTCAATGACTATGTTGAAAGCTTCCTACTGGGATTTAAAAAATTCCTAAAGATGTTTTGTTTTTTTTTTCTAAAAAAGTTTTGATAATCACTGTTTTAATATATAATTAGACTACCAAAATTGTTTTTGGATTTCATGATTATTATAAAGTTATTATTTAAACTATACTTGACAAAATATCGTGTCAATATTTGATTTGTGTTTGTAAAAAAAAAACAGCGCGACATATTTTTTTATGATGTGCTAAATGTAAATATCATTTCGAATATCACTTATACAATAGTTAGAAAATTTTAAATAACTCTTATTATATATATATAATTATATTATTAGATATCTAACAGTTTGTTAATATATTTATAATTATTTATTTGTCATAGGTAATAAAAATATTAATTGAAATTACTTTTTTATATCATTAAAAAATCGTAAATTAGATAATTGTTTTAATTTATTATTGGTTTGAAAGTATTTAAATGCTTTCAACATTCTTCGATTATAGGTCAAAAATCGCCTGATATTGGAAAAATTGTAAAATAACATAAATTGGATTTTGGCTTAACAAAAAAAAAACTAATTTTCCGAAAATATGCAAAAATAACCATTAACAAAAAATTACGATATTCGATACACAATTCAACACCTTAATACTAAATTTCCTTAAAAAAATCTTAACGTTTTTTTTTTAAATTATAGTTTAGTTAATATTTTCCGGAGAAAATGACAAAAACTATATATAAAAATAATGTAAATATGTTGCTAATGCCCTTTACTAATGGGACACTGTGTTACTTAATACTTGGAAAAAATTTCCACCTGTATAATAAGAGCCAGTACTAACTGGAACCGAAAGAAAGGCCATCTCCAAGAGGTATGAAACCACAAAAACAAATGTTAAATACCGTAGTTTTTTATTTATTTTTGTATCGTTATAACATCATGTAATATACAGAGTGTCCAAAAATTATTAAAAATTAAAAAACAGTGTAATTTAAAAATTAAATAGAACATGGTTCTTCACAGTGTTAATTAAGAAAAATTCCGCATAAATAAGGGCGCTAACCATAGTTTTTTTTTATTTTTGTATCGTTATAACATCATGTAATATACAGAGCGTCTAAAAATTATTAAAAATTAAAAAACAGTGTAAGTTAAAAATTAAATAGAACATGGTTGTGTGAGAATTTGATTTCTAAGCATCAGACCGTATACCGAATAGCTGTTTCGTCCTTTATGGACTCATCAGCGGCAATATGACCAGATGCATAGAATTCAAATTTCATCTCGAAACACAATAGTGCTAATTATGAGTCAAAATGTTGGTAAATACCTTACGCCATCTACTAATAGGACACGGTCTTACTTATTACTACAAGGATGTACAGGGTGATTCATTAAGGGTGGCCGTATCTCGGAAAACGTTTATTTAAAATTTGTTGAAAAAAGTCTTATAACAAAATCGGTCCTAAAAACTTGCTTAAAAATATTTTTTCAATACAATTGGATTTTTTACAAAATATTCCCTAATTAAGGTTGGTAAAAAATATTATCGTTAAAAACTGCTGTCATTTTTCTACAAAATTTTTCAAAAGACAAAAAAGACGACTTATCGACCTGTCAAAATCGATATCTCTTGTCGTTCGAACTATTTTGGCATTTTCTTTTAATTTTTGATTTTTGATGAGTGTTGACTCACCCTGTAAGTTAAGTTTGAGAATAAAATAACAAGTAAAAACACATCAAAAAAATATTTATTGACATAAATAATCAATCAATCTAAATTAATCGTAACAGAAATTTACAAAAAGTAAAAAAATAAAGATTTTCCGCATTTTTTCCTATTTTTCCATTTTTTCTACTTATTTCTGTTTGTCCTGTTTTCCAATGTTTTCTCCTGCCTTTTCTTGTTTTTCACTATTTGTAATTATTTTTCCCTATTTTTCCCCATTTTCTCTATTTTTCCATACTTTTTCCCCAGTTTTCCTATTTTTCCTGTTTTCCATCGTTTTCTCTATTTTTTCCTATTTTTCACTATTTGTAATTATTTTTCCCTATTTAGTCACATTTTCCCCATTTTTCTCAATTTTTCCACATTTTTTTCTGTTTTTCCCCAATTTTTCTATTTTTTGACCTCGCGGAAATTTACTACCATAAAAATATTTTTATGCAATTTTTTAGGGGCGATTTTGTTATAAGAATATTTTTCCCAAATTCTAGGATAAACGGTTTCCGAGACACGGACGGTCGCCACCCTTAATGAATCACCCTGTATAATCACCCTGTATAATAAGAACCATTACTAACTGGAACTAAAAGAACTGTCTATTGTGTTTCAAGGTGAGATTTGAATTATATGCTTCTGATAATAATAATAATAATAATAATACTCGCCCGTCATTTCACCCCTTTACGAGTGAACCCCAGAAGCCAACGACTTATGCGGGGAAGGGACGGCTATTATTATTATTTGTAGTAGTTTTTTAAGTACAACAAATGCTGGATTATTATAAAATGGTATGAAAATGAAAATTGTTTAAAAACATTACGATGATAAAATAATTGGAAAAACAATGAATTTCTTTTTTAAATATTAAAAAAAATTTAAACTACAATTCCATATTGGAGATAATCACTATCCTATGCACTTTTTAGCGTATTTTTGTTATAACCGCTACTAGAAAAATCGTTGTATGGCGATATGTTAACTTAATTTGATTGGCTAACAAAAAGTGGAGTGATAAGTCGTCTGTAAGTTAAGATTCATAATATGCACAATTTTCGATATAATATTTATTTCAGCGTATAAATGGAAAGAGATAATCATGTTAATATGGAGGTAGAAAATATTCGGTAATAGTATTTTTCTAGACATGTTACCATGATGTAGTAATATACAAATTAATGAATAAATTTACATTATTTTTTTATTGTAATTATTAAAAATATGATTTAAATTTTAAATATTATTAACATTTTAATAAGAACTTATTGACTATTAATTTAATATTATAATAATAAACAAAAATTGTGAAATTGTTATTATCTGAAAATACATCATTAACCGACAATCATTAATGATTATAAGGAATAAAAAAGGGTCCAAGGTTAGAACCTTGAGATACTCTGCAATTAATTTAAAGTGTTATCGATAAATATAATTTAACAACAGTTAATTGATATCTGTCAATCAGGAATTTAGTGTTCCTCTAAAATTATATTTATAAATAAAGTATCATAAATAATCTATAAGAGCCAACTTTTTTTGCACTAAAATTAAAAAGAATACTTAAATTTAATCTCAAATAAAATCTTTCACCATAATTAAAGTTGATATTGAGTTTACTTAAGTCAAAGATGGTAAGTGCATTAAAAGGGCGCCACGTACAAGAGCAAAATTCAAAATGCTGACCTTAATAGTGAATCGATTAGTTACATAGCCAGTGGCGTAATTCAATATTATTAAAAAATTACCGAAAAAAAAAAAAAAAAAAAAAAAAAAAAAAAAAAAAAAAAAAAAAAAAAAAAAAAAAAAAAAAAAAACCTTGGTCAAATTTCCGGTCCGACCATCGAAAATTGACTAAACCAATCATTTTTTTAGATAAAATTTGACTATGGCACTGAATTTCATAGTTTTAACATTTTTTTTTTTTAATTTCGATATTTTTTAATATTCCGATTATCGAACTATAGAAATAAGTGACCCCCCTCTATTTTTGTAGAAATTTTCTTATAAATTAATTGGTTACCTAGCCAGTGGCATGGGTCAAATGGAATTCGATCGTATTTTATTTAATACTTGAAAAAAATTTTTTTTCTAAATTTTGACTACGCCAATCATTTTTTTGGACAAAATTAGGCCATAACACCGAGTTTTATATTTTTTACATTTTTTTTAAAGATTTCGATATTTTTTAAAATTTGATTATCGAATTTTGTCAAATTTCCAATGAAAATTCGACCGTATTTTTTTTAATACCTGAATTTTTTTTTGTAAATTTTAACTACGCAAATCATTTTTTTTGGACAAAATTAGACTATGACACATTTTGACTTTCAAACCGAGTATAAATTTTAAAAATAACTGAAAACGATTTTCCCCTAAACCTTTATACAAAATTTCCCTCTCAATCGATTATTCCATAACCAGCGGCGTACGTTATATAGTTTGGTCAATTATCAAAATAGATTTACTTTTTTTAGAAAAATTACAAAAAAAAATAAAAAAATTGTTCGTTTGTTCACAATTTTCCGAAAATACTTTTCCTATATAATTTTGCATGAAAAAACTAAATCTAGTATCGAAATTATATTAGAGCGAAAATTTGACCACCTTCGGTCACAATTTTTTTTTATTTCGATTTTTAGTCGAAAATTATAATTTTTTTTTTCTAATCCAACTTTCAAGCTAACTAAAGGCCTTAAACGTGCCCGAAATCGATTTTCTTCCGAACTGATTGGTTACCCACCCAGCGGCGTACGTCAAATGGTTTGATCAAGAAACGTCATTATCCAGATAGATGCATTTGTTTTGAAAAATTTCAATTCCGACAAAAGAAAAAAATTCTTTAGTTACAAAAATACTTTTTCTACGTAATATTATCGGAAAAAACTGTATCTGATATCGAAATTATTGTATAATAAAAATTTGACCAACCTGTACAGAGTATCATAATTTTAACATTTTTTTAAAGGATTCAATTAATTTGTCATAAAACTCCAAATCATGTACCATAATATAATAATTTTTTTTTAACCAGTTTCGGCTAATTATAGCCATCTTCAAGTTACAATAACGGTTCGAGATATTGAACAACTAATGATAATAAATTTATTATTGTAATTTAATTAATTGTTCGATATCTCGAATACCTATTGTAACTTTTATACCTGAAGATGGATATAAACCGAAACTAGTTATTAAAAATAAATTATTAGATGATTTTTAGTTGTATTTTATTATTGAGTTTTTAATTTGTTACTTCCAGTATTTATAATTTTTTAAGATACAGGTCCGCATTCAGCCCAACATCATTATTATGCACATTGTTATTGATAATTTATTTGTAGAAAAACTAATAAAAAAATTACAATTATATTATTTCGAAAAGTAATCAAAAGTTTCTAGATTATGAAATATTTTCCTTAAGTGAAAAATAAAGGTCAGTATTTTTTTTTTAATAATTACCGAACACCGCTCATTAATTTTCATTATAATCTCGTACATTTTGTGAAATTGATTAATAAATTAGTTGTGCGTAGCGTAATTTATGGTTTACATACTTTTAGTGTAATTGGGTATCGAAAAACCAAAGTTCGTATATAATTCGACGGATTTTTCAGTGTGTTTTAGTCACATCTAGATCGTTAAAATAATAAATCATAAGTAGATAACCTCGTATGGTATTAATGGAGAAGTAGGTTATCGCTCTGTACATTTTCGCCAAACAAAACAAATCCAGTTTTTTGTGTATTATTAACTTAACATTTACAAATAATCGTACAATAAGAATAAATAAATTACATAATTTCATGATTATCATTTATAGAATGTTTATAAGGAATAAATCTAAAAAAAAAAGAAAATAATAACAATATAAAATTTGGTAAAACTCCTAAAAATAATCCGAATTTTAAATTGTTGCAAAACATGAATTTTAAAAATTATAGTATATGGACTGCTTTAGATTTTAACTAAAGTAGACCATACACTTTTTTCATTTTTTATATAAAAAATTGTATTATTTAAATGATATCTTCAAAAAAAAAAGAATGACACTTTTAACGAGATTATTAATTTTTTATTTTTATTATTTTTCTTCAAAAGAAGAATTTCCTATAATTTTTTTTGCATCATATGAATTTTAAAAGTTGTAGTATATGGACTCCTTTAGACTTTAATTAAAGTAGACCTTACACTTTTTCCATTTTTTTATATAAAAAATTGTATTATTTAAAAGATATATATCTTCAAAAAAAAGAATGACACTTTTAACGAGATTATTAATTTTTTATTTTTATTATTTTTCATTATTGAAAGTGGCTTAATACGAATACAAAAGAAGAATTACTTATGATTTTTTTCGCACAATATGAATTTTAAAAGTTGTAGTATATGGACCGCTTTAGATTTTAACTAAAGTAGACCACACACTTTTATTTTATATATATATATATAAAAAATTTATTTGAAATGATTTCTTAAAAAAAAGAATGACACTTTTAACGAGATTATTAATTTTTTATTTTTATTATTATTATTTTTCTTCAAAAAAAGAATTACCTATGATTTTTTTTGCATCATATGAATTTTATAAAGTTGTAGTATATGGACCGCTTTAGATTTTAACTAAAGTAGACCACACACTTTTATTTTTTATATATATAAAAAATGTATTTGAAATTATTTCTTAAAAAAAACAATGACACTTTTAACGAGATTATTAATTTTTTATTTTTAATATTTAATTTGATTTTTATTTTAGTGAAATTTGAATAAAAAAAGGAAAATTACTTATGATATTTAGCTAAATATGAATTTTAAAAGTAGTAATATATGGTTCGCTTTAAATTTTAACTAAAGTAGACCATACACTATTTATATGTAAAAAATTGTATTTGAAATGATTTTTTCAAAAAAAAAACAATGATACTTTTAGTGAGATTATTAATTTTTATTTTTTATTATTTAATTAAAATTTGTCTTTAATGGAAGTGGCTTAATACCAATATAAAAAAATAATTACTTATGAATTATTGCGAAATATGAATTTCAAAAGTTGTAGTATATGGACCGCTTTAGATTTTAATTAAAGTAGACCATACACTATTATATTTTTTATATCTTAAAAATTGTATTTGAAATGATTTCTTCAAAAAAAAATACAATGCCACTTTTAGCGAGATTATTAATTTTTAATTTATATTATTTAATTAATTTTTTTCTTTAGTTTAATAATAATACTTATTATATAATATTTATGATTTTTTGCAAAATATAAATTTTAAAGGTTGTAGTATATGGAATACTTTAGATTTAAATTAAAGTAGACCATACACTATACTACTTTATATAAAAAAAATATATTCGAAATGATATCTTGAAAAAAAAAACAATGATACTTTTATTTTTATTATTTAATTTGATTTTTATTTTCTTGAAATACGAATAAAAAATAAAAATTACTCATGTTTTTTATGCAAAATGAAAATTTTAACTAAAGTAGACCATACACAATTTTTTTCAAAATATTTTTTTTTACTTTGTGATTGTAGAATCTCGTACATTTATAAAAATATAAAAAGATTAATAAAAAAGTTGTGTCGCGTGTCTCCTCATAAATTGTTATAATAATTTTGTAATCTTTCTTTAAACTTACACAGTTGATAAAATTTTCAACCTTAACACCATTATTTACAACCATTTAAGTTGTTTTCTACTACTGCAATTCGCAATTAAATCTCTATTCGCCATTTTCCAGAAACGAATCATAAATTAATCAAAATATAATACGATTTAAATAAGTCTTAACGGAAAGGTGTGATATTTAAGAAAATATGAGGTATATGTAAATATTTGTTAAGATAACGAAAAGCTAACAAGATTTTTGCAACTGTGTTTATTCAGAAAAATTTGTATGATAAAAAACACTGCGTTGTTAATTTTTAAATCAAGCAAAACTTGATAGATAAAATAAAAAGTTACTTTTGTATTTTTACATTTACTAAAATCATTTCGGAAAGCAAAAAAATATGTTTTTTTGTAAAATTTCAACCTCTTTTTTTAACAAAAATATAACAATATTTATTTATTGACTAGTAAGGTTTTAATCAAAAATTCTTTGTGAAATATTAGAAAATGTTTCTGAATGAGATGATAAAAAAAGGCGCGGTCTTTACCGACATGTCTTCAATTTTTGATAATTTTTCAAGTAATTTTCAACTGTTTTTTTGACGAATTTCCAAGCATTTTTAAAGTGTTTTTCAAGAATTTTTCAGGGACCTTGCAAGAAATTTTCATGACTTAATTTTTAACGTTTTTTCAAGGGTTTCTCAAGGATTTTTCATGTCTTCAATTTTGATAATTTTTCATGTAATTTTCAACTGTTTTTCCAGGATTTTCCAAGGATTTTAAATGTACTTTTAAGAAGTTTTCAGAGATCTTGTAAGAGATTTTCATGACTTCAATTTTTAACGAATTTTCAAGGATTTTTCATGTCTTCAATTTTGATAATTTTTCATGTAATTTTCAACTGTTTTTCCAGGATTTTCCAAGGATTTTAAATGTACTTTTAAGAATTTTTCAGGGACCTTGCAAGAAATTTTCATGACTTAATTTTTAACGTTTTTTCAAGGGTTTCTCAAGGATTTTTCATGTCTTCAATTTTGATAATTTTTCATGTAATTTTCAACTGTTTTTCCAGGATTTTCCAAGGATTTTAAATGTACTTTTAAGAATTTTTCAGGGACCTTGCAAGAAATTTTCATGACTTAATTTTTAACGTTTTTTCAAGGGTTTCTCAAGGATTTTTCATGTCTTCAATTTTGATAATTTTTCATGTAATTTTCAACTGTTTTTCCAGGATTTTCCAAGGATTTTAAATGTACTTTTAAGAAGTTTTCAGAGATCTTGTAAGAGATTTTCATGACTTCAATTTTTAACGAATTTTCAAGGATTTTTCATGTCTCCAATTTTGATAATTCTTCAAGGAATTTTCAACTGATTTTCCAGGATTTTTCAAGGATTTGAAACGTACTTTTTAAGAATTTTTCAGAGATCTTGCAAGAGATTTTCATGACTTCAATTTTTAACAAGTTTTCAAGGATTTTTCATGTCTTTAATTTTTGATAATTTGTCAAGGACTTTCAAAAGGACTTTTTAATTATTTATTACAGATTGTATAAGATTATTTTGCAAATGATTAAAAAAAAAATACAAACTTAGTTTCTCATTTATGAACTTTTTAATTAGCGTTAATATTTTTTAAACTTTTAGATAAGGTAAAAATCCGGCTCGAAGGACCATTTAATTAATAAGACAAAAATGTAAAATAAAAATATATCTTATTAACTTTTTATTTTTATTATCATATGTTCCCATTTAGTATCTCAATTTGGGAATATCGCGTAAGAAGGGTGAAACGTTTAATATAGGTTAATGGGTTGTTATCTGGTCGAACGATAAAAGCCCAAGGATCAATTTCCGAGGATGTAATCCTTTTTTATGTGCGTGCGTTTACGAATATCCTTAGGCTGAGGGATTTCTTCGATTGCCACCAGCTTGATCACCTCACGAAAATTTATTTTATGATCAAAAAAAAAAAAAATTCTTTAGTACGTTGTTGTTAATTAAACAATTTTTTTTTTTGTAAATAATAGCTCTTTAATGCGGTCTAATTAACAATTTCCCTGATAGGGAAATAATTTTTCATTTAAATTATGTCTCGGCGGCTTATTATCGAATTAAAACTCATTTAGACTTGCAAAAATACAAAACAAATAATTTTACGGCTGTCGGTGATTAAAGGATAATTATGTTTTGTACATTTTTTTTTTTTTAGAAATTAGAGATTGGTTTATGTAAACTAACAAAATTAATTTATTTACTGGTTTTTTATGTTATTTTTTCAACTATTTTTTTATCATTTTTTTTTCTATTTTTTATTGTATTTGAATTTTCTCCATTTTCCTATTTTTCCTCATATTTAGGTATTTTCTTATTTTTCTCTTTTCCTCGTTTTCTTATTTTTCAAATATTTTTTCATAATTTTCCCCATTTTCCTATTTTTATTCATTTTTCTCTTTGCCCATATTTGGATAATTTCAGATTATTCTCTTCTTTTCCTCGTTTTCCTATTTTTTAAATATTCCTTCATTTTTTCCCCATTTTTCCGAATTTTTTCTACTTTTTATTTTTTTTTGTTTTGAATTTTTCCCATTTTTCTATTTTTATTCATATTTCCGTATTTTTCCATTTTCCTCTACTTTTTTCTTTTTTTCAGATTTTTTATGCTCGTTTCTGTTTTTTCCCATTTTTTCTATTTTTGTCTATATTTCAGTATTTTCTGTTTTTTTTTTCTGATTTTTTTCGATTGTTTTTAATCTTTCCTCATTTGTTTTTTTTTTCTAGTTCTGTCTATTATTTTCAACAATTGTTTTCGGTTTTTTTGGTCGTTTTTTGCGATTTTTTTTCGTTTTTTTGCGCTTATGCATATTTTTCCGATTTTCTTGCGATTTATTTTCGATTTTTTACGCTTTTTTTACCGTTTTCGGCTTTTTGCAGTTTTTTTAATTTTTTTTAGTGAATTTTTTGCGATTTTCGCATTTTTTCTCGGTTTTTTACATTTTTTTGATTTTCTTTTTTTTTTCGTAGTTTACAATTTTGTTTGTTATTAATTTTTTGCCATTATTTTCTGGTTTTTTTCAAGATTTTCCAATGTTTTCTTTGTTTTTCTATTATTTTCAGATTTTTTCTATTGTTTTCAATTGTTTATTGTTTTTTAATTTTATTTAAGTGGTTACAAATTGTTTTCGATTGGTTTTGGTCGTTTTTGTAAATTTTTACAATTACTTTTTTGCGATTTTTTTCCGATTTTTTACGCTTTTTACTGTTTTCGGTTTTTTGCAATTTTTTGTTATTTTTGCAATTTTTTAAGTGACTTTGTTTTCGTTTTTTGCGATTTTAGCGATTTTTTTTTGCTTTTTTTTTCGGTTTTTTACATTTTTTTGATTTTTTTTTCGTATTGTACAATTTTGAATTTCATTTATTTTTTGCCAATATTTTCTGTTTTTTTCAAGTTTTTAAAACGTTTTTTTTTTCAAATTTTTAAAACGTTTTTTTTTTTCGATTTTTTTCCGATTTTTTTCTCGTTTTCCAATAGGTTCATGTTTTTTTTTCAATTTACCCATTTTCCTATTTTTGTTTTTATATTTTCCTAATTTTCCATTTTTTCCTATTTTTCGTTTTTTTTTCTTGTTTTTATCCCATTTGTTACCATTTTTTATGTTTTTTTTCTTCTATTTTTGTCCATTTTTCCAATTTTTTTAATTTTTTCCATTTTTCCCCTGTTTTTTCCATTTCTTATTGTTTCCAATTTTTTCCTGCCTTTTTTTTGCTGTTTCTTTTTCTGTTTTTAGATTTTTTCATGTTTTTTCTATTTTTTTTTTCAATTTTTTTTATATTATTGAATTTTTCCTGATTTTGCCTATTAAAAAATAGGATTTTTTTTCACTTCAAATCAATGGGAAAAAGTTGTAAAAAAAAGTTTGAAACAAAGAAAACAATTAAAAATTAAGGGAAAGAAAAAAAGAGTGTGGGGGAAGAAAAAGTGAACAAAATATTTTTGCTTTACTTATTGCCAAATATATATAGAAGTAAACCGATAAACTCGTCAATTTTCCATTATAACGATTTTATAAATAAAAAAAAATTGGAAAAAGTTTATTTATTAGTCGAGGAGGAAAACCTTTTGCATTTTAGAAATTCAATTTAAATTTAATTCCAAGTTAGGACTTTATTGCCTTCCATTTGCTCCCATTAGTGGCTCTCAAATGAAGTAAAATGATTTTCAAATGGCGCCCGCCATAAAGTTTACATTCACATTAGCCTAATAATAGCAACCGTATATTTCATATTTTAAATATCATTTTTTTTGTTGATGCATATTTTAATTAAATATTTTAAACAAAACTTTGGACAAACTAATTTTCCACTACATTTTATATAAAAATTAATTTCGAAACTTGAATAGACACAATTAGTATTTAGGATTTTTTTTTTAAAAATCATCATCGACCCCAAACAATAGACAAAAATGTTAAAGTAAACCATTTATTTTTAAACAATTTATAAACAAATAGCGTTAAAAAATTTAATCCTTATTTCTAATATAAAAGTGATATATATCCTGATATAAGTAAATTTCCTAATAAATTAGTAGTAGTAGATTTTTAAAAAAAATGAGGGTGTTAATTTTTTTGTCTGAAATTTTTCCTCTTTTCACTTTGTCACTTTTCTGAAAATACCCCCATTTTTCTAAAATCACCCCTTTTTTTCTGAAAATTACCCCCTATTTTCGTCATAAGGCCTCTTCCTTCAAAATTTCCCCTCTTTTCTCTCAAATACTGTTACTTTTTGTCTCAAATTTCCCCTTTTTTCTCTCAATTTTTATCACTTACCTGAAATTACCCCGTTTTCTCCAAAATTACCCCATTTTTTTCTTAAAATTACCTTATTTTTTCATTTTTGTTATTTTTTCTCAAATTTCCCTTCTTCCTCCAAAATTTCCTCTCTTTTCTTTCAAATTTTCTAACTTTTTTGTCTTAAATTTTCACTTTTTTTCTTGAGATTACCCCGTTTTCTCCTTTTTTTCTAAAACCACCCATTTTTTCTCATTATTGTCAGTTTCTGTCAAATTTCCACTTTTTTACGAAAAAATCACTTTTTTTGAGTAATTATTTTCTTCTTTCCCCTATCTTTCCCCTTTACCACTCCATTGGTACTGATAGAAAGGGAGAGGGAGAAAATTGGAAATAAAAAACAAAGATTATATATAAAATAATTGGGGAAAAAGTTTGAAACTAAAAAAGTAGGGGAAAAAAGGCTGAGGCGAAAAGTAGAAAAAAAAGTAGGGGAAAAAGGCTGGGGCAAAAAGTGAAAAAAAAAATTAGGTGAAAAATTGGTAAAAAAAAAGTTTCAAATTTTAAATTATAAAAAAATTAGTGAGAAAGTGGAAAAAAACTTGACACAAAGAAATAAGGAATTAGTAAAAAATGTAGGAGAAAAAGTGAAAACAAGTACGGGAAAGGGTGGAATAAAAAAGTAGGGAAAAGTGGAAGAAAATAGGAGAAAAGTGAAAAAAATAATAGGAAAAGAAGTGAAAAAAAAAAGATTTAAGGAGAAAAAGTGGAACAAAAAAAATTTTACACAAAAAAATTAGTCAAAAATTTATGAGAAGTGGGAAAAAGTAGGAAAAGGACAGAATAAAAAAGTAGGGGAAAGGATAAAATAAAAAAATAGGGGAAAAGTGACAAAATAAGAAATGGAAAAAGTTTTAAGGGGAAAAAGTGGAACAAAAAACGTTTGACACAAAGAAAATAGTAAAAAAAATGTGTGAGAAAATGTGGAAAACAGTAGAGGAAAAGGTCGAATATAAAAACATGGAAAAAAGTAGAGAAAAAGTGAAAAAAACAATGAAAGATGTGGAAAGAGTTTTTGAGGAGAAAAAGTGGAACACAAAGAAATTTTTAAAAAAGTAGGGGAAAAGGGTGGAGGACTAATGGGAAAAAATTTACAAACATAAAAAAATTACTGAAAAAAACAGGAGAAAAAATAAGTTATAAAAAAAGGGGAAAAATGTTTGAAACTAAAAAATGTAGGACAAAAAATGTAAAAAATTATCTAAAAAAAAAAAATTGGAAAAAAAAATTTGAAATATAAAAAAATTGTTAAAAAAGCAGAGGAAAAAAGGATGGTGGAAAAATTGCAGAAAAAATTGAAATAATTAAAATAGAGGAGAAAAAAATTAGTCGGGGAAAAAGTGGAACAAAAACATAATTATTGAAAAAGTAGGGGAAAAAGTGGAAAAAAGTAGGGGAAAGTGAAAAAAATTGGGAAAGAAGTAAAAAAAAAGTTTTAACGGGAAAAAGTGGAACAAAAAAGTATGACACAAAGAAATTAGTAAAAAATATAGGAGAAAGAGTGAAATAAAAAAATAGGGGAAAGTGGAAAACAATAGGGAACGTAGTGGAGAATAAGTTTTTAGTGGAAAGAGAAAGCTATATTTTCTTTTTTTTTAATAGACAGGTTAGATTTAGAAAGTCAAGACTTCTTTTAATAAAATAAATATAAATAGATAGTCAACAACTTCTTTTAATAAAATAGATTAAAATACACAGGTTAGATTTAGATAGTAGATTTTGCTAGTTTATTATCGAAATGTTGGTAGAATACGGTTTATTGAACTGCAAATAATCGCTTTCTGTGTTAAGTTAGTTCTGATTTTTATTTAATATTATGCCAAAACCAAAGCATTTTGCTTGGCAATATTTTGACTGTATTTTAAGACACCAAAAAATATGCCCAGTGATATTTGTTTATTTTTAATTAATTTTGGTTTTTTATTTTTAATTTGAGTTAGAATAAAGGTTTTATTGTTTAGAATAAACGGTTTTTGTTTATTAAATTAATTAAATAATTAAATTAAAAAAAATGATTTATATCATGTGATATGATATTTATATAAATATCATGATATTTTCGAACCCTGAAAAATACCATAATATATGAGAACAAAAAAATTTTAACCACAATTTTACGATTTTTTATTTTTTGTTAACTTAGAAAAGTCGTTATATAAACAATATAAACAAATTTTAAATTTTTTAATTTTCTTAACACTTAGTTTTTGTGATATTTACAAAAATCTAATTTTTTTTTTTTAGAAATTTTTGTAAATTTCATATTTGAATTCACTTTTTGAATTTTTGTGAACTAGACTATTATATTTCTTACGTGGTTTTCGCGCATGAAAATTTGGGTCGAGCCAAATTCCTGGAATGTCGTTGAAATTTTTTTCAACGAAATACGAGCTTGGTTTTTATTTTGAAAATAAATCACGGTTTTTAAGCTAGTCAGTCCAGTCCACATCATTTTGTTTACGAGATGTGATTCACGAGAAAAATTCTTACTTGGAACTCACGACATTATTTTCTTCTAACTTTAGTCTGTTCCAAAAAAATATATTTTATTTAAATATGATTCAATTTTTTTTAGAATAAAAACTATTATTAAATATTTTATTTGTGAAAATAAAAATATTCTATAGATTAATAGGAAAAGAGAACAAGTGAAAAACAGCAATATTTTTGCGTGGGTTTGAATCCTAACACCATGTCCATTTTTTTTATTTTTTTTTCAACATGTTTTTATTTTTCTTTATTGTAATTTTATAATGATCGCGTTGGTCGATTTTTGAATAGGTATATAAAAATATAAGGAAAAATAAGCAAAATGAGAAAAAATAGAAAAAACAGTAATAAATAGAAAAAATATAAAAAATCCTGAAAAACAGAAAAAAATAGCGAAAACAGAAAAAGTAAGAAAAATACAAAAAGACGGAAAATTAGAAACAATAGGAAATGGGAAAAAAGGAAAAAAAAATAAGAAAAATGTTCAAAATAGGGAAAAAGGGAATAGGTAAAAATAGGAAAAAAGCATGACAAAGTAAAAAATAGGAAGCAAACAAAATAAATATAAAAAAAAAAACAGAATTATTGAGGAAAAAGTAAAAAAACGCAAAAAAAAAAACCCAAAAAACGCTAAAAACCGCCAAAAACGAAAATTAAAATCACTAAAATACACAAAAAACCTAAAAATATTGCAAAAAATCGAAGAAAATGGCAAAAAGAAATTCAAAAAAATCACAAAAAAATACAAATGCAAATAATCAGATAAAATCGTCAAAAATGATAAAAAATCGGAAAAAATCTCAAAAAACAACAAAAAACTGAAAATAATTGCAACCATCTAAAAATAAAAAAAAAATGAAAAAGTTCGAAAGAATTGAATAAATCGAAAAAAATCAGAGGAATAAGAAAAAATGAGAAAAAATTGAAAACATAAATGGAAAAAAAATCAGAACAATGAAAAAAAAATGGTGAAAAATTAGAAAAAATACAGAAAAAAAACAATACATGAAAAAGTGAGAAAAAAAATCAGCAGATATTAATAATGTCAAATAAAATTGTAAAATACAAAAAAAATGCAAAAAAGCAAAAAAAAATGTAAAAAACCAAAAAAAAAAAAACGCAAAAAAGCAACAAAAAAACGCCAAAATCACAAGAAACGAAAAAAAAGTCGTCAAAAGAATTCAAATAAAATCCCAAAAAAATCGTAATAAACCGCAGAAAATAGCAAAAAAATTTTTAAAAACCGCAAAAAATGGGGAAAAAATCACAAAAAATTGCATATGCAAATGCGCAAAAAATTGTAAAAATTTGTAAAAAACCGAAAACAATTGTAACCATCTAAAAAAACTTAAAAAAAATGAGAAAATAATAAAGAATTTTAATACATCGAAAAAATCAGAAAATAATAGAAATAGAAAAAAAACAGAATGAGAAAAAATGAGGAAAGATTAGAAACAATCGAAAAAAAAATAAGAAAAAGAACAAAAAATATAGGCAAAAATAGGAAAAATGGAGAATAAAAAACAAAAGAACATAAAATTGTAAAATGCGAAAAAAAAACCAACAAAAAAACGTCCAAAAAGCATAAAAACGCTTAAATGGCAAAATACGAACAAAAAAAGTCGCTAAAAAATTGCAAAAAATCTTAAAGAATTCAAATAAAATCCAAAAAAAAACGCAAAAAAATGGGGAAAAAATCACAAAAAAGTGCGTATAAAAAATCGCAAAAAAAAAACAACTAAAAAACCGAGAACAATTGTAACCATCTAAAAAGACAAAAAATAATAAAGAATTGTAATAAATCGAAAAAATCACAAAATAATATAAAGAAATAGAAGAAAAAACAGAATCAGAAAAAATAAGGATAGATTAAAAACAATCGAAAAAAATCAGAAAAAAAAACAAAAAATACTGAAATATAGGCAAAAATAGGAAAAATGGGAAAAAATAGAAAAGAACATAAAAAATAGTAAAAAAACATGAAAAGGAGGAAAAAGTAGAGAAAAATAGGAAAATACGGAAATGTGAATAAAAATAGGAAAATGGGGAAAATTAAAAAAAAAATCGGAAAAATTGGAAAAATATGAAAAAAAATATTTAAAACAACAGAAAAAGGAGGAATAAAAAGAGAAAAATAGGAAAATACCTAAATACTGGCAAAAATATGAAAATGGGAAAAATAAAAAAACAATAAAAAATAGACAAAAAAAAAGGAAAAATTGCAGAAAAATAAAAAAATAGATACATAAACTTTAAAATTTAATGAATTACAATCGAATTTCGACCACTGGACGATAACTAGTGTCAATAAAATTTCATATAATGATTATTTAATTAATTAATTAATTAATTTAGTATATTTGTTTTTGATATTTGTAGATTCATCGTTAATTTTCCTATTTTTTCTATTCATTTATAGATTTTATGTAATAACAAGTATAACAAATATAAATGTTAGCATAAATTATTAATAACATTGTATAACAGTGGTACTCAAAATTATTAAAATTAGGGATGACAAATTATAATATGACTTTAATATGATTTTTAGTACAACTTTAAGTGGATACCTAACATCTCTCTTAAATATTTTTTGACCTCGTCTCGCTTCCCAAGAAGCGAAAACAAATTCGTCATATTTCCTAAATTATATTTGCGTGTCAATTTTTGTTGCTATGTGTCTTGTTTCTCTTCTAAAAGTAAGAGCAAATGGATCAGCTATATTGCATCTCGTTCTAATATCAAAAAAGACGATTAGAACACACCACTCCGTTTTCGCGCTAAAATTTGTTGTCAGATTCAAGCCAGAAAAATTAATAAATTTGACATTTTGTGATTTGACAACTGATACTAGAAAATATAACAATTTTGACATTTCTTTACCTTGACAGTTGACAAATAGACAGGAAATTTGACAATTTCAACATTTCCCTAGCTTGACAGTTGACAGAAGACGATAAAGACAGAAAATTTTAAATTTTTTTGACAGATTGAAGCCAGAAAAATTAATAATTTTGACATTTTGTGATTTGACAGCTGATACTAGAAAATAAAACAATTTTTACATTTCTTTATCTTGACAATTGACAAATAGACAGAAAATTTGAAATTTCAATATTTCCCTAGTTTGACAGTTGACAGAAGACAGTAAAGACAGAAAATTTTAAAATGTTGACAGATTGAAGCCAAAAAAACAATTTTGACACTTATTTACCTTGACAGTTGACAAGTAGACAGAAAATTTGACAATTTCAACATTTCCCTAGTGACAGAAGAGAGAAAATTTTAAAATTTTGATAGATTAAAGCCAGAAATTTTAATAATTTTGACATTTGGCACTAGAAAATTCAACAATTTTGACATATGTCTACTTTGACAGTTGACAGAAGACAGTAAAGACAGAAAATTTTTGACTGATTGAAGCCAGAAAAATTAACAATTTTTGGACATTTTGTGATTTGACAGCTGATAATGAAAAAATATAACAATTTTGACATTTGTTTACCTTGACAGTTGACAAATAGACAGGAAATTTGACAATTTCAACATTTCCCTAGCTTGACAGTTGACAGAAGACAATAAAGACAGAAAATTTTAAATTTTTTTGACAGATTGAAGCCGAAAAATTAATAATTTTTGACATTTTGTTATTTGATAGCTGATACTAGAAAATATAACAATTTTGACTTTTCTTTACCTTGACAATTGACAAATAGACAGTTGACAGAAGACAATAAAGACAGAAAATTTTAAATTTTTTTGACAGATTGAAGCCAGAAAAATTAATAATTTTGACATTTTAGGATTTGACAGTTGATACTAGAAAATTTTACAATTTTCACATTTCTTTACCTTGACAGATTGACAGAAAATTTGACAATTTCAACATTTTCCTAGTGACAGAAGACAGTAAAGACAGAAAATTTTAAAATTTTTTGACAGATCGAAGCAAGAAAAAATAATAATTTTGACATTTTTTGATTTGACAGTTGATACTAGAAAATTCAATAATTTTGACATTTCTCTACTTTGACAGGGGACAAATAAACAAATAGTTTGACAATTCAACATTTACTTGATAGTTGACAGAAGACAATAAAAATTTTTAAATTTTGACATATTGAATCAAGAAAAATTAATAATTTTTGACATTTTGAGATTTGACAGTTGACACTAGAAAATTCTACAATTTTAAAATCATGCAATCATTAGCCAATCAAATCTGGCAGAAATTAGTCGATTGTAATTGTTGAAAAAACTAAAAATGCTTGGAAAATCGTCAAAAACAGTTAAAAATTAGTTAAAAAATTATCAGTCATGAAAAAATCCTTGAAAAATTCATAAACCCTTGAAAAATCATCAAAAATTGAAATCATGAAATTTTTTTGCAAGATCTCTGAAATCTTAAAATCCTTGGAAAATCCTCATAAAACAGTTGAAAATTACTTGGAAAAATTACCTAAATAATTATCAAAAGTTGAAGGCATGAAAAAAACCTTGAGAAACCTTTGAAAAAAAATTCTGACATTTTTTGTTGCACAGTGGACGAAATCACAAAAAAGTTGATCAAAAGTTAAATGGACTCAAAGAAAATATTGATCTAAACAAAACTCCGATCATTTTTGTTTTTGCATTTAATATGGAAAAATTCAAAATGGCGAACATAAAAAATCTCGATTCAAACTTCGTAGATTTCGACCATTGTATACTATAAAGTTATAAAAAGATCCGAAAATTTTATTAAATTTACGAAATTTTAAGAAATATTTAAAAGATTTAATAAGAGCAAAATACAAATAAAAATGGCGGCACCAGGTTAAAAATGGCTCCGATAATAAATAAATAATAAAAAATATCCTTGTATTATAAATGTGATGTACCGTAATAGAAAGAACAAAAAAGATTTCATTATTTTTATTTAATATATAATTATTATTATTTTTCTTACAACTAAAAAAATTTCGTTTATTTTATTTTTGCAACTATTTTTTATTATTATTAATTTTGTGATTAAAAAAACTGCGAGTTTATTTTCGTGTTTTGTTTTTTTTTTATTATTAATTTAATTTAATTTTGCAACTAAACAAAATAAAAATCTATTTTCGTGATTTTTTATTACTTTGTTACATTTTGTAAAAATAAAAAATCTATTTTCGTGATTTTTTTATTATTTTTATTACATAAAAATTATTTGCTCTAGTACTAAATAAAATTTAATAGACCGTATAAAATTTCAGTTATTTCATTATTTGTTGTTTAGAATTTCTTTATTAAGCCAAAGGCTTCTTTAGCATTCCGTTATAGACACACCTCTCGTGTATTTCCGCGAGCTAGATTAACACAAACATTTTTCATTTCTCGATTTTATCTAATTCAACTACATTTTTTTATTCCAGGCACACAACGGCCCTGAAAAATATGTAAACCAATCTAATATTACGTATAGAAAATAATAAATTCCATTTAAGTTCCTGTTTAAAACAATAAAAACGTATAATTAATCCGGAAGTCGAATATTTATATTTTCAATAAAACGTTTAAAGAAATTAAAAGTTCGAGCCGTAGACGAGTGTCGTAAATCCTGAGTTTCCAATAAATCGATTTATTAAGAAATTATTAAATTTGTCAACATTCGTTTTTTTTTCAAATGAATTATATTTAACGTTCCAATTTATTATTTTTTTCGTTTGATTATCAAAATTTTAAAATATTAAATTTAATTATTGTAAATAATATGAAAAAATAAACTGGCGCCCAACAAACCCTTTTCAACTGTTTAAGAAAGTAATAAACAAAAAAAACAATTTAGGTTCATATTTTATCTAAAATTAAAATTGAGGCTTTATCTTGTTTTTTTTTTCATGTAATAATAATTATTTTACAAGTGAATTTTATTTAACGTACCGGATTATTTTTTTAAAAAAATATAGTCAAAATTTTAAAACATTAAATTTAATTATCGTCATTAAATAATATGCAAATTGTTTTTGTTTATTTTTATAAAATTTATAAAATAAATGAAAATAAATAAATTATAAATGAAAATAAATTTAAAAAAATGATAATAAACGAAAATAAATGAAAATAAATAAAAATAAATGAAAATAAATCAAAATAAACGAAAATAAAAGAAAATTAATGAAAATAAATGAATATAAATTTAAAAATGAAAATAAATAATTATAAATGATAATAAATGAAAATAAATTTAAAAAAATAATAATAAACGAAAATAAATAAAAATAAATGAAAATTAATGAAAATAAATAAAAATAAATAAAAATAAATGAAAATAAATGAAAATAAATGAAAATAAATGAAAATAAATGAAAATAAATGAAAATAAATGAAAATAAATGAAAATAAATGAAAATAAATGAAAATAAATGAAAATAAATGAAAATAAATGAAAATAAATGAAAATAAATGAAAATAAATGAAAATAAATGAAAATAAATGAAAATAAATGAAAATAAATGAAAATAAATGAAAATAAATGAAAATAAATGAAAATAAATGAAAATAAATGAAAATAAATGAAAATAAATGAAAATAAATGAAAATAAATGAAAATAAATGAAAATAAATGAAAATAAATAAAAATAAATGAAAATAAATAAAAAAAAATTAAAATAAATGAAAATAAATTTAAAAAAAATGAAAACAAATGAAAATAAAGCAAAATAAATAATTATAAATGAAAATAAATAAAAAAATAAACTGGCGCCCAACACCTTCGGTCTCGCGATTTTTCCATGTCAGTTTTTCTCGTAAAATTACTGATTGGCAAAATTTTTCGTTACAAAGAGAAATTTATCCGATTAAAAAAACTCTTGTGTTTTTACTGTTGATTAGAATTGAGGCTTTATGCTCTATTTTTTTTTTTAATTTAGTAATTTATATATATATACAAGGTGATTCAAACATAAAATTTTAACTGAGTGGTTTAAATTATTTTCATTTAATAATGAATCATTTCATGTGAGGTTTTTGCTAAATTTCAACACACTGTATATTGAGGCTTTATGCTCTATTTTTTTTTAATTTAGTAATTTATATATATACAAGGTGATTCAAACATAAAATTTTAACTGAGTGGTTTAAATTATTTTCATTTAATAATGAATCATTTCGTGTGGGGGTTTTTGCTAAATTTCAACACACTGTATATAAATCTCAACACCAAAACGAATTTGGTAAATAGAAATGAAAAAATCTTGAGGTCGTATTTTATGAACTTGTAATAAGTTGTGTCCAGGTGTTGCTTGCTATACACACCTACTGAGATAAAAAGAACAATAGCCAATGGCATGATCGTATCGGTTATAAAATCCTACGCAGTAAAATTTTTGAATTATTTATTATATTTAGATGGTTATTGACTTGTTTATTATGAATTTTAATTAAGGTTAGATTCGTGAAATGGAATCTGTTACAAAGAATTTAAAAATTATAAAAAAACTATCGTTTTTATTGAGGAATAACTGATAAAAAAATCCTGCGTCGTAGCAAAGACAAAAGGACACTAGCATTTATATCCGTAATTGTTGCTCCATTTTAGTTAAAAAAAAATTGTGTTTGGGACACTAACGTAAACTAAAATCATGCGCAGGAGTTTTGCTAAAAGGACACTAGCGTCAATCTCCGAGAAGATGTATGGCAGTGGCGCAACCAGATTTACCTATTAGAGGGGGTTTTCAAAAAAATTGGTGAAGTATTACGAGAATATATTACAGAAAACAAACCATGTGTGTGGGGGGGGGTAGCCCCTAAATCACCCCTGCGCCATTGGTGTAATTTATTTATATTTATTATGATTTATATTCATTTATTTTCACCTATTTTTGTTTATTTTCGTTTATTTTCATTTATCTTCATTTATTTTCATTTATTTTCATTTATTTTCGTTTATTTTCATTTATCGGGACTCGTTCAGCGGAGACTGATGATGGACGTTACGAGAAACGGCTCGAAACGTGACCTTGACATATTTTACCAAAATGGACCTTGGCGATTTCCCATGTTATTTTCCATAAGGATTGTGCTCGACCTATCGTTGGGTTCTAATTTTTTTATATCTAATATATAGGGTGATTTTATTTTTTTTTAATCATAATTTAAGCCAATGTCGAAATCTTAAAACGAATCACATTGTATAAATTTGCCGAGTATACTATCAAATACTGTTAAATTAAAATTTATTTCAGGTCCGGCTTTATAAAATTTAAAAGATTTAGTCAAAAAAAATTATAACAAAGAATATGTAATTTTTTTTTGGAAAAATAGCTATTCTAAGGTCTGAATTTTTTTATCATGTTAGTCCAGGGCCAATCCGACTTTTTGGGGGTGATTGAAAAATTGTGTTTTATAGAAATTGCTTTTTTTTTGTTTTTCTCATTTTTCACAGGATTTTTAAATGTAAAGGTATTTTATATTTTTTATCTTAAAGTTTGATTCAAGACGAAAAAAATGAATTCCTGAAAAATAAAAAAATTAAAAATTTTTTATAAATAAAGGACTTGGCATGGTATTTCTGGGACTCCGTGAAAAATTAAAAAAAAAATGAGAATTACTATGTATGTACGAGAACAGATATGCGCAGTAGCAACGATAAAAAGGCACTTGCTTCTAACTTCGTTAATATTACTACGATTTTGACTAAAACAAAAGTTGTAAACTAATAATAGTATTTTCTATTATTCATACTTTTTGTTATAATTGATGAAAAAATTGAATTTTGATATTGATTTGTCTAAAAACGTAATTTCCCAGTTTATTTCGATATTGAACTATTAGATTTTTTTCTGATTTTTTTTTCGGATAAGCTTAATAAATCACTCTGTATACATGTAAGCCTTTGTAAAATATGATTTTATTTGGTACATTAACAATCCCCGTTTTTTTATTATATTTATATTAAATAAGCGGAAATTTTACGACGTAATAAAATTTTGCGGTAACTACTGTTTTATTTCTAAATAAAATAACGATTTTATATAAAACAATATTTAGCACTTAGCTGAGAAAAAAATAATAAAACTATAAAGTGTTTATTTTAAGGGACATCCATTATATTAAAATTACAAATAAAATTAAACAACACAATTTCTTATTTCTGGGGAGTAGGAATACTTTATTTCTATTTATTTGTAAGAATACAGAGTGTCCTACTATATACATTTTAACAGCTCATAATGGAAGAAAATATCGACATAGTTGCCAAATGTATAATTTTACCGAAAGTACCGAAAAAATATGGCATTTTTTGTAAGAAAAATTATCGGTTTACTTTAAATAAAACACCCTATATATTTTTATACCGTCATAAAGTTCCTTTCTTTTCCTTTTCAAAAATGTATATACAGTCCATTTCTTTTATCATGTCTTAAGAAGCTCGCACACCACGTGACTTTCTTAGTTGACAGAAAATTACTTATTGCTTATAAATTGGATATAAATTTTTTTTTTTTGTATTTCTCTGTGCACAACAAAGTAGAGCGCCATAAAACATAATTATTCGTTTTTGGACGAGATCTCGCCTAATATAGCAACTAAAAATATGCTTTCATGATATTTAAAGTATTTATTGGAAGAGCACCCTGTGCTACTTTTTTGAAATTTATCTACAGATCAATTTCCATTCACTGTAGAATTTCCTTTTCGTAGGACTTAATTTTTTTCTCAAATTTTCATTTTTTGTCCAATTTCCTTTACATGGAACTTAAATTTGTTGTAAAATTTCCATTTTTTGATCAATTTTCATTCGCTGTAGAATTTCCTTTGAGAAGGACTTGAAAATTTTTGTCAAATTTCCCATTTTCTTCAATTTCCATTCACGGTAGAATTTTCTTTGCGTAAGACTTGGACTGTTTGTCAAATTTCAATTTTTTATCCAATTTCCTTTGCATAGGACTAAAATTTGTTGTAACATTTCAATTTTTTGATCAATTTTCATCTGATGTAGGATTTCCTTTGAGTAGGACTTGAACTTTTTGTCAAATTTCCATTTTTTGTCCAATTTCCTTTACATGGAACTTAAATTTGTTGTAAAATTTCCATTTTTTGATCAATTTTCATTCGCTGTAGAATTTCCTTTGAGAAGGACTTGGAAATTTTTGTCAAATTTTCATTTTTTGTTGAATTTCCTTTGCTTGGGACTTAAATTTGCTGTAGAATTTCCATTTTCTTCAATTTCCATTCACTTTAGAATTTCCTTTCCGTAATACTTAAATTTGTTGTCCAATTTCCAATTTTTGTCCAATTTCCTTTGCGTGTGACTTAAATTTGTTGTAAAATTTCCATTTTTTTATGAAATTTCCATTTACTATAGAATTTCCTTTGCGTAAGACAAATTTTTGCTCAAATTTCCATTTTTTTGTTAAATTTTCATTTACTGAAGAATTTCCTTTGCGTGGGACAAATTTTTTGTTAATAAGAATAGAATAATGATTTTAAAAAACAAAAAAACGGAAAAGGTAAGTTTTATTATATCTCAAATTTCCTACTATAGTGTACCAATAACTCTTCGATATTACGTTTCTTATCTTCAAGGCTATCTTCAAATTATTTTTTTTAAATACGGACCTGTCTTTTGTATTATAAATATTGATTAACCCTTTAAATCCAAATTTATCACATTTGTCATTTTAACTACGTTTTATCTGAAATAACTAACATCATCAGTGATAATAATTTTTAATTACGGTCCTGTAGTAGTTATTTTGTAAATTCGTTTTAATTAAAGCATGTAATTTCACCCTATATTTTTGAACCATTATAGAGGAATTATCTTCCTATCTTTTACGGGTTTCGAGATACTGTTATCATCGTTTAAAAAAAGTATCTAGTAAAGGAAAAAACCACTTTTAAGACGGAAATATTAAGATAACAAGTATCAAAAACGGATTATTGAGGGATTGTAAAATTGATATAAATATTTAAAAATAAAATTATTACACAAGTTTTTTATATCTTTTGCGGTTTATTTTGATAGTTTAATTAATCATATAAAGTGTCCCAAAAAATAAACATTGCAAAACATAAAAACTTTATAATCATATAAAATTTTGAAGAGATAATTTTCAAAAGAAAAAGAGCAAAATTGAGAAAAGACGGGTAATTTTTTGAAAAAATACTAAAATTAAGAAAAAAGTGGTAATTTTTTGAAAAAAGAAATAAACACCATAATTGAGAAAAATGAACTTAAAAAGTGGGGGTTATTTGAATTGAGAAAATTGACATAATTAATAAAGAAATAAGGGGGTATTTTTGAGTGAAAAGAAGGGAAAAAAGTACTTAAAAAATGACTAAATTTAAGAAATAAAAGTAGGGATAATTTTAAAGTGAGAAAATTACCAAAATAAGGAAAAGTGGGGGTAATTTTTGAGTGAGAAAAGTGACCAAATTCGTAAAAAATAGAAATAAAGAAATAGTAATTAGTGCTTCTTTTAAAGCATTTTTTTAGAGTTCCTGGTGCTCGTGAGCATATATTTTTCTTATTTCAATAAGGCCTACTTATAATATTGTATTCAGGCACGTGTACTCAAAAAATAAGTACAAGAATTAATACAGCTTACAATGAGATTGAGCAACTAAAGTACTTAGAGGATTATACCTTAAAAACGACATCAATCAAAAATGTTGTTATTAATTGAGATAAAAAAAATAGTCACTAAATGTTATCAAGGATTAGATTATATTAAATTTATATCAAACAATTAAAAAAAAAACGACTTTATATACATGGTGTCCCAGAATAAAGGGAGCGGCAGAATATTTACTTAATTTTAAGAAGAAAAGTTTTTATGAACCCATTCTCTATAAATGGAGTATTAACGAAGTTACAGGGTGTTAAATTTTCAGAAAAAAAATAACATTTTCTTGTATAATTCCAAAATGGCTTTATATTTTTTTATGACATTTTTTGTGTTGATCTATATTAATTAGTTTATTATTAGAGTAATAATTACCTGTTTGTATCTTGAACCATAGACGTACGGTAGATAGGGGTCCAACATGTGTATCCCCTAATTTTTATGCCACTGGAGAAATTTTGGTTTTGACATATGTTGGACCCCTATCTACCGTACGTCTATGATTCAAGACACAAACAGGTAATTATTACTGTAAAATTAGACTAATTAATATAGACCCACACCAAAAAAATTTAAAGCCGTTTTGGAGTTATACAAAATCTAAAAAAATCACAAAAATGTCTATATAAATTTTTTTCACGCCCTCTAGCGGCGAAACTATGAGGAATTCAAAAAACCGGTAATGGCAAAATGTGTAGAAAATTTTATGTTCTACAACTTTAATATCTTGTAACCTTTTACAAAAATTCATTATTTTGGTTATTTAAGAAAAATATGAAAAAAAATTTACTTTTTGATAAATCTGGCAACAATGGCAAAAGTTTTTGAAAATTTTAATCATCCGAAATTAAACTGTAACGTATAAAAATTATATGTGTAAAACTTTATTGCCATCTTGTTTAGTAATGACGTCATCTCTTACAGCAACTGTCACTTCCGGTTGTCCGATTAACTCTCAAATCTATACAGGTCGTCTCCTTGCTACCCTAAATATGTATATAAAATTTCATTTAAATCGGTTCAGCCGTTTAGAAGCTATCGTGTTCACACACACACAGACACACAGACAGACAGACATCATGCTAAAAATGGTATAAATGGATTCGTTAAAATCTGGGAATGGTCAAAATATCATTATCGCAATACTTTCCTTCTATACAACTCTGTTGTTTGGAAAGTAAAAAATCCCGTTTATTGATTTTTCGCGTTTAGAAAAAAAAGATTCCCATCATCGAAACAAATGGCGCTTTACAAAAAATCGCATCTCATCATCATGTTTTCGATGGTATATAAGGCGAGCCCCAATTCGTAATTTTCGAGCGTTTTAGTCAACCCCTTGAACCTCATTGCACAGTCAAGCTGAAACCGTCCTCATTATCGGGACAACATTCCTGCCTCTCACATTAAGGTCAAAATCGATCTTCCCGTTCAACCTTTCGAGTCCTTGCCCTAGATTTTCTTCCTTCGTCCTTATATATATATATATCGCTGTTTGTCTCTTGTTTTATTTCCGTTGCGTTTTTATCTGAAGAGGAATCTACCAGGTGGTCATATTTAATAACACACTTGAAAAAAATTACTGTTGGATTAAGTTAGCAAAATTACCATAATTTGGATAGTAAATTAAACGATATTTTTCTTATTTTTTTTTATTTGAACTTAAATCGAGAGGTTTTGTTTAAAACCGATTAAAAAAAATTTGAGCGCAAAATATTAATATTTACGTCCGCTGTAAGCATTTTAAAATCAATGATAGGCGAAAGGTTGGAAAACGGTACCTGTGCACGAGACTAGACCGTATGACGTCAGTAGCCATGAACGGTTCGCCCCTTGCCCGCTGCTGCGCTGCATTCACGATGCAAATTCCCAAAATTTCAAATTCCCCAAATTTCAAATTCTCCAAATATCAAATTCCCCAAATTCCAAATACCCCAAATATCAAATTTCCAATTTCCAAATTTCACACATTCCCCAAATATCGAATTCTAAAAATTCAAAATTTTCCAAATTCCAAACTCCAAATATCAAATTCTCCAAATCACAAATTCTCAACTACCCTAATTCCAAATTCGCCTTCTTCAAATTCCAAATTACCCAAATTCTCAAATCTCAAATTCTAAATTCCCAATTTTCCTCACTCTCACTTAAAATTTCCCCAATTAAAAATTTTCCAAATTCCCTAAATATCAAACTCTGATAATTACAAATTTCTAAATTCCAAATTTCCCAATCCCCCGATACCAAATTCCCCAAATATCAAATTTTCCAAATTGTTCAAATTCGAAATTTCCCAAATCTCAAATTCTAAATTCCCCATTTTCTAATTGCCCAAATTAAAAATTTCTCAAACTCAGTTTCAAAAATTTTAAATTTCCCAAATATCAAGTTCTCCAAATTACAAATTGCCAAATCCCAAATTATACTTTCCTCAAATATCGAATTTTGAAAATCCCAAATTCTAAATTCCCCATTTTCCACATTAAAAATTACCCATACTTCAAATTCCAAATTGCCTACATTCCTCAAATATCCAATTTTCCAAATTTCCCAATCTCCAAATTCTAAATTCCCCCAATATTAAATTCCCCAATCTTAAATTACAAGTTCTATCAAATTCTCCAAATTCCAAATTCCGCATATTTCAAATTCCCCAAATATCAAATTCTTCAAATTTTCCAATTCCCAAATTCTAATATCCCCATTTTCCAATTTCAAAATTAACTCCAAAATTTCCAAATTCTCCCAATTCCAAATTGCTCACATTCCAAAATCCCCAATCCTAAATTTTGAATTTCCCAAATAACAAATTCTCCAAATTTTTAAGTCCCCTAACTTCAAATTCCCCAAATTTCCTATTATCCAAAATCCAAATTTTCCAATTTCCAAATTCCCCCAATATTAAATTCCCCAATTCTAAATTACAAATTTCCCAAATAACAAATTCTCCAAATTAAAAATTGCCCAAAATCCAAATTCCCTAAATTCCAAACTCCATAAATATCAAAATTTCTAAATTCTAAATTGACCACATTCCAAATTCAACAATCCCTAATTCTAAATTCCCCAATTCTAAATTCCAAATTGCACAAATATAAAAATTCCCCAATCATAAATTCTCCAAATATCAAATTCTTCAAATTCCAAATTCCCCAAATTTCAAATTCACCAAATATCAAACTATTCCAAATTTACCAAATATCCAATTCTCCAACTATAAAATTTTCCAAATTCCCCAAATCCTAAATTGGAAAATCACCGAAAATGAAATTCTCCAAATTCCCCAAACTCCACATTCCTCGAATTTTTTAAAGGGTTACCGTTTTTAGTAAATTTCCTACTAAATTAGTAGATTTTTAAGAAAAATGAGGGTGTTTGGTAGAATTTTAGTAGAATTGCTAATAGACAGGTTAGGCATTTTTTTTTATTAAAAAACGAAAAAAAAAAAAAATTAATATTTACGTCCGCTGTAACATTCAGTAGATTTTTTAGATTTGTATCATCCAAACGTGACATGTGATTCGCTTAAATAATTAAAAATTGTTTCGAATTTTTTTCAATTTTATTTAGTTTTTTTAATTTTTTTCCCATTTTCTCCTATTTTGTACAAAATTTTTACCAATTGTTCCCAATTTTTTTGAATTTTTTAGAATTTCTATATTTCTTTCCAATGTTTTGCAATTTTACCAATTTTTTCCAATCGTTCCCATTTTTTTCCAATTTCTTCCAGTCTTTCAATTGTTCCCAATTTATTTCCTCCTGTTTGGTCAATTTTTTTCCAATTGGTGCTAAAATTTTTTCAATTTTTTCCAATTGTTCCCAATTTATTTGAATTTTTATCAATGCTTTCCCATTTTTTCCAAGTTTTCCAATCTCGTTCCAATTTTTGGCAACTTTACCAATTTTTTCCAATTTTTTTCAATTTTACAATTTTTTCTTATTTTGTATAATATTTTCCAATTGTTCACAATTTTTTTTATTTTTTCCAGTTTTTTCCAATTTCTTCCATTTTTTCAATTGTTCCCAATTTATTTATTTTTTTTTCCAATTGGTGCTAAATTTATTCCAATTTCTTACAATTTGATTACAATTTTTTCTCTTTTTTCCAATTTTTTTCTAATTTTTCCCCATTTTTTCTCATTTTGCACAATATTTTTTTTTTAATTTTTATCAATTCTTTCCAATTTTTTCCAATTGTTAAAAATTGTTTCGAATTGTTTTCAATTTTATTTAGTTTTTTCAATTTTTTTTCCCATTTTTCTCATTTCTATTTTGTACAAAATTTTTCCAATTGTTACCAATTATTTTCCAATTTTTGCAATTTTACATATTTTTTCCAATTTTACAATTTTTTTTCTATTTTATACAATATTTTCCGTTATCAATTTTTTTTTTTCATTTTTTTTAAATTGGTGCTAAATATTTTTCAATTTTTTCCAATTTTTTACAATTTAATTACAATTTCTTCTCTTTTTTTCCGATTTTGTTTAACTTTTTCCACTTTTTTCATTTTTTTTTCAATTGTTAACAATATTTTCAAATTTTTTCTAATTTCTCCCAATTTTTTTCCAATTGTTCCCAATTTTTTTTTTTTTGAATTTATCAATTCTTTCCAATTTTTTCCATTTTACAATTTGAACAAACGTAAGTATGAGCTCTAGTAGCAGCGTGGTTAGTGGGGTGCGATAGGTCCAGGTATCGAATCCCGCACACAGGATTTTATCGTTTTATTGAACTAATATTTTAAGAAATTTTAGAGATTAAAAAAACCCATTATATTTAATGTGTTGTTTCCTTTTAGACTTTTTTGATTTCTCAAGCCACTTAATCTGTCTGAGTGTAGATTATCAAAACCCATTATTTTTAATTAAATTATTATTGTAAATGGGAAACATGGTGGGCCATTTTGTCATTAAATCAGCGGTTTAATTATAAATCAAATGATAAACATAATGTCGGAATGGTTTTTAAAAAACATTGAGGCGTGGTATACGGTAAGGTTTTTGGCATCTAAGAAGCACGTGCGCGAGTGTCTCCATCTTTCGGGTGTAGGTTAACAATTGTTCACGTTTGATTTTATAGTCGAAACCATAATACTCAGTTAATTTTAAACCAGTGCCGTGCACGATAAATTTAATATATTGTAAGTATCACGGTAATTAAGTAACTTCGTTACAGTATTACTTTTTTAACTATAATTTTATTATACATAATTATTGATTTGGCTCCAATTATGAGGAAGTATATTTTGACTTGTTCGAAATTCTACGCTTGTATTTGTTTTTTACGACAATTTTGTGATTTTAGTAACAATGTGAACGCCGGAGATGTGGTATGTGGTACGTGACTTTTTATAACCACAGAAGCAGCGATTTGAGGTTATTTTATAGTTTATGATATATACGTGAAATGTGAAGACGTAAAATACAGGGTGTCCCAAATAAAAGTGATCGATTTTAAATATAAATGCACAGCTTATTAATTGCCCTAAAGAATTCGGGATTTTCACTAATTGTTTTCGTTTACCCAAAAGTTTTTTATGAAGTTTGTTTATACAGGGTGATCTACTAATGTTAGTCAAAATGAATGGAAAAAATTTGTATTATTTTAAAAAAATGCAGTGGTTCTTGTTGTTAGGAAAATAAATGATATCAAACTATACATTTTTTAAAAGAAAATCTTTTAAATACCATCAAAATATACAGGGTGTTCCATTTAAAATAATACATATTATTTTCATTTATTTGACGGGATAAACTTCAAAAAAAAATTTTGGGTAAACGAAAACAATTAGTGAAAACCCGATATATTTAGAGCAATTAATACGCTGTGCATTTATATTTAAAATCAATCACTCTTATTTTTGACACCCTGTAATTAAAAAATATCTAAATACGTAAAATTTTAGTTTTACTTTAATTAAATATAAAAAAAAATCCTGGTAAATGCATTTCCTGTCACCGAAAATAACTAACCAAAATATTTTGTTTTCAAATAAACAAAATTTCGACTAAAATTATATCTTATACTTGGATTTTTTTTTTATTTTTCTTAAAACAACAAAAATTTTTGGGGTAAATATACACGAATTTCCAGTAGTAATAAAATTTGCACCGTTAACGATGTAAATCAGCATTAAAATGTGTTTATGCGTTAATAAAATTCAAATTCTGGTTTTTACAAATTTATACCTTCCCACAAGATGCGCATTTTTATAGTCCAAACAATTTGTTTTACTTGGCTAAATTATTTTTGACTTTTCGTTACATCAAAAATTTATTAAATTGAAAAAAATTATGTTTTTAATGAGTTTACAATAAAATTATGAAGATTTTATTTTTTAATTAAAAATATACAAATCATAAATTCATTTTTTTCTTTTTTAAGCTAATAACTCAATCGTAGGAAATTTTGAAAATTTTGAAAAAAATAATATACCATACTATTAAAATTATCAAAAAAAAACACAATGTATTTTTTAAGGATTTAGTATGATAAGTATTTCACAAGGATTTTTCAGGAATTTTCAAGGACTTTTCAATTTTTGTTGTTTAAAAAGATCTTTTTATGGAAGGATTTTTTAGGGATTTCTCGAAAATTTTTTCAGATTTTTTAAAGGACGTATGAAGAATATTAAAGGATTTTTATGGATTCTTTAATGCAAGGATTTTTTTAAGGATTCTTTAATTATTTTTTAGGGATTTCTCAAGTTTTTTTTTTTTAGATTATTTTTTAAGGATTTAGAATATTTAAAGGATTTGTCAAGGATTTTTTAAGGATTCTTTAGTGGTAATTCAATGATTTTTTAGGGATTTCTCAAAATTTTTTCCAGAATTTTTAAGGATTTAAGAAGAATATTTAAAGGATTTGTCAAGGATTTTTTACGGATTCTTGAATTATTTTTCAGAGATTTCTCAAGTTTTTTTTGTTATTTTTTTTTGTTAGTTTTTTTTTAAAGATTTGTGAAAGGATTTTTCAAGGATTTTTTATGGATTCTTTAATTATTTTTTAGGGATTTCTTGAAGTTTTTTTTAGATTTTTTTAAGGATTTATGAAAAATATTTAAAGGATTTGTGAAGGATTTTTATGGATTCTTTAATGGTTATTCAAGGATTTTTTAGGGATTTCTCAAGTTTTTTTCCAGATTTTTTCAAGGATTTATGAAGAATATTAAAGATTTTTTTTGTGTATTCTTTAATGCAAGGATTTTTTTAAGGATTCTTTAATTATTTTTTAGGGATTTCTGAAATTTTTTTTAGATTTTCTTTTAAGGATTTTTTTAAGGATTCTTTAATTATTTTTTAGGGATTTCTCATGTTTTTTTTTTAGATTTTTTTTAAGGATTTAGAATATTTAAAGGATTTGTCAAGGATTTTTTAAGGATTCTTTAGTGGTAATTCAATGATTTTTTAAGGATTTCTCAAATTTTTTTCCAGAATTTTTTAAGGATTTATGAAGAAAATTTAAAGGATTTTCATGGATTCTTTAATATTTTTTAGAGATTTCTCAAGTTTTTTTTTAGATTTTTTTTTTAAAATTTATGAAAAATATTTAAAGGATTTTTCAAGGATTTTTTTATGGATCCTTTAATGCAAGGATTTTTTTAAAGATTCTTTAATTATTTATAGGGATTTGTGAAATTTTTTTTAGATTTTTTTTAAGGATTTATGAAAAATATTTAAAGGATTTGTCAAGGATTTTTCAAGGATTCTTTAATGGTTATTCAAGGATTTTTTAGGGATTTCTCAAGTTTTTTCCAGATTTTTTTAAGGATTTATGGAGAATATTAAAGGATTTTTCAAGGATTTTTTATGAATTCTTTAATACAAGGATTTTTTATAGATTCTTTAATAATGTTTTAAGAATTTCTAAAGTTTTTTTCCGGATTTTTTTAAAAAAATTATGAAGAATTTTAAAGGATTTTTCAAGGATTTTTCAAGGATTTTTTTTACCTCGATTCTTTAATGGGTATTCAATGATTTTTTTAAGGATTTCTCAATTTTTTTTTTCAGATTTCTTAAGGATTTATAAAAAATATTTAAAGGATTTTTCAAGGAATTTTAATGGATTCTTTAATGCAAGGTTTTTTAAGGATTCTTTAATGGGTGGGCATTCATTGATTTTTTAGGGATTTCTCATTTTTTTTTCAGATTTCTTAAGGATTTATGAAGAATATTTAAAGGATTTGTCAAGGATTTTTTATGAATTTTTTAATGGTTATTCAATGATTTTTTATGGATTTGTCAAGTTTTTTTCCAGAATTTTTTAAGGACTAATGAAGAATTTTTTAAAAAAAAAACAAGGATTTTCATGGATTCTTTAATACAAGGATTTTTTAAACAATTCTTTAATTGCTTTTCATTTTTTTACGATTTTTAGGAATGTCTCAATTTTTATCCAGATTTTTTTAAGGATTAATGAAGAATATTTAAAAAAAAATTTCAAGGATTTTCATGATTCTTTAATGCAAGGATTTTTTAAAAAATTCTTTAATGGCTTTTCAAAAATTTTTCTATGAATTTCTCAAGTTTTTTTCCAGATTGTTTTAAGGATTTTTTTATGGGTTTGATATTTAATGCAAGAATTTTCAAGGATTCTTTAATGTGTTTTCAAGGATTTTTCAATAATTATTTAGGAATTTATCAATTTTTTTTCCAGATTTTTTTAAGGAATTATGAAGAATATTTAAAAAAATTATCAAGGATTTTCATGATTCTTTAATGCAAGGATAAATTTTTTTCCAGATTTTTTAAGGATTTTTTTTTTCAAGGAATTTCCAATAATTTTTTAGGGATGTATCAAGATTTTTTCCACAATTTTTTAATTGGTAGAAAATTTTGAAAAGTCAATTAATATACCATAACTATTAAAATTATCAAGAAATAAAACACAATATAATAATTGTAAAAGTAAGTTTCGTTTAAAAAAAAAACATCATCAGGTCATTAAATAAATAGATACAAAAAGCAAAATATAAATTGTGAAATTCATTATGGAAAAAGATTAAAAATTTGCAAAAAACTTATATAGTGGTATAAAAAAAAAACAGGAGGGGGTTAATAAAACCAATCTAATATAAAAAACAAGGTTTGATTTTCCCCTCAACTGGAAGTTTATTTTTTGAGGTTTTTCTTTTAAAAATATCAATCCAAATCTCACCGAATAAAGAAATATAAAAAATATGATACAATTTTTTTCATCTACAAATATAAATGCGAATATTAAGAACCTTTTTTCATTTTTTTTAATAGATTTATACTTGACAGATAGAAACGTAAAAGAAAAATATCTCCAGTGCAAATAAAATTTAACGACGATAATCCGAATTAGATGATACTTTTCAATACGTATTACAAATATTTACATGTTCGTTTCAGAGACGTTCCACTGGATTTTAAATAAAATTAGAACTTCATATGGAAAAAATTCCTTACTAAAATATTCGATTCGTTAATTTAAACATTATTCAACAAGATGTTGAACAATATTAACACCCATTGATTTACGACGCCATTCAAGTTGTCTGGATCAAAGTCATTATAATTCCTTATATTAATAATCAATCTGTGTTGATCATAATCACTTTTTAGTATGTCTTCCAATTTAATTATTCTTACTTTTGCTTTTCTATATAATTTATTTTGATTCTGTTTTTCATTTACTTTCTCTTTCTTTTATCTCACATCAAATTCTATTTCTTTCTGTCTTTAATTTTTCCTTGGATTCTTTTTGTCTTTTGTCTTTCAATTCAAGTGATTTTGCTTAAATCTTCTCATTGAATTTCTTCACTTTCTGCATTTAAATTCTTCTTATCTCTGCCTTCTTATTAAATTACTTTCCATTGAATTTCCTTCATTTCTGTATTTTTCTTTTTGTCTCTGTCTTCCATTGAATTTATTTTCCATATAATTTCTTCTTTTTTCTTCCATCTAACTCCCATTAAATTCTATTTCTTTCCGCATTTAATATTTTCTTGAATTCTTTTTGCCTTTACCTTCCCATTAAATTCCATTTGATTTTGTTTTCTATCGATTCTATCCTGCATTTTTATTGAATTCCTTCTCTTCTTCTTTCTTTGAATTCTTCTTGCTTTTTCCTTTACATTGAATTATTTATCATTCTGTCTTCCTACTGAATTTCTTTTCTTCGACCTTCCAATTAAATTTCTTCTCTTTTTGCTCTTGCCCTTTTTCAATTTTGCTTTATTATTGAATTCTTCTTGTCTCTGTCTTGCCATTAAATTCCTTTTGCTTTTGTTTCTGTTCCCATTGATTTTTTTTTACTTTGATTTCTTCTTGTTTAATTTTTGTTTTTACCATCTCGTTTTTATCTTGTTTTTTTTTTTACTTTCTTGACCAGTTATCAATTATTTTTGAAAAAAATCACAATTATAGTATATTTTATTGCCAATTAAAGATATTTTTTTATAATATAAATAAAAAATGATTTAAAAATATATCAAAATCAGTAAAAAAGGTAGTAAAAAAATGAATATAAAAAAAATGGACAGAAACAAAATTGTTTTATTTCTATTTACGAATAATATAAACAAATCAATTACGAAAAAAATTAAGAGGAGGGGGATAAAGTAATAGTAAAAAAAGGGTGGGTTAAAAAAATATAAATAAAATTAAAAATAATATAATTTAAAGTGTGCCATTTTTTAATTTATTTTATATTTTTTTTCTGAAACGAACAATATTTTCGACTGTAACTTCAATATTATTAATTAAATCGTCATAAACCACCTTTGCCCCATATTCAATTATTAATAAAACTCCCTTTTAAATAAATAATAATAATAATTTTTTATGCCCAACATTTTAATTATGATTTTATAATTTTTTACGGTGCTTCATTTTATTTATTTTTTTTTTAATAAAGCAAATAAAAAATTAATGCTACGTAGTGACTGACGGTTAGCAAAAACAACTAAATTAGGCATTAAAGTGAAACGGGAACGTGCTAAATATATATATATGTATAACATGTTAATAAGTTGACGACAATATTGGTTATTAATTAATCAATTTTTGTTTTGACAAGGTTAAAAAAACAAATGCCGATGTTATTTGGTGTACAATTATTGATCTCGATTGTATCAGATTTTAGTTTATTGATTTTAAAATAAATGGTTCATTTATTTTTGGCACATATCGGAAATCGTTAAACAACAGATAAATGTAATTGTATTTATTTATAATCAAACAGGAAAAATCCATTGTAGTAATATAATTTTAATAAATCCAATAACTTTTCCAAATTTTCATGAAATAAATTACAAAGTCGTGTACCATATGAAAAGGAAGATCAAGTTGGCTAATTAAAAAAAACTTGCCAAGAATTTAATTATTTACAATATAATTATTTTTTGTAAATAAATCTAGTTCCTTTTATTTTTTCTATCCATGTACACCGTATATCAAAAAATGTAGAA
Organism: Neocrepidodera transversa; assembly: GCA_963243735.1. Classification (NCBI taxonomy): domain Eukaryota; kingdom Metazoa; phylum Arthropoda; class Insecta; order Coleoptera; family Chrysomelidae; genus Neocrepidodera; species Neocrepidodera transversa. The sequence goes on along the minus strand of OY725346.1, from coordinate 310,584 downwards.
TAACTGAGACAAATTTACTAATAAAAAATCCTCAAAAATGATTGAAAATTTCTTAAACACTTTTAATAATCCTGAAAAATACTTGAACAATTTTTGAAAGGTTTTTGAACAATACTTGAAAAACTCCTGAAAATCGTCAAAAATGCTTGTAAACTTCTTAAACTACCCAAACAATCCTCGAAAAAAAATTTAACAATCATTAGAAAATTCTTGAACAATTCTTGAATCATGCTTGAAATATATTTGAACATTCCTTGGAACATCCTTGAAAAAGTCTTGAAAAATCCTTGAAAAAGTCTTGAAATATCATTGAAAAATTCTTGAAAAATCGTTGAAAAATTCTCAAAAATTCCTCCAGTAATCTGTACTATCCTTGAAAAATACTTAAACAATCTTTGAACAACCATTACAAAATCCTTTAACAATCCTTGAGCAATTTTGAAAGATATTTGAGCAATCCTTGAAAAATCCTTAAAAAAAGTCTTAAAAAGTCCTTGAAAAAAATTGAGCAATCCTTAAACAATAATTACAAAAATCTTGAACAATCCTCGATTCATCTTTAAACTATCATTGAACCATTCTTGAACAATCTTTGAAAGATATTTGAACAATCCTTATAACATCCTTGAAAAAAATCTTAAAAACCCATTGAAAAATCCTCGAACAATCCTTGGAAAATCCTCAAATATCCTTGAAAATTTCTTAAACAATCTGAACAAACCTTGAACAATCATTACAAAATCTTTGAACAATCTTTGAAAGATATTTGAACAATCCTTGAAAGTCTTGAAAAATCATTGAAAAATCCTTGAAAATTCCTTAAACAATCTGAACAATTCTTGAATCAACCTGAAACCATTTTTGAATAATCTTTGAAAGATATTTGAACAATCCTTGAAAAAGTCTTAAAAAAATCATTGAAATATCCTCAAAATTTCTTAAAAATTCCTTCAAAAATCTAAACAATTCTTGAGTAATTATTAAAAAATCCTTGAACAATCCTTGAACAATGATTACAAAATTCATGAACAATCTTTTAAAGATATTTGAACAATCCTTGAAAGAATCTTGAAAAATCATTGAAAAATCCAAAAAAATCCTTGAAAATTCCTTAAACAATTTGAACAATCCTTGAAAAATTCTAGAACAATCATTACAAAATCCTTGAACAATCTTTAAACAATATTTGAAGGATATTTGAACAATCCTTGACAAATCATTGAAATCTTGAAGAGTCATTGAAAAATCCTTGAAATATCTTCGAAAAAAGTCCTTAAATATTTTTGAAAAATCCTCAAACCTCCTTGAAAATTCCTTTAAAAATCTGAACAAACCTTGAACAATCATTACAAAATTATTGAACAATCATTACAAAATACTTGAACAATCTTTAAAAGATATTTGAACAATCCTTGAAAAAATCTTGAAAAATTATTGGAAAATCTTCAAAAGTCCTTGAAAATTACTTAAACAATATCAACAATCCTTGAGAAATACTTGAACAATCCTTGAACAATCATTACAAAATCCTTGAACTATCTTTGAACAATCTTTGAAAGTTATTTGAATAATCCTTGAAACTCTTAAAAAATTATGGAAAATTCCTTAAATAATTTGAACAATCCTTGAAATATTCTTGAACAGTCATTACAAAATCCTTGAACAATTTTTAAACAATCTTTGAAAGAAATTTGAACAATCCTTTGACAAATCCTTGAAGTCTTGATAAATCATTGAAAAATCATTGAAAATCCTTGAAAAATCCTCAAAAATCCTTGAAAATCTCTTAAACAAACTGTACAATCCTTGAACAATTTTGAAAGATACTTGAAGAATCCTTGAAAATCTTGAAAAATTATTGAAAAATCTTCAAAAATCCTTGAAAATTCCTTAAACAACTTGAATAATCCTTGAAAAATACTTGAACAATTTTTGAACAACCATTACAAAATCCTTGAACAATCTTAGAAATATATTTGAACAATCCTTGGAAAAGTCTTGAAAAATCATTGAGAAGTCCTTGAAAAGTCTTTGAAATACCCTTGAATAATCTTCAATAATACTTGAAAATTCCTTAAACAATCCTTGAAAAATATTTGAACAATTCTTGAACTTCAATTTGACATTTACAATTTTTATTTTTGACAGGTGACAGTTGGAGAAATAATCTTGATTATTCTGAATTGAGTTTATTAAATGACATATTGTAAGTCAAATTCCTTGACATTAGCATCTGTCATTTTTTGACCGTGGACTGTCAAATGTCACTTATTTTTTAAAATACATTATATAAATTATGGAGTGAACGTGTTAAAAAGATTTTTTTTTTCAACGACACAGGAAATTTTAAAGAGACATTTCTCGGGATGTTACCCTCGCAGTTAAGTCGAGGATAATAAGCGGGTTGCATACTAATTTGGACGCTCTTAAGGCCGCAACTCCCCAAACGACAATACAACTCCCACAGGAACTTTACGTTAACGTCAAACTTGACGATAACGGGATTTTGGTATCTGAATACCGCAATTCCAACGACCTACTCTTCCATTAAACGAACGAAAAAAATGCCATTATTACATGCGATAATCAAGGGCGTATCCAGTTTTTTTTTTTTTTTTTTAGTACAAAGTGACAGAAATCAAAATAAATAGAAAACTATTTAATAATCTTTGACAACCATGAAAAACATTGTTAACAAATAATTAAATAAAATTCCGTTAATTGCTAATCCCCATTGTTCTGACGACAATTAAAATTCGGCCAAGCCTCCGGCAAATAAAGGGCAAGGCCGTCTATTTTCGGATTGTTCGCTTTAAACGGGTTTACTTAAAAACAGAAAAAAAAACTTGTAAATTTAAATAAAAGCCGGGTTGTAAATATGTCAAGATTATAGTTGCAAGATTGAATATTAATTATTACTAAAAACGAAAAAGTTATTTATTTTTATCGGAAAGCCATAAAACAGTATGAACTCTTAGATCTACCGCATTGTAATAAAAAAATTATAAACTATAATTATTAATACATTAAAAATCATTGCAAATATATAATCTTATTCTCAGTATTTTTTTATATATATAATTGAACGTCCTTAAGAAATATTGTTTTAATAGTTGTATAATTTTATTGTTAAATTTGAAATTTGAAGGTTGTTATTTTCGTGTTGCGCCACTGGAAATATCCGTACGTGTTGTGAGTCATGTAAATTTTTATAATTTAATTAGACAATCTTATAACTTAACATTGATCAATAATTTTTTGTATCCGATTCAAAAGTGTATTCGAAAATTAAAGAAAATTTAATTGTATCAGAAAAATTCCTAAATTTAGAAATTAAGATAGATTTAGACAAATTTTTTGAATATTTGTTGTAATTTTTAGTTTCGTAAAAATTCCCCAAATTTAGGGAAATTTTTAGAAAAATGGCAACGTTGCTTTATATTTTTTATAATTAGCTGAAAAAATATTGGTAGAAAATATTTTTATGATGTTGATATTTACAAAAATTTATTTAGAACTGGAATTTTTGATTGTCAAAATTTTTTTTGAATTTTCGAGTATTTACAATTTTACAAAAAATTATAGTTGTATCAAGTTTATGAAAATTTAGGGAAATTTAAACAAAACTAAAATTTTTAGAAAATGCGATTTTTGGTCTTCTCAGATATAGGGAAACTTAGAAAAAAGTCAACGTTGCTTTATATTTTTTTTACAATTTGCAAAAATTTCAAAAATTAAAATATTGGTCGAAAAAATTTTTATTAATTCGTATCCACTTTAGGAAAATTTAGACAGAACTGGATTTTTCTTGATGATTTTCAAAAAATATTTTAGAATTTTTTGTTTTGTTAAGATTCCCCATGATTTAGGGATTTTTTTTAAAAAATGGCAACGGTGCTTTATATTTAAAAAAAATTCCCCAGATTTGGGAAAAATTTTAGAAAAAAGGCAACGTTGCTTTATATTTAAAAAGTTCCCCGGATCTAGGGAAATTTTTAGAAAAATGGCAATGTTGCTTTATTTTTTATAATTAGCTGAACTTTATAAAAAAAAATATTGGTAGAAAATATTTTTATGATGTTGATATTTACAAAAATTTATTTAGAAAATTTTTTTCGAGTATTTACAATTTTTAGTTTCGTAAAAATTCCCCAGATTTACGAACATTTTTAATAAAATGGCAACGTTGCTTTACATTTAAAAACGTTTCCCAGATTGAGAGAAATTTTTAGAAAAATCTCAACGTTGCTTTATATTTAAAAAAAGTTCCCCAGACTTTGGGAAATAGCTAAAAAAATGTCAGCATAATGGTCGAAAATATTTTTATGACGTTGCCAAATTTACGCAAATTTATTTAAATCTGTAAATAAATTATATAGATCTTATTGATATAAAAAACGCAGTTTTTTGTGTCTTTAAAAAATTCAGTTAGGGAAAATTTTATTTTTCAAGTATTTACAATTTTTAGTCTTGTGAAAATTCCCCAGATTTAGGAATTTTTTTGGAAATATGACAATGTCGCTTTAATTTTTAAAAATTCGACGAAACTTTTCTTATTTTTTGGTAAATCGCAAAAATTTCAAAAAAAAATAGTTAAAACCAAAAATTATTAATTTTTTATTCTTAAATTGAAAAATATTTTTATAATGTTGCCAAATTTATAAAAATTTCATTAAATATGTAGATTTGTTTCGATAATAATTCAAAAATAAAAAATTTACAAAAATTTTTTTTTAGATTTTGCGATTTTGTAGTTTCGTAAAAATTCGCTAATTTTAAGAAAATTTTGAAATTCAAAATATATTCAAAATATTCCAAAAAATCTAAATATTCCAAATATAAAAATTCCAAATATTTCAAAAAATTAATCCAAAAATTTCATATATTCCAAAAATTCCTAATCAAAAAATTCAAAATATATCAAAAATTCAAAAAATTCCTTCTCCAAAAATTTCAAATATTCCAAAAATTCCAAATATTGCAAAAATTTCTAATCGAAAAATTCGAAATATTTCACAAATTCAACAAAATTCCTATTAAAAAAATTTCAAATATTTCAAAAATTCAAAAAATTCCTAATGTTCGAAATATTCGAAATATTTGAAAAATTCGAAACATTCCAAATACCCCAAAAATTCCAAATATTCTACAAATTCAAAAAAATTCAATTTTTAGAATTTGCAATTTTTTAGTTTCGTAAAAATTCGCCAATTTTAGGAAAATTTTGAAAAATATGTCAATGTTGCTTTAAAAAAACAGTAGAATTTATAAATCTTGGAAAAAAACCAAAAGATTATTAATTTTTCAAATATTCCAAAAAACCTGAATATTTCTAATCTAAAAATTCCAAATTTTTCAAATATTGAAAAAAAAATTTTAAATTTCATATTTTCCAAAAATTCCTAATCAAAAAATTTAAAACTTATCAAAAATTCAAAAAATTCCTAATCCAAAAATTTCGAATATTCCAAAAATTTCAAATATTCCAAAAATTGCAAAAATTCCATCAAAAATGTCGAAATATTTCAAAAATTAAAAAAATCCAAATATTCCAAAAATTTCAAATATTCCAAAAATTCAAAACATTTAAAATATTCGATATATTCGAAATATTCGAAATATTCGAAATATTCAAAATATTCGAAATATTCAAAATACCATAAAAATTCCACATATTCTAAAAATTCCAAATATTCCAAAAATCTCTAATTAAAAAATTTCAAATATTCCAAAAATTCAAAAAATTTCAATTTTTGAATTTGCGATTTTTTAGTTTAGGAAAATTTTGAAAAATCTGGTAACGTCGCTTTAAAAAATAGTAGAATGTATAAATCGTAGAAAAAAAACCAAAAGATTATTAATATTTGTCTTCATTTTGTAAATCTGCGAAATTTTTTAAACCGGTAATTTTTTTTAAATGTTGCCAGATTTACTAAAATATCCTTAAATAGATACAATTTTATTACGCTTCGAATATTCATAATAATAATTATATTTAATAATAAATGTTTGTCTATTATCTCATCTGTACTTTTTATAAACTAATAAATTTTAAGTATTTAAGTATAAAAAAATTAATATCTGATAAGTTTGTAATATGTAATCATATCTACAACAACACATTTTAGTTTTTAAATATACACTTGATGTTTTTTTTAATTTTATTTTCTATTTGTATTTAATATTGTGTACAATCTACAATAAACGAGTCAAGGACACACGAGAATTATTTAAAATGGAATTAGATGTATATATGGTATCGTTAAAAAAAAAAAGAATTGTTTTATGATTCAATGTTACGGTTTATTTATTGGAACGAAATCGTGAGAACGAATCAATAAAAAAATATTGAATGGGAATAGAAAAGTTCACCTATATCAGTCACATAAAAGTTCATATTCTTAAACTACAGAGTGAAAGAAAAAATTGAATTTAAAATCTATGCCACTTTAAAAAATTGGCAACATTGAATATGTGAAATAAAGGTTTGATATTTACGTTCTGTGAATTTTCTTTGCTATAACCTAACCAATAATCCTGGATAATGTTCACCATAAAAAACCCCCTTACTATTACAGCGAGTTTCACCTTAAACCATCAATATATACACGAACTGAAAAGTAAGATATTGCAATAAAAATGTAACGTCAAATTTTAAACGTACTAAATAATGTAAATAATGACTAATTTTTTTTATCAATTTCTAGGAATGTCTTCTACTTATTTATTTAATAATTGCACTATTTTCGCGGATATTCCATAATTTTCAAATATTTAAAAAATTTGAAAAATTAAAAAATTCCAAAAAAAAACAGAAAAATTCAAATACTCTATAAAAGTTCACAAAATATACTAAAAAATTCTAAGTATTCCCTATTTCAAAATTTTTAAAAATTTTTATTCGAAAAATTCCAAATATTCCTAGTCAGAAAATTCCAAATATTTTAAAAATTCAAAAAATTCCTCATATTGCAAAAATTTCAATTATTACAAATATTCCCCAAAATATCAAAATATTACAAACATTTTAAAAATGTAAAAAATTCCTAATCCAAAAATTTCAAACATTCCAAAAATTCCAAAAAATCCAAAAATTTTTAATCAAAACATTCCAAATATTTAAAAATTGAAAAAATTCAAAAAAGTCCTAATATTAAAAATTTCCAAATGTACCTAAATATTTCTAATCAAATATTCCAAAATTTCAAAAAGTTGAAAAATTCCAAATTCCAAATAATCCAAAAATTTCAGAAATTCCATAATTTTCAAATATTCAAAAAATTTGAAAAATTCCAAAAAACAGAAAAAAATCAAATATTCCAAAAGTTCATAAAATTCCAAATATTCCAAGTATTTTAAAAATTCAATAAATTCCTAATATTCCGAAACTTTCAAATATTCCAAAAATTCCATAAAATCCAAATATTCCAAAATTTCCCAATATTTCAAATGTTCAAAAAAGTCCAAATATTCGAAATATTGCAAATATTCCAAACTCCAAAAATTTCAAATATTCTAAAAATTCCAAAAAATCCCAATATTCCAAAAATTCCTAATCAAAAAATTCCAAAAATTAAGCCGCGGTATAAGCCAGATTTGTTTCGATTAGTTAATTTTCACTTGGCAACAAAATAACCAGTGGTGGCGGAAGATTTTATTCGTGATGGAAATAATATTTTTAAGGAATAGAAAAGAATAACTTATCAATGGGGTTAGTAATAAATCTTCGAAAAGTAAAAATTCTCTTTAGAAAAATTATATACTGGAGATGTTATTTTCTATTACCGCCGGCTAAAATAAAGCTTGGACTGGCGAAATTTCCTAAATTTTCAAATATTCCAATAATTTGAAAAATTTCAAAACTTCCAAAAAATTGAAAAAATCCAAATATTCCAAAAAGTTCAGAAAATTCCAAAAATTCCTAGTATTCCAAATATTTGAAAAAAATTAAAAATTCCAAATATTCAAAATATTCCAAATTTTTCAAAAATTCCAAATATTTCAATAATTTCAAAGTTCCTGATATTCCAAAAATTCCAAAAAATTCAAAATTCAATATTTCAAAAATTTTAAATATTTCAAAAATTCCAAATATTCCAAAAAGTTCCAATAATTAAAATGTTCCTAATTAAAAAATTTCAAAATTTCTAGAAATTTTAAACAGTTGAAAATTCCAAATTCCCAATATTCCGAAAATTTCAGATATTCCATAATTTTCAAAAATTTCAAAAAAATTGAAAAATTACAAAAATTCCAAAAAATCAAAAATTCAAATATTCCAAAAGTTCATAAAATTCCAAATATTCCAAAAATTCCAAATATTCCCTATTTTAAAATTTCTAAAAATTCTTATTTCAAAAATTCAAAAGGTTTCTAATCAAAAAATTCCAAATATTTTAAAAATTCAAGAAATTCCAAATATTCAAAAAAATTAAAATATTCCAAATTTTTCAAAAATGTAAAAAATTCCTAATCCAAAAATTTGAAACATCACAAAAAATCCAAATATTCCTAATTAAAAATTTCCTAATATTTCATAAATTCCAAATATTCCGAAAATTCCAAATATTCCAAATACCCCAAAAATTTCGAATATTTTAAAAGTTCTAATATTCCAAAAATTCCTAATCAAAAAATTCGTAATATTCCAAAAATTCCTATTCTAAAAATTCCAAATATTCCAAATTATACAAAAATTGTAAATATTCCGACTTTTTCAAAAATTCCAAAATTTTCAAATATTTCAAAAATTCAAAAAATCCAAATATTCCAAAAAATCCAAATATTTCAAAAAATCTAAATATTCCAAAAATTACAAATATTTTAAAAAGTCTGTAATCTTCAACTCCTTTTTATTAGTAATCAGCGTTATTTCAAATGGTTTATTTTTTTTAATTTTTAATTTAGAATTTTTTTTTGAAAATTATATGACATTTTATACCATAAGGCAAAAATAACAAACTTAATAGAAGTTCGTTGTCGCATATCAAACGAAAAAGTTTTCTTCGTTACAATTCCCGAGGGAAATAAGGAGATTGCGCCGACAGACATGCTTGATTTCCACAAATTCGATTTATGCCATGTATGTGACAACTGCGTCGGAATCGTCTAACAAGGGTAAAAAAGTCCTCGAACAAAAAAAATATCAAGCAAATCATATTGATTTTTTTTTTTGTATTAAATATATAAAAAATTTGGTTTAATCTTGTATCATTTCACTTGCTCACGTCAATCCAAATCTCACCGAATATGGTTGTGGAGAGGTAGTTTATTTTCTTATGGGCTATGAACTTGACTATATTTACGTGCATTCTTATGGGTAACTGATAGAGGTCATGACCCATAAGAAAAGAAAGTTCGTCGAATTTTAAAAATTGAAGCGACGTTGTCACGTTTCCAATATTTTTTATAAATCTGGGGATTTTTTACGAGACTAAAAACTGCAAAATGCTAAAAAAATTTTCTAATGTCGCAAAAAGCTGCATTTTTTTCTCTCTAAAATTTGATCTTATGGCAAAAATCTACAGATTTTATAATTTTTTTTTGTAAATTTGGCAACACCATTATTTTTTTGTGATTTATTAAAAATAAGAAAGGTTCGTCGAATTTTAAAAATTGAAGCGACGTTGTCACGTTTCCAATAATTTTTATAAATCTGGGTATTTTTTACGAGACTAAAAAATTGCAAAATGCTAAAAAAATTTCTAATGTCGCAAAAAGCTGCATTTTTTCTCTCTAAAATTTGGTTTTATGGTAAAAATCTACAGATTTTACGATTTTTTTTTTAAATTTGGCAACGATATAAAAATATTTTTCAATTTAAGAATAAAAAATTTATAATACTTTATAATTTTTTGTGATTTATTAAAAATAAGAAAAGTTCGTCGATTTTTAAAAATTGAAGCGACGTTGTCACGTTTCCAAAAAATTTCCTAAATATGGGGATTTTTTTACGAGACTAAAAAATTTCAAAATGCTAAAAAATTTACTTCTGTTTAAATTTTCATAAACTTGATACAAATAGATTTTATTTGTAAATTTTCTAATGTCGCAAAAAGGCTGAATTTTTTTCTGTCTAAAATTTGGTCTTATGGCACAAAAAATCTACAGATTTTATAATTTTTTTGTTGTAAATTTGGCAACGTCATAAAAATATTTTTCAATTTAGGAATAAAAATTTTTGTAATTTACAAAAAAATAAAAGTTTCGTCCAATTTTATAGATTGAAGCGACATTATCATGTTTCCAAAAATTTCCCTTAATCTGGGGAATTGTATACTCCAAAATAATCATAATAATAAAATTTTTACTACCTACATTTTGTGCATAAAAATTTTTATTTTAAAATAATAATTATATTAATAAGTTATAATAATTTATTAATTTTCGCTCACCAAACCAAAACCATAAAAATTAGTTATTATACCCAACCCAAAAAAAAAAGCGAAAAATTAGTAAAAAAAAAATAAAATAAAATAAAAATTCACTCACTGCCAATTGATGCCATCTCTTAGTAGTGCGTGTAAACCTCGAAACGATAGTCGAGCTCCTACAGAATTCGATCGTTGTTGCCGACATTCGCCGCCAGAGTTCGCTGACATGCCTACAGATCGCGCAACTTTAACTTAAAATCGCGCACACTATAAACACAAAATTATAATCTGAAAATAAAAAAGAAAATAATAAAAAATTATAATAAAATTTTACAAAATAAAAGTAAATAAATAATTTGTTAATAAGGTTAAAAAAAAATTATTCCGTAGATTTCAAAAATTATAAAAAAATAATTGGTTATTTGAGAATCATCTAAAAATGATTTTTTTTTTTAAACAAAATCGTAATTAAATTATTTTGTTGTCGTTAAAAAAAAGTACTAAAAAGACATTGTTATTGTAATTAAAAATTTTTTATTATGGTATTATACTGTTTGGGAAATAAAAATTCAAGGTTACTGATAAAAAGAATTTAGTCGTAATAGATGTTACCAATTGAAATATAATGAATTGATTAAGTAATATAATAAATATATCAGATTGTTTCCCCCAAATAACCTTGTATGTTTAGTTTTCAAGATATTACATAATTAAATTCCTTAAGATTTTGTATTCCCAATTTGCAAAAAAATCTATCAATATAGCTATTTTATATATAATAGGAGTGAACCACTTAAAAGTTTCACCCTAAAAGAAATTACAAAAAATCGGAAAAAAAAATAAAAACCGAAAAAATAGCTAAATCCGAAAAAGTCCAAAGAAGTCGAAAAAAACCAAAAACCGAAAAAATCGACAAAAATAAACAAAAATCAGAAAAACAAGAAAAGTTAGACAAACCTGAATGAATTTGAAAAATCAAAAAACAACAAAAAATGAGAGAAAAAACCGAAATAATCGAAAGAAATCAAAAGAAATGAAAGAAAAAACCAAAAACCAAAAAAAAACGAGCAAATCCAAAAAAAAAAGAAAGAGACAAAAATCAAAAAACCTCAGAAAATAAGAAAAAAACAACAGATAATGAGAGAAAAATTCCGAAAACCTAAAAAATTTAGACAAAAACAAATCGACGAAATCCAAAAAAAATCGAAAAAATCTGAAAAATAAGAAAAATTTAAATAAACCCGAAAAAATTTGAAAAAATTAAAAATCAACAAATGAATATCGAAAAAGAACATAATAGTATCAAAAAAAAAACAGAAAAATGAGAGAAAAAATCGAAAAAACCGAAATAATCGAAAAAAACCGAGACAATCAAAAGAAATCGTAAAAAAAATCGACAAAAATCGAAAATCATCAGAAAAATAAGAAAAAATAAACCAAAGAAATAAAAAGGAAACAAAAACAAATCGGCGAAATTCAAAAAAAAATCGACAAAAATCGAAAAAAATCTATTAATATCTATTTAATACAGAGTGGGTCACTCAAAAGTTCCACCCAAAAAAATTACAAAAAAAAAAAATCGAAAAAAATTTAAAATCGAAGAATCTAAAAACCCCAAAAATCCAAAGATGTCGAAAAATTCAAAAGAAATCGAAAAAAAAATCGACAAAATCCTAAAACAAAAATTGACAAAAAAATGGAAAAAAATTTTTAAAAAAATCCAGAAATTATTGGCTATTTTTCATAATTTTTTCCTAGTTTCGCCAATTTTTCACTATTTTTTATGATTTTTCTCTATTTTCCCCTCTTTTTCTAATTTTTTTATTTTTCCCTAATTTTGACGGTTTTTTCCTGTTTTATCAATATTTTTCAGGTTTTTTCTATTTTTCAGTATTTTTTCCCTATTTTTCACGATTTATCCCTATTTGTATCTATAATTTACTATCTTTCCCTACTTTCCCTTTATCCCTATTTGTCCCTATATTTCCAAATTTTTCCCTATATTTCCCTATGTTTCACTATTGTTGCCTATTTTCTCAATTTCTCCTATTTTTCATTTTTTTTTTGTATCTTTTCCAATTTTTTCTGATTTTTTCTATTTTTCATTATTTTTTCGTAGTTTTCCAATTTTTCATTATTTTTCTTCAGTTTTCTCTATTTGCCCTTCTTTTTCCTATTTTTTCTATTCTCCTCTAGTATTCTCCGTTTTTTCCCATTTTTTATCCTATTTTTCCCTGTTTTTGATTATTGTTTTCTATTTTTTCTTTATTTCTTCAACCAAAAAATAATCATGTTGAATTTACAATAAATTTTTTATTGCAGAAATGTATTTTATTTGAAGAAAAAATCGAATAATCCGAGTATTTTCTCTAATATTTTACCGTACAAAAGTAGTTAAATAGGGGGGGGTGGGGTGGGGTAAAGTTCGCATTGTAAAGATTAAAAAAAATATATACATGCAAAATTTGATTGTTACAATTTGAATATAGAAAAATGATTGACTCTGTATGTTGTATCGAAAGCATCATGTTTGTGTCGATTAAAATCATTATCATTCAATTAATCTAACCCCGCTAATAAATAGTAATAAAAGTATCATTATTTTAAATTGTTTCTTACTATCGTGCTTATATAAAGTTACAACGTTTAATTTAGTACTGGAATAGGTCAGTTTTTTTTTTTTTTTTTTTTTTTTTTTTTTTTTTTTTTTTTTTTTTTTAATTAAAAACGTTTCTTCATTATATTTTAGCATCATCAGAAATCTGTATCAAACTTTTCCAATTTTAGTAAAAGGTTTTCATTTGTTGGTCGTAATTTACAATTTTAATAAATTTAACAACAACCTTGAAGTCTTCAAGTATAGAAAATATGTACTAAAATCTTAAATCAAGCACCCGCTGGTTATTCCGAGTGTAAACTCAGTGGGAGTTAATGGAATTAAACCAGTGGCGTATCCAAGACAAATACAACCATAAAATTGCAGGTACAGACCTGTAATAAAGACTTTTTTGCAATGAGTTAAACCAGTGGCGTATTTCAGAAAAATACAACCATAAAATTTCAGATACAGACCTGTAATAAAGACTTTTTTGCAATGAGTTAATGGAATTGAACCAGTGGCGTATCCAAGAAAAATACAATCATAAAATTGCAGATACAGACCTGGGAATCTATTATTTAAAAAAATTCAAATCCCTTGTAACCTTTTTTTCCGGAGTACATACCTGGAAAATGAAACACATCTGGTTTGCCATCAATTTTTTAAATGTACGATCGATGTAACCATCGCGTACGGTTTATTATGTAGAAGGGTTGCGACAAAGGGTCCAATTTAAAATCAAGGTTAATAAAGGTAATGGAAAAGGGGAGAATCCCAACCAAAAACTCTCTAATTTCTCCATTTTCTTTCCTATTTTTTCCCCATTTTGCAATATTTTTTCCAATTATTCGTAATTTTTCTGTTGTTCATTTATCCTGTTTTTCCCTATTTTCTTAATTTTTTTGGTATTTATCCCTATTTGTGCTTATTTTTCTCTATTTTGCCCTATTTTCTCCATTTTATCCTATTTTTTCCTACTTTCCCTGTTTCTTCATATTATTTCTGTTTTTCCCTATCTATTTCTTATATTTTGCTCTATTTTCCTTATTTTTTCCTATTTTCTTCCTATTTTTTTTCTATTTTTTCCTACTTCTTCCTATTTTTCCCAAATCTTTACAATTTTCATCATTTTTCCCTATTTTCCTCTATTTTTCCATTATTCTACTTATTTTTTTTATTATTTTTGATTATTTCTCAATATTTTTTCCATTTTTCACCGTATTTTTTATTTTTCCCAATTGTTTTCAAATTTCCCTATTTTTCCCCGTTTTTTCGAATCTCCCTTAATATTTCTCGATTTTTCTACGCTTTTCCTCATTTTTTTTCCATTTTTATCCTGGTTTTCATTGGTTTTTCATTGGTTTTTCTATTTTTTCATATTTTTCATGATTTTTATATCCTTTGATAAATTTTTTTTGTTTTTTCTATTTTTCACAATCGCTATTTTTTCCCTATTTTTTCTGTTTTCCTCTATTTTTCCCTAGTTTTTATGTTTTCCCTATTTTTCTCTATTTTTCCCTATTTTCCCTACTTTCTCCTATTTTTCCCTATTTTTTGCTATTTCCCCATTTTTCTATATTTGTCTCTATTTGTCCATGGTTTTCTTAATTTTACATAGTATTTCCTATTTTTTGTAATTTTCACTTTTTTCCCATATTTTACCCGTTTTCCTTGTTTTCTCTATTTTCCTCCATTTGATATATTTTTTCATATTTTTTCCCATTTTTCGCAGTTTTCTCACCTTTCCCCTATTTTACCCTATTTTTTCCCATTCTTATCCATTTTTGTGTTTATTTTATGATAAATAAATACAAATATTTTGCAAAACATAATTTTTTCATCAGTGCAAAAAATTGGTGAATTTTATGAAAAAAAATAATATATTTAACTTTTTCGTAAATTTTAGTACAATCTAGAACATTTTATTGCTGATGTTAAGTACATTTCAGAAACTCAGCGCGGCAACACTGAATGTCCATCTCAATATCAAATTTCCAGTAATTCAAAGTGATCAATTTGGCAACAGGGCATTTCCGTAAAACAAAAAAAACCATTTGCATCGAATCAGGATGTTTTTTTTTCCGTAACAGATTTTCCAGTAAACTGAAGTGGAACGAAAAAATGAATAATTAGAAGTGGGGATAATTTTTGATTGAAAAGAGAAAAAAAATAGTTAAAAAGTGAGAACATTAAGAAAGAAACGAGAGGTAACAATTGGAAATTAAGTTCAAGGTCACCCATTTCCGTTTCAACTATATTTTAGTTTCCGCACTGTAATAGTGTATATTCTGTGGTTTCTGTATGATTAAATTGACGTAAGAAATAAAATGGCGTCTGGAAAATATGTTCTTTATAGATTTTTAATAAATTATACTTTATTTTGGTATTAGTTCAAGAAGATTTCGTCGATTTCCGTGTAATTTTTTACGCAAGTATTAAGAAGAGATAATGTTATAAAAGAAATATTGTTACAGAATGATCTGATGATGGTTTCAAAAATTCATAACTTTTTTTTTTGTAAGAGACAGCCAAGTTTTTTTTTTACATTTTCGTGTTCCTTGACCTCAAATTAGTCAATTAAAAAAAAATTGTTAAAATCTGAGGAGTAAACTAGATTTTTTCCTTATTTTGTAACCCTCTAACAAACTAACCCTGATAACCACCATAAATGTAACCTTGAAGGTGTACTAGCTGGCAAGCCAAAACTAGGTCGATTGTTCCGATCAATTTCTACCCCGAAAGATTCTGGGCACTTGCAATTGTAATTTCGTTTCTACGTTACACTTTCCACTATTTTCAAAGCATAAATCATGAATTCGTGGAAAAGTCTAGACCAGAGTAAAATTAAATGTTTTTAAGTACGTATCAAATGTAAAATTTTAGCAAATTAAGATTCAATTTTTACAGGGTAATAAAGTGAGGTTAAATAATTTTCCAAGTAAAACTAATTTAATATTAAATATATTCAATTAACGTAGTTCAGTTAGAATCATTTGAAATCTAACAAAAATCAAAAATTTATTGCGTTAGTTCTAATTATTTATGTATATCATTAATTATAACAAAAATACATAAAATACCTTGATATTTGTTGAATAATTTCGTTACCACTAACCAAAACTTCCAAAACTATACATTCAATATATGATAACAGCACCATAGTTTAATTGGATCGACACTAACACTTTCATTATATTTTTTCGAAAAACGTACATTAATTTTTAAATACCGACAACAAACCATCATGGCTACTTCATCCTCCCTTATCTTGTCTAAATTTTTATTGCGCATGTCTACGACTGACGTCTAACGGAAACGGAAGTAGCAGAAACGCTTAGTTTACTTAGTATGTGTCCCCATTTTTTCCACCAAGTGGTGGCCCAATATATTCCACCAAAAAATTATGTAATAATAATTGTTCAGAATTTTAAAATATTTTCTTTTTAAAATATTTTCGTAAGAGGGAATTAAAATTTATTATTGAGAATAGAATAACGATAAAATAAAAACTGTAATTATTATGTATTAGATTTGCTAAAACACTATTTATTTATAGAATAGTGATTCATATTAGTAGAAATATTTTTTTTTAAGATTTTTATTTAATTAACTCGTGTTATAAACTAATGAATAAAATCGTGATTGAAAAAAAAGGTTTTTTACACTAAGCAAATGCGATTATAATTGCTAAGGTTATATACAAATCTTCAAGTATTTTGTACAATTTTAAGACTATTATTATTAAAATAATTACGAATAATGGTACAAAAATTTTTAACAAAATAACAACGGATTTCTGATTCTTTTTAACCAAGATTAATCGATTTTGTCACACACGATACATTTTACTTTCCCGGACCCATCAAAGGGAAAATAAGGTGAACGAGCAAAAAAAATCGAGATATCGATGTAAATTTCCATTTCGAGGTCCCCCAAGAAAATTAAAACCATTTCCAGCGTATGGTCTGTCTGTGTGTCTGTGTGTAAGCTTCCACGATAACCGTTTGACCAATCATGCTGAAATTTGGTATGGAGGGTCGGTGTGTGCCTCCAATGCGATCATGGTTTAAATTGGTACAGTAGAAGGTCCTCATGACCAACATTGATTAAATACACATCTAAAATTTTTTACTTTTTTTAAATTTTAAGGACAAACAATACACTTTAGTGCAAAATGTTGTAGTACAAAGTTTTATAACATAAAATTTCCTATCACTTTTTTTCAAACTTTTTCCAGAATTTCCAGTAGTTGCGCCACTAGAGGGCGCGTAAAAAATGTGCATGTAGGTTTTCTCTAGTTTTTCTTGATTTTGAGGACAAACAATACACTTAAGTGCAAAATTTTCTGGTGCAAAGTTGTAAAGCATCAAATTTTCTTTAACTTATGTCTTTAACTTTTTATCGAATTCCTCAAAGTTACGCCGCTAGATGGCGAGAAAAATACACCTTTAGGATTTTCCATTTTTTTTAAATTGGAGGTAAATTATGCACTTTATAGTGCAAAATGTTTTAGTGCAAAGTTTTTAAGCATAAAATTAATAATCCTATTTATTCTCTGCGGTCGATCCGGGAAAGTTCTGAGATAACACAGCCGATTTTTTTTAATATTTGCCAAAAGTTATATTCCAGGTTCGACTTTATAAAAAATTACATCCAGTTTCTTAGCCAAAAAAATTCTTGAAAGAGTAAAAAAATATAGCCAAGAAATAATTGATATTATGAACCAATTTTAAAGTGTCAAAATAAAAATGTAATTTAAAAATTCAAATATTTTTATTTAACAAACTATAAGGAAGAGCAATTCAAAGATATCCAATTGGGCGTTAAAATCCAGATGTAATTTTCAGAATTGCAGCTTGATTACGACCTGTCGGACTGCGAATGAAATGGAAAATCCTTCCATTTGGAAACCGTGAAACGATGAGCGTGCCATTAAACGGTTTTACGTTATTTACTTAAAAAGGCGCAAATCCGTTTCTTATTCGAAACGAAGAGGTAGAGATGAAAGTGTCAAAATAATGAGATTAATTGTAGAGATATTTATAAAAGGTCAAAGTTGAAATAAATATATTAAATTATCTAAATTTAATGATTATAACATACTTATTTGAAAAAAAAAAACCAAATTTAAGAATACATTGTCAGTATCAAAACTAACAACTTCCGGGAAGCAGTTTGAACATTCATTATATATATATATATATATCTATTCGAAGAACCAATTAAAATTTAAACCTGATCTACCCTTATCAGGATTTACGAGAGTAAAACCAATTCCAGGAACACTTTGTTCACTTAGAAACAAGTTCGATTTTATTCCAGTTAACCAACCTACTTTTGAAATTGCTTGAAAATAAAAGAGACAGATGATGATCTTCTTATTTACTTCCCAGATAGATGGAGTAATAAAAGGGATTTCAGGACCCTTAATTTATGAATAACAAGATATGGAACATGATACATTATTGTTCACGAAGAATCAGTAATGGAGCATTAAAGCTAAAAAGAAAATTTGAGACTATCACGATAATATAAAGATATTAAACTAATTTCAAACTTTGAAGAATAATAATGAATAACGGTAGTTGTAACAGTCGTTTAGAAAAGCAAATTTGGAATAGTTGAGCAACAGAAAAATTAATAATTGGGCAAATACATGTAAAGTTATGGACACTCTTTTCTTAGGTTGCCTCCTAATCAATGTCATTGCAATCAAATATTTTTAAATAAATATTATTTTCATATTTCACTGTCGATGAACGAAAAATCGAAAAATATAAAATAGAGATTTTTATGCCAGTCGTTTATAAGCTGTTTTCCAGGCTCCAATACACTAAAAAAACAGAAAAATGTAACGAAAATACAACGAATGTTGGTTTTTGAAATATAGTATCGACGATATTTTTTACTTTGGAACAATTGAATTTTTGTATTCAGTTTTATTTAAAAATACATATATTTGAAAAACTAAAGAGAACTAAGATGTCATATTTGTTGGATATTTAAATCAGATAAAAACAGATTATTTTTAATGTAAAAAAGTAGTTTTAAGAAATCCTTCCACCACTTCATTTACTACTTGGACCAAGCATATTTTTACAAAAAATCACCCGGTTGCGAATGGTCAAAAACCGGGTATATTTCGGCGTGGTTCATTCCCATCTAGCACGGTGTGAATTTTCATTCGGTTACAAAATCCATGTAGTTTTTTATCGAAATTTTTTTTACTCGCACATTCGGAAAATTTTTGATTACCAACCAAGTGGTTTTGAGTAATAAATTGTCCAACAACTAAAACGATACCTTCCAGCGTCCCCACTTTTCCAATTTTCCCTTTGTTCTTTCGTTCCCCACTTCTCTAATTTTCGGTTTAGTTGTTGGACTATACCTATTTATCTTATAAATAGTAACTAGATTTATACAATTAATTCGTTTAACTAAAGCTTAGTCCACACCAGGTAACAAAATTGTTGTCAACAAGCAATATGTTGATGGATATATACTCGTCAATATTGGGCGGCATACATCAAATAATTTTGTTGCTGGTTGCTTGTATCTGTGTTTCCCATTTTTTTTTAATTTAACCTTCATTTTCCATCAATCATCTGTCACTTGCCTACCTCTTCTTCTTTTCCACACAACGTCTTCATCTTTTACACTTGCAGTTTATTTTATTCTTCTTTTTCTTTGCCTGGCCTATACCTAATCTCAATCAAGTGTTTACATATTTTAACTTCATGTTCGTTTCTAAATTTTAATTTCGGTAATTACTTATGCTAACTTTGTTTCGGAACCTTTTAGCCATTATTAGTACTAAATTATATTCTTCCATTTTATTTTTTACCCCTCACAGTTCAGCTTGTGGGGTGATACTTTCTAGTTTCCTCAGACTGTCACTTGCCAGTTGTCACTTTCTCCTTTGCCGGCATATATGTAATACTCCTATATCGCCAACGTCCTATCTTTGCCTGTAAAAACAAAGCGTTCCGACAGAAGGAGATGTAAGATCGGAATTGGGTGCCAACGCGCGTGCCCATATACATAAATTGCATTGGCGTCGTGTCCCGTGGTGAAAAAGGAACGTAGAGAAAAGGAAAGTTAAGCAAACGTTGGCGATTTTACAGCTGTGACGTCTATGCCTATCCGAGACTGCGTGAGAGAGAAACGATCGTCTACACTCTACTATCGGCGACACACTTCTCTCTCAAGCTGGCGATATAATAGTATTACATATATGTTTGCGGTGAAAGGGGTTCTGGCACGTGGTGAAATTTATATTTTTCATTCCTCCAGCGTTTATTTTTCAACTTTGCGAACTGATGACCAGTTTGTGGTCGATTTGTTTCAGCCCCCATGTAGGTAGCTACTGTTAAGTTCATATTTCCGGGATGTTGACCCCCCCTGTGGGTGGATGTCAATGTTTCCCTCATTGGGAGCAACCTGCTTATTTTTTCATTAATTTACTAGCTATTTGCTAAATTTTTTATATAAAAAATTTTCAATGTTTAATTTCTAAAAATTTCATGTTATTTTTTAAGTACCCACACAATTTTATTTCATAATTTTATCTTCTACCCTTAATGGGTCTATCTATGTGATCAATTTGTTCCCCTGTTAGTACTTAATAGTGGTAAGTTTTGGTTTTCTATGTTATTACATTTTTTATATCTAATTATGAACGTTTCTATCTTTAGGCCTGATGATGGTCAGTGACCGAAACTAGTACTTTGTCAATTAAATTTTGTAGTACCTGACTTTGTGCTTTATTACCTTAAACTTTGGACCACATTTGAGATACGGATAACCTTCGGGATTTAATTTTTTTTAATAGTTGAATTCGATAAAAAAAAAACCCGCTAGCTTAAAAACTAATTATCAGGTAGAATCAATTGATATAGAATTTGTTGCTGCTAAGAATATTGATAAACAGAATGCAAACAGCCAGCAACAAATAAAAAATGACACTTGATCGGTTTTTTAATCGATAACAAATACCATTCACCCCTTTAAGACAAAGAAACTGCGTGTTAGGGCAGTAACGAAAAAAATCATAGAAGGTTAAAAAACTAGCCGATTTTCAATTGCAATTTTGCTGCTGACTACGTGGACCTCAGAAACCGAGTATCAAAATGACAGGAGCAAAAAAATTGTTACCGGCTTATGTTATATTCGCGATTTCTCGTAACCGATATGAGCAACTAAATCGTTTCTTTAGCAACTAATTCAAGTATTTTTTTTTTGATTCCGATAATCTTTCACTGCCAGCTCCAATATCTTCTTATTCGTTTTTTTTAGAATTGGCAGCTATTAAAATAAAATTAGCACAAACACCAGCAGCAGTTGCTATATTCACGTCCACAATTCAGAACTTGACTGATAATATAGTGTGGACGCACATTACTGACAGCATGTATCCAGATACAGTGGGTGCAACTGTATTTGTTAGCAACAAATTTGGCAACATAAATATAAATGTTGCCAACACTTTGTGGACTAATCTTAAAATTCATTATTTCAATTTAAAGTCAACATCTACCAGATAAGCTTGGCCATTTTGATGTTTATACTGGTGATAATGGTAATATAGTGTAGAAAAACATAAATATGATGTAGAAAAGATATTATAAATGTTCTAGTTAAATATTTTAAATAGCAAACAGTGTATGAATTGATTTTCACACAAATAGAAAGAAAACTAATACTTATTCCAGAGTTGTTCCTAAGCACTGTGCTTAGCGCTTTGTTAATCACTCTAAGAACTTTTGTACTCGGGAGAATAGTGCTTATAAGCACATTTTAAAATTCGTGCTTGGTGCTTAAAACAGTTTACGAAAGGGCTTAGTCTCGGGCAGGACCGGATTACCCATAAAGCCAACCTAGGCCATGACCTAGGACGCACGTTTGCAGGATGCGGAAAATTTGTTCTTGTGAATAGCGAGCGTGAGCATCCGGGCAATTGCAAATATTTGCTTTTCATACATTTTGGAATTTTAATCACTGTTATTTTGCGTGATTGATACAAATTATTTTCTTAGAAAATAGTTTAAAATGTATTCAAAAGGACTAAAAATAAAAACGTATTGATATAAAAGGTCGCTAAAATACAAAGAATAGCCAAAAAACCGTAAAAAATTGTAATTGGGATTTTTAAAAAATGAAAAATTTCGAATAAATTGAAATAAATAGCAAAAAACACAAAAAAATAGAAACAAAATGATAAAAGAAGCAAAAAAAATTGCCAGTGCAAATATTTGCAAAAAAAATCTGAAAAAAATTGCAAAGAAATCGTATAAAGAATCGCGAAATAATTACAAAAAAATAACAGAAAATTACTAAAGATTGCTAAAAAATAGAGAACAACCAAAAAACCGGAATAAAATGTAATTGGAATTTTTAAAAAATGAAAATTTTCGAATAAATTGAAATAAATCGCAAAAAATACGAAAAACAGAAACGAAATGATAAAAAAGCAAAAAAAATTGCCAGTGCAAATAATTGCAAAAAATCTGAAAAAAAAGTGCAAAGGAATTTGAAAAAATTACAAAATAATAAGATCACAGAAAATTGCAAAAGGTCGCCTAAACGACAGAGAATAGCTAAAAAATCGGAAAAAATTGTAATTGATAAAAAAGCAAAAAAATTGCCAGTGCAAATAATTGCAAAAAATCTGAAAAAAAAGTGCAAAGGAATTTGAAAAAATTACAAAATAATAAGATCACAGAAAATTGCAAAAGGTCGCCTAAAAAACAGAGAATAGCTAAAAAAAATCGGAAAAAATTGTAATTGATAAAAAAGCAAAAAAATTGCCAGTGCAAATAATTGCATAAAATCTGAAAAAAAGTGCAAAAAGAAATCGTAAAAAAATCGCAAAATAATTCCATGTCAGGGTGATCAGTCCCGGTTGACTAATTAACTGGCAATTTAAAAAAAAAATAATCAAGTAAGAGAGAAAAAAAGGTTGTCAATTTTTGAATTTTGAATAATTTTAATTTTTTGTAAGATGTCAGATAAAAGATAAAAAGAAAAGGAATTTGTTAGAAAGAAAAGTATAAAGCATTTATAATGGATTTTTAATAAAAAAATAAACCATATCGGTCTCAGTGGCACAGATCGTTGGCTATCGGTCATATTCACTTATGGCTGTTTATATGCTAGAGCCAACGTGGGTTCGTGCCTCGTGTCTGACAGTGAAATTTTAATTTAAAAATTTCAGTGTTAGATACTTGGCTAGAATAGGTAAACCGCATTAAATATTAATTTAATTAATGTCTAATGGGGAGCCTAGATTTTCAATCCCCCTGTATCACTGTGCCGATGATGGTGATGTAGGTTTTCCGGGTTTTCCTAAACCTATAGCCAAATGGCGCCATCAATCCTTAGTAAGTCGCCCCAGAGCGTCACGGCAAATAATAATAATAGCCGTCCCTTCCCCGCACAAGCCATTGGCTTCTGGGGTTCACTCGTAAGGGGGTGAAATGTAGGGCGAGTATTATTATTATTATTAAATCATTTTATTACAAAAAAAATATACAAGAAAGAGTATAGTTTAGATTAAATTAAATGGAAAAATATAAACACAGGGAAAATTATAATAAACATATACAAGTAGGTAATATAAGGATAGTGACAGAAAGAAAAAAGAAACAGGATAAACGAAAATACATTAGTGAAAGAGAAGAACCGCAGAAAATAGAAAAGGAACATAAAAAAATTTATTTCAGTGTGAACTCAACCCGGACTGAAATTCGTAGATTGGACATCTGAAATACCAAGTGGTCCATATCAGTATTAATAGTTCAAATAACCACAAAGAAGTCCTAAAACGAGGTTTACCAAAAAAATTCCACACTCCCCAGGGGGAATAATTTAGAACTTTGGCCTAGGGCGTAAATAGCTGCTAATCCGGGCCTGGTCTCGGGAACTACTAAGCCCTATCGTGAAAATTTTTAAGTTCACATAAACTGCTTATAGGGCTTAGTGCTCGTGAATTTAAATCACATTTGTAGAGTGCAAAAAATTATTTAACTTATTTAAGAGGTTATTTACAGATTGTAAATGTACTAAATTAAAATCATATTAGAATTTATTTATCTCGCAAGAGATATTAAAATAAGTACTTCCAATTGTTTTGAAGTAGCCTTGATTTACTTTTTTTTAATAAAATGATAAGAAAAACGAAATTTATGAAAATAGCAAATAATTACATTTAACTTTTAAAGGCATTTCACATGATATTGCAACTTTTTAATATAAATGCATATTTTTTTATAAAAAATTGTAAAGTATATACATGAATATGACGAGATTTTAATAGACACTTTTATGGATTTGTGGAGTATAATGTCAGGATTTGCATTAGCAAACGTAGGACTAAGGGCATCCGCCCCCTTAGCGACCTTGACCTCCACAACTGTACATTTAATGTAATATATTAACTATTCACCTTAGTAACCCAATAATGCATCATAACAACATCACTACGAACTAGTAATCGAATTACAAGAATAAAAACTTCCGGTCTAGTAAATAATAAAATAAAGTAGCTGAAGTGTATAAATGCTTACCTTCGTTTTTAACATTCCTTCGTTACAAAGAGAGAATCGTATTACTCACTTTAATTGTTTACCAAGCATAAAAATAATAAATACTATACATGTTATAACTAGAGTAGAACGTTGATAAAGACTTTTTATTACTTACATTATTGATGTTTTAATTTTCTGGCTTCTTCTATAAAGACTTGCACACTCCCATAACAAAGTCGATCACTTGTTTACAAAAAAAAAAAAAAATAAACACTAAAGACGGAAATTAAAAACAGCTAATAAACAATAAAAACATACATTGATTCAAATAAAAAGCCGACAACAAACAAACACAGGTTATGTTTATCTATCCTTAATGACAACTCGTTTTACATTCTCCTTTTTACTTAAAGATACTTTAAAAACTTCATAAATAGTTTTTTGTTTAAATTCTAATCAAAATTGCGATCACTGTTTTGAAAATAATCAATAAATTCGCTTAGGAGACACGAGCTTCGCGGATATACACAAATTGTACTTCTACTTCTGTTTGGTTTTGACAATGACAGTACACTTCTAGTTACATCTGCTTCTCTGAGCAAGCGCAAAAGCTTCATCGATTAAATTTTTCCTATCCTTGATTTCCGAGGAATTTAGAATTTCTACAGAGTGGTTCAACAATTACATGTATTAGTTTTTGTGTCATTCAAAAACCTATATTTATCTATTACTTTATAATTATAAGTAAGTATATGAATAATATACGTATTATTTGAAATATCGACTATGGAACATAGGCGGGGTCTAAGGGAAGCAGAAATTATAACCCCCTTATAAAGACATATAATTATAATATATTCTTTTGTCGTAATAACCTACCCCTCTCAGTAATAAATAATACCTTCGAAAACTTATTTTCCCGACTCCACGGAATTTTATTGTGCTATTTGAACTAAATAAAAGTATGCCATCATGAAATTTTTTTATCCTAGTCACTAGGCCACATCGGATTATCAAAATATAAAAAAAATAATTAAATCACACAAACCAGTAGAAATACCCCAATCAATAGATATAAATAATGTGGTAGGGGTACTGAAACGGGAAATTAAGGTCTCATCCTAAAAAAATCTATGTTACCAACTAGAATGCGTATATTACTAAATGTAGCAGTTCCCCTTCGACTGTTCAAAGACTTACGTTATTGAAAATGAGTGTAAAGTGACGACAAATGCGAGTATGTTCACTTTGTTTACATTATTTCGCTACAATAACAAAACGTTGCCAAAATTGACATATGGCATATTTGAATTAGCGACGTTTCCTTTGAATTTGGAAAATAATTATTTGTTATATTTTTTAAGTTTTCTAATATAAATTTGTAATTATGTTCAATTTATTTAGTTGAATATGAATTTCGTATATTTGTACTAGTTTCGCCACAGTTTTATATCATTGGAGTTTAAAATGCTAAGCTGTTTAATTTTAATTGCATACTTGCGGAAGAATTTAAGGAAAGGAATAAGGCTTTACAGGTAAATTAGAAATTGTTCAATGTATGACGCCGCTACTGTAACCTTTCCCGACTTTCCCTTTAGAATGTTGCTGCTGTATTACAAAGTAATTCACATCGGCCATCTTTGGTATTCATTCTAGATAACCTTAAGACGGATTCCCACTAGGCGGAAAATCTGCAGCAGGATTTTCTGTATCCAATTCTATTGGTCTAGAATTTGATACAGAAAATCCGCCTTTAGAATATATGTAGGAAGGAGCAAGAGATATAGATGTAGCATCAGAGAGAAAAGTTGTATCAAACATAAACCCTAAATGTTTATATTAGCTGTCTTGACAGATTTAATTTATATAATATATTAATTAGCATTTTGTCATTTTTTTGAGTACATCACCGAAATTCATTGTCATTTAAAGTTGAATAATTAAGTAAAAAAAATGATGAACAAAAATTAAAATACGGTTTTTATATTTCAATGTCAAAATATTACTACGCCCCTGAACGAACTACGCTAATGACTTTTTATGAGTCCTTATCAAAACAAAAAGTGCTTTTCGAGTCGAGATGTTTGTGAACATCGGCCTTACATTGAAATACCCATAAGTCTCTCTCTAACCTTATCCTATCTCTATGATTCTAAAATTAATCCAATAAAACTTGACATATTTTATTGAACGTGTCTCATAAATGGATAACAGGATATTTACGAACTGTTTATTGCTAAAGAACTAAAATAATGAATAAATGGACAGAAATAGCCAAAGGACAGGCAAGGGTGTACAATATTAAATAACGAAATGTAAGTTTGTTGAAATTTTTAGATATAACCATAATGGACTTAACCAAAAAATTAAAACAGTAAGCTACTGATTCAATGGCATCTCTTGGAGCGTTTCACCTCACTTTGCTGTTCCCCGCACGAACAAAACAACATATATACATAATAATTCGTCATTTATCCACTTCAGCATACAATGACAATAATCGAAGAAAAAAATGTTTGGGGACGACTGGACAACTTCTAGTTCTGATCTACACCTTGTGTTATATACGAACATACATTTTAGTTTTATATAGGTGGCAGAACTTATTTCTCACTTGTCAGTTTTTAAATTTGTCAATAGATTAGGATGGTTTTATAACAATAAAAGATCAGTTATTTATAGTGTATTGCAGTATTACATAATTTAACCTACATACACAATACTTTGAATGGAACAAAAACCTAATTTTTTATGAAATACTACAGATGCTGATAAATAGGATTTTTTGGCAACAAACATTTTTCTTTTTTAAATCTAAATAAAACCGATGCCGGATAGTTAGTACAGAAATGTCGTAAAAGTTTATCGGCTATTCTATTCATTTATGTGTACAAACGTATTTAATTTTTTTTTTTACACATAAAACGGCTTATTATTTCCGAAGACTTAACGACAAATGAGTATTTCTTTATATTTGGACTGTACAATCATATTTAAAGTAACTAGAATTTTCTATTATGTTTAAAGTAACTAGAATTTCTTAACCCTTAATAATAAATAAATAAATTAGACGTTTGTTCTCACCGTAAAAAATTACACTGCACCTTATTTATATATCTTTTTTCTAAAAATGACAGATTTCACGTTGACTAGTAATTTCGTGTTAAAATATATAGTGTGGCTAATCTGTTTGGATGTGTCTACTCGGCCATTACCAAGTTCAAAAAGTAGTGAATTATTTGAATATTATATGCATAAGAAATATAATTACAGGGAATATAATTTAGCATATTCTAATTCATTACTAAATATTTATTATTCTTAAAAAAGGCAAGAAAACTGTTGAAAATTTAGAATTGCTATATCCTTAACTTAAAATAGTATCAATAGACACTACCATTTTTGACAGAATTTGTGCAGATTTAGTGAATTTTTTTCGCCAACTCAGCTGGGAATTGTCAAAAAGTTAAAAGAAATATTGGATGTAACCTAATTCTTTTAAAATATTTATTTCTATGGATTTAGAAATCTGCTAACAAAAAGTTTATAGATCTTACATTCTTTTTTATGTAATTTAATTTAGTTTTTAAATAAAACACAAGAATATATTATTTCTTACTACTTAAAAAACTAAATGTTTAAAAATAGAGTTCAACTAGACTGAAATGGTTTTATTTAGATTCCAATAGCCTCTATCTTCTAGTTCGGTTTCCTTGATTCAAATTCACCTAAATACATATCTTAATTTAATCAATGCTAAATGTACAAGTTACAATTAAAGAAAAATTGTACGTAATACAATACAAAAAAATTATCTCATTCTTAATATTACATTCAAAACAAGTAAAATTAAACGACTCCACTTATCGGAATTATTCACTATCTTCATGTCTTTTGGACTTCTTTTTTCTATGAGATCTATGACTGGGACTCCGCGATCTCGACCTATGCCTACGGGGTCTACTTCTTGATCTCTCCCTCCTATGAGACCTATTAAATTAAATTATATAACAATTTATAACACATTAATAAAATCATACTAACCTTTCCCTCTCCCTATCTCTAGGCTTTTCCGACCGACTTCTTGATTCTTTATCCCTTTCTCTTTCTTTATGAGGACTTGAGTCTCTTCTACTACTAGGAGATCTCATTCCCATGACTGGAGGAGGCCCCATGTGCATAGGTGGAGGACCCATTGGAGGCGGACCTGTTAATGTTTTTAATTCTGATGGTGCCCAGCCAGGAGGAGGTTCAGTACCTAAAATAAAATATAGTGTCTTGTTTAATCATGACTTTTATTTTTTAAACCAAGTCGTGATAGGAAGAAATTACAAACCTGATGTTTTTTTTTTAGAACTTACCCCATTGGGAATCTTGTGTAGGTTCATAACCGCCTCCATAAAAGGGCTCAGGTTCAGGGTTAAATCCATATTCGGGTTGGAATGGTTCAAAATTAGCAGGTGGGGGAACAGTCAAATCTGGGAATCCAGGTTTTCTACTGTATTCTCTTCTATCAGCTGTCATAACCTGAAAGAATTAACAATGATTTCTTTTTTAGAATTTTTGAAAAACAGCTTGTATACAATGATTGTCTGTATTTGACAAGATTCAACTCAGTAATGGTAATAGATAGGGACAAACAGACAATGCAATCGACTCAACATCGTTAAAAACCCTAAAATTATCTTAATATTTAATCTATACCTCAAGGGCATTTTAAATTTTAGAAAATTCAAGAAATTACGTCAAAAATAGTGCCATTTTTAACTGGTTTAAATAGTCTAACTTCTAAGGTTGTTTGGTTAGTAATATTCAATAGATAGTAAATTGTATGACTGTATTAATTTTGGAATGCATTTATAATTTGCACAAAATTATGTTTATTTAAAAAAAAAACAGATAATAATTAACAAAAGTTGTGCTTGCTTTCAATTTTAATATAAAAAATATAAATACACACAAATCGCGAATAGCGCACAAAAATATGAAAAAGGTCCCAATAGATTGGTGCTATAATTGTTATTCTAATTTTATAACATATTTGCTATAGCTACAACATCTCAGATTTCATCATTAATTAATAAATAAAATTAAGCTAAAAGTACTAACCTGTATGGTACTAACTTTAGGCACTTGATCTACTTTATTGATAGGCTGTTGTAAGTTCCTTTGAGGATTACCTCCTACGAAATAAAAAAAAATCAACTTTATTATTAAAAAAAATCTTGGTAACGTTTTCACATTTTGTCATTTTTAAAAGTCATTAATTAGAACCAATTACAAATCAAATTGTATTCTTAAATATTACAATTTCACTCTCAAAATTAAATCAACTTAAAATGCTGTTACCAAAGAGCCTTAAATAATATTACAGAGGAAAATTAAAAAAATAAAATATCCTGATAATTTTTTATATAACCTGATTGAGTACTTTTGAGCAGTTTTACTCAAAGTGCTCTTTTAGACATGACGGTTTGCTCCAGACGGAAAAAAATCGTACGTTTTTTTTCTTGAGCCATTGATAGTAAACTAATAAAAGTAATTGAAGCTTTCATACTGAACGGATATTTTCTTTCGACCGGATGATTTAAAACATAAATCCCTAGAAGTTCATAAAGAGGGGAATGATACTAGAAAGGCATGGGAAGAAATTTGCATTGAATTAAAATCAGACTAATAAATTACAAAATAAAGACAAAAATACATAAAAGATATATTGCGATGGTGCAACTGACAAAAATAGCTACAAACCCAGGCTACCAATAGTTCACAGGAAAAAACCGTCAAATGTGAATACAACAAATACACAGATAAACAACTATGATTTTTTTCCGTCCGGAGCAAACCATTAAATTTGAAAGAGCCCAAAGTATGGTCCCCAAACCCACATCAGGGTGTCTGCGGATCTAGCCGACAAAAAGTGCAACTAAAATAATTTCGACTATAAAGTAAACGAAAGGAACTTTTAGCTCAGAATTTTAACTTAACATTTATCCAAACCAAGTGTAAGTAAAAATGTATGTGAATCAACTAAGCTAAGCATTAAAAGCCGTTAATTTTATTGTAATTGAGTCAATCACAGCATATGGCGCTAGCAGGTTGGAATGTACACTGAAATTACCCCAACATATATTATATATGGACGAAAACATGAGTAATTTGCATAGTAAAATGAAGTGGGTGTTTTTATAGGTTTATAGTCTGTGAGTCCATGGTTTTTTGAATTTTGAGAACCTCTGCTTTAGAGCAAAGTTTACCTAATAGTAGAGCAGGTAGTGCTGTGGCACTGAGCACCAAAATAAAACTGATATTTTGTGCTTGGTCTTTTTTAAACGGACCTTTTTTGCATTCTAAACAAACATAAATTCAATCAGATTTTTTTTTTAAACAAAAACAAGAGAATTATAGCATTATGGTCAACTCTGCTCTTACAAACAGCTAAATTAGTACCTAAAAATTTATTTCCATATTTGCTATTATCATTCATAATGGGTACCGGGCCTCTAGGTATACCAGTCATCATATTCAATGGAACAAGGCCAGCACCAGATTCGTTTAACCTCATCCTATTTTGCCGTTCACAATATGCTCTCCATGTATCTTCATTAAATCCATAATTAAAATAATCGGTAATATCAGCTCCAGGTTTCTTCCAAGGCTTATCTTCTAAAGAATCTAAATTAAATTCGGAACCTAAAATTCCATTTATAGTTCCAATCTGTTCGAACTCTTCAACTGCAAACTTTCCCGGTTGCTGCTGCTGTTGTTGTATCTGCTTGTTTTTATCAACAGAAGTAAGTAATCCTCCACGTTTTATATTAAGAGATGTATAAGACGGCGTTGTAGTTTTTATATCCCCTATAACAACATTGACGTCATCGTCACTATCATCGTCTAAATCCTCCCTTTCGCTATCGTCCCCATTTTGTTGGACTTCTCCGTCCTCCATGGGCTCCTGTTCTGGTTCTTCGGTTTCTTTTTCTTCCGTATCAACGCCTGGAGGCCCGTCATCCTGAGCATCTTCAGGCTAAAAAAAAATGAGGTTAAGCTATATACAAACCGAAAAAGATAAAAATTTACTTCTGGAACAGCTACAGGTGGTTCTTCTGGAGTTTCTTCAGTTTGTGCAGGTTCCTCTTCTTCAGTAATTTGTTCGGCAATTGCATTTAAATCCGGCGTTTCGCCATACAACCACTGATCATCCTCCAAATCATCCGCCATTTTTAACAACAAATTGACTTTGACAATTCAATTTTGACATTATAGTTTTTGTCAAGACGACAACATTACTAAAATCCCCTAGAATTTAAAAAAATATATAATATATAATACTTATAATTATATAATTATTTAATTGTAATTAATTATCTTTCAATAATACGCCATCTGGTGTTAATATTTGAAATCAGCGTAACAGTTTAAACAATTTTTTAATCTCCATGACAACAACAACATCAACAACAATGATTTAAAATATTGTTTGCACTATTAAACACGTTCAAAATTATCCTGTTGAGGGGATTGACAGCTACTTGGTATCTTTGTCCCATTATTCAGATTCGCCAATGACGACTATAGATTCCGAACACGGTTAAAAGGCATACAACGATTTTATAGTTATGATCTACAATCACTTGGCCCGCTGCAATTAAATAGTCAAGGATGTCTTATATAATTTTCTGCTAAAACTCTGATATAGGCCTCATAATAGCGTTAGGCAATTCACTCAATTAAGTTTTTAAACGTGCGTTCGCGGATGTGAATTTCAAAATAATAATTCGTAAAGACGGATTTCCACTAGGCGGAAAATCTGCAGTCAGATTTTTTGTATCCAATTCTATTGGTCGATTTTAAAAATTAATTCGAAATCGACCAATAGAATTGGATCTCCGCCTGCAGATTTTCCGCCTAGTGGGAATCCGTCTTAAGCTTAGTTTTCATGCATCCGAAATCCGATGTCCGAATCGGAATCGGACTGTTTCCGTCGTGTCACCGATAAATGTCAATTTTCATTTATACAAATATTCTGTGCGATTTTGGTAAAATTATTTGACATGGTAAATGAAAACATAACCACCGGCACCACAGCAGAAGTCTTATTTTTTCTTATATCTAGTGCTAGTATTAACTCGTGTTGAATTATGAATACTTTGGAGGCCTACAATTGTCAACAGGACTTCAAAGTTATGAAAGTCACCTTGCTATTTTCGATTTTTAAATATTGGACGAATTCAGAATCTTTTTGGTTGTAATTTTTTTTTCATAATCAAGAATAATGACGCTATCAAAATTATAATTTTTTTACGTTTCAAATTTTCTATACGTGACATATCTAATCAATTTACAATAAAAAATGTGAGGTTAATATTCCTACGATTTCGGAAAAAGTTAAAAACATTTTAACTTTGTCCGACGATCGGAGAAAGTTGAAATATCGGATAAATTCTTCCCGCCAAATTATTTTTGAATTCTTACACCAATCAGAATACAATCGGACCGTCGGATCGTCGGATTTCGGACGCATGAAAACTAAGCATTAACGATTGGTGACATATCTCACATTTTGGAAAATTCGATACAAGCGGCAACGCTGGTTATCTTTGTAATCTAGTGAATTTTTGGTTGTAATTGGTAGCCATGATTGTGGTCGGTAAAGTAGAAACACCGGAAATAAATGACGTGCGTGCTCTGTCGGTAACTTCCTTCATCACGTCTTTTAGTTTATTCGTTCGTGATGGGTAAGTAGAGTGCCAAATATTTTTATTTTAATCTTTAATCATCGCAGTAACTAGAACGTTTTTTCGATTAAAAAATGGTAATACAAGAAATGGTTTACATATTTTCTTCATTAGTTTTTATAGTAAGGCGATTTTTGTTTTAAAAATCGTATGTTAAAAAACATAACCAAATATTTGAAAGTTTCAAAAACATACTTTTATAATGATGATATCTTGTTTTATTTTGTCCGATGTGTGTGCTGACGACTCAAAAACATCCCACAGCGATCTGATTTAATATTAAAATAAATATCTACGTTACATTTTTAGTTTTTTTAGCTAATATTTAAAAAACATTTTAGGTATCAGCAGAGACCATTGGCATAAACGAAGAGCGACAGGAGGCAAAAGGAAGCCTCTACGCAAGAAAAGGAAGTTTGAATTAGGTCGCCCAGCCGCTAATACAAAACTAGGTGCCCGTAGAATCCATTATGTCCGTACACGAGGTGGTAATTTAAAGTATAGAGCTTTAAGATTAGACACTGGTAACTTTGCCTGGGGTAGCGAAGGCACTGCTAGGCAGACACGTATTATTGATGTCGTTTATAACGCTAGTAATAACGAGTTAGTACGTACCAAGACATTGGTAAAAAATGCTATTGTTGTTGTTGACGGTACACCATTTAGACAGTGGTATGAGAAACATTACATCTTACCCTTGGGGCGCAAGAAGGGCGCTAAAATGGTAAGTTTTTTTATTATATCTTTGTGCACCTACTTCCAAGGATAATAACCCTTCGATCATAGAATAAAAATGATGTTTTTCATGCGTGTCATCTGATATTAGTGATTAAAATTATAGGCCATGTTTCTGATTAATATATTTTTATGTAATGTTTGCTAGATTTTTGAATATCATTACTTATGTTGATCTTCTTTTAGACTACGGAAGAAGAGGAGTTTTTCAATAAAAAGCGTAGCAAAAAAGTACAGAAAAAATATGATACTAGGCAAAAAACAGCTAAAGTAGAACCTGCAATTGAGGAACAGTTCCATACAGGAAGGTTGTTAGGTAAGTAATAAATATTATTTACTATTGTAATAAATTTGTTTTTTATGATGAAAATACTTAGCGAGTTCACAATTTTAAGGTGATATTCGTCTTGGATATGCCTTGTTGAACTATGATCTGCTTGTCATAGTTACTCTGATTTTTTTGTTAACACGTTAATAATTTTTTTTATACCGTTGTACATATAGTAATTTTTTTTTAAATTTTTAAGCTTGTTTGGCATCCAGACCTGGACAGTGTGGCCGAGCGGACGGGTATGTTTTGGAAGGAAAAGAACTTGAATTCTACATGCGTAAGATTAAGTCTAAGAAAGCTAAATAAAATATTTTTATAGGTGTGGACAATAAAAGTTGACACTGATGTTTGTAAATGTTTTTATTTAATTTTAACCAATCCAAAGTATTTTAGATCATATGAAAAATACAGGTTTTGAAATAAATCAAATTTAGATATTAAAAATGTTTGGAATTTTTTTGTCTAATATTAAAAATTGAAAAAATAAAATTTTTTGATATTTTGAATATTAGGAATATTTTGTTATTTTAGTTTTCACAAACTCCTAAATAGAGCTTTTATTTGAATCTGATATATAAATGGAGTTGAATGTGCACAGATTCCAACTTTCCTTGTCCAATCCAAAATCCATGGGATTAACCAGTATGTACAAATTTTCTGGTTTTAGCTATTAATTGATTTTCATTCTTATATTTGTTAGTTGAAAAAAATCAACAAATAATTAATATACTAGTTACAGTATTGCCAAGATTACTTACAATTTCTTTAAACACGAGAATTGACAGTTTTATTGTTATGGTAACATTCAAATTTCAAGATTTTTTAGCCACAGGATACCGACATTAATGTTTAATTTTTAAAATAAAATTCACAAATTAAAATTAATATTCCTTGTTTCCAAATATAATTATAGCATTAAGACTTGTGTACTCTCCCTGTAACCGTAGCCAAAGCACAACGAATCTTTCTAGAATTAAAAATAAAAAGATTACCATGGCTCAGGAACGGTTGAGTAGTCTTGGTATATTAGCTATTGAGTCCAGATTAGCTAGAAACTGACTTTTTCTAAAATTATTGAAAATTTCGGATCTGCAACAAGTCCTAAAGTATCTTTAAAATAACTTATACGTGATATAATATGAGTAGTAGTCGAGTTATATAACTTCATGATTTGTAGATTTTAATAGAGTTGTTTGTAACAAATGTTATTTAAAGATTTTCACTGTAAATCTTTTTACACCATTATCAACAATTTTTTTCTAATTTCCACAAATTTTCCATAATCTCGATTGTGGTTCAATGATGAGTAATAAAATCCAGAATCAAATAGGTACCTCAAATTTATTAAAAAAACAAACGCTGTTAAACGGACATATATGGGGAAACGGCAACTAGTTTCGGCAGAACTGCCATCATCAGGCCAAATAAAAGAGAGTGCTTAGTTTTGATTGGCGCCAAAAATTAAATTTAACTTAGAAATGTGTGGGCGCATTGGTACGAGAGAAGGAATGTTGAGGGTAAATAAATGTAACAAATGAAAGTGGTGGTTTTTGAAATTAAAATATATAATACGTAAATGTTGGATATGTTTGACTTGGTTAAGTATTTTTTTAAAAACAATAACGCAATCATTAAAATGCGACTATTACAATAATAATGAACTTGCCCATAGGGCGCCCGTGATTTTTGTGTGTACACCAGGACCCGTCACGGCTCTCGGCGGCCCTGATATTAGACGAAAATGTACAGACAAAACTTTTAATGAAAGTCACTGCTAGCGTAGTACAAATAAAGACCATTTATTATTATCCCTTGCAGGCATCAAAAAAAATTGCAAATTGAAATAAGATGTAAACACACGGAAGAAATATTTGTATTTTTATTTAAATTGATTGTCAATTGAAGTATTTAAAATATAAGTAAATACACTTTTGAAAAAGTATTTGTATTTGAATACATTTTTAACTAACACTGTAAATATCTGTCACCGGTATGGATTGACTCAATGTGGACTATATAAAACCAACTTGGCAACGGTGGGCATGAGCATATCATTGCTTATTATTTACACACGTGTATTTCACCGTGAAACAAAGTATAGTAACGAAATCTAGTCAATAATGTTATCATCTAAGGACAGACAGTTGAAATTTTTTTTAAGTTAATACTTTGTTGTGGACCTATTTAATCTTAATCAATATTTATACCATTATCAAAATTTATAATTATATCATTATTTATTCTGTCTAATACTAAAAGTACTAATAAATCTCAAAAAGTCATAACAATGTTTCAAAATGTATATCAAACTGAAAATATATATAAAAAAGAACATTTGTTAAAAAATTAATAATTTGTCGTGAACCTATGTACAGGTTGTTTCCAAATAAATGCGAAATTTTTAGGTGGTAATTTCTTAACGAGAATTAAGGGAATCTTTCACTTAAACAAATAATTGAAGTGTGCTGACTTTTTGAAATTATTAAATTTGTATCCGCTAAATTTTTGTGGGATGATGTAGGGGAAGGTAATAGAAAAGACCTCTCGTCTCGTCTCAGTTAAAAGCACTGTCGGATGATTTTTTAATTTAAACAATTTGAGTGGAAAATCGGTTTTTTCGGAAAAACCGTGTATCTTAAAGAAAAGTGATTCGCAGGCAAAATATGCGCAATCAAAAGACCAATAAAGTGATCTTTGAAAGATCAAAATCCGTTCAAAAGTTATTGCAAAAAAACATGGTTTTTTTTAGCTTTTTTTCAATTGTTTATAGGATTGTTATTAATAATTAAAATGCAATAAGTAACCCCAAAAGTTACGAATTTGAATGTATCCAACAAGATGAGCGCTGGGCAAAAAATATTTTTGCAAAATCCTATTTATCCCGTTTTACTAATTATGCTTTCAAAAATGAACAAAAAATTGTTTTTTTGGGCTTTTGTGAAATTGTTGAAGAGTTATAGAAATGGCATTCTATGGGCCTGTTCTACCAATAAATGAATATTTATGTTATCTTTTAAAGGGGTGAAACATGCAAAATCATTTTTTAACTTTTCAAACGTTTGTTTACAAGAAACTTTCGCACTTATTTTATAACATCCTGTATATTAGGATTTAATCTTAATCTATTTGTATATAACCATAAACATTTATAATTCTGTTTATATATGATATCATTATTTATTTTGTCTCACTATAAATATTAATTGAATCTTAAAAAGTCTTGAACTATTTGGATTTTTTAACAATGTCTCAAAATTTGAATCTGTCTGAAAAATCACCTCTACATGAAGTCAAATATGTACCAATTAATGAGCTCGTACCAACTCAAGAAGTTAAACGATCGGATACTTTTTATTTATTTTTTTCTGTAACGTCAGGTAAGTTAAAAATTAATTTAAAGTTAACAGACTTTGATTATTGCAATTTTAATTTTTAGGTATAATATTAATGTTAGTTGGATCTTCGATGCTTGTATGGCCATCTCCTGCTATAGTAATCTTAAAATTAAATGACAGCAATATAAATCCAATGGGTACACCTATAACCACTATACAAATATCGATGTTGATGTCAATTCCGATGTTTACCTCATTATTGGGAGCGCTGATTCTACCATCACTGGCAGATAAAATAGGACGAAAAAAAAGTTTACAACTATTTGGTCTCGGGATGTTTTTAAGTCAAGTTGCTTTAGCGTTTAGTAAAAATATTCAATTAATGATTGCGTTCAATTCAACTGAAAGTTTTTGTTTTTTTGGTGTATGGGGACTATTATCTATGTATTTGGCAGAAATTTGTGAAGATCATAACAGAGCTAGATACGGATGTCTTAATTCAGCATTCCTTCCATTAGGACAACTTTATACTTATATTATTGGTCCTTTTTTTGATTTAAAATTTTTAACGCTTCTTCTTGCTTCACCATTGCTTTTATTCTTTATAGTATTTTCTTTTGCTCCTGAAAGCCCGATGTATTATTTATCAAAAGGAAAAAAAGAAGATTGTATAAATACTTTAAAAAAACTAAGAAGTAATAAAACAAGTGTAGAAATTGATAATGATTGCTACAAAATAGCTCAAAGCTTATCTAGATCTAAAAATGGGAAAAAAAGTAATTTTTTTACTGTTTTTAAATCAAAAGAAGGCAGAATTGGTATTTTATTAGCATTATTACCATCTAGTATTCAAAGTTTTTGTGGCGTTCCACTTATGATGTCTCTAATGGCTCCCATTTTTAACGATGCAGGTCTCAGCATTTCAGGCAGTACCGTAGCAATAATGGTTGGTATTTTAAAACTTTTCGTTTACGTATTAGCATTATTTCTTATTGAAAAAGTTGGAACTAGACCAATGTTATTTTTATCTTCTGTGGGAACTGGAATATCCGTATCAATTCTAGGATTATTTTTTTATTTGAAATTCATTGATTCGCTATTATTAAGTTACATTCAATGGTTACCAGTTCTATCCGTTTTGTCCTATATGTTTTTTTATTCTATAGGAATTGGACCTCTTCCTATGGCTATAATGAGCGAACTTTTTCCAACTGATGTTAGATCTGCTAGTATTTCGTTTGTTACTTCAATTATTTCTTTCACTATTGCAATGGTTGCTTTTTTCTTTCCACTTCTTGCTGAAATTATTGGAATTTATTGGTGTTTTTGGATATTTGGTAGTTTTTGTTTCGGTGGAGGAACTATTATTTATTTTTGTTTACCAGAAACGAAAGGAAAAAGTATTCATGAAATACAGGAAATTTTAAAAAAATATTAAATTATTAAAAAAAATCAATATACTTAAAAAATTAGTTTTAAGGAGAATTTTGTGACTGATTATGAATATTAGGTGAAATTTTGTTCTAATTTTTTCTTTTACTATTTACCAATATCCTTATTTAGTCGAGGCAATATAACAATCGAGTTCAATTTTTTTTTGCAGTAAGACGGATTGAGATTCGTTTTTAAACTTATGACCAAAAAAAAGAAGTATTATAAAATGGTTTTGTCCGTCCGTCTGTTAGTCTGACTCAACTCGAGAACGGAGACAAACAGACAACGGCAATGGACTCAGCCTCGTTTAAAACCCCAAAAATGATATTAATCTTTGACTAAACATTTTTTAAAAAATTGTTTTTACAGTGAGAATTATAATTTGAAAATATAACAACATAAAAATAAATAAATTATACAGAGTGCTCTGTTGTATTACTTTATAGTAATTTTTCTCTTGTTTTGCATTCGATTCATGAATCCGTTTAGAAAGTTTGTAACTACTTTTGATAAAAGTATTTTTTTGAAATTGCATTGTTGCATCGAAAAGTGCATCTTTTTAGTTGAATAAGAAAAAATCATGTTTTCGACAAAAATCACACAAAGGGCGGTATCCGGAAGGATTTGGGATTGAGCTGAAACTTACCATAGGAGGTACGGAAAAGGCCACATCTTGGCCCATGTGTGCCGGGCGGTTTTTGGGTCACAGTGACCCAACCACTAGATTTTTCTTTCTTTCTGTGGAATAATCAGATTGAGCTGAAGCTTGGCAATTGCATACGGAGAAGGTTACGTAGACCGGGGTGAGTTTATGGATCACAGTGACCTTATTGAGTCGACACCCACTGGACTTTTCAACTACACCCACTGGGTTTTTCAGCTTGCTCTGAAATGGTCGAATTCAGTTGAAACTTGGCAGATGTATAGGGAAAAGGCCACATAGACCTCGGCCACCGTGTACCGGGGTGCCTTTTTGGATCATAGTGATCCCATATTGTACTGTGTTTTTTAACTTTCTCTAAAATAATCAGATTGAGCTGAAACTTATTGACAGGATGCAATATACTTCTCGTACAAAATACATATAAAACAGAATACAGTTAAAAAGTTGCCTGATTATATACAAAATTTTGAGCAAAATCGGGTTTTTTTTTTTGAGTCGTTGAACCAGAATGTTAGTTCAGATTATCTTCTGGTGTACCTGGAGGTTCCGGGCAACACCAGGAACGTCATCACCAGGAATTCAATGGAAATTCATCAGAAACTCATTACCCGGAAGTTTTTTGTATCGAATTACGATTCTTACCCGCAAGGATAAATTTAAAAAAAAGATAAACTACTTTGGGACAAAAATCGGAATCAATAGTTTATTCAATACTAATAATGTAATTTCTTGATTGTAAATGCAATAATTCTCCATTTCCCGACGTCATTGGGTTGGATATCCTCCGGAATTGGACTTCATTGGGTTGGACATCCTCCGGAATTGTACTTCTTAGCTGTGACTTGGCGATTCGATGCATTTTTATATATAGCATATCAGAATTATTAACTCGTCGCTCATCAAAAATCTGACATTGACAATCTCCCTCCGAGTACCTAGTGCACCGGGTGACTTAACTAATGCCGTCATATACGAAATTGGTCAAAAATCATGTGTAATCGTCGTCTGACATTTTAACAACAGATTAAATTTGATACTAAAATCAGTGGTAAAACAATAGGGAAAAGAACTAACCTTGGCTCCCTAACTGTAAATGTCGTGGCTATTATCCGGATCGTGTGGACCAATGGTGCGAGTTAGGTAAACACTCCCGACGATATAATAACTCAACTTTTGTTTTAAGAAGAATTTATTATTACAAAATTTAAATAACGTGATGTGGATTGTATAGGACTTACAATGATGAAGTGAATAGAACATTAAGAATCAAGTATAAAACTTAACGCTGAGCACCAACAACTGTCAGTGGCGGAGTAGAACTATAATTTTAACAAATTTAAAATTTTCAAGGCGAAAATGGAAGATATGCATGCAAATGTATACAGGTACAATTTCAAAAATATTTAAAATTATAATCTTGGACATATCAAAAATAGATTGTCGATACAATTTCAAGTAAACCCCGGAAATGACGTCATTAGTTAGGTCGTCCGGGACACCAGGTAATCGGGGGGAGAATCGGGACGAACGACTTAAAAAACACTCGGGGAGTTTCGGTCGATTTCTGATGAACTTCCTGGTGATGACGTTCCTGGTGTTGTCTAGATGAACGGGATCATAATCTGAACATAATATTCAGATTTTAGCTACGCGTTTGGGTGTTTATGTCGAAGAATTTTTTTTTGATCACCTAAAAACTTATAAGAATCTACTTTTCCATGCAATTTCAAAAAAGTACTTGGTGGTCACAAATTTTCTAAACGAGTTCAGAAGTGAATGCAAAAAAACGCATCTTTAATATCTGTCTTGCAAAAAAGAATTTGAACTTTGGATTTTTTCTTTTCTATATTTCTTCGACTATTTATTATTCAAAAGTGTATCATAATATGTTTATACGTTGGCGAAACTAAATCTTCAATTCAGATAAAACGCAGTCTCGAATCACGACTGTGTAATCTTCCTTTGTTTTATTAGGGAAACCTAAATATAACTTTTATAAATAAAACGATATGAAAAATAGAATAATATTTTGTAATAAAGGTAAAACTGATATTAATATAAAATAATAATTATAATATCCAATATTAATAATATTTTAAATGAGTGTCTGCTAACTGTAAAAAAATGCAGGGGCAATTAAAATTAAAAATATTACCTAGATAAGCGGCAACATATTTTTGTTTTGAAAGTAACAAATCTTGGAAAACTCCATTAATGTTTAGAATTTACCATTTTTTTTTAACTTGATCAATATTTCTCATTTTTTTCAGGAGAATTTTGTGAGTGATTTTACAAATATAAATATAGGTCAAATTATTTATTTTTGTATCATTTTTTAAATATTAAATTATTTTATTTTATAATTATAGATTAATACGTAATTCCTTAATAAATACAGACCTGTTGATTGAGTCTGATACAAACTACACATCTAAAATTTTATTTGTTTGCTAATTAGATTTTAAACATTTAATATCAGCTTTAATTAAATATTGATAATAAAGATATATTTTGTTATAAAATGTTATATAAAGGTAGAGAAGAGTTTTTTTTAGCCAAACTTTATTATTATCCAGAGATATGCGAAGGATCAAGAGATAATATATTGTGAGGCTGAGAAAAATCATTAAATCATTTTCACATTTCCACTTTTCTAGGAGAGAAATTTATCTTCTCGATTCGAACACAGATAAATAATCTTTTAATACTTGTAGTGAAAAAAAATAATTTAATTAGGAAAAAGAAAGTTGGCAATTATGAAATATTGTCCAAGTTGTCCAATAAACTTTGGCTAAAGTTAGTCCAGTACCTCGTCCACATTTCATACTTATTTAAATACATACAGAGTGTTTAAAGCATAATATATTTTCGAAACTGTAAATGTAAAAAAAATTAAGTAGAACACCTTGTACATTCATTAATTTTGCTTTGTATAAACAATAAAAAAAACTTTCTTTATCTCAGAAAAAAATTTTTTTACTTATAAATAGATAACATCGAGACGAATATAGTTTATTTATCATTTAGGCTCTATTTAAAATAATATAATAGTGACATTGAAATTCCTATTTAATTTGAATTCGTAATTTCATTTATTTTTCATACACCTATCGCTATTTATCTATGTCAGTATTTAAGTATAAGTATTTCTGACCTTCAAACATTCTCTCATTATATACATACAATGTCTCAACATGAAAACGAAAATGATAATATTGAAAAACAACCTTTACATGAAGTCAAATATGTAGAAATTACTGGTAAAAGTGGGCTTAAACCAGCTCAGGAACATAAACGATCGGATACTTTCTACTTATTTTTTTCTGTAATGGCAGGTGAGTTAACAAAATATTTCAGTTTTAATTAATTGCTATATCTCACATTTTTAGCTATAATAATAAAATTAGTAGGAGCAGCGATGTTTGTATGGCCATCTCCAGCTATAGTAAAGTTAAAATTAAATGACAGCAATATAAATCCGTTAGATACACCAATAACAACTATACAAATTTCAATATTAACGTCAAGCCCAATGTGTACCTCATTGTTTGGAGCGTTGTTTTTACCATCACTGGCAGATAAAATAGGACGAAAGAAAAGTTTGCTATTATTTGGTTTTGGGATGTTTTTAAGTCAAGTTGCTTTAGCGTTTAGTAAAGATATTCGATTAATGATTATATTCACATCAACTATTAGTTTTTGTTATTCTGGAGTATGGGGATTATTACCTATGTATTTAACAGAAATTTGCGAAGACCATAACAGAGCTAAATATGGTTGTTTTAGTTCAGCATTTCTTCCTCTAGGTGAACTTTATACTTATAGTATTGGCCCATTGTTCAATTTAAAATATTTAACGCTTCTTCTTGCTTCACCAATGTTTCTCTTTTTGATATTATTTTCTTTTGCTCCCGAGAGTCCGATGTA
Source organism: Neocrepidodera transversa (assembly GCA_963243735.1). Classification (NCBI taxonomy): domain Eukaryota; kingdom Metazoa; phylum Arthropoda; class Insecta; order Coleoptera; family Chrysomelidae; genus Neocrepidodera; species Neocrepidodera transversa. Next base: position 266,923 of record OY725346.1, on the reverse strand, counting down.
TTATTTATCAAAAGGAAAAAAAGAAGAGTGTATTAATACATTAAAAAAATTAAGAAGTAATAAAACAAGTGTAGAAATTGATAATGATTGCTACAAAATAGATCAAAGTTTATCTAGATCTAAAAGTAAAAAGAAAAGTAATTTTTTTACGGTTTTTAAATCAAAAGAAGGCAGAATTGGTATTTTATTAGCATTATTACCGTCTTGTATTCAAAGTTTTTGCGGCGTTCCACTTATGATGTCTCTAATGGCTCCTATTTTTAACGAAGCAGGTGTCAGTATTTCGGGCAGCACCGTAGCAATAATGGTTGGGATTTTAAAAGTTTGCATCTATACATTTACATCATTAGTTATAGAAAAAACTGGAAGAAGACCAATGTTGCTTTCATCTTCTGTGGGAACTGGCGTGCCCATATTCGCCTTAGGGTTATTTTTTTATTTAAAACATATTAATTCACCAATATTAAGTCACATTCAATGGTTACCTGTTTTATCAATTCTATCTTACATATTCTTTTATTCTATTGCATTAGGACCTCTTCCTAGTGCAATAATGGCTGAACTTTTTCCAACTGATGTTAGATCTTCAGCTATTTCATTTATTACTTTAATTATTGCTTTAGCTCTTGCCATGTATGCTTTCTGTTATCCAATTGTTGCTGAAATTATTGGAATCCACTGGTGTTTTTGGATATTTGGTAGTTTTTGCTTTGGAGGAGCAATTATAATATACTTTTGTTTGCCAGAAACGAAAGGAAAGAGTATTCATGAAATACAGGAAATGTTAAGAAATTATTAAGACTTTTTTAAAGTTTTTAAATCAATACTCGTTTAAGAAAATCAAATCATGCAATAATTTTATTATTGTGATTATTATGATTACAAGTGAATTGTATATATTTTCTATATATTTATTAAATTATTTATAAAAATTGAATAATTATTTATTCCTTTATTCTAATACAAAATGAAGAATTATCAGTTAAATTGACTTTTAAACTGGTGGTTCTTATATGACGATATGTAAACTGTATTTTTGTTAAGGCGTCTAAAGTGCTAATAAAGAGTATTATTATTGCAAGTCTGTTTGCTTAGTTATTTAATTTTTGTATAGAAGAGACATAATTATTGTAGGCACAACAAAAATCAATTTTTTTACATATATGGTACATTTTTTTCGCTGGATTAATGTGATTACTAATTTTTTAGTCACAGAGATAAACAATTCTCACTTTACTAACATTACGTAGTAAATTTACCAGCTATTGATTGTACATGATAAAGTTGAAGTTAATATTGAAGTGCTTAGCAAAAGTTTGCCACCTGCACTTCTATAATAAAAGAATGAAACATTTAAGAAATCTAAGGGTTTTTAGGTGTGTACATAATGGAATGCATCCCATAATTTAAATTCTGGATAAAGAATCTATCAGACATGGTACTTTTCGAAAAAAAATGCTGTTCGTTTCATTTAATTACGACACTCGTTTCATCTTGTCGTAAATTTCAGGCTCGTCATGAACTCCTGATGATACATAGAGGGTTTTTTAAAAAAAGTGTAGTTTTGGTTAGTACTTCAGCATCATTGATTCCAAATTTAAGATGATAAATATATTTAATTTCTTTCCCTTTCCCATAAATTAAATAATAAATTTAAGCATTAAACACTTTATTTATTTATAAATTATAAATAACATAGCATACATTCAGTAATACTTTACGATTTAATTAAAAAAAAGATCACATTTACTGCATATTATAAGGAGGAGGTTGGTGATAAGGATTCTGATTCATCTGTTGTTGCCTTTGTAAATGTGCCACCAGCGCTGGAGATGGTTGATTACCCTGAGGACCACCTTGCTGCTGCTGTTGTTGTTGCTGCTGTTGTTGTTGCTGCTGTTGCATCGCCATCAACCGCATCCTCTGTTGTTGCTGCTGTTGGAATTGGGTTTGATTTTGGACGTTAGGTTGCATTCCTTGGGCTCCAGTACGAGAATAAGGCGGTGCTGGACCTGCTTGACCACCCATACCACCCAACGTACCCATATTGGTGTTCATCGTGACGTTAGGAGCTTGTTGCATGTAGGGAGCTCGGGGATTTTGCGTCATTTGACGGTAATCGGGTTGAGCTGGCCGTGGTTGACCGAAACCTTGTTGTTGCCCAGCGAACATATTACCCTGCGCTCCTTGCATCATTTGTTGATTAGTCTGCATGTTTCCTGGCATTACAGACTGATGAGTACCACCATAGTTACTGTATTGTTGTCCCATTCCGCTTTGCATGTTGCTGTATTGTTGAGGAAACATGCCCTGAAAAAATTATATAATTTTTGACCTCAACAAGATTTACCGGATAAGAGTAACAAAGATTTAGGAAGGGATTAAGCACTGACGCATCATTTTTAGCGACAAATTTGATCGTATTTACAAACTCTACAGCGAACATTAAACTAAAAAAAAAAACAAACGCAAAAGTAGAAGAAACCATTTAAAACTTAGGACTTAGAAAGACGCTCATACAAAGCATCACATACAGCTTGTAAAATTTTGTGCTTTACATAGGATCATTTTTAGACCTTTAGAATCATTTTTAGATACATATAGGATCATTTTTAGACTTCTAGAATCATTTTTAGACCTCTAGCTAATTATTTTCTGTTTATTTTTAGATATATAGAATCATTTATAGAATAATTTTTAGACCTCTAGAATTATTTTTACAAGTATTGGATCATTTTTAAACCTATAGGATCGTTTTTTTACCTCTAGAATCATTTTTAGACCAATTTCATGTTAAAAGCATCAAAAAAAGTTGAAAATTAATGATTTTACGCACTTAAAATCGATGCGCCTGAGTATTATAATTATTGCATAATTATTTGATTTAATTTCTATAATTAAATTACTTATTCTTAATAAATTGAATATAAATAAAATTAGGTGGCGAAAAAATAGTTACCTGATTGGGTTGTATGGAACTAGGATGAGGTTGTCTCATGGGTTGTCTTGGAAATCCTCTCTGCATCTGACTGTAATTTCCAGGCTGCTGTGGAGTTCCGGGATTATTCTGCATAGCAGGAATATAGGAGTTGAGTGGATGTCTTGATCGAAGCATATTAGACAGAGCTTGTTTGGATTGATTGATCTGTTGCGGCGGCCTTTCGAATCTATTAACTAAAAAGTAATAACAAATTAATTTCATTTCAGAAAATATATATAGTTATCTTACCAGGCATGGGTGGATAATACCCTTGTTGAGGACTCTGCCCGTACCAATTTTGTTGGCCAGTATTGTTTACATATTGTTGTCCTTGAGGTTGCATACCAGGTCCTTGTCCATAACCGCCCATATTATGTCCCATCTGTGGATTGTTACCTTGGACTTGCATGGGCATTCCAGGTTGGCCTTGACTCATTGGAGACTGACTCAATGCCATGGGGTTGACATGCATGGGTCCTGGTACAGTTTTCGGTTTCCTTTTCCTTCCTTTTCCGCGACCTTTTCCTATTGCCCCAGCTGGAGATTGATCAACTGATGAAGGAGTGTCAGCCTACGTAAAATGAATTATTAATGTTTTGTATGAAAATTAATCAAGTGTTGTGTAGTTACTGGTTTATCTGGAATTGGTTCCAAATCTTCTGGAGGTAAAGGTGGTGGATCTAAGTAATGTGAAGCTGGTTTTTGAAGATTATGTGTATGGAATTTAAGAAGTCTAAAGGTATCTTCACAAGCTATTGATTTTCTTTCCAATCTCACAGCACCAAACCAAGCCCAAGACAAAGGCGCTGGATTTTTCATACCTTCTAAAATGTCCCAGTTACTCACACGTTGTTTATCAGTAACCTAAAATATTATTATACATAGAAAGAAATAACATTATAGAATTTTTATATTTACTTGAAGATCGTGTTTTTTGTCCACACTATCAAAATTCATTTTATTTCCTTTACTGGTTCCAGCAGGTTCGACTGCGATAACCTCAGTTTGTACCCTAAGCAATGGAAGTAACTGTCTAATATGTAGTAAAGACGCATTTTGCTTATCTCCTACTTCTTTTTTCAATTTTTTTAATAAATTAGGATACATTTTTCGGCTATCATCCTAAAAATAATAAAATTATATTCAATACTCAACACTAAACTTAACACAAACCTGACTGTCTGTCGCTTTAGCCGAATGCACCAACGTTGCTAACATGTCTATAACAACAGTAAACAAATCGCTGTGAGTATGAAGATCTATAAGTGCATGAGTTATTAGCTGTACTAATAATAAAGCCCAGTCAATAGTAGCCGAGGGGTTTCTTTGAAAAGCTTCAAAAACTCCTCCTACTAGAGCAAACCGTAATTGAAGACAATCCAAACTTCTTTCTGTACCACAAATGTCTTGAATGTTGCCTTCTTTCGCCTGCTGGACAAGCTAATTTAAAAATAATATATTAAAATTTGCACCTTTAAACTTACAAAAGAACATATTTATATTTCGATAGTTTCTTTCAAAGATGACAAGTAAAATTTAGTTAGTGTTATTTTTTTCGACTAATTTTAAATTTATTCCTTATTATACTAGCTTTTTTGTACTTTTTTTTTTACCTGTGACAACTGTTGATGGAGCGAACTCAACAACCCCTCCCTTAACCCTTCCTCTTGCCCTTTCAAACACGTAAGAACCAATTGCAAGAACGGCTGGTGTGTAGATAAACTCTGTCCCTCTGCACTCCAATTTCGAGGTTTGTTCCTTTGTTCTTTACACCAACCGTTGTTTTCCAAAACTTGTCCTGCCACTTTAAGAACGCGTCCTTGAACCGCAGAAGGGAGTTTCGATATAAGTGGGGCGACCAACCAGATAGAAGCCTGCTGTTTCTTCTCGTTCTTTTTTTCATCGGGAGCAGGGGTGTCATAAGGAGAGTTTAGCTGGAATACGTCGATAGCTGCTTTAGCGACAGTGTCTAACCATTGTGAGAGTTCTGGAGAGTTTGGAGAGAATTGTTCGAACATTAATTGGAGATCAAGGATAGACATGCGCAAGGTCCATTGTTCTAAGTTCTAAAAAAAAAAAAAATTTTTAACCAAATGAACAGAAGATAGAAAAATTTATTTACTTCTAATATTCTGCTGATCATAGATTTTTGATCTAAAGAATCGATGCTGGAACCAACGTCGGGATAGCAGATCATATGTAATAGTCTTTGGGCTTGAGAATGTGATAATAAAGGATCCAAAAGATTGTCGACATGACAGAGTTCGTCTGATGACAAACAACGTTCTAAAACCCATTGTTGAGAGCAAATTTCTCTTAAAACGTGGCAAGCGAATGCTGATAATGATGCCGTACTTTCGGCGTTCCCAGTGCTAGATTGTCTAGACAATAAAACGATATGAGATATATTTTTTTATGTCTTACACATTTTTTTATAAAAAAGAAAACATTTTGTTTAAACTATGCAAAACCTTTGTACAAATATACATATACCACTATACAAAGATGTTATTCACAAATTTTTCGTACAATTCATGCTATTTTTTGAAGTTTTGAGAAAGATTAGTAACATTATTTTTTCTTGTAGAGTTCGTCCAAACTTTTGGAACGCTTTTGTTTTCAAAATGATTAACACATAAATACACCCAAATTATTATTAACGGATTTAAGTATATACAATACATAGTGAGAAACTCTTGATCGAAATTTATTAAATAGCATAAATGTTGCTTATTTAGGAGTCTAATTTTTTTATGTTTTTAAAATTCAAAACATAAAGGATATTTTTTTTAAATTTTAGAAAAAAAATCTAAAAACCGAACCAAAGTACACTTATGTTAAGAATTTTTCGAATTTATTTTAATATTTTGATTATTTCTTGATGTTCTGGAGTCAATTTTGCGAGCCATGAAGATAAAATACAATGAGGGTTTAAAATTTACCGTTTTCGAAGTAAAATTTTGATGCAAAAAACCTGCTAATGATAAATTTGTATAAGGATTAGTCAAATATATTGTTAAACTTGTTAATTAAAACAAAGTGCAGACTTCCAAATAAGCAATGTTTTGTCTATTTAACTCAAACAATATTAAAAATTTCCCACCGTATAAAAAGCATTATTAACACATTTTTTTTTAAGAGAAGGAACTGAAATTTTTAAATGACTAACAAAATTGTTTCAGTTAAAGTTTCTTTAAAATTGAATTTATAGTCAAAAAAAAAGTTCAGTTTATGTTTATTTGAAGTGAGAAAATCTGAAGAACAGGTAAAAAACGAAACAAGGTGAATCGTGAATGTAAAAGCTTTGCAATCAGGTAACAGACACACAAGACAAAACTGCCTTTAATAGTACCTTAAAAATACATTCAATATTCAAAATAATTGACCACATAAAGACGTTCTTCTAGCAGTTTTGAAGTATTTTTAGTACCAATTTTTTTTTAAGTAGCAGTTTTGTAAACAGAATAAAAGAGGATGGTGCAAGCGTAAGGGTGACACAAACAATGCAAAGCGATGATTTTGTTTTAATAATTATTATATCGATTTGACAAACCTATGGGTCGTCCTCGATCCACACACATCCACGTTCATCCTAACAAAAAAGAAATAGAAACAACAAAAATAATAAATAAATAAAGAAAAATGTGATGATTAAAAAAATAATACAGAGATTGCACAAAATATTAGTAATACGTTAAAATTTAAACCAATAGTATTATAATCATCAGAGATTTGTCGTTTCTAGACAAATATTTCAAACCATTTAGTTCATTTGGAAATTATATTTTATAACAAAGTATTGTTGCAACTTTACCTCATACATTTATGAAATATGAATACAACATATTGCCAGTAATTAAAGAAATACGAGATACTAATATAAAAAGTGCGAAATACATTTTGCAATCTCTGTTTAAATAACTAAATTATTTGTTAATAAATATTAAAATTATCTATAACTTACGGTAGATCCAAATTTGGTCCGTCTCCACCACTATGCAGATCACTAGTGCCTAAAATGTTGCTCAAACTCAATTCAGTACCCTCTTTAGCTGTAGCATCACCAACAATTAGTACAGCCTTAAGTACCGCCAAAACTGGCCCGACATGAATATTTCTAATGGAATAAAAAATTAAATTTTACTTAACATTTTTTTTATAAAATCACCTGTGAGCCGCAGCTAAAAGATGCCGATCACAACTGAGTCTGACGCCTAGCGGTGATCTTGGAGCGGTTAAGGGTGGAGATCCTACTGAGTATAACCCTGGTTGTGGTCCCTCGGCTGTTCTAAATAATCTCAGCAAGAGGTGACATGTTAATCTCATCCCTCCTTCGGCTCTACCTTCTCCATTATCGAGTGATTTTACCTAAAATTTCATTTCGATAATGTATGAGGGACCCAGATATTACTTAATACAAATTTAAGATAAAACACTCAAAATTATATATAGTAATTGTAACTTACTTTAAGTAAACTTGGTAATGCCACTCTTCGTACAAAATCTTCCAAAGAAAAACAATGTCTTGCTATTAAAATACAAGTAAAAACAGCCAGAGCATTGTGAATACTAACATCCTAAAAACAATTTATTTATATTTATATAACAACATCTTTCCGACTTTACCTGTATATCCAGTTGATTTAAAACTTCAGCGTAATAGCCTGGATGTGATAAAGGACAACAAAGCGCTAATAATACACCCAACCATTCCGAAGCTAAAGAATTGCAACAAGCTGTCATTTCTGCACATAAAATAGCTAAATCGTTCAATCGTTCGTTATCCATTTCTCTACATACATGAATTACTGCATTGCTCACAAATGAATACCTTAAAGAAAATGTCAATAAATAAATACTAATACCCTGTCTTTATTTATATATACCTGTTACTCCCATTTTCATTCAACTGTTTAGCCAATACACTATCAATCCTTCCAGCTCTTCTACAGTTAATAAACAACTCCTGCATATACTGAGGGTTATAAACGTAAATATTACCCGGTGTAGGTTGCGGTGAAGTATAAAGAGCTTGTTTGATTTTAGGATATGCGTTTCCGAAAGGCTCTACGGCATGAGGTTTGGATTTTAGAAGGCTGCATGATGAGTAAAGGTCGTATAAGTGAGCCAGGATGCAGCGTTCAGCAGAACTGCAATCACCAGGGTTGGAAACATGTTTTACTACTTTACAAAGACCGTCGAATACAGCTGAGGTTTGTTCAGGAGATACTGCAAATGATTGTAGATTAGTATTCATTTTATTTTTTATTAATCAACTTACATAATAAACAACAATGGTATCTCCTTAGAACTCCGACAACATACAGACTTAACGACGTGGTATAATTTCTACTCAAAGTTAAATTTTTATTATATAATTGCGTTTCTACTTCAGGTAATTCTTTTAAAATTTGAATACAAACATCAATTAACCCATAAATATTTAATGCTAGTTCCATTAAATCAAACAGAAATGCTACATGTTCCTAAAATAGATACAATTAATCTTGTTTGTTGATATTTATTTTAAACTCACTTGAACTGGCAGATAATTGGAATTTCCTGTTGCGAAAGAGTTCAACATTTCAATTATGGTAACACTACATTGCCAAGTCACTAAATGTTGATCAAAATACGAGAGACTTTGACATTTCTGTGTTGTTGCTTCGAAATTGAACTCGTTGCGTTGTTTCTTTACTTTTCCACCTTCCGCTACGTCGATGCTAAATTTTTTAGAGAACAATTTGCAGATTTCTTTTGACATTTTCTTTACGGTATGCCTATTGGATAAAGTAATAAATAAAAAGAAATATATGAAAAAACTCGATTTTACCTGGCTTCATCTCTAATTTTCCCAACTCCATACAAAAGCACATGTCTTTGGTTACAATCATGTTGGGAAAACGGATCGTCTTGACTCAAAGGAAAGTGTGTGGTATACAATAAATGCCTTGAAGGTTTAACTTTATGATCATTATGGTCAGCTTCCATTGGTACATGTCCCATAGAAGATGGTACATGGGAATGATGACCATGATCATGTTCTTTAGGACTATCCGGAAAATCCATAGAATTCTGCTGGTCCTCTTTGATATTTTGGAGAATTTTATCGATGTCGTGGTCGATGTTATCATCGCAGTCCATTGGCTAAAGAATAATAAATAATTGTAAAAATGGAAACTATGTACAATAAAAGATATAAGTATAATAAATATTTAATTACCTCCATTTTTGTGTGATGATGATTTGAAACATTATCAGTATTTTCTTCTGGACCTAAAAGATCCCCTCTTGATATAAGAGTACACATATAAGCATCATGAGAAAATACATCGCGACGAATTAATTCAGAAAAAAGATGAACCAAATTAGAAAAAGCAGTCTTTTTCTAAAAAAACAAAAAATTACTATCTATCATATTTTATTATGTTTATTTACCATTGGACAGTCATCTGGAGAGGGTAAAGGGGCATCGTTATCTAGAAATTTCATCAATAAGGATTGAAACATCGGCGGTCCTCCAGGAATACTACTATTCGAGTCCTTGTCATCTCCAGGATTAGTTTCTTGATCTCCTGCGGTATTTGTATCTGATTGTCTCCTATCTAGTAATGCAGCTACAGCTAGAGCTCTGTGTTCTCCAGTTCTTTCAGGAGATACAGCCCATTCACAAAGAAGTTTCACCACTGCATTTTCATGTTCGTTATTATTAAATATCTAAAATAATTTAATTGTAATAGATTTAAAATTAAAATTTAGAAATATACCTTAGCATATAACGTATCTAAAGAATTTGTAGAGTCCATTTTATCAAAACGATGTCTATCTAAAGCATCTAATGCTGCTAAAACTCTACTTGTAACTGTACCTAAAAATAACCAATATAATTCCATTAAAATCACTTATATAAATATTTAAACCTGCTGAAGATGATTGCCATTTTTCTGTACACCACCTCCCTTCAGCTTTTTTACTTCTATCTCTTATACAATTTTCTGCGTACAATATTTGTTTTCTGTATGTGTTCATATCACATCTAGGTGGTACTGGCAACATCGACGGTAAAATCGGTAAACTATCTAATGGAGAACCATGCCAAATAGTGCCGACACCTGTACCACACCACACTAACGCTGTAGGACATTCCAATACTATAGTTTGGATAATAGTACTCAGCTGCAAAACTAAAAAAAAAAAAATCAAATATTTTTAAAATCAAAAATCAAATTTAATATTTACTTATATCTCGGTGATGTGGACAATTCTGGTACTCCATCATAGTACTTTGTAATGGATTAGTAGATGTACTTTCCTTCTTATCCTTTTCAGAATCTTTCTGCTCTGTCTTGCTCTCACTAGGAGGTGATGTCATTACATTAGTATCAGCAGTAGTGCTGAGCATGCTTCCCAATTTTTTAGCACAAAAGTGTGCCAAACGTCTACATAGAAGTTCCGATTGAACAAATTCATCTAAATATTGAAGTGTAAGAGGTAGGAAGAGTCTTAAGATGCCGTCGTCAGAAGGTTGTTGGGACTTTTGTTTTTCTAAGAGTTCTATTATCCAGGTTAACACTTCCTGCCTATCCATTAGTCCTATATAGATGATTTAGTAATAATACGATTTTTGTGTTATTGATATTATTTTTTAAAATATACATACCTTCCTCATACATATACTTCAACAGTCTTATACAGTAATTCCAGTGACGCAATGCAAGCTTCTGTTCAGTCTCAGTAGTATGAGCTGCATTCAATGTAGAATTCAAAGGTTTTTCATTTTGGGCATAATGCTCTTGCAATTTTGGTATTTGATCTTTAAGGAACTTTAGAGTAGTACCAGTCCATTCTAAACATAATTAAAACCAAAATGTTATCAAAGATCATCAATTATTCAATAAAGAAATAAAACTCTAAATCATGTACCACAAATTAATCAAAAATTCTTTAACAAGGGCGGCAACTAGTTTCTTTATTCATAAATTTACTTACCTGTTGTGGGATCAGGCATTTGTCTTTTCTTTATTTTAGCCTCAGATACTGCTACCGTATAAGCTGAACTAAGTTTTATAAACCAAGCCGCTCGTAACATAGGAACTTGATACTCAGTCAACATTACAAATATTTCTTCTTTTTTATTAAAGTTCGGGGCTCTTTTAGATAAATTCATTAGAGGTTTGTTTCCTGATAAATCTTTAAACCAAGCTTCTATATGATTTTTAGTTCTATTTGTAACTGGCCAAAAATTATCTTTTGGATTGATTTGTTGCCTTTTTCTACCTGAATCTGGTAACATGGATAATTCTTCTTTACGTGCAATAATTGCATTAAAGTAAGCACCGACCTACATTAATTTATTTTTTAAATAAAAAAAAAAACCTATTACAAAAAATATTTACCTTGCTAGCTGTAACATTACAATTTCTAGCTGTTCCAAATTCGTCACTAAGATGGGTCATGGTAGGAAAACCATGTTTAACATTAACACTTGTAAGTTCATCCTCTTTTTGCTTTGGTTCTTGAGGATAGACATCAGGGGGGCCTATCCGAGGCTTTTTTAAAGGCCTCTTTTCATACAAGAAACTTGTATTCAACATGTTTTTTACGGTTTTTACCTTAAATGTTTAAAAACTAAAATAATCTACACATTTATATGGAATTAAATAGAATTTATTTGTAAACAAATTTGCCAAGATCACAAATTTAACGGGAACTGTCACAGTCATTTGTCATTATGGTAGTGTCAACATTACCACAATATATATTATATCAGTACGGCGACTCTCAACCGGAACCTTTGACCTTTTTAAATACTGACATTTGACCTAAACGCCATTTTGCTAATACTACTTCACAGTGTTGTCAAATGTAGCACAATTGTGCCAACAGTGAAACTAACGTTCGCAATGTTGAAAAATAAACAAAAACAAGCATTATTTAGATCTATAACGTTTTGTTTTGTTATTGAATATATTTCTTGATATGGTATGGCCAGAAAATAATTTATTTTCAAACATAAAATGCAAATTACTACAGTCACAGAACATCTTAAATTTGATCAAAGAATAATAGTAAACCATCAGAAATATTCCTTGGTAGACCTTTTTCTAGGTTGGCAACGAGTTTTTTTTCATTTTTATTCTAAATAATCAGACAAAAATCATTTTAATATTTGTCTCCCAATAGCTCATTTTGAAATGACCGATTTATTTTAATAATTTCCAGAGAATACAATTATCGTGAGTTGGTGGCAGAAATACTTTTTCTTGTTTACAAGAGAATAAATTGCAACTGGCAAAATACACAAGACGGTGGAGGCCATTAAATTAAAGAAGAAACAGTCCATTATGATAGAGAAGAAAAGAAGTAGACGTCAGCGTTCACGTGGATCACAATTTCGACGTTTATTCTATTTAGTATTTTCTTTTTGTGAATATACCGATAAAAAGCAGGTGTGATCAGTACAAGCTGGTGGCATTTCCAGTAGGTAAATTATTATTTAAAGTTAGAAAGGATGGCCGAAGCGGGTGAAGCGTTATCAAAGAAGTAAGTAATAAATTTGTCATTTTGATTTTAAAAGTTAACCTTAAAGAATGATGCAAACCTTTCGGCTTATAAGGAAACAATTCTTCTCTATTAATTCTGGATTATTACAAGCAAGTAAAAGGTACGTTAAAGCAGAAATGTTCTTATACTAATTATATTTCTTTTAATATTTTAGTGAACTTAAGAGGAGACTTAAAGCTGAACAAAAAGCTAAAGAAAAGGCTGAAAAAGTAATCCAACAAGCTCCCCAAAAACCGAAAGAAACTAAAATAAACGAAGAAGAAATTAGCCCAAATGAATATTTTAAATTAAGATCGACAGCTATTCAAAAATTGAAAAATTTAGGTGGTGAAAATTCACCATACCCTCATAAGTTTCATGTATCATCATCTCTAGAAGATTTTATATCGAAATATTCGAATTTAAATGAGGGTGAGATACTAGAAAATGATAAACTTAGTGTAGCTGGAAGAATTCATGCTATTAGAGAATCGGGACCAAAATTGGTGTTTTACGATTTAAGAGGTGAAGGTACTAAAATTCAGGTTATGGCAAATGCTCGATATTATGAGGATGAAGCTAAATTTGCAGATGATACTGGTAAGTTATGTAATAAAAATTGCTTAGTTTTTTTTCTAAATTATAACAAATTCCCATAGTCCAGCAGCTTTATTATTTGTATATTATATTATTTTAGGAAAAATTAGGAGAGGAGACATCATAGGTGTAGAAGGAGTTCCTACTAAAACTAAGAAAGGTGAACTCTCAATCCTACCTTCGAAATTGAAACTCTTAGCTCCGTGTCTGCACATGTTACCACATCTTCATTTTGGTCTTAAAGATAAAGAAACTCGATTTAGGCAAAGATACTTGGATTTGATTCTCAACAACAGAGTTCGCAATATTTTTCAAGTTCGTGCCAAAATTATTTCTTATGTAAGAAGGTTCTTTGATGAATTGGGATTTTTGGAAATTGAAACTCCTATGATGAATATGCAACCTGGTGGGGCAATCGCTAAGCCTTTTGTTACACACCATAATGAATTGAACATGGATTTATATATGAGAATAGCTCCAGAGTTGTACCATAAAATTCTAATTGTTGGAGGACTGGATAGGGTTTATGAAATTGGGCGACAATTTAGAAACGAAGGCATAGATTTAACACACAATCCTGAATTTACTACATGTGAATTTTACATGGCTTATGCAGATTATAATGACTTATTGACAATAACTGAAGAACTAGTATCAGGAATGGTACATAGCATACACGGAAGTTACAAGATTAAGTATCATCCAGATGGTCCCGACGGAGAAGAAGTTGAAATTGATTTTACACCACCTTTTAAAAGAGTACCGATCATCCCAGAACTAGAAAAGGAACTAAACGCCAAAATTCCAACTGATTTGACAACAAGTGATGCTCAAAAATTGCTCAACGATCTCTGCATTAAGCATAACGTGGATTGTACACCTCCTAGGACTGCCAATAGACTGCTGGATAAGTTAATTGGAGACTTTATAGAAGAGAAGGCTATTAATCCCACTTATATTATAGAACATCCTCAAGTAATGAGTCCTTTAGCTAAGTGGCATAGGTCTAAACCTGGATTAACTGAAAGGTTTGTAAATATCTTAATTAATATTTAAATTATTTGTTTAATTAAGTAATGTTATATTCTAGATTCGAATTGTTTGTGATGAAAAAAGAAATTTGCAATGCTTATACGGAATTAAACGATCCTGTAGTGCAGAGAGAACGATTTGAACAGCAGGCTGCTTTGAAAGCTGAAGGCGATGATGAAGTCCCGCTCTTAGATGAAGATTTCTGTAAGGCACTTGAATTTGGATTGCCTCCGACAGCCGGATGGGGAATGGGAATTGATAGGCTGACAATGTTTTTGACAGATAATAATAACATCAAGGTAATTAATTATTTTAAAATGGCATTTATTTTATTAATTTCGTATTTCAGGAAGTTCTTTTGTTTCCTGCAATGAAACCAGATGATCCTAATAAAAATAAGGAAGAGGAATCAGCAGAAACATAATGTATTTAATTATTAAAAACAGTTTTGTGATTTTTAATTAGCTCACTTTATATTTGATTTAAAATAAACCACTACCTATATAATGATGGATGAACTCTCTAAATAGCCTCGGATAAAATGAACCCACCAAAGTTGCTTATTTACCAAACCACACATATTATAGTTTTACTAAACAATTTAAAAATAAAGTAAAAAATGTGAACAATCACTTTATTATTTACAGCCAAAGTTGTTTCCTTAATACATAGTTGAGCCAGGAAAATATACAGAAAGCGATATTTTAGTAAAAAAAGAAGCCAAAAAGTTCAATTACAAAGTGTTTGTAAGTCATGTATTAAATAAAAAAAGAATATTTTGTATGTATAAGTCCCAGTTATACAAAATTCTCATATACAAGAAGAATTAGCATGACAAAGTTCAAGATCTCTCTTATTAGATGTAGAAAAAAAAATTCCATATAATTTTTGAATAAAACTTGTTTTTGTTCCTCTCATAATAGATGAAATATTCAACTTAGTCACACTACCTGGCCAGCCTGTATTTATACTAAATTTCCTAATAAGAGCTACAGGTAGTAATTTTCATACATCTTCATCCCCATCTATAGGAATTGTAGAATTATAATGCTCCCCTAATCGATACAAATGCCTATGGTAAGTCAAAGTTAATTCTGGTCCCTTAAATTGTTCCCCTTGCAATGTAGGAGGACCTACAGCTTGAATAACTTTTATAGGACACATTAAAATATTTGATAGAGCTCTTAATTCTAACTGTCCTCCCCA
Organism: Neocrepidodera transversa; assembly: GCA_963243735.1. Lineage (NCBI taxonomy): Eukaryota > Metazoa > Arthropoda > Insecta > Coleoptera > Chrysomelidae > Neocrepidodera > Neocrepidodera transversa. The sequence goes on along the minus strand of OY725346.1, from coordinate 251,565 downwards.
AAGTTTTGTTGTCGCTACATCTTTACAGTAATTTTCAAATTGCTCTTCACTAACTATTTCGGATTCATCGAGTTCATTGCACATAAAAGGAAGAAAATCATCTTTATTTTGTCGCATAAAATCTGCTGTTGTTTTTCTCAAGTCATTGACAGACCTCGTTGTTTTACCTGAAATAGTAACATTTATATTGATAATTCCTTTATTCAACAATCTCGTTTATAAAAATTTTTTTAGGAGAGTTAAATCCGTATTAAAATTTAGGGTTTATATTTATATATAAAATTAAGTTATAAAAATTCCAATATTTCTATGAGTAAGTTAACTTGTCACTAAATTTCTCTTAAAAATATTTAAAAAATTCAAAAAAAAAGAGTCGAGGTAGCTGAAAAAATGGACCATTACATGGATAGTTCTATTTTATGTATTTTATTGATATAAAATGAAAATGTAAAAACCTGTTACTTGTAGTTGATGATTGATAGCTAAATAAAGGCAGTTTCCATCTGCTGGAATATTATGTAGTTTTAAATTCATCGATTTAAGCACTTGTTTGATTGCATTAGTTTCTAACAATCTTGGACCTTCTTTATTTTTTTCAGCTTGTTCCGAGATCCTTTTTTCACGTTCTTTTGCTTCTAAATCTTTTTTATTTCTTCGTTTTTGAGCCCTAGATACACGAATAACAGCACTATTTTCGTTTTCAAGTTCTAAAATGTCATTTTCATTGCTCTCATCGGTTTCAATGTTATTTTCCGGTGGGTCTAAAGTAGCTTTATTTTCTTCAAGCTCTCTTCTATGTTTTTCGTCTAATTCCAACTCTAATTTAGCTATTTCTTCTGTAAGTTCTTTCTTTTTCTTTTTATCTCCTTTTGGTACACTTTTTTTCATTGATTGTATCTTTGATTGTAAGTCTTTTTTTTCTTGCTTATGTTTCTTAAATAGGTCATCGTCTGTTAAAAGATCCCCCGAATCCATTTTAAGCGTCCAGCAGTTCTAACTTAGTTATTAAAAAAAATATAATGCTGCCTAGTTCAGAAAAATAAAGGTTATGTCGAAGAAGCTAAAAACCGATTAAATAGTAACGATTACGAAAAGTACTAATATTATGATTAAATTGCTCGAACCGAGAAGAATGACATTTTTAAAATCTTTTTTAAACCTTTTTATTATAAAAAACATATTTTTTCTGGTATAAAGAATGAATTTAAACAAACCAATAAATTAAACACATTCTTTAATTTTTAAATATTTAAAATGTACACTAAAATGTTTCATATACTTTGATATTCGATACTTGAAATTACGATTTGTATCGATATATGGAATCGATAATTTACCCAAGAAATCGCTGGGTTAAGCTCTTCTTTTTTATCTCTTATTTGGACTTTTCATGAGTATCTACAACAAAAAAAATGATTTGACAACTCTGGACATACACAATACAACCTCAAGAATAATACTTATTGCGCATTGCGAAAAAAAATTGGTATTGAACATCAGTTTTTAACTGATACTGGGATTTGGATAAGTAAATATATCTATGGATCGTGTAGACAAAAAACGAACAAATCTGGGAGTAGATTGTACTAGGGTGGCAACACTGTATTTAGGAACTAATGATTGACAGTTGATAGAATTTTGACATGACGTTTGAAATTTTTTTATCATTTTATTTTTAGGTTATAAGAAGTTCCAAGTTCAACTTTTAGGTCAAAGTCCATTTTTTTTACATAAATTTTGATTAGTAGTTTGGACTATTGAATAAGTTCAAACAAATTTGGGACATTTGCTTGCAGAATCAGTAAAATGTCGACGGTACGCCTTTTTGGGGCACTTTCTAAAAGCACTAAATATGTACAACTTTATAGCAGATGTAAGTAATTTTTGATTTTTTTTAAATCATTAATATTGCCGGTTTAGTTTTTTACTTTCAATTTAATAAAAAACAAACCTTGAATTGTTATATTTATTTGCAGTTCAAGCAAGAACTATGTCATCTGTAGAATTAAAACATTTCAAATTGAAAGTGGTGGATAATGTAGGCGTTATAACGATAGACTCCCCCGGTTCAAAGGTAAGTAAAACTGCTCTGAGCTATTTTCCAAATTTGGTCCAACAATAAATGACCTCAAATTTGTCATAATTTAAATAATATATATATGAGTAATCTTGTTTTCCATGGACTTTACATATTTGGTAATGACAGGTGTCACTTTTTATTAATTTTAATTTAAAAACCTACATTTGATATGACTACCCTTAATGTTGGAAGTTCAATACTCATCAAAAGAAGCAATGGAATGGTTCAGGATGCTGTTGTGTCATCAATAGACTATGATATAAATTGTGCCAAGGTTGAGTGGTTCGAAAATGGAGAAACCAAAGGCAAGGAGGTTCACTTTTCTAACATCACTTCTCTAAATCCAAATGTAGAGATAGTAAGAGCTGTTAAAAGAGAAAATTACAGTGCTGATTGCTTTCAAAAATTAGATGACAGTATGGTGAACAAAAATAAACGAAGGCTCTCTTCGGGTGGTAAAGACTACAGAACTCACTCAGCAAAACCCAGGTTAACACAAGATAATATTACCATTGAATCGTCTGCTAAAAGTGACTTGGTAATTGAAGGTAAAAGATGTGCTAATGCTAAAACAGCTCGTTCGGCTGTTGAACGAATTGCCAAGATTAAAGAAACGTCCACTATAAAGAAACTAAATAAATTAGAAAGAGACCGAATCGAGAGAAGAAAAAAACATGCAGAAGTGAAAGCAGAAAAAGAAGAATTTCTAAAAAAAAATCAAGGAAATCCACACTGGGAACTGTTAAATATGATAACCAATTATCAAAATAGAATAGAATTTAGACCTCTATCGAGTCAAGATAGCATTGAAGATCATTTAATAACAGTAGCTGTTAGAAAGAGACCTTTAAATAGTGCTGATATTATTAAAAAGGAAATTGATATCATTACAATTCCCAGTAAAAATCAACTTGTAGTTCATGAACCAAAGTTTAAGGTAGATCTTACTAAATTTCTTGAAAATCATATTTTTACCTTTGATTATACATTTAATGAACAATGTAGTAATGAAGTAATTTATAAATACACTGCCCAACCTTTAGTAAGAACGGTTTTTGAAGGAGGATTTGCTACTTGTTTTGCTTACGGCCAGACTGGTTCTGGTAAAACTTTTACTATGAGTGGAAATTTTAATGATCCAAAAGATAAAGGTATTTATGCCCTAACAGCAGCAGATATATTTAGAGAAATAAATTCACCAAAATATCGTCGATTGGATTTAGCCGTATCGTGCAGCTTTTTTGAAATATATGTAAAAAAAGTATCTGATTTGTTAAATAATAAAAAAAATTTAAAAATTCTCGAAGACGGTAAACAACAGGTACAAATAGTTGGATTAACAGAACGTGCAGTGGCATCTGTTACTGAAGTGTTACAATTAATAAAACTGGGAAGTGATGAACGTGCTTCTGGACAAACTTCAGCAAATTCCAATTCGTCAAGATCACACGCCATATTCCAAATTTACTTAAGAAGCAATAATAATTCAAAAAAAATACATGGCAAATTTTCTCTCATTGATTTAGCTGGAAATGAACGAGGTGCTGATACTTTTTCATCATCAAAATTAACCAGACTTGAAGGATCGGAAATTAATCAATCTTTATTGTCACTTAAAGAATGTATAAGAGCACTGGGAAGAAAAGGAGCCCATTTACCATTTAGAGGCTCAAAACTTACTCAAGTACTCAGAGATTCGTTCATAGGAGTTAACGCTAAAACATGTATGATTGCCATGGTGTCACCTGGAGTAAGTTCTTGTGAAAATACGCTTAACACTCTGAGATATGCCGATAGGGTGAAAGAATTGGGAGGAGGCGATGCTGCTTTAAATAAATCTTCGGAAAACGAAATTACTGTAAATTCTCCCAGTTACTACAGTTTACAGAATAATATAGTAATGCAAAATCAGTGGAGTGTGAGTATGGAAATGGCTCCTGATCCAGAACCTTCTCCAGTGGCCAAACCTCAAACTCAAACTATAACATCTAGAGTGGAACTAAAAACTCTAAATTTACATAAAGAAGTGATTAGAAGACTTCACAAAACCGCCCAGGAAGCCGAAGACTTATTGAGTACATCTAAAAATGATGCTGACAAGTATGCCATAGATTGGAATATACTTATCGATGATGTCGTTGAATGCTTAATGCGAGCCAAAATGTGATTGTATACTATACTTGTATTAAATTATTTATTTTTTATATACACTAATACAGAAAAATATTTTTATTATTTATTTTTTACTTCATGCATAAAATAATATGAAATTTAAAATATTTTGTTATTAATTTAAAATAAAAAAAGTGACGTTATAAAAAAGTGTTTTTATTAAATATTCTTAACTTTAAATTAATCAATGTTATTGAGTATAAATATTAATTGGATGATTGATAAATTTATTAAAAATTGTTTCCATATATAAGGGGTGTCCCAGATTTTTTCTTCATACAGCCAATATATCAGTTATGCTGTTAAAAAAAATTGTACTTATTTCAAACTTGTATGTCTTTGAAGGTGTTCTGTCAAACTACCCCTGAGAAACCACCCCTAAAATTTTGTAAGTTTGACATCTATCAAAGTATCAAGTGTGGTTGAAGTTAGAATTGATCGCACTTCGCAAGTCAAAAAAAAAATATATAGGGTGCCATTTGAATAATTGAAGTTGGGGGTGGTTTCTCAGGGGTAGTTTGACAGAAGTTAAATTTGACTGAACGCACCTTCAAAAAATCTGGGACACCTGGTATATAAAATAATTCAAGCATTTCAAGAAGTTTCATATCAATTTGATATTTTGGAAGTAATTCTTAAAAAATCTTCAAAAAATCCTTCAAAATCAATAAAGAATCCTTAAAAAATACTAGAAAAATTATTAAAAAATCATTTATAATCTTTAAAAGAAGAATCTTTTTAAGTTCTTAAAAAAACCTTTAAAAATGTGCTAAGAAATACTTAAATAAAATCCTCCAACAAATTTAAGCAATTCCTGAAAAATCCTTGTAAAATAATTGAAATGTCCCTGATAAATCCTTTAGCGATTAGAAAGTCCTTGAAAAATGCTTTAAATGCGAAAAAATAAAGAAAAGAGGAAAAAATCGGGAAAATTGTGTAAAATAGGAAAAAACGGGAAAAGAATAAAATAAAGTAAAATTGGAAAAAATAATGAAAAATAGAAAAATAATTTGAATAAATAGAAAAAATAGGAAAGAATTGGAAAACTGGGAAAAAATATGGGAAAATAGAAAAATTTAGTGAAAAATACTGGATAATAGAGAAAAAAATTATGAAAAATTGGAAAACTAAAAAGAATAATGAAAAATTGGAAAAAATCTCAAAAAAATGGGAAAAATAGGAAAATATTAGTCCCACGAACCTATAAACCTTTTTTCTCTATTTTTGTTTTCACTTCAATCAAACGAATCGAGGTTTTTCTTTTAGTTTCGCCCCTTTTTATTCTATTATTGTCTTTTACCCCATTTTTATTTTCTCCCATTTCTGTTTTTTGCACCATTTATTTTCGTCTAATTTTTTTGACAACCATTATTTTTGCATCCTTTTTTCCCTCATTTTTTTACAACTTTGTTCCATTTTGTTTTGTTTTCATTTTTTCAAACTTGTTTTTTGGCAAATTTTTTCTTCTCTGTTTTTTAACTTGTATTTGCCTCATTTCTCACCCTCCTTTTTTTTTACAAGTTTTGTCTGATGCCCTACCCTTTCTTCTGCAACTAATATTTTTAATTCCTTTTTTTTCCTTATTTTTTCCCCATGTTTCCATCCATTTCCTATTGTGTAATGTCCCACTTATTTTATGCACCTTTTTTTTCGGTTTTTTGTTTTTTGCCATATCTTTCTCCATTTTAGTTACAGTTATTATTTTATGCCCCATTTTTACTAGGATTTTTTTAAAACTATTTTTTGACCAAAAAATTTCCTTTTTTTTGTCTCATTTTCCTTTCTTTTTTATACGATTTGTCGACGTACTTAATCATTACAATGTGTATTTATTATTGTGTGTATATAATCCTAAATCTCAAAAACTTAAATCTCTTATTTCTATTACAGTTTTCAAACCCTTTAAAACTACCCAATTTCATCAAAGCAATTTTTTCTGCTTTAATTGAATTTTATACAAATATGAAATTATTTTAATTTTAATCAGTTATTTTAAAAGCAATACGAATTCAAAGTTCTTGAATTTTTTTTATTATTTAAATTTTCATCCCCAAAATTACCTCAATTTTGAGAAATAATTTTTTTTTTTTTGATATTTGACGAGTTTCAATTTTTTTTCCACTTTTCGACGTTCTATATTCAGCATTATAATAAAAGTATTAATAATTTTTTAGTTTATATCCTTATGAAAATTCCCAAACCCCTACCTTGTTCCCAACCCAAATCCTCCAGGTAAGCCTTTATTCTGTAATTAAAAAATATCCAAAAAAGTGTCCCATAATTTTAGGTGAATTCCTTTAACGAAGAAGTATCAGCCGAATTGAGTAGTTTACTACCGCAAATTGAATCAGACGCCAATATACAAGCTTGTGTCTTAATTTCTGGTAAACCAGGATGTTTCATAGCCGGAGCCGATATCAACATGTTGGAGATGTGCAAAACTGCCGATGACGGTACTTATAAGTCCAAAGAAGGTCAGAAAATTCTTCAACAAATCGAAGATAGTAAAAAACCATTCGTATCTGCTATTCAGGGTTCTTGTTTGGGCTTGGGATTTGAGACAGTTTTAGCGACGCATTATAAAATTGCTGTTAAGGATAAGAAGACTGTTTTGGGACTTCCCGAGGTCATGTTAGGTCTATTACCAGGAGCTGGAGGTACTCAAAGACTTCGTAGATACGTTTCACTTCCTAACGCTCTAGACTTCATGCTAACGGGAAAAAGCTTGCGAGCTGATAAAGCTAAAAAACTAGGAGTGGTCGACGTTCTGGTGGATCCCTTAGGTCCCGGCTTGGGAACCCCAGAAGAAAATACTAAAAATTATCTAGAAAAAGTCGCTATTTCTGCAGCTAAAGATCTAGCAACCGGTAAATTGAAGGTTAATAGAAAGAAGAGTTTTGTTGATAATGCTTTGGCTTATGCTCTTCAATTCAATTTCGTTAAAGATCAAATTTTCGGAAAAGCTAAACAACAGGTCATGAAAATGTCGCAAGGATTGTATCCTGCACCGTTGAGGGTAAGAACAAGGATATTTGATCAATAAAAAAATCTAATTTTTATACTTTTAAGATTCTAGAAGTGGTTCGTACATCTCTTGATAAAGGCGAAGCTGCTGGTTTTAGGGAAGAAGCTCGCGCATTTGGAGATCTTGCTGTAACTCCCCAATCTAAAGGTCTTATTAGTCTATTTAAAGGTCAAACCCAGTGTAAAAAAAATAGATTTGGTAAACCCAGTAAAACGGTGAATACAGTGGCAGTTCTTGGAGCTGGGTTAATGGGATCAGGTATCGCTCAGGTAATTAAGAATATAACAAAATGTATAACTTATATTAATATTTAATATTGTTAGGTAACTGTTGATAAAGGTTATAAAGTGATTTTAAAAGATTCTAATAGCGCTGGATTAGCAAGGGGAGTAAATCAAGTTGCTACAGGTTTAGATGGTGCTGTTAAAAGGAAAAAAATGTCAGGGTAAATATAATCTAAAATAGTTTATAACATATCCACACTCCGTTTATTTTAATTTTTAGACTTGAACGAGATAAATTGATGTCTAATCTAAACGCAACTTTAAGTTACGCACCTTTTAAAAATACTGATATTGTGATTGAAGCAGTATTTGAAGATCTTAGCATTAAGCATAAAGTTATTAAAGAAGTAGAAGCGGTTATTAAACCGGACTGTATTTTTGCTACCAACACTAGTGCTATTCCAATCGCCAAAATTGCAGCTGCGTCTGCAAGACCAGAAAATGTTATAGGTTAATTAATTTATATAAACAAAGTTCGTTTCGTTATTTTTTTTATTTAAAATTTCTAGGTATGCACTACTTTTCACCAGTCGATAAAATGCAACTATTGGAAATCATCACCACGGATAAAACTAGCAAAGAAGCGACCGCTATAGCGGTAGATGTTGGTCTAAAACAAGGAAAAGTCGTTATAACCGTCGGTGACGGTCCTGGTTTTTATACAACAAGAATTTTATCCGCTATGATGGCGGAATCTGTAAGACTGTTACAAGAAGGAGTCGATCCTAAAGATTTAGATAATCTAACTAAAAAATTCGGATTCCCTGTAGGTGCTGCCACTTTGGCGGACGAAGTTGGTTTAGATGTCGCTGCCCATATTGGGCCTAATCTTGCCGAGGTAATTTTCTAGTTTATCCTATAAGTTTTTCAGTTGTTAGAATACGTTTTTGTTATTTTTAGTCATTTGGTGAGAGATTTGCTGGAGGTAATTTAGGAGTAATGAAGGATATGGTACAGGCTGGTTTCTTGGGAAGAAAATCCGGAAAAGGGATATTTATTTACGAAAAAGGAAGAAAAAGTCGCGATGTCAATGTAGACGCTTTGGAAATACTTAAAAAATACTCATTAGAACCACAAGGTTCTTTTGAAGATGAAGATAAAACATTGAGAATGGTTACAAGGTTCATATTACATTTATAAATCATTTATATAATATAATTGTTATTTTGTTTTTAGATTCGTAAACGAAGCTGTTCTTTGTTTAGAAGAAAAAATCCTAGCAAGTCCTCTAGAAGGTGATATAGGTGCAGTATTTGGTCTGGGCTTCCCTCCATTCTCTGGTGGACCATTCAGATGGGTGGATCATTATGGTGCAGCAAGATTAGTTGCTAGAATGGAAAACTTCCAGCATTCCTATGGTTTACCTTTCAAACCAGCCCAAACTCTTCTAGATATGGCCAAAGATGATAGCAAAAAGTTTTATCCTAAGTAAAAAGATTTTCCGCATAGTTTGGATTTATGTAAAAAAAATGTGGATTAAAGAAGATCAAACTATGCAGTATTGTGCCTTGTTTTTAATTTTCAATGGTTTATTTTATACTTTGTTGATTTCTAAGTGCATTTTTGTATATTCATTAAAAATAATAATTTTTTATAAGTATCTTTTTGATGGAACTCTCTGTAAATATATTTTTAACGTTTTTTAAGTCTATTTTACTTTCCCGACCTACCTCCGAGAAGGGAAAGTATTGTGAACGAGATAAAGATGGAAATATCCATTTTGAGGTCACCTGAGATGATTAAGACCATTTCCAGATGGAAGTCTGTCTGTCTGTCTGTGTGTATTTTTCCACGATAGAGGCCACACGTTTAAACCGATTGAGCTGAAATTTGGTATATGGGTTTGGGTTACCCCTCGGAAGATCCCATTAGATTTTGTACGACATCTGTCAAACGGAAGTGTCACTATCAAAAAATGTCAGATGCAATATGTTACTGAATTTGACTTACAATAGTTCATTTGAAAGTCCTTGAAAAACTTTATTCAGAACAGTCAAAATTATTTCTCTGTCACCTGTCAAAAATAAAAAAAATGTTAAAATTTGAAATTTTCCGAAAAATAAGCAAATACAATGAAATTTTCGAAACAAAATCGTTCGTTAAATTTTTGATTTTTCAGTTTTTGTAACATTTTTAAATTTATGAAATTTGAAATTTTTGTTAAATTTTTGAAAATGGAACTGACCTTTTTTCTGAATTTCTTAAAGTTTGTGAAATTGTTGGTTAAGTGGAAAAAATCACGAAAAATGGACAAACATCGCGAAAAAACTAAAAAAATAAAAACACAATACAACAAAAATTAAGTAAAAAATTGTTAAAAACAGACAAAATGACACAAATTTGATACTAAAACGTGTTTATTCATTGAAAACTCACTACCCAATTTTTAGCATGATTCCTATAGCTCTCTTATCTGAAGAGCGAGAGGTAAAAATCGCGAAAAATGGACAAACTTCGTAAAAATCTGAAAAAGTATTCGTGGATACTAGTCAGGAAAGTTTTGGGGCGACACAACCGATTTTTTATTCTAATCCTCATACATTAAATACATTTATTATTCATCTTAAAGTACGGACCTGTAGTTACCGATTATCTACTATATATTTAGGTCCAAACTCGATATACGTATGTACGATGTTTCGGCGTTAATCAAATAATAATCAGTTCATTCTACATTCACCAGAAAGCAAAAAAAACAAAAAACTTTAAATATTTTGTTAATTAAATTTGAAAATTTTCTTAATTTCAAAACAATATTTACTGGAAATACCAAAAATATTCATTGAAATTCATTTTTTTTTATCTTTGAACAATAATCATGAAATCATTTTGTATGATTTATAGAAATTAATTTATTATTGTTATTATTGTAATAAAAAGATTTTATAGTTGAATATGAGTTAATTTAAAGAACGAATAGTTACTTTTTTAACATCTCTATTTTTCGTTACGTTACAATTTCTGATAGTTAAATCGCAAACCGCGTTAAGGATCTTGGTTCCAAAAATATATTATTAAAAAAAACTATTTGACCAAATTAATTTTTATAATTTCACACATATGGTGGTAATTTAAAAAAAATCGCATAATTAACAAATGTTAAGCTGGCACAACTTTTACTATAACAAAAAGTATAAATGCACAAAAATTGCGAATAGCGTACAAAAATTGCACAAAAATATGAAAAAAATACGAGTAGATTGTGCTATAATTTTATATAACTGAATTTTATAGCTACTACTTTTTTTCGTTTATGTAAATCCCATAAACTCATTTAAAAATGTTTATTAATTTACTAAGCAAATTATGTTTAAAAAATTACAAATAAAATAGAAAAAGATTAAAATATATTAATAATTTAGATTTTAACCATTAAATAAAAATATGGATGATAATTATTATTCACATAAAATTAGTCGATCCTGTTCAAACAGCAGTCCCGCCACTGGTCATCCAACTAGGCTATGATATCAGCGAGAACGCGTGCGTCGTTCCCATCTTCTCGGCGTCGCGACGTCCGCTCAGCTGGTCCCCGGGAGTCAGTCCTTTCGCGCCGACCAAACCGTATTTGCGAAAAATGCCGATCAAACGAATAAGCTGATACGAAAAAACCCAAAAAAAAAATCAAACAAAAATTCCGAAGTTACGAAAAAAAATGTTAGAATATTCGCGGGTGCAGTGAGATGCAACCAGCGGGAACACAAGGGGCCGAAAATGGGGCGACTTCCACGGGCGCTACGGGAACGGCGACCACTAGGAGTCACGTGAACGGCGGGAGGTTTGATTTCGACGACGGGGGCACCTACTGCGGAGGCTGGGAGGAGGGGAAGGCCCATGGGCATGGGGTATGTACCGGACCCAAGGGACAAGGAGCATATTCGGGGTCCTGGCATTATGGTTTTGAGGTCTCTGGGGTCTATACTTGGCCAAGGTAACTACAAAAACGTTACAAATATCTAGAATTTATATAGTATCGAAAAAACGGTGTCCTATTTCAAATATTGTTTACAATGTGTTAATTATAATTTTAACTTTGATTAAAGTACTAATATGTAGGTCAAATTTTGGGTTCAAGGACGGAACCGGTAGACTCGAAAAGGGTCTTACCGGAGTATAATTTTTTTTTCAACGATAAGTACAAAATTAATGATAATATTTATTGATATACCGCAAAATATTGATAATATTTTTTTGCGGTCATCAATATTTGAGTTAAATTTCATTTCGTTTCAGCAAATAATTTTAGAGATTTTACTTTTCATTTTTCCTGTGAAATTATTGTGTTTTAAAGATCGACGGCCATTATTTTTATCAAATAAAGGCAGTATTTTATAATATATAATTAAAACTATATTAAAGAGTTTAAGCTTTAAAAAAATACTTAATTGATTATTTACAACTATACGATTCTTAGGAATAAACTAAATATTTTTTTTTCAACATAATACACACAGGGTGAGCCATAATTTTGTCAAAAAGCTCGAGTGTTTTATATATTACGATTGACATATTGGAACCTTTTTTATTATTAGTTTATAAATTGTTTTTAAAAATTTCGGGTCTTCTTAACATTAAAACATTCGTGTTTGTGATTTTTTTTGTATGGTCTAAATTTCTTTCGACCAAAATGCACTAGGATAATGTAGAACTGTTTTTTATTATCGTTTAATGGAATATTGTTGTAAATTTTTTTATAATAATATTTCTAGTTATATCTAGATCACGTATCGACAGTTGGTTAACAATAGATAAAAAATTATATTATAGATTAAATATAATATTTTATAATTTATTATAATAGACTGTTAAAGTAAAAATATTTGTATGACCCTATAATGATATCCCTAAAGTATCATTTGTTAACCACTAACAAGACAGGCGTTCCCAAAAGGGTATTAAAACTACATAATACAAAACCAAAAATGTTAATATTCAAAAAAATCCCAAGAGCACAATATTTCTCCAGATATACAAAATTAAATTTCCAAGTGGGAATACACACAAAGAAAAAATATTGCCCCTACAAATAATTTAGTTTTGCGATAAAACGAATCCCCATTAAAAATTAACTAACTCAATTAAGTTTATTGCTTTCGTTTTATCATAATTAAGTTGATGTACTGATATTGATTAGATTAAATTAATGAAACTATATCGTTATATAAACTACCTCCAATGGGAAATACAGGTAAATGGAATTATATATAAGGGATTTACACTGGGAAACACAAGGGGGGCATATACCGGTGGTCTGGGGGGTTTGGAATACCCCCAGCGTAGCGGGGGGTTCGAGAATTGTTTCCACGAAAATTTTGTAGATTTTTAATCCTGGAAACGTGATTTTGAGTTTAATTTCACTGGAATTTTAGTAAAAAAAATTCAAGCCTCAGTTATTGCGCGACAAAATCTCGGCACTGGGCAACACTTAATGTGTCCAGTTAACATATGTTATTTTATGCACTGACACAAAAAGTATTTATCAGTTTTGATGTGTATGAACATTATAGGAGTAATTTCGTGAATGTAGCGGAAATATTAAACGTTTTAAAATTACTATAATATGATTCTTCGGTACGGTTTACTTAACTCTAGCATGGCATAGTCAAATAAAGAACACAATTATTGATACATGTCCAGGTTTAAGTGCCAAAGCGTGCTCAAAATATATCAATATCTGAAAAAAGCCGAAAAATTGTACAGCCCTGTAGCACAAAGACGTTTAATAAACGTTTTAAAAATGTACATGACCGACCGTTGGGATATTTTAAAAACGTTTGTTAAAATACACGAGAACGTTTATAAGACGTTTTTCTCTAGTGCAAATGTCACAACTTCTAGCGTCATATAGACGTCGAAAATAGACGTTTTCAAAACGGACTAAATAAATGGTTTGATAAAACACGTTTTTTGGTCGTATTTTAGACCGTCCACTGGACTAAAGTATTGCCATTGGACTAAAGTATTTAACAGTGATTTTAAAAATGACTCAAATAAAACGTTTAAACTTTCTCAAAATATACTTTTGCGAACACAAAACCACAACGTCTTCTGAACGTTTTTTAAGCGGTTATAAAAACGATATACAAAAACGTAACTTTTTTTTACTGGTGGATTTAAAAAAAACCGTTGTAAGAACGTCCCTGTTCTGACTTTATAAAAACCATTCTAACATGGACATTAAAAAAACGTTTAATTGTCGTTTTTTTATCGTAGATTTTAAAAACGTCTTGAGCACAGTAACGCAAAAAACGGTTTGTTATTAATTATTAGTGTCATGTGGACGTTTCTTTATGAGCCTTTTAAAAATGTTCTTGCAGAAACGTTTTATTTTAGTCCTTGGACGTTCTGACGTTAAATGAACCACAAGAAAACGTGCTATTAGGGAGATGTGTATAGTTGATTTTATAATAATAATAATAAAACTCTCCCTTCACCCTTTTACGAGTGAACCCCAGAAACCCAAGAGTAGTGCGGGGAAGGGACGCAGCAAGTATTATTATTTAGCGCTCCGGGACGAATTACTGATGATTGGTGGCGCCATTTGGCTATGGAATTTAAGTACAGATGTAGCAATTTTATATTTTTTATTTTAAAGTTAGTTTCATTTTAAATTAATTTTGATATAGAAAAGCGTGGGGTGCTTTCTACAATCTTCTAATAACTTAACTTTTGCAAATTTTGAGTTATGGGGGGGGGGGGGCTTTTTGATAAAGATACTCATACCTCATACAGCAAACATGTTAAATATTTGAAAATTTAGTAATTAATTACATTATTTTCTCATATAAAAAAAATGTATTTAATTATAGTTTTTAGTCTTGAATGTTAAGTTATTCGGACGTTAACACAAAACAATTTTCTGTGTCACCAAAGAAATTTCCCGACTCGGCTGTAGAGAATGGGATTATTTTAATTACAATTTGTTGTGCCGTGAGATTAACACTTCTTAATAAAACTTAGGGTGGTAATTTTATATACTTTCAAGCCAATATATGGGTCTTGTGGTTTTGGTTGGGCGTTATAGGCCAGTCAATAAGCTTCTTTATATAGGGTGTTTCATAAGAAATGGTCAATATTTTAAATTAATATGTTACTTATTAAATCTGGGTCAAATGTTATTTACTACTACCAAAATATACAGGGTGTTGAAGTTACCTACTTTAGATGGAATTTATATCAAATAGTGAACATTTATGAAACACCCTGTAAATATATAGACTAATTTTTATATTGTAAATTAACTAAATTTTTGAGCCATATCTAAGCTTTTAAGATGTATAAAATGGCATTTAAATAAAATTAGAGCCAGATATTATTTTATATAAAGGATGTCTTAATTGTTTTAATGAAGCGGTTTTTTAAATTGTATTATAATAAAGGGTTTATGTCGGGCGTTAATTTATTTTAGAATTTTAAGATCCTAAAAATAAAAAAAACATAAAACTTAGATGTGTTTACTAATAAAGAAATGTTTATAAATGTATACATTAAAAAATATATTTAAATTTGCTACTATTTTTTTTTAATAATTCTTACAAATATTCAGACATTATTTTGCCTCAAGATTAGGCTCAGAAACGAATTTCTCTCGGACGTATCTCGAGTAGTCCAAAAAAAAATATTGTTGAAGTTTTTATATTCACTAGTTTACAAATTTTGAACTAATATAAATTATAAACTCAATCGTTGCGAGCAAAGTTAGGTCAGTATTTACAAAAAATTGATACAAAACTAAACGCGACTATATTTTATATGCTATGACATTTTTTTGAAAATTTCTTATGAACCATTATTTTAGACATGTTTATAGTAAAAGAAAACTTTTTACTAATAGAAAAGTGCTAATTTTATTATATAGTTATTCTAAAGATACTAAATGGGTTAAAAATTTGGCAACGTGGCTTCATCGAAATTTAAATCAACTATTACCCAGGCGTTGGACTTGCCAGTGTGTTCTATTTTTAAAATAAAATTTCGTACTCGTCAAAAGGCGTGCTGATCCACCGAAGGAGTATTGTTTCATAATGCCAACAAAAATTATGGTTGAATATGTCAATTATTTAAGAAATGCTTAAAAGTTGATGTTGCGAAAAATAAAAGGAATATTTTTCAAATTATTCAAATCACTTTAACGACGATGAGTAA
This sequence comes from Neocrepidodera transversa, assembly GCA_963243735.1. Classification (NCBI taxonomy): domain Eukaryota; kingdom Metazoa; phylum Arthropoda; class Insecta; order Coleoptera; family Chrysomelidae; genus Neocrepidodera; species Neocrepidodera transversa. The sequence continues at coordinate 235,859 of OY725346.1, read as the reverse complement.
TAAGATCATTAATTTGTTTTAATTGTTTTGTATCTATTTTTAAAGTTACTAAAATAAATATAAAGTGTGTTAGGTATGGAACAATATCTGAATGAAAAATTGCAACTGACAATCAGAAAATTCTGAGTCATTTTTACTCCTTTTTTTAACCACTACAAAACTACTTTTAAGCCGGATTTATACTCTCGAACGTCAACTGCTAAGTTTTAATAGTGGGTTAGACGTTATACCTGTAATACAAAAATTTGTATTCATGATAAAATAATTTAAAAACCGATACCAATAGCTTTAGTGAAAATTAATATGCCCATTTCTATTGCGTCAAACAGATAAGTTATTAAAATTTTAATAATAATATAACAACTTCATTTACCTCGTCTACTCCTATTGTAATATAAACTTTAATTTTATTTTTTCTTAAACAAATATAAAATACATTAACTCTACCTTCCAAATATTGATTTTATAATATTTAAATTTATTTAATTTATTTTTATTATAAAAACTTAACCTTTACACTTCTTCTTCTTCTTCTCTTTTATTGGGCTATGATCTATAGATCAATTTACCCAGTGTAAACTATGGGAATACTCTGGTCTTGCTCTCAGCAATTGAGCATTCCTCGAAACGGTTGACTTTTTCGTGTGAGGGTTGAGGTTGTTAGAACATATAAGGTTAGACTTTTCTCGCTTGGGGGCAGCCGCCAAGCTGACACAGTTAGAAATGCTGCCGACGGAGACAGTAGAAGCACCCAGGACTATAAAGAAAAAAAAAAGGGGGAAAGGTTAGGTTTATAGTTGTATTTTAAATTTGTCAAGAAATTTTACCATTATTGTAAGTCTTGGACTATTCATGTTATTTAGTAGGTAGCATATGAACCTTTACACTTCTTCTTCTATTTGGCTATGTCCAGTGTTGTTATCATGTTGTTATGGAGGAACTTTTGACTGTGCTGAAGTTGGTTACAAAACAGTGCCCTACGGTGCTTCTCGATTCATTCGATGTGTGGTATGACGTCATAAAATAGCAGACTCCATTCATTTGACTGAAGTGCATTTTTTGTTCGATCCACTTCGATTGCGCTTAATTTAAAACAGCTTTTCTGCAGTATAAATTCATTTCTGGTCATTTTTGGACCAATATCAAACTCATTGCAGGCGGAAAATGTCATACAACGAAATTGTGCCAGTTTTTGTTTATTTTTCAATAGTGCGTGCTCTAGTGTGACTCCAGAACTGAAAGTGCCACTTTTGGCACAAATGTGCTACACTTGCAGTGTTGCCAATCTGCGGGTAATTACCCGATTTTCGGGTATTTCCTTCCATCTTCATCTCATGTCAATTATTCACTGTTTTGATCTTTTGTAAGAGTGACGTCACTTCTACTAAACATAAATATTAGCGCTACAGCTATCTTATTTCTCAAAAAATATATAAAAATAGTAATTGGTTTACATTGAACACACTTGGAAATACTTAAAAATAATTCACGTCAGATGTCAAAGTCCAATAGAAAATAGCCCTGGCAGCTGAGGCCTCAAAAATGAAAAAGAAGAAGATTATTTATTCTCTATAAGCTCTTGTTTGTGTTGCGCATGTTTCAATTTGTGATGTAATCTGTTGTATACATTAAAAAAACCTTTATAACTAACTGACAAACGCTTCAAATTGTAACTGGGTAAAATGTGGGTATTTTGGAATTCGATGCGGGTAAAATCGGGTATTTTGGCAACACTGTACACTTGATAACAGTTAATCATTCACTCACCATTCATATACACTTACTATCGATTTTGACATAGTGAATCGATTAATAATCTGAGGGTTGAAAATATGACAGATTACGCCATCTATTATCCATTTATCTAATTTATAAATTTAAAAATGTCTGTCGGTAAAATTCAAAGTTCAGTTACAACAGGATTAAGTCGTAAAGTAAGAATATACTTAATTAGATTTATAAATACTAATACCCATTCTTTTAACCAGCTCTTCGTCAAGTATTATAACCGTTCCTCCACAATACACATATCATAATTGCTGTTAATTGTTCATTCAAAGTTTTCTGGTTTGTACCTATTATAAACAAGTCGCAAGAATCATGATCCTGTTTGTATTATCTTCTTTAAAACACAAGTTAAGTCACAATTTCTATTATTATATTTATATCTTATGCCTATTTTTATTATCATTTTCATACTTTTATTTAACATAAATTTTTTGATATTAAAGGCTTCATACAATCTTAATTTTCAATTATAATCGGCGCAAAATTGTAGTGTATGAATTCTAAATTTATAATTATTATTAAACTTTGTATTATAACTAAAAACCGACTGCTGCGTTAAAAATTAGAGAAATGGGGTCCGAAAAAAACAAGGAAAATTATAAGTGGGGGACGCTGAAGGTGTTGTTTTAGTTGTTGGACAATCTTTACGGTCCAGGCTATACATTTATCTGTACAATTTCGCAAGTTCAAACATGTATGGCTTTCGTAATGGTAAATTGGCAATTTTAAATAGTGCATTTTGTACCTATATAAGATGAGTATCGTGAAGCAAAGCAGTAGCCATGGGGGATCACTATAGGGTTTGTCCCCAACCAAAATTTTTGTTGGGATTAGAAATCCTTAAACCCTTAAAGCTATTTTTTTATAGAGACACCAAGTTAATATATGTGCAAATTTTTGTACCAATAAATCCAATTTTTTATTTTAACACCTGTCTCTTTTAATTCATAAAAATCTCGTAAAATCAATAATTTAATCTTGTATGTATATAACATAACTAGCATCGAAATGCGTAAACATTGAGTTAAGCAAACAAATTAAAATCATTCTAGATAATTTATCAAGAAATTCACCTTAGAATTTATGTTTTCTGTTAAATTTAAACGGTTTACCATCAAACAATATCCGGATCTATAGAATCGATAATTGTTTATTATTATGTTTATATTAAATAAAAACGTTTATCATACAACTTTAAACAGAAAAATTTTAATTCAATGAATGTGCGTGGAGAAAGCCAACATTTTAGGCTATAAAAAATTTATTTACTAATTCGTCTTTTTCAAAATAACTGTAATCGAAATTTGTAGAAAATAAATAAATGGTTATGTGAAAATTTAGATTCAAATGTGATTAAGAACAAAACCAGAAAAAATTAATTAAAGAAATTAATTTACAAAAATTGATTGATAATTTATAACCAATAAGTCAAAATATTAAATTTTATCATAAATAAAAATTCCACATTTTTTGGGAATAACTACGTTAAATTATATATACAGGATGTCCCGTTTATTATTATTTTCTACTTGTAATTAATTTAGAGATTATTTGACCTGCATATAATTTGTTAAAATTATATAAACATTACATGTTTTTTTATTGTAAATACATAAATATATTAAATAACAATGATCGAGTTACATGTTACTTTATCGTGTTGTATTGGTAAATTGATCTTTAATATAAGGAATTAATAAAATAAATAAAAATAGACATCAACATAACATATTTCCTTATAATGATAATTATTTTTATCATTTATTTTTTAAAACAAAAATTCACAATGCATTTTTTGAAAAAAATCTAATCAAATAGTGTATTAGTACTTGATAATTTCCAAAAATAACTTTTCATAACAGTATTTTTGATAAATGACTTGATACGATTTTAAAACAGTTTTTCTTCATGAGTTGTGTACCTAAGTCACTTTTATAACGGAGTAAACAAAATGTGTAAGTCGAATTGCGTCCCGTGGTCAGAAAAGGACAATTAAAATGCATATTAATTATTTTAGGCGGCAAAAATTGGAAATTGCAAAAAAAAAAGTGGTTGTCATGCGCGTTAGAAGTGAATTTTACAAATAAGAGGGATAGGAAATTGATTCACAAATATTTAAAATATATGTAAAACTATACGTTGAAAATTGATTTTTTATTTTTTTTTTGATTTTCCTAGTTTGTTTTTTTTTTTAACTTTTTTCGTTTAGTTAATCTTTCCTATTTTTTGAAAATTTTCTGATCTTTTTCGATTTAATTCGTTTTTTATTGATTTTTTCCGAAAATATTTCACTTCAAAAATATGAAATTAAAGTCAGCTTATTAAAATAATTAATAACTTTCTTTAAGAAAAAGCACAATTTTATATAGATAAGTACAGAGAATATATTAAGAAGTAGAAATTTGATAATCGTTCTCGATTCTTGTAAAACTGCAAAATTTTAATTCTTTGGATTTTAACAAAAAATCATTATTTTCGACCTCGAAAACCATCATATATACCTATATCGAATCAAATCTAAATATAATTACAAAAGTTATTTGCCATCTTGGAATATATTAATTTTGACAAAAAATTCATAATCTTCGATCCCAAAAATCCCCACGTACCAATTTTGAATATAATCGATTCATATTCATAAATCTCGTCCGCCATTTTGGAGCCGCCATCTTGAACTTATTAATTTTGACAAACAAATCGTAATCTCCGGTCCCAAAAATCCCCACATACGAATTTTGGATAGAATCTGCCCATAATTATAAATTTCGTTCGCCATTTTGGATCTGCCATTTTGGTTTTTTTTTCTAACAAAAATTTCATATTGCTTTGCCACCGGAATTATGAACACTTGTCAAATTGCAATCTAGAACGGATTTCTAGAAATGGTCGAAAAATGGATTAAAATTTGTGTGTGAGTTAAATAAACACAGGTTACCCGTTTTGACATTGACATTTATAAACAAAAGATGAGTGTTCGTTTAAACGTCAGTTTCCAATTTTTTAAATCTACTCCTACTCCACCCCGCCCCAATACCACTCCAGCGACGTCACTGATAGCCGAACTCACCTAAATACAAAAAACCAAACTTCAGATATAAGACAATGGCTAAATAACTATTTCCTTTTTTTAATTACAAATAATATTATTATTATTATTTGTTAGTTACTTATTTTGACTCAACATAGTGTCTCTATAGACTTCCTAATATATTAATGATAAATAATCATAATAAATATAACTTAAAAATTGTGAAATAATTTATTAATAAATAAAAAAAATTTGTGACTGTTTTTGGTTTTTTAAAATAAACAAATTTGGATTATATAAAAAAATATTTTTTATAATTTTATTTAATCTTGTATTAATATTCGCTTAGAAAGCAATGGACTGCGTTCTGATTAAGGATATAAACATTACATAAATGAAAATTAAATCGAAATTGTATTAATAAATCTAAAAACAAATTGATTTGTATTAACAATAATCATGCTTATTTGATTTCCGCAAAATAAAATGCGGAAATAGATTTTGCGAAAGATAATGTTTTGGACCATTATTATAAAAGCTAAAATGTATTTTTTTAAATATTCACATTTGAAATGTACTTCCTACAAGCGATATCCCTTATAGGGATAGTTATAGTGTTGTTTCGTGGCAATGTTCAAACGGCACCTGTAGATTGTATAAAATGTAACGAAAAAACTGAGAACTCGTGTAGATTGGGTCATCTAGTTCAAATTCTGACCTATTTAGCTGTTAATCATAAAGATAATAAAATAAATCATGAGTTTCTCGAAAAATTAAGGGCCGCTGTTAATGAAGGTAATAAATTTACGATAAAATGTCAAGAGGCTGGCCATTGTTCCGATACGACCATTACAGAAGATTCCACAACTATTTGTTATGAAATCACTGATGTCACTACAACAGAAGAAATAACGACTGCAGCTGAAGAAACTACGTACTGTGAAACAACTGCAGCTGACACTACGCCATGTGAGACAACTGCATCAGAAACCACTGCAGCTGACACTACACCATGTGAAACAACAGCATCAGAAACAACTGCAGCTGATACTACACCATGTGAGACTACTGCATCTGAAACTACTGCAGCTGACACTACGCCATGTGAAACAACAGCATCAGAAACAACTGCAGCTGATACTACACCATGTGAGACAACTGCATCAGAAACAACTGCAGCTGATACTACACCATGTGAGACTACTGCATCTGAAACTACTGCAGCTGACACTACGCCATGTGAAACAACAGCATCAGAAACAACTGCAGCTGATACTACACCATGTGAGACAACTGCATCAGAAACAACTGCAGCTGATACTACACCATGTGAGACTACTGCATCTGAAACTACTGCAGCTGACACTACGCCATGTGAAACAACAGCATCAGAAACAACTGCAGCTGATACTACACCATGTGAGACAACTGCATCAGAAACAACTGCAGCTGATACTACGCCATGTGAAACTACTGCATCAGAAACTACTGCAGCTGACACTACGCCATGTCAAACGACAGCATCAGAAACTACTGCAGCTGACACTACGCCATGTGAAACAACAGCATCAGAAACTACTGCAGCTGACACTACGCCATGTGAGACAACAGCATCAGAAACTACTGCAGCTGACACCACACCATGTGAGACAACTGCATCAGAAACCACTGCAGCTGACACTACACCATGTGAAACAACAGCATCAGAAACAACTGCAGCTGATACTACACCATGTGAGACTACTGCATCTGAAACTACTGCAGCTGACACTACGCCATGTGAAACAACAGCATCAGAAACAACTGCAGCTGATACTACACCATGTGAGACAACTGCATCAGAAACAACTGCAGCTGATACTACACCATGTGAGACTACTGCATCTGAAACTACTGCAGCTGACACTACGCCATGTGAAACAACAGCATCAGAAACAACTGCAGCTGATACTTCACCATGTGAGACTACTGCATCTGAAACTACTGCAGCTGACACTACGCCATGTGAAACAACAGCATCAGAAACAACTGCAGCTGATACTACACCATGTGAGACAACTGCATCAGAAACAACTGCAGCTGATACTACGCCATGTGAAACTACTGCATCAGAAACTACTGCAGCTGACACTACGCCATGTCAAACGACAGCATCAGAAACTACTGCAGCTGACACTACGCCATGTGAAACAACAGCATCAGAAACTACTGCAGCTGACACTACGCCATGTGAGACAACTGCATCAGAAACTACTGCAGCTGACACTACGCCATGTGAAACTACTGCATCTGAAACCACCGCAGCTGACACTACGCCATGTGAAACTACTGCATCTGAAACCACCGCAGCTGATACTACACCATGTGAGACAACTGAATCAGAAACTACTGCAGCTGACACTACACCATGTGAGACTACAGCATCTGAAACCACCGCAGCTAACACTACACCATGTGAGACTACAGCATCAGAAACCACTGCAGCTGACACTACACCATGTGAGACTACAGCATCTGAAACCACCGCAGCTGACACTACACCATGTGAGACTACAGCATCTGAAACCACTGCAGCTGACACTACACCATGTGAGACTACAGCATCTGAAACCACCGCAGCTGACACTACACCATGTGAGACTACAGCATCTGAAACCACCGCAGCTGACACTACACCATGTGAGACTACAGCATCTGAAACCACCGCAGCTGACACTACACCATGTGAGACTACAGCATCAGAAACCACTGCAGCTGACACTACACCATGTGAGACTACAGCATCTGAAACCACCGCAGCTGACACTACACCATGTGAGACTACAGCATCTGAAACCACCGCAGCTGACACTACACCATGTGAGACTACAGCATCTGAAACCACCGCAGCTGACACTACACCATGTGAGACTACAGCATCAGAAACCACTGCAGCTGACACTACACCATGTGAGACTACAGCATCTGAAACCACCGCAGCTGACACTACACCATGTGAGACTACAGCATCAGAAACCACTGCAGCTGACACTACACCATGTGAGACTACAGCATCAGAAACCACTGCAGCTGACACTACACCATGTGAGACTACAGCATCTGAAACCACCGCAGCTGACACTACACCATGTGAGACTACAGCATCAGAAACCACTGCAGCTGACACTACACCATGTGAGACTACAGCATCTGAAACCACCGCAGCTAACACTACACCATGTGAGACAACAGCATCAGAAACTACTGCAGCTGACACCACACCATGTGAGACTACAGCATCTGAAACCACCGCAGCTGATACTACACCATGTGAGACTACAGCAACTGAAACCACCGCAGCTGATACTACACCATGTGAGACTACAGCATCAGAAACCACTGCAGCTGACACTACACCATGTGAGACTACAGCATCTGAAACCACCGCAGCTAACACTACACCATGTGAGACAACAGCATCAGAAACTACTGCAGCTGACACCACACCATGTGAGACTACAGCATCTGAAACCACCGCAGCTGATACTACACCATGTGAGACTACAGCAACTGAAACCACCGCAGCTGATACTACACCATGTGAGACTACAGCATCTGAAACCACCGCAGCTGATACTACACCATGTGAGACAACAGCATCAGAAACTACTGCAGCTGACACCACACCATGTGAGACTACAGCATCTGAAACCACCGCAGCTAACACTACACCATGTGAGACAACAGCATCAGAAACTACTGCAGCTGACACCACACCATGTGAGACTACAGCATCTGAAACCACCGCAGCTGATACTACACCATGTGAGACTACAGCAACTGAAACCACCGCAGCTGATACTACACCATGTGAGACTACAGCATCAGAAACCACTGCAGCTGACACTACACCATGTGAGACTACAGCATCTGAAACCACCGCAGCTAACACTACACCATGTGAGACTACAGCATCAGAAACCACTGCAGCTGACACTACACCATGTGAGACTACAGCATCTGAAACCACCGCAGCTAACACTACACCATGTGAGACAACAGCATCAGAAACTACTGCAGCTGACACCACACCATGTGAGACTACAGCATCTGAAACCACCGCAGCTGATACTACACCATGTGAGACTACAGCATCTGAAACCACCGCAGCTAACACTACACCATGTGAGACAACAGCATCAGAAACTACTGCAGTTGACACCACACCATGTGAGACAACAGCATCTGAAACCACCGCAGCTAACACTACACCATGTGAGACTACAGCATCTGAAACCACCGCAGCTGACACTACACCATGTGAGACTACAGCATCTGAAACCATTGCAGCTGACACTACACCATGTGAGACTACAGCATCAGAAACCACTGCAGCTGACACTACACCATGTGAGACTACAGCATCAGAAACCACCGCAGCTGACACTACACCATGTGAGACTACAGCATCAGAAACCACCGCAGCTGACACTACACCATGTGAGACTACAGCATCAGAAACCACTGCAGCTGACACTACACCATGTGAGACTACAGCATCTGAAACCACCGCAGCTGACACTACACCATGTGAGACTACAGCATCAGAAACCACTGCAGCTGACACTACACCATGTGAGACTACAGCATCTGAAACCACCGCAGCTGATACTACACCATGTGAGACTACAGCATCAGAAACCACCGCAGCTGACACTACACCATGTGAGACTACAGCATCAGAAACCACTGCAGCTGACACTACACCATGTGAGACTACAGCATCTGAAACCACCGCAGCTGATACTACACCATGTGAGACTACAGCATCAGAAACCACCGCAGCTGATACTACACCATGTGAGACTACAGCATCTGAAACCACCGCAGCTGATACTACACCATGTGAGACTACAGCATCTGAAACCACCGCAGCTGATACTACTCCATGTGAGACTACAGCATCAGAAACCACTGCAGCTGACACCACACCATGTGAGACTACAGCATCTGAAACCACCGCAGCTGATACTACACCATGTGAGACTACAGCATCTGAAACCACCGCAGCTGATACTACACCATGTGAGACTACAGCATCTGAAACCACCGCAGCTGATACTACACCATGTGAGACTACAGCATCAGAAACCACTGCAGCTGACACCACACCATGTGAGACTACAGCATCTGAAACCACCGCAGCTGATACTACACCATGTGAGACTACAGCATCTGAAACCACCGCAGCTGATACTACACCATGTGAGACAACAGCATCAGAAACTACTGCAGCTGACACCACACCATGTGAGACTACAGCATCTGAAACCACCGCAGCTGATACTACACCATGTGAGACTACATCATCTGAAACCACCGCAGCTGATACTACACCATGTGAGACTACAGCATCTGAAACCACCGCAGCTGATACTACACCATGTGAGACAACAGCATCAGAAACTACTGCAGCTGACACCACACCATGTGAGACTACAGCATCAGAAACTACTGCAGCTGATACTACGCCATGTGAGACTACAGCATCTGAAACCACCGCAGCTGATACTACACCATGTGAGACTACAGCATCAGAAACCACCGCAGCTGATACTACACCATGTGAGACTACAGCATCTGAAACCACCGCAGCTGATACTACACCATGTGAGACTACAGCATCTGAAACCACCGCAGCTGATACTACACCATGTGAGACTACAGCATCAGAAACCACTGCAGCTGACACCACACCATGTGAGACTACAGCATCTGAAACCACCGCAGCTGATACTACACCATGTGAGACTACAGCATCTGAAACCACCGCAGCTGATACTACACCATGTGAGACAACAGCATCAGAAACTACTGCAGCTGACACCACACCATGTGAGACTACAGCATCTGAAACCACCGCAGCTGATACTACACCATGTGAGACTACAGCATCTGAAACCACCGCAGCTGATACTACACCATGTGAGACAACAGCATCAGAAACTACTGCAGCTGACACCACACCATGTGAGACTACAGCATCAGAAACTACTGCAGCTGATACTACGCCATGTGAGACTACAGTATCTGAAACTACTGTTGCCGATACTACACCATGTGAGACTACAGCATCTGAAACCACCGCAGCTGATACTACACCATGTGAGACAACAGCATCAGAAACTACTGCAGCTGACACCACACCATGTGAGACTACAGCATCTGAAACCACCGCAGCTGATACTACACCATGTGAGACTACAGCATCTGAAACCACCGCAGCTGATACTACACCATGTGAGACAACAGCATCAGAAACTACTGCAGCTGACACCACACCATGTGAGACTACAGCATCTGAAACCACCGCAGCTGATACTACACCATGTGAGACTACAGCATCTGAAACCACCGCAGCTGATACTACACCATGTGAGACAACAGCATCAGAAACTACTGCAGCTGACACCACACCATGTGAGACTACAGCATCTGAAACCACCGCAGCTGATACTACACCATGTGAGACTACAGCATCTGAAACCACCGCAGCTGATACTACACCATGTGAGACAACAGCATCAGAAACTACTGCAGCTGACACCACACCATGTGAGACTACAGCATCAGAAACTACTGCAGCTGATACTACGCCATGTGAGACTACAGTATCTGAAACCACCGCAGCTGACACTACACCATGTGAGACTACAGCATCTGAAACCACCGCAGCTGATACTACACCATGTGAGACAACAGCATCAGAAACTACTGCAGCTGACACCACACCATGTGAGACTACAGCATCAGAAACTACTGCAGCTGATACTACGCCATGTGAGACTACAGTATCTGAAACCACCGCAGCTGACACTACACCATGTGAGACTACAGCATCTGAAACCACCGCAGCTGATACTACACCATGTGAGACAACAGCATCAGAAACTACTGCAGTTGACACCACACCATGTGAGACTACAGCATCTGAAACCACCGCAGCTGATACTACACCATGTGAGACAACAGCATCAGAAACTACTGCAGCTGACACCACACCATGTGAGACTACAGCATCTGAAACCACCGCAGCTGATACTACACCATGTGAGACTACAGCATCTGAAACCACCGCAGCTGATACTACACCATGTGAGACAACAGCATCAGAAACTACTGCAGCTGACACCACACCATGTGAGACTACAGCATCTGAAACCACCGCAGCTGATACTACACCATGTGAGACTACAGCATCTGAAACCACCGCAGCTGATACTACACCATGTGAGACAACAGCATCAGAAACTACTGCAGCTGACACCACACCATGTGAGACTACAGCATCTGAAACCACCGCAGCTGATACTACACCATGTGAGACTACAGCATCTGAAACCACCGCAGCTGATACTACACCATGTGAGACTACAGCATCAGAAACTACTGCAGCTGATACTACGCCATGTGAGACTACAGTATCTGAAACTACTGTTGCCGATACTACACCATGTGAAACAACAGCAGCTGATACCACTGCATCTGAAACAACTATAAATGTAATTGAGGAGACAAGTCCTTATAAAATTAAATGGCACAAAAAGGTAAAAAGTGATTTTTACCCATAACTTCCTATAAAGTATTATAACTTGCATAAAGATGGATGATACAAAGCTGGGGATTCAGGACGTCGTATGTATTATAGCAAATGTCATTTAATTTTGTCTTTATTCGTTTTTCAATCTTTGTTAGGATAATGATTGGTAATTTTAATAAAATAAATAAATATTAATTTCATTTTTCTTTTCTTTTTTTCCTGTTTTTAATATTAAAAAAAAAATTAATATAAACTGATCTTGTAAAGTTTTATATTCTTTATTCCATGTAATAAAAACATTTTTATTATATCCAAAAATTATTTTATCATTATTTTTACTGATTTAAGTATTCTAAAATATTTAACCGTTGATTTTTTTAATGGCAAAACGAATGAAATTTTCTTTGAAAAAATGTATGAAAATTTTAATAAAAATAATAATATGACAGCTCCATTTCATGGTTTATTCTGCAAAAAAAAAAAGATGAAAAAACTATATTATTTTGTGTATTTTTATAAATCTATAATAAAAAAATATTTAAAAACTAACAATTGTAATAAACATTATTATCATTTTTTTTATTTAATTTTATTCGGTGAAATAACTGCATTTACAATTTAGGAAAGTACTGAATTTTTTTTTTATACATTTTTTCTAAAAATTATGTGATATTTATTTCCTCCAAAGTTCAATGAATCTCTGTCTATAAACGTCATTTAATTATGTGTATGGTTATTCCGCGACCGTGATTATATCCAAAACAACAAATTCAATCGCTTCCTTAAACATAGAATACATTTTATTTTCCCTACAAAAAATAATGCGGAAGCTCAAATTATTCGTAATATTTACTAAAATTAATATAAAAGCCACATCACTATCAAAAATTGTTACATTTAGTAATGAGGGGTCTAAGCATAATATCCCTTAGCGGATTATTACTCATTTTTTTGTCTTGTGGGGTTAATTCAGCACCAACTAAATGTTGCAAGGGTCCCATCACCCCATCAGAACAATCCTGTCTTTTGGGTCATTTGATACAAATCCTCACGCATTTAGTCAACAATCAACAAAATCCAGTCTGTGCCAAAGATTTTATAAAGAAACTCGAAGAAATCTGCTCGGAAGCGGAAACAACTGAAAAATGTCCAGAAATAACAACCGAAAAATGCCCAGAAATAACAACCGAAAAATGCCCAGAAACAACAGAACAAATAACTACAGAAGGGGTAACTATAGTATGCGATAAAACAACTGAGGGAGAAGACACAACAACAGAGCAAGTGACAACTACAGAAGGAGTAACAACACAAGAAGTAACAACGGAAGAAGTGATAACACAAGAAGTAACAACGGAAGAAGTGACAACGGAGGAAGTGACAACGGAAGAAGTAACAACGGAGGAAGTAACAACAGAAGAAGTAACGACAGAAGAAGTAACGACAGAAGAAGTGACAACTGAAGAAGTGACAACTGAAGAAGTAACAACGGAAGAAGTGACAACGGAGGAAGTAACAACAGAAGAAGTAACGACAGAAGAAGTGACAACGGAAGAAATAACAACACCATGTGAAGTAACGACTGAAGAAGTGACAACGGAGGAAGTGACAACGGAAGAAGTAACAACGGAAGAAGTGACAACGGAGGAAGTAACAACAGAAGAAGTAACGACAGAAGAAGTGACAACTGAAGAAGTAACAACGGAAGAAGTGACAACTGAAGAAGTAACAACCGAAGAAGTAACAACAGAAGAAGTAACAACGGAAGAAATAACAACACCATGTGAAGTAACGACTGAAGAAGTGACAACGGAAGAAGTAACGACAGAAGAAGTAACGACAGAAGAAGTGACAACTGAAGAAGTAACAACGGAAGAAGTGACAACTGAAGAAGTAACAACCGAAGAAGTGACAACTGAAGAAGTAACAACAGAAGAAGTAACAACAGAAGAAGTAACAACGGAAGAAATAACAACACCATGTGAAGTAACGACTGAAGAAGTGACAACGGAAGAAGTAACGACAGAAGAAGTTACGACTGAAGAAGTGACAACGGAAGAAGTAACGACTGAAGAAGTGACAACGGAAGAAGCAACGACTGAAGAAGTGACAACTGAAGAAGTAACAACGGAAGAAGTAACGACTGAAGAAGTGACAACGGAGGAAGTGACAACTGAAGAAGTGATAACGGAAGAAGGAACGACTGAAGAAGTAACGACTGAAGAAGTGACAACGGAAGAAGTGACAACTGAAGAAGTAACAACGGAAGAAGTAACGACAGAAGAAGTAACAACGCCATGTGAAGTAACGACGGAAGAAGTAACGACTGAAGAAGTTACGACTGAAGAAGTTACGACTGAAGAAGTAACAACTGAAGAAGTTACGACTGAAGAAGTGACAACTGAAGAAGTTACGACTGAAGAAGTAACGACAGAAGTAATAACAACACCATGCGAAGTAACGACTGAAGAAGTAACTACGGAGGAAATAACGACAGAAGAAGTAACGACAGAAGTAACGACTGAAGAAGTAACGACTGAAGAAGTAACAACTGAAGAAGTTACGACTGAAGAAGTAACTACAGAAGAAGTAACAACAGAAGAAGTAACGACTGAAGAAGTAACAACAGAAGAAGTAACGACAGAAGAAGTAACAACAGAAGAAGTAACGACAGAAGAAGTGACAACAGAAGAAGTGACAACTGAAGCAGTGACAACTGAAGATGTAACGACAGAAGAAGCGACAACTGAAGCAGTGACAACTGAAGAAGTAACTACTGATCCCTGTACCACAGTTGAAATAACAACTAAATGTCACGGTGGTCTTCCTTCTTTATATTTCGTTCCTGTATTGAAATTTGATGGGAAACCATGTTTGTCTGCTTCAGAATTGAAAGATTACATTTTTGATCTATTTTCATCGCCACCATTTAAGCCATAAATTTTCATAGCAAATGAATTTTTATTAAATAGTTTTCAATAATTATTATTGTTCTAGTCAGTGTTAAGAATATTTTTAATACTGTTGTAGAATATTTAATTTTGTTTGTGTTTATTTTTAGTCAAAATTCAATTAGACTGATATTTAGTTTTAATAAAAATTCTCCTTTTGTCGACAACAGCGGGAAATATGTATTTTAAGTTTTTTTTTACCTGTGATATTTTGTGAAAAAAATGTTGGATTTTTCTTATAGAAAATTGTTTAATAATAATTAAAAAAAAAATTATACGTTAATATTTTAAAAATAGTGTTTTATTTAAATATTAAAAATCAATTAGTTGAATAAAAATAATTTAACATTGACATTGATAATAACAAATAAGTCATGAACTCGCATTCATATAAAAATAAAAACAATATTTAATTCAATAAATCATCGGAATTCGATACAAATTTATACTCAGCAAAATATTTTTAATGCGAATTTAAAACGGAAAATAAATTTCATACATGATAGTTGTATATTTTTTTTTATTGGGACAACCAGTATATTCACATTTTTGAATTTTGAAAATACAGCGTTGCCGAATTATTAAAAAAAAAATTATATAAAATATTTTAAAATTTGATTAATGTACTGGACAATTTTTAAATATTACAAATGGTACACCGTGTATATTATTTTTAATTTCATTGTGTAAATATAAATATGATCAAAAAGCCAAAAAAATATTCAGTGAAAAATGAACAGAACCACACTTAAAAAAATTCCTAAAATTTGGTAAAAAAGTAATCCATATGGTCGAAAAAAATTAAATAAAAAAATACAGGTTCGTATTTAAAAATATTAAGGTGTTAATTAAAAAAAAAATCGTCAATTTTGGTTTTCCCCAAACTGGCCTTAATATTTTAATTTAGAGGTAATCAATAAATTCGTCTTATAAATACTCATTCCCCCAATTTTATATAATTTTTTACGAAATACTAATTATACTTCGCCACCCTGTATATATTTTTGCTAAATAATTAATTATTTACTAATTTAATAATAACTAGTGGTCGAAATTCGACCGTAATTCATTAAAATTTTAAGTTTAGTTTATATCTATTTTTTCCTATTTTTTTCTATTTTATTCTATTTTATTCTATATATTTCTCTATTTTTTCTTGATTTGTTTTTCCTATTTTTGTCTTTATTTTTCTGTATTTTTCCGTTTTTCTAAATTTTTTCCTTATTTTTCCCTATTTTTGATGTTTTTGCCTATATTTTCCTATTTTCATGTTTTTCCTATATTTTTCTTATTCTTCCTATTTTTCTTTATTTTTTATCTGTTTTTTTCCTTTTTTTCACTTTTTATCCATTTTTTTTCTATTTTTTCCAATTTTTTATACATTTAATTAATCTTTAATTTATTTATAATACATATTATACATTAATTTTTGTTTTCTGCAATACTCCTGCGTATATAAACTTTAACGATACAAAATCTAACACTCTTCCGTTCACGCATTAAAATTTTCTTTTTGCGTATTAATATACAAATAGTATATTATTTTTATTAATAACAATTTGTCTTTTGTTTCAGTGGAAGTTGTTTCGAAGGGCAGTGGCAGAACGGGAAACGGCACGGTTTGGGGGTGGAAACGCGGGGTAGGTGGATATATAGGGGTGAGTGGACGCAGGGATTCAAGGGGAGGTACGGTGTTAGACAATCAAATACATCAACGGCCAAATACGAAGGAACGTGGGCCAATGGATTACAAGATGGATACGGATCTGAAACGTACGCTGATGATGGTGAGTTTCGAATTTTTCAATATTTATTAGTACTTATTATTATGGTAATAATAATATAATCCCGTCTGCCTGTCTGTGAACACGATATATTTAGTTCTAGTCAAGGAATTGATTTTTAGCCCATGCATTTTATTTTCGATTCTCACGCTAAACATTCTTTTTCTCTCAGATTTTTCATCTTCTAGTTTTATGGGGTAAAAGGGAAAAAGTGGGAAAAAAGGAAAAATTAGGAGAAAAATAAAGGGGTAAATACTGGCCAATAGGGGGAATAAGAGGGAAATGGGACAAAAAACAAGTTTTAAAAAAGGGGGAACAAAAATATGGGACATAAAAATAATAGTTATAAAAAAAGTGAAGGACAAAAAATGTCCAGAAAAAAACAAAAAACCAAAAATAAAATAGTTGTAAAAAAAGGGGGGAAATGGCCCAAAAATCATAATTGTAAAAAATATGGGGGAAAAAGCTATTAAATAATAGTTGTGGTAAAAAAAAACAGATGTTTGAAAAAATAGAAAAATAATGGAATATAAAACAATAGTTGTATACAAAAGAGGGAAAAGTGATAGAAAATATGATAATTGTAAAAAAAGGGGGGAAATACTGGGGCAAAAAATAAGTTCGAAAAAAAAGGAGGAAAATGGATCAAAAAATAATAGTCGCAAAAGGGGGGGGGGGGGGAATTGGGGTAACAAACAGTAATTGTAAAAAAACAAGGGAAAGTTTGGCAAAAAAAAGCTGGAAAAATATTGAAAAAACGGAAATTAGGAAAAAATGCGAAACATGAGAAAATGGTGGAAATATGGAAAAATAAGAAAAAACAGGGAAAAAAATAAAACAGGAAAAAATAAAGAATTTATCGACAATAGGACCAATAGGGAAAACAGGAAAAAATAATCGAAAACAAGAAAAATATGAACAAATAGGGAAAAATGATGAAAATTAGAAAAATATGGTGAAAATCAGAGAAAAATAGGGAAAATTAAAGAAAAATGGGGAAAATAGTTAAATAGAGAATAGGGCAAAATAGGGAAAAATAAAGAAAATGGGAAAAAATAATGGCAAATACAGAAAATAGGAAAAATAAATACAAATAGGAAAAAAAGAGGAAAAATTAGGGCAAAGAGAAAAATAGGGAACCATATGAAAAAATAGTGATAAATATTGGAAAATAAGAAAAAAGGGAAATTATGAAAAAATAGGAAAAATATGGCAAAATAGGTAAATTTCGAAAAATAGGAAAAAAACAGGAAAAAACCGGTGAAAAGTGGAAAGAATAGTAATAAATAAGGAAAAATAGAGAAATTAGAGAAAAGTAGGGAAGCATATAGGAAAAGTAAGAAAAATAGGGCCAAAATAGTCAAAACAGGAAAAATAGGGCAACATAGCGAAAAATAAGGAAATTTGAGAAAACAGTGAACAATTGGGAAAAATAGGGTAAAACAGAGAAATTAAAGAAAATATATAAAAATAGAAAATAATAGGGACAAATGGGGAATGGAAAAACAGAAAAAAACAAGGCATATATATAGGGTGATTCTAAATTATTAATAACTGGATAGTAATTTAGAAAAAGAGCAGGAAAATGACAGTATCTTTTTCTAATATTTGATTAATTAAGGGCGTCTGATTTTTCTCCGACCCTGATCACGTAAAATTTCATCTATTTATAGAATTATAAAATGAAATAAGCGAAACGCACGTGCATTCTGTGAAAAGTCAATATTATATCTGCAACCTGCTCGGAAAACAAAGAAAATTTCGAATTAAATCACGTTTCGAAAGAAAAAGTTGCATCTATTTTAATATACGCCGTAATTGAATTATTATTAGTGCGATAAATATTTTGAGTAATGGCGTTAAATAAAATAAAAATGAATTAGAAGATGATCGTTTCGTTTAATATTAGCTATACAACCGTAAATCGTGTGCCAAATTCCAATAATAGAACTAACTACATTTTTTAAATTTTTAACAATTTTTGGATTTTTTATTTGTTGGTAATAAATAATTTATCGTTATGCGAACTATCAATAATTTTTTATTTGCAATTACAGTATTTTTCGAGAAAATTAAAATAGATAGACGCTAATAAAATAACTTTTTTTTGCATATGACATTATGTTAGATTTTTTAAAGCTAAACTTTTTAACTCCGTTTATTGAAAAAAAAAAAAAAAGAAAATGTGTTCATTTTTAATGTTAAAAATTCAAATTATTTTTCAAAAACTATTTTAAAATTAAACAAATTTAATATATGATTTAGTAATAAATAAACGCATTTTTTGCAATTTTTAAAAATTTATTTCCGATTTTTTCGTTATTTTGCGATTTTTGCGTTTGTCGGTTTTTTTTTACAATTTTTTTTTGATTTCTTCGTTTTTTCCGTATTTCACAATTTTGTTTTTCATTTGTTTTCCAATATTTCCGGTTTTTTTTTTGGTTTTTTTTTCTGATTTATTCTGATTTTTCTGATTTTTTCGATTCTTCTAATTTTTTCTCGTTTTTTTCTCATTTTTCTAGAATTTGTTTTTTTTAGATTTTTGCTAATATTTCCCCATTGTTCTGTTTTTTTTAAAATCTTTTCTTTAGTTTTCTAATTTTTATTGTTCTTTTTGATTATTTTAAAATTTTATAAAGTGAAAAAATAACGTAAGGAACTTCGTTGCTGACTTCAGGTAGTCCTTTCAGTATAAAAAAAGTATTCAAAAACGCATTTTGAAAATTGTGAATTTTATATTAAAAAATAACAAAGCTTACATTTTTTAGTATTTATAAATAAACTTAATCCGGAGACATAACCTTAAAATTCTCTAATTATTAATTTTCTAGGACTAATTCGTTAAGAGGCGCCAATATCATATGTTATTTTACCTGAAATTGACGGGCGCTCCATTAATATTAAATTTAGGAAGCTGCGGTGTTCACCAATTGATTGGGTACTTAAATCTTTAGAACGCGTCTGTGGCACTTTTTTTAAAATTAATTTTAGGAACATTGAAAAGACTATTGACTTTCCTTTAGATAAATTTGAAAAATGTAGCACAGACGCACTCTTCTAATAAATATTTTAAATATCATGAATAAATCGCATATTTTTAGTTGCTATATTAGGCGAGATCCCCTCCACAAACGAATAAATATGTTTTGTGGCGTTCTATACCTTGTACTGTGCAGAAAACAATTTACTATAGGGTAGGATTGCTTAAAATTAACTGTAAAATACTAAAAAAAAAATTTTCCAAAGGCAACAACGCAAATCACGTGGTGTGTGGACCTCTTATAATATAAAATTCGTACTTCTTCATACATTTTAGGTTATATTTTTGTTTCGATAAATAATTTGGTATACACAATTATAAGAAAAACTTATGTGGGGAAAAATTTCTGTATGAACACTTCGTTTTGATCTTTAAGGCTTAATACTAGTACCGACTAAATTAATACCGAATGAAGTAACCTTTATACAGGATTAGTATTCCTCAAGAATTTATTGTAACGTTTAGGTTATTTTCAATAAAAAGGTAATTATTACTTACCAGGAAGTTTTAAATCTACATTTTTTAGATATAATAACATTAAAATTAACCAATTACATGGGTATTTTAATATTTCAGAGTGCATTTATTTTACTATTTAACTGTTTATGTTCGTATTTAAAATTATCAAAATAGAACTGTCACTGTCACGGTTGTCACTTCGTATATAATTCTACTTTTTTGTGGCCTCGTACGGTTAGAGTACCCCTCAAGGAATAAAACTGTCATCGTCCACATTTCGCATATAATTCTTCTTTTTTGTGGCCTTGTACGGTTAGAGTACCACTCAAAGATTAAAACTCACGGTCCACACTTCGCATATAATTCTTCTTTTTTTGTGACCTTGTACGGTTCGAGTACCACTCAAAGAATAAAACTGTCACGGTCCACACTTCGCATATAATTCTTCTTTTTTTGTGGCCTCGTACGGTTAGAGTACCACACAATAATATTTTAAACTACAACCACTGAACTAATAGAGTTCAATGACTACAACACATTTCCTCCACTTCTCGATCAATATGCAAAATTTCTGGAGAATATACGTAATATTTAAGAATTGAAATATATATCTAACTTGAATTTCGTGCTTTTAATAGTAACACCTCATGAATTTTGTGCTTCCTTATTTACAGTATAATATAAAATATTTTTTTATGCATAAATTATTGTTGAACTAGTAAAAATTTAAGTAAGTGGTGAATTGTGGTCGGCGATGATAAATTGGCCGAATAGTCCGAGCGGCTGAGACCTTAAATAGAAAAAGAAGAAGACAAAGAATAATTTTCTGACAGCTGTTAAGTTACCCCCCAGTGTATATGTGGCCAAATAGGTAATATTAATCACATCTTGCTTGAATGCCCAATTAACAGAAACCTAAGTGATAAACTATATTTTGATTTGCTTAAAACGCTTGCTCCTATAACAACTGCCCTGTGCTTAGTAGACATCCTTAGAAATCCCACATCCCATAGTGCTTCCCTCATATACGCATTTCTAAAAGAAACTAATAACTTGTAGTGCAGTGACAATTAGTGGCTTTATAGGCTAGAATTTGGACCCCAAGGGTGAAAGATTTGTAGTGAACATTTTTTGTTTGTTTTCTGTTTTAGCAACCTGAGAAGAGTATGACTAAGAGTCAGACGTGCGAAGCACAGCTCTTTTCATTTAAAATAATAGAACATTGAAAATTGAACTGGGTAGATAACCTGAAGGTTAAGCCCAAATAAACGTAAAGAAGAAGAAGAAGAAGACAGCTGTTAAGTTTATATTTGAGTTCAGTAGTGTTTTGTGTGTTTGTTTTGATTTTTAATCGTTTTCTAATTGATAATAAAAAAAGAGTTTCTCTTAGTACTAATATTTTCGACAAGATCTAAATATTAACATGTATAAGGCATTGTTAAAACTATATCAAGATATGTCTTTAATGAATGAGAATGTGATAATGGGAGATCTTTTCTTCAAATTATTGCTGTTACAGACGTGAGTAATACATAATTATCTATCTATCTATAAGATTTGAATCTATAAAATTATTTTTTACATAATTTTATATAAATGTTAGGTTAGCAGCAACTGAGCCAAAAAAAAATGGATCATTTACCTAAAGCTCAATTTCCGTCCATGGTTCAAAATTAATTCTCGCTCATGCATAAATAATTTTTCTTGATAATAACCTTTAATTTAATTCTTTTAATTGCCGAAAATAGAACATGTAACGGGATTTGAAGTTTTATTTGAACCTTGGCGAAAAATTTGGCAACCGTCCAATTACTTTTAAATGTTGAAAACGAAAACCGAAAACCCCACCTGATATTGGCAATTAAATCATAGGAAATATATATCAAACCATATCTAAAAATTGGGAAAAAATGTTTGATTTACGACAAAGAATAATTTCCGGTTGGTTAGCAGAAAGCTTCTTTTCGGAGGAATAATAAATCAATTTTATTGCGGTTAAAAATCAATGTTCAAATAAAAGTAGGATATTTATAAAAAAAAAAACATTATTCTCAATAATTCGGTTATTATTTCTTTAAATATTTATGGAAAATAAAATATTCTCAATATAATGTTATTGGCCTAAGAAAATAATTAGTTTCTTCTCTCTTTAAGAAATTAGATTCTTATTTCTTCTATTAATTCCACCAAATTACTGTTTCACTTACAGTGCGATAATTAATAATTTGCCATGATTAGTCCTCAAGCAGAATTTTTTATATTTTTAATAAACTAACTTAAAATTAATAATCATTGTACATTTGTAGCCCTCTACCAGAGATTAATCAAACTCGTATATAGATTTTTATAAAATATCGCTGTTGGACCATAGGGACCACCAGAAGAGTATTGTGTGACTCAATTTTAAAAATTACTTCTGGCCTTTAACGTGTTAAGTTAACAATTTTTTTTTCAAATGAGTTTTCTTTTTAAAGTGGAACAAAATATATTTCGATGGTTTTTTTTAAGACACAATTTTTTTTAACGCACAAAGCTTTTCCAATGGTTTATAAAAAATATTTAACACGTTAAACGCCTTACAGATAGTTAATAAAATATACTTAATCTCGTAAGTCACAACAATGTTTATAATTTTTCCTCATTGTTCTGGTTTTTTTTCTATTTCTTTCTTTTATTATATGATTTTTGCCCATTTTTTCTTATTCTGATTTTTTTTTTCGATTTATTCCAATTCTTTCGATTTTTTAATTTATTTTTTCTATGATAACAATTATTTCCGGGTTTTTTTTTCGATTTTTTACAAGTGTTTCCGATTTTTTTTGCGTTTTTTTGGACTTTTTCCCCTTTTGCAGTTTTCACTTGTTTTATTTTTGGGTTTTTCCTATATTTTTTTTGTTTTTTTCCAATCTTTCCTCATTGTTCTGTTTTTTGTTGTTTTTTATTTTTTTGATCGTTTTCTGTTGGTTTTTGATTTTTTTCTGTTGCTTTTGTTCTTTTTTTTGTTGCTTTTTGATTTTTTCAAATACTTTCAAGTTTTCTCTAACTTTTTCCCATTTTTCCTGATTTGATTTTTTCGATATCTTTGAATTGTTCCATTTTTACCGATTTTTTCTTTTCTGCGACTCTTTTCGGTTTTTTCGGAATTTCCGTTTTTTTCTGTTTAAATTTTTTTAACGTACAAATGTTTTCCAATGGTTTATAAAAAAAATATTTAACACGTCTTTTTATTATGGGAATTTGAAATATATCAAAAAGTAAAATATTAAATAAAAAAAAATTTGGACGCCAGTGTAATTGATTTTTTGTTGTATTTAGAAACAATTCACAAAAAAAACTGATATATTTCATAATCCGTCCTTTCTTTCTTTTTGTGAGTTTAAGAAAATTAAACTCTAATTAATTAAATTAATTAAATGAAAAATTTAAATCTTTCACAGACTTTTTCTTTTTTTTCAAAAAATGAGGTATACAAATAATCAAAATGAATTAAATTTAAAGACAATCTGTAAAAACAATTTAAAAATAGATTATCTTTTTGTAATCGAGACTGAAAGAGCACCACAAAAATCAGATTTGAATTGAGAAAATATAATTTAATATAATATAAATAAAACTTACTCTATATAACGAGAGGAAGAGAAAAAATTTTCAATAAGCGACGCAGACGATATAGAAGTCAATTGTTTTGACTGAAGAGGCAAAGAGAGAGAGAATTGTTAACATGGGAAAGACATTTTATACTAATACCAGGAAGAGAGGGAGATCTTGAGACACGACGCGAGGCAATTAAGAAGGGATATCAAGCGAGTGAGTCTGAAATTAAGATATACTGAGCATAAAAATAATGAAAGTACAGGGTGGCACAGAAAAAAAACGGAACACCCTTAACGGATTAAAAGCCGTTGTGATCCGAAAACACGTGTTATTTAAGTGATAAGTAGTGGATTTTCGGTATGAATTACTAGATTTCTCGGATTATTGATAATCTTGCTTGTTAATTTGCTTTATATTAAATTTTTACATCAATATTTTTGCATATGGCGCCTATTTTTTTACGTAAAGAAATATCTAGCTAGTTTTCTATTCTGTTAATTTATTTCTAGTACTTTTTGAATTGAAAGACACATCTTTATCAATAAAGTAATTTCTAATCGAACTGTTTCCTGATTAGTTAAAATCATCTCCGGTAATTTCAGATGAAATGCCAAATTATTCCCGTTTCCCTACCGATAATTCACCGGCAATTAGACCATCGGGAATGATCATGTTATTCGATTTGACATTTCGAAATGGAGCGAGCAGCTACGCGGAAAAACTCGGAAAGCTTGCATGCACTCATACTCACAATTTAAATTCCTTTTGATGTGAAATGGGAGTGTGTGTGTCAACGTTGCCAAATCAAGAAATATATTCAGCTATAAAAAGAAATGTGGGATTTCTTATTCGAATTTTATCAATTTGGCATCGACGCGTTAGAAAAGTGTTAAGGGGTCATAGTGCCACTAAAATAGCGAACGTTGAGAAAAGCGTCGTTATGCGTCGGTTTGGTGATTGCGGATTCACAAATTGGGCCACGTCTCCGTCGTCGGAATTCGCTCTCGTCGACGTCGACCACCAAGTCCACGTTCTCGAGGGCAACCGTCGCTGATGCTTATTATTGACCGTCATGACATCTGTTTGTTTCTCTTTAAGATCAGAGGTGTCCGTTTAATTAATACTCAGGCAACGTTGCCAACTGTATTGGAAGTTGTTATAGTAGTAAATTATTATAGTACATTTGGAGAGAAATTTAGTACAATAAAGAAGAAACTAGAATTATGTAACTATATCAACATTAACATATAACTGCATCAAAAATAACAAATACTAAAATTAGGTATTTTAGTTCAATCAACTCTTTCTGGATTATAAATTATGCTTCCTCTGCTCTTGGTTAATAATAAATCTATAAAAATCCTTAAAGTATTTTTAAAATCCTAAAAAATCCTTAAACATCTTTAAATATCGTTAAACATCCTTAATAATCCTTAAAAATCCTCAAAAAAATCCCAAAAAGTCCTTATTAAAAATCTTTAAAACTCCCTTAAAATTCTTAAAAAAATCTTACGAAAATCTAAAAAATAATGTTAAATCCTTAAAAAACCCTTTGAAAAAGCCCTTAAAAAATCCTTAGAACTCGCTAAAAACCCTTAAAAATACTTAAAAAGACCTAAAATCCTTAAAGATTCTTAAAAATCCCTTAAAAATTAAAAAAATCTTACAAAAATCTAAAAAACCCTTAAAAAAATCCTTGAAAAATCTTTAAAAATTATTAAAAATCCTTTAAAATTTTAAAAAAATCTAAAAATCTTACGAAAATCTAAAAGATCCTTAAAAAATCCTAAAAGAATCCTTAAAAAGTTCTTAAAAACCCTCTAAAACCACTTAAAAATCTTTAAAAATACATAAAAATCCTAAAAAATCCTTAAAAATCATAAGCAATTTTTAAAGCTCCTAAAAACATTAAAGTCCCTAAAACTGGTTTAAAATTCCTAAAAATACCTAAAAATCCTTAAAAGTCCTTAAAAATCCCAAAAATCATTAAAAACACTTTAAAATCGTTAAAATTCTTAAAAAGTCTTAAGAATCCTTAAAAATTATTACAAATCTTTAAAGATCCTTAAAATTATTAAAAAAAACTTAAAATCCTTAAACATCTTACGAAAATCTAAAAAATACTTTAAAATCCTTAAAGAATCCTTAAAAAGCCTTAAAACTACCTAATATACTTAAAATGACTTAAAAATCTTGGACTCGTCATATTCCTGATATCATTTTGTGTAATTTTATCTACAGACAAACATTGTAAGCGTCAATTGAAAACACCCTGTATAAAGCTAAATTCACTTAATTACTTTTTTAATTATTTTTTCACAATCACTATATTAATAAATCAGGACTTTATAGTCTATACGAAGTCAATTTCAACGGCATAAAAACTAAATGTCCTACCAACCGTAAATATAAAGCATGGGCGGCGTGATATAATTTATTTTCAAAATTAATTTTATTTTTCATAAACCTTCACGGTTATTTTTTTTATTAATAATATAGCATGTCGTTTTTGGACAACTTTATATCCCCTTTTTGGAAACTAGGCCATTTTAGATTATTTTGAACAATTCTCTGATCAATTTAGCCAACTTTAGAACGTTTTACTAAAATTTTAGACCGTTTTTGGACAATTTGAGATTATTTTGGACAATTTGAGACCGTTTTAGATTGTATTGAACAATTCTCTGATCAATTTAGGTAGCTTTGGACCGTTTTATTATTATTTTAATCCATTTTTGGACAATTCTAGACCATTTTGGATAATTTTAGATTATTTTGAAAAAATCTCTGATCAATTTTAGGCTTCTTTAGATTATCTTGAACAATTTTTTGATCAATTTAGGTAACTTTAGACCGGTTTATTATCATTTTAGACCATTGTTGGACAATTTTAGACAATTTTGGACTATTTTCCACAATTTTAGACTTTTAGATTATTTTCAATAATTTTTTGATCAATTTAAGTCATTTTAGACCGTTTTATTATTATTTTAGGCAATTTTGATTTTGGACAATTTAAGTAATTTTGAGAAGATTTTGGGTAATTTTAGACCATTTTAGATTATTTAAAACAATTCTCAGATCAATTTAGCTAAATTTAGATCATTTTATTCCTATTTTAGACAATTTATAGACCATTTTGGACAATTTTAGACCATTGTAGATTATCTTGAACAACTCTCTGATCAATTTAAACAACTTTAGACCGTTTTATTATTCTTTTAGACAATTTTTAGATGATTTTGGACAATTCTAGACAATTTTATAGTATTTTGAACAATACAATTGATCAATTTGAGTTTGAGTAACTTCGGACCATTTAATTAGTAATTTAGCCAATTTTTAGAAGGTTTTGGACAATTTTAGATCATTTTAGATTATTTAGAATCATTCTTAGATCATTTTAGGTAACTTTAGACCGTTTTATTATTAATTTAGAAAATTTTAGACCATTTTGAACATTACAATTTTACATTATTTTGAAAATTACAATTTATCAATTTGAGTTTGTGTAACTTTAGACAGTTTTGTTTTTATTTTAGATAATTTTTAGACCATTTTGGACACTTTTCGATGATGTAGATTATTCTGAACAATCTCTGATCAATTTAAGTAACTTTAGACAATTTTTAGAAGATTTTGGACAATTTTAGATTTGAACAATTTTTTGATTAATTTTAGGTAACTTTAGACCGTATTATTATTAATTTAGACAATTTTTAGATTTTGGACAATTTTAGACTGAAATCCGAAAGGCAAATAAAACTATATTAGTACTTTTCTATTTTTCAAGATGGTTAAAATATGGGTTTCATGACATCGTTTTCAATTTTTATAAAATAAAATTTCACCGTCAGTATTAGTAGATAATTTTTCTAGATAAAATATTATAAACTAATTTTTGTTCCTAATTTTTTTTTAATATTTATTAACAAATTGTTTTATAGAGAAAATAACGGATTTTGGCGTCAAAAACTGATTTAAAAA
Source organism: Neocrepidodera transversa (assembly GCA_963243735.1). Lineage (NCBI taxonomy): Eukaryota > Metazoa > Arthropoda > Insecta > Coleoptera > Chrysomelidae > Neocrepidodera > Neocrepidodera transversa. Next base: position 207,649 of record OY725346.1, on the reverse strand, counting down.
ATCATCAGGAATTATTTTGGTTACCAATAAAAACCAATATTAACCTTCACTTAATCGTAAAAATTTAACTAAAAAAATCCACATGATCTTTCCATTATTTTCGCGCACCAAAAACAATCAGAAATTCCCTTAATTGAACAAAACACATAGAAAACGATTAAAATGTTATTTAAATTATTCGCAGAAATATTTGTAATTCTGTAACTAACTAACATTCGCGATTTGTTTTGATTATTTTCTTTTATATTTAAAAACCGAAAAAATATTGCGTGAATCAACGTGATTACTTTTCATTCATGATATTATTTTTAGATGTTTTATGAAAACTTGATTCATGATTCTGGGAATCACGGAAAAATATTTGTCATAAAATAAAATTATCGGAAATCACTTCATTTCTAGTTATAGAAAACATTGTGAAATAGTGAAAAATAAAGAAAATAGAGAAAAATAGAACAAAACGGGGAAAAATTGGGGAATTTAGGTAAAATTAAAAAAGAGGGGAAATAAAGTAAAATAGAAAAAATAGTGAAAAATGGAAAAAAATTGGGAAAAACAGAATAAAATAGGAAAAAATATGGGAAATGGAAACGATAGTGAAAAATAGAAAAAGTAGGAGAAAAATAAATAAAAATTGGAAAACTAGAAAAAAAATAATAAAAAAAAAACGATCAGAAAAAATGGAAAAATTGGGAAATATAGAAAATAGGGAAAACTTCATTTAAATAGAGACAAATAGTGAAAAATAATGATAAATAGGAAAAACAGGAGAAATAGAAAAATAGCCAAAATAGGAAAGCATGGGAAAATGTGAAATATAGAAAATACAAAGAATAGAAAAAAATGGGAAAATGGGAAATACAGGGAATAATAGGAAAAAATAGAGAACGTAATGAAAAATAGATATAAATAGGGAAAAATAGAAAAATCGAGAACAGAGGCAAAAATGGAGAAAAATGGAAAAATATAAGAAACCAGGAACAAATAAATAATAAATAATAAAAAAAAAAATTAGAAAAAATTGGGAAAATACTTACAAATAGGAAAAATATTGAAAAATGGGGAAACATGAGGAAATATAGTGAAAAATTAGGAAATTAAAAAAAATAGGGAAAAATAGAGATAGAAGTGAAAAAGTAGAGAAAAATAGATATAAATATGGAAAAATAGGAAAACTAGAGGACAGAGGCAAAAATAGGGAAAATATAGGAACATAGGAACAAATATTGAGTAGAAAAAAAATCAGAATAAATTGGGAAAAATACATACAAATAGGGAAAATAGAAAAAAATATTGAAAACTAGGCAAAAATAGGGAAATATGTGGAAATCTAGTGAATAATTAGGAAATATAAGAAAAATATTGAAAATAGGGAATGAAAGGAAAAAGTAGAGAAAAATAGTGAAAATTGTATAGAAAAAAATAATGATAAATAAGGACAAATATAAAAAAATGAGGAAAGAGGCAAAAATCGTGAAAACGGAGAAATATAGGAAAATAAAGACAAATGGAATAATAGAAAAATAGGAAAAAGTAAGAGAAAAACAGGGACAAATAGGGAAAAATAATACGAACAAACGAAAGAAATAGTAAAAAAAAGGAAAAGAGAGGGAGAGAGAGACTTATATTAGGGGGTCCCCCAATCGCACAAACTTTTTTTTTAAACTTTTAGTTTTAATAAACATTGTTTTCTATTTACTTTGTACTTGTAAAAAATATTCCAATCATTTTTAGGATTTTTTTTTTTGGTTTTTTAATATTTTTTGACATTTTAAGCATTCTTTAAGTTTAACGTAATTTTTTGACGTTTTAAGTATTTTATTCTAATTATTTAAGTTTCAATTAATTATTTTTTTTGTTGATCATATTCATATTAAACAAAAGTAATTTTTTCGCTATAATTCTTATACTTTTTAATTATTTTGGTTCATATATATTTTTAATTTTGATTTTTGATTTTTTTTTTCATTTTAGTCAATATTTTTTTGACATTTCTTAATATTTCTCTTAATTGTTTCGACATTTTATTTTCTTTCGTAATTTTTAATATTTTGACATTATTTTAACGTTTAAATGTTTTTTGAATTGCTGAATAATATAATAATAATAATAATAATAAGACTGAACCCAGAACCCAATGGCTTGTGCGGGGAAGGGACGGCTAAAAAAACAATTGACAGAAACTTACTTCATTTTTAGAATAATACTGCAATATGCTTGTCTGAATATTTAAAATTAGTCATATTTTATTTTGTATCGAAAAAAGCTTTTTCATCGAAATGGTCCATTTCCGGTGGCAAATTTTATACTACGAGAATTTTTATTACAATTTTGGCAAACGTTCAAATCCTGTCCCGTTCATGATTTTCGACTAAACAAAATATTCAACATTTGCTGGAAATGCTTCTTTTTTATCTTTATATTTTTATTGGTGGTAAAAATATGACGAAAATATATTTTTTTTCTTATTGCATTATTATTATATGACCTATAATATATACTTTAAAATGTCATTAATACCACCCTGTGCTATGTCGTAAATATAATACAGGTGTGGACTCTAGGCAGTTTTGCCAATAAAGCGCAATAATTGCGTTTTTTTAAATCTGTTTTGTGACATTGCGCTATTTTGAAATAACGAAGTAAAAATCTATTTCCGGTCCTACCGGAAGTCACCGAAAATATTTTCATTTTCAACTTTATGTTGAAATAATTTTTAATTAGAATTAGAAACATAAAAACTAACTAAAACATATTTCTAAATTATTAAATTTTTTTAAATCTTTTTAATTTTTTGAAGTTTTGCGTTTTGAATTTTGGAATTTTTTTAAAATTTTTGGAATTTTTTGAACTTTTGTCCCTTAAACCTGACCATGTAAAAAATATTTGTTCATTTAACCATTTCGGCTTTATTTAATCTTTGATTTTTTTTTAAAATGGAAATTTTTGATTTTTGTAGAATATTCGTTTTTTTTTTATAAATTTTTGTAGTTTTTAAAATTTTTCGCCTTTAACCTGTCCATGTAAAAATATTTATCTTTTACCACTCAAGCCTGTCAATGAAAAAATATTTGCCCTTATATTACCCCTCTCAATTCATTTAAATTTGTGCCACCCTGTATATAACATTTTACCGTTTTTAAAATTTTCCGATAAAATTTCCGAGAAAAACGTAATATAGGGAGATTTCAGATAAATAAACTCTCAACAACTTTTGTTTTATGTACTAATTATTATAAAATAATTTAGTTAATTTGTACAATATTTTACGATTTTTTAACAATTTTTTCGTTTTTTTACGGATTTTTAAAAAATCAAGAAAGATAGGAAGCCTATGGAAAAAATCGTCAAAAAATCGTGAAAAAAATCTTAAAAAAATCGTAACAAAAACCGTAAGAAACTCGTAAAAAATTGTAAAAAATTGGTAAAAAGTCATAAAATTTCGTAAATAATGCTAAATGATGGTAAAACAAAAAATTGTAAAAATCGAAAAAAATAAAAAAACGCGAGAAAAATTATAAAAAATCGAAAAACAAAAAAAAAATTAAATAATCATAAAAAATCGGAAAAAATTGGGAAAAAAATCGTAAAAAACACCGTAAGAAATCGTAAAAAACTCATAAAAAATTGTAAAAAATCATAAAAAATTGAAAAAAAATTGTAAAAAATGGCTAAAAAAACTGGTAAAAAGTCGTAAAATTTCATAAATAATGGTAAAACAAAAAATTGTCAAAATTCGAAAAAAACTGAAAATACCTGGAACAAATGGAACAAGGGGTAATATCGGAAAAGAAAAAACGCGAGAAAAAATAGAAAAAATCGAAAAAAAATACATAAAAAAAACCATAAAAAAATGGAAAAAAATTGGAAAAAAAGACGGAAAAAATAGGGAAAAATACTACCATTACTTTTCTATATATGGCTAATGGGCCGTCGACGTAACATGGAAATTACTACAGTATTTGTTAATAAATTCCTTCCGTGTATGGTGACATCATAATATAAAAATTTAACTTTGAAGTTTTACATATTTTTTTATTATGTTCTTAATATGTCCGTTGCCAAATGTTTATAATCCGTTGCAAATTATAAAAGAAAAAATTTTTAAGATCTACCATAAACTAAATATAGACGGTAGGAGTGTGAAAAACTTAATTTTACTATTAAGTAATTATTATTTTAAAATAATAAGAGATAAAGTATAAAGAAATTCTGTATAATTATTCTGAAAAAAATTTTTATCACTTTTCTCGATCTTTCCGAGTTCCCTGAGTCCGAAAATTCAAAAAAAAATCCTGTCCGGATGTCTGTCTGTATGTAAACACCGTAACTTTTGAGCGAATTCCGGTTTTCACTTTACCTAGTTAATTGTGTCCAAGGAAAAACCCTATTAAATTTGAGCAGGATCGGACCGGCCCTTCTGGTACCCGCCATACAAATAAAAGTGGCTTGCATGGGAAAACTTTTTTCGATTTTAAATTTTTAGAACTCTTTCCACTTCACATCAAGTATAATATTCCCCTACATGTATGTGAAAAGCACAAGCCATTCCGGTACCCGCCCCACAACGATCCATAAAAATTAAGTTCTAAAGTGATGAACTTTTTTTACTGCAAATTAAAAAAAAAATTACGTCAGCGCCATTGCTACACAGCATAAAAAGTATTCGCTCGATGGGCCGAAGTCCCGAAACGGTGCACCACCGTTTGAGCGTCTCTAGAATTTTGTAATTATTCTTCGGTTTGTTCTGTTTAAAATCAAAATTCTAGGGGGTCATGGCATGGGTCGGTTTGGTCTACGAATAGACCTTTATTTATAGGAATATAAATTATTTCTCGTCGATGTATAAGTTTATATAAAGTGACTCAGATACGAAAATTACAGTAGATTAAGTCTGTACCAGTTTATAAATCTGCAATGTTTGTTTATAAATGTTGTTCAACACTAGATGGAAACAGTCTTTAAATGATTTATGTTTAGAGAAACAATTATAAGGATATTTACTAAACCCATGTTTTGTTTTTTTTTTCGAACGTTAATAATTTATCTATTTTAATTTGAATCTAGTTTTCCACTTTCACCTTGAATTCTTTAAAAAATCGCGTGCCAGTTCAGAACTAACTCTCTATGGATAATAGATAATGAAAATCGAGCTAATGGTGTTTTACGTGAACAAATATTTCGATAAAAGATTATTTTAAAGCTTGGAAAGAAAATTAAAAAAAAAAATAACAGATTCGGCAATAAAGAATATTTTTCATGTATAAAACGTTTTTGTATTTATAAATTAACGACTTTTCACGGTAAATGAATAAAAGAAAACTAGCTGCGGGAAAATCGAAAAAGCCTTGTAATTTTACGTCTGTTTGAACTAGAATGAAAATTGTTCTACCGCAATTTAAATTTAAATAGAAACTAATAAAAAAATCTGTTTCGCGGTCTTGATTATTTAGTTTCATGTACAGGTCCGTATTGTAACTTTCTAGTAGGTAAATCTACTGGCAAAGGTTTTTGAAATTTTTAATCATACAAATAGAAAAATATTAGATGTCTTATTTTAGTAATTTTTTTGAAATAAATGCAGGGCCGGCCCGAGGGTAAATTCCTACCCGTACGAGTTGACATTTTGGCGCCCCCTCCCAAGAATCATTCCAGACCAATCACCGTACCCAAACATGCATCGTAAAAAAGGAGGGTTAGGTTTTTCGGTATTATTAATAAACTCTACCTGTGATAAAATTGATTTTTTTTTTGTTTTTTGCTATTCGAGTTTGAGTTTAACTTTGGCATTTTCAAAACCGGACAATCACTTTAAAAATATTCCCCACCTGGTCCGCTAGGTGGACCTACCCAAGTTGGGAGTTCCGTACTAATTGATATTTTGATAACTTATTAATTGACTACTTTTCACTTGAATTCAGAAATTTCGTAGACGAGTTAGTCACTGGTCTTACATACATGAAAATTGCTTTCCGCAAAAGTGTTGTGAAAACTTAAATGAATATTCAATGAAACTTAATATGTTATTTGTTTTATTGTTCATAAAAACATTTATATTATTTGAGAGAGTTACCAAATACAATATATATTACTTTGATGTTTTTATTCAAATTAAAATTAAAAGGCGATTCTTTCTTTTGTCACCTTGAAGAGGTACAGGTCATTAAAATAAATAAAAAAGAAGTAAAGTTTGTTAACAAAGAGATTTTTTTTTATAAAACTATCAAACAAGGGCGTATATATTGGGGATAACCAAAAATAGCACAAAAAAAAGAAATAAACTATATCAAATGTAAAAACGAACAAACATATATTTGTCTAAAAGTTTGATTACTCCTGCCCAAAAAAAAAATATCTACGCCCTTGCTATCAAAACAAAAAAGAAATACATTTTTTAAATTAAATATAAAAGTACTAGAATTAGTCAGAAATGAAACTCATTTATTTTTTTACAGCCAAAATTTAGGGATGACACACTAAAAAATTAACAACGCGTTCCCAAACTAATTCTGTCTCACTTTAATATCTAAATGGGTTTCCTTCATGCGTCAACCTGTTCATTCAATAATTTAAGCAAAACTTATGCCAAAATTTATGTTCTAAACTGTCTCTCGATAGTAGTTAGTTATCTACGTAAAGCAGTAGTAATCGTTTTTCAAGTCAAAAATAACAACAGGTAAACGAGAGGAAAATATTACGTTAGAGAATGTTTTGCGAGGGAGTTGATAACAATAAGTTTACATCACTTGTGATACTTTTGACAATTTTACATTTAGATCCTATAACGGTCACTATTTTTAATTATAGATTTTAAAAATTCGTAGTTATTAAAAAAACACAGAAACCCACGAATTTGTAAATGTAATCAGATTATCAATCTGACGACATCGACTCCAGCATTTAAAAACGCATACACTAACCTGTTTCAGTATCGTTTCTTCGGTGTAAATCTAATAAAATTTAATATGTGATCCACAAATCAATCGATATATCTCTCTTCTATTAAAACATATTAGTAAAAACAAATTCTAATCTTTAGTTTCCTTAATTTACTTAAAATAAACATGATAAAACTTAGGTTAAGTTATATGTTTTGACAACTCTGTCAATATCTTCTTCTTTTCGCTTGTTCTGATGGTGCCTTTTTCCTTTCGAAATTCAGTCACTTAAATAAATGTATGGGAATGGGCAAGTATTTGTGAGCATTAGGGAAAACTTTCGGATTTAGAATTTATATATGCTTAAAAACTACGTCTCACGTATAAAAATATAATAAATTTGAGTCTACTAAAATTTTCATGTATCAATTTATCTAAATTAACTAGTTTTAAATACATTATGGGGATAATCAATTTTATTTTTTATAGTCAATTCAAAGTACTCAAGTAACATTATAAAAAAACTATTTCATTACTGATAGCGTCTACGTTCGTCCCGAGACGGTTCTTCGAAGTATAGTAAACATAATTGATTATAATTCGTCAGCTTCTACCGCAATAATGTGTCTCCAATGACCTTGACCTGGAAAATCTGACGGAAAATCGATTTGAAAAATTCCGTGCAGACAGGACAATACATGAATTGCAATTCAGCTAGAAAATAACCCGTGTTTTCCATTATCGGAAGATGTGTCTTCAGAAAAAGTGGATTTATTATGCTATCTTTATGTAAACAAAAATAATCATAGGCGTCGACGAAGATAATAAATTAAGGACATTTTATAGGATCATATTAAAAAACAAAATATTGTCAACGTTATGATAGATGTACCAAGGGACTAAAGTAGCACTTTAGTCACGTGGTATATATACGCTATGTTTTGCACGTCAGGGACTAAAACTTTGAAATTAATACGATAATTCAATCGATTACTTAATGGTTATGAAAAGTTATTAAAAAAAATGTATTCGCTTATAAACGAGGTCTTCTTAGCGACGACCCATATGAAATCGCTATCCGGGAAAAATGTGGTCTGTATGTCTGTCTGTCCGAATGTTTGGTTGTTGTCCGCAAAGCTTAAAAATGCCATAACTTTTGAACGCTTCAATGTATCGAAGTGAAATTTTAACAATTTTTGAAGACCCACGAGTATTACATTTTAATAGAAAATAAACGGAATCGGAAAATTAATAAACGGGGTTTTCCGGGTTTTTCTCACTTTTTTTCTAGTTTCACAAGAAATACGCTTCAGGTCGTAATTTTTGAGCAAACCTTTACAAATGTCGTAAAAAGATACATTGATATATTGTTACGAAGCCTATTGAAAATCCGAATAATCGGAAAATTTCTTGTGTGTTTTCCCGAGTTGTTTATCCGAAAATATCATTATTTTAAAAAACCGATATCTCTCAAACCGTAAATGATATTCAAAAAATAAAAATACTTAAATATAGGACTTTGAAGTATTTTTGCGAAATTTGTTGAGAAAGTTGGGAAAAAGAATAAAATAGAAAAAGAGAAATGTTTCGAAATTAAATTCCGAAAATCTCGGAAACGAGGGGGGAATATCAAGAAATGTCAAGAGTGTCAATAAGAAAAAAATAATGGAAAATAGGGAAAAATATAATGAAAAAAAGGGAAAAAGAGATAGAGGAGAGAGAGGGAGAGATTAAACTATTGGTTTTGGTATTCAAGGGAATAATAATATTTTAATCCCGGGAGTAAAAGTGACACGAAAAATATTTTAATCCCAAGGGAGTAAATGTGGCACTTAGTCCCTAAAATAAAGGAGTAAAATGCATGTTTTAGTCCCTATAAGGTGCAACAAAATATTTTTAGGGCAAGAAAAAATAGGCATATTTAGGAAAATTTTGGTTCAATAAAGAGATAAATCGAAATTATACAAAATGGGATTTAATTGTGTAGTAGAAAAAATAATGTTTTCATGCCATATTTTATGACAATTTCCTCGCGGGTTCTTTTTTTCGATTTTTTGATTTGGAACAAAAAACTTAGTTTTTTCGATTTTATAGAACAATACGTATCTAGGATTTTTTTTGTTACATTGATTTTTCGCGAAATAGTTCAATTTAACAAAAAATCGTGAAAAATATTGTCATAAAATTGTTTATATAAAAAATTATGCAATATAAAAAACCTACGTACGTCGCTGGAGAAAGCAATTTTGAATATATTTGGATATTTAGACATTCTTGCTGCCTTCCATCATTTTTAAGACCCTAAAGCACCTTTTAAGCCAAAAATTTTTCCATTTTTTTGAAAATTCTACATTTGTAAAACCCCTTAAATTTAATAATTAGTATAATTAAAAATAATATTAAAAGCCATCTTATATACGTAGATAAAATTAAATACACATAGAATTTCAATTAATGTTCTTATCCGGAGCAAGGAAATAAAAATGGCGTAAAAACTTCCGACGGCCCCATTTCGACTGATACTCTACGTGCCTAGAATGCAAAACAGTTTCGTATTTTTCCATTCCAACGAGGACACGGTATAGTTAAAAGTTTCTTGCTCCTTCTTTTTTTACACAATAAAAAAGTCAACGATAACAATTTAAAATCTTTTGTCATTTCTACTGCGTATGATTTAGCTTACGTATTTATCTACGTCACTCTGATCTAAGTATTATTTTTTTTAATTATTTGTATATTTATTTCTAATTTTCAGGCACGTATCAAGGCCAGTGGATGCGGGGCATGCGACACGGTTACGGGATCCGTAAAAGTGCACCTTTCGGCAAAGCGTCGAAGTATAGGGCTAACAAAACGCTTAGGGCATCGTTGACGTCGCTTCGCAGCAACGAGGGTCCCCAAGGAGGGCCCACTCCAGAACTGACGGAAAAGAGGGACCGAAGAGTGGATGATTCTAGGGGAGGTTTCGTATTGAAAATGGATTCGGCTGAACCAACGGCGAGGAGGAGATCACTGGGGAGTGGAAATGTGAAAAAAGGCTTATTCACTGTAAGTAATAAAATATTTAATATATATCGATTTAGATAAATTTTTAATACTTTTAGGGACTGAAATTAAAGAAACAACGAAGTACAGGAGATCTGGAAAAGAGAGGTGGATCCGGTAGTATACGGTCGACCGGATCTTCAGCGTCATGGGTTAGTACTGATTCTGCGCAGTCAGCCATGACTAATGCTTCCATACCGTCCGATTCCAACGCTAGCTTTGTTATTGAGGTAAGCATTAACTAAATAATTCGTTTGAACTAAAGAAACACGAAATAAAGAGTCAAATAAAAGATTCCTTGGAGAAAGATAATAATGTTATAAATAAATTAAATGGCAGCCAATATTATAATGGTGTCAAAATACTAGACCATTTTATTTATGTATTTTGATTATACAAATTACGAAAAAAAAAAATCAAAAATAGATAATGTAATGGTACGGAAATCTCAATTTTAGGGTGAAAATTAATAAAAATAACAAGAATTATTAAACAAAATATAAATTTTAGTTGTAACCTGTTTCTACTTCTTAAATTTTTCTTATGTATAAATTTACTTCTAAACTAAGATTTTTCTTCTTCCAAGTATCTTCTTATTTTTTTGAATAAAATTTTTCTTAAATTAAATTTTTACTGAGGCCCAAAAGCCTCAGTATTACCTTAGTGATGGCGAAAAAAATTATTTCTTACCCCCACTTTTTATCACTTTTCTCGACGTTTCCGACCTCCCTGAGTCCGAAAATGCAAAAAAAAATCCTGTCCGGATGTCTGTCTGTATGTAAATACTGTAAATTTTGAACGAAAACTTCGATCGAGTTCCGGTTGTATTTATATTTCCATATTGTACAACTTTAAATAAAACTTTTTTGTATAAAATTACAATTACCATTTCATACCATATATAATTTTTTTCAATTGATTGACAATTATTTGTTTCTTATTGTTCATTTTTCATGTTTTTTTTTTGTTTCTTACTTGATTAATTAAATTATAAAATTCAATAATTCACACAAAGTATTTTGATTTTAGGATGAAACGATGGACCCTAGCGTAGTAGAGACGTACATGGGAGAATGGAAAAACGATAAAAGATCTGGTTACGGTATCAGCGAGCGATCAGATGGTCTCAAGTACGAAGGTGAATGGTACAATAATAAAAAGTACGGTTACGGTGTAACGACGTTCAGTAATGGAGAAAAAGAAGAAGGCAAATATAAAAATAACGTTCTAATAACTAGCCAAAAGAAAAAATTGTTTCTAATGCGTAGCGCAAAATTTAGAGAAAGGATAGACGCAGCTGTGAACGCAGCGCAAAGAGCGTCGAAGATAGCCTTACAAAAATCCGATATAGCTATTAATAGGACGGCTACAGCTAGAGGTAAAGCCGAACAAGCCGATATAGCAGCGGCGCACGCTAAAGAAGATTCAGATATAGCGGAAGGCGTCGCTAAACAATACGCTCCCGATTTCAAACAACCGGGACTAGAAAGGTTAAAAGCTAGGCAAAATAAATTTAGAGAAATGCAATTGCAACAGCAAAAACAAAGTATCGAATTAGAACAGAAAACGAACGCCAATAGTATCAATCAAAAATTACCTAACCAAATTCCTAATCAGATACCTAATCAAATTCCCAATAAATCTAATCAAATACCCAATCAAGTACCGAATCCAGGTGGATACAACAAAATAGGTTGGACTAATACAAGTCAAAATCCACAAAGTAATCCATACTCCACGTCCCAGTATAACGAAATTAGTAGTAATAGTAAACCTAGTAATCCATACCCGAATTTACCTTCTAATCCATACCCCAATTTACCTTCAAATCCATATAAAAATCCTAACAATCCCTCAGGACTTAACGATCTAGTACCAAACAATCCTGGCGATATAAATTCGGATATCGGTTTCAAATCTGCTAATCCAGAAATTGGATTCAAGATGCCCAATTCAGATGGTGGCTTCAAACCCAGAAATTCAATTCCCACGGAAGAACTTATGCAAGCTAATTCGTTAAGGAGAATGAGCAGGAGAGTGTCGGGCGATAGACCGTATTTAGGAAATATCGGACAGCAAAGTTCTATAGACCATTTTGACCATTACAAGAGGCCGCCTAGTAGAGATTCCAGTGTAGATAGGTAAATAAATATCATTTTATTTCTATTTATTTTTTAACAAATTCTATTTTTTAGATATTCCCGAGCGACAGGTAGATTGAATAATACCATGGGTTCTCGGCAACCTTCAGTAGATCGAACTTTAGCGAATAATCGTACAGGGGAAACTCCCGATCGAACTCTCCGAGCGCCATCTGTGACTAGAGGTTCGACACCTGCGCCATCTAGTCTAAACAATCCCAATCAAGCTAAAAACGGCTCAGTTATGACTGGCAACGCGGCGAAATTGACGGGAAATACTGGTAAGTGATGTTTATTAAGTATCTTTCTTCTTAGACGTGAGAACATTGTTTATTTTTATTACTATCGTAAATTGAATGCTAGGATTAATCGTCAGACAAAGCCCAAACAATCTTCAATAAAAAAAAACATTTTTAAATAATCTTGTTGCCTCTTCTCTTATTAAGACTTCTCTGCTCCATTTTCAGAAAGATAATTAAAAATATCCAAAGGAATTGATAGCTACTAATAAAAACTAACAGTGATGTGGTTTTGTTTCGAGTTCATGTCAAATGTCAATTCAATTCATACTTAATTAATAAATTTGTAATAATAGATATACATGATAACGCCGTCAATCATCAATAATAATCATCCCTTCCCTATTTTCTGGGATTCATATGCAAGGGTGTGAAATATAAGAAGGGTATTATTATTATAAGTTATTTTCAAATATTTAGGTTATAAAAAAATTATTATACAAAATAACACTGTTATTAGTATTTTAACATATTATATCTCAAATTCAGTAATTTGCTAGATGATTCGTTGGCAGCTTTATTTCTTTTCATCCTGTATAGTCCAATTCCTGCGGAATTCAGTCTTTTCCGTCGGCGTATCCATGTTCTCTCAGAAACAGAAAATTTATCACCTGGAAACTTTCTTTATTAGTAAAAACTGTTATTATGTAACAACAATAACAATAAGTCAAGTATAAGATATTTTAATTATACAAATCGTATAGTTAAGTGACAATATATTTGTTAATGAATTAAAATGGGATTAACAACTAGTTTCGCAGATATCTCATCATCATCAGACCTGTAATACAACACGTTATGAAGCCCTAATAGCACAGAACGTCTTAAAAACGTACACGACCGACCGTCGGGACGTTTTAAAAACGTTCGTTAAAGTACCCAAGACGTTTTTCTCTAGTGCAAATGTCATATAGACGTCGAAAAACAAAAGACGTTTTTTGGACATATCCACTTTACTTTTGCATATCCAAAAACACAACCTCTTTTACAGTGGTTATAAAAAACGTCTTACAAAAACGTTTAAAAAAGTAACTTTCTGACTTTTTCTCTGAAAACATACTTTTAAGAATTTAAACCAAACATTTTTTGAACGTTTTTACTCAAATAAACGTCCCTATTGTGACTTTATAACAAACATTCTAACATGAACGTTAAAAAAACGTTTAGCTGTCGTTTTTATCGTATGATTTAAAAACGTCTGAGTACTGTAGCGTAAAAAACGTTTTCGTTTTTAATTTATGAGTTCGGGACGTTTTGTCGACATATATAGGAAGTTTCTTTATGTCCATTTTAAAAACGTTTTTTCAGAAACGTTTCTAAAACGTTTTATTTTGTGCTTCGGACATTCTGACGTTAAATGAACTATAAAAAAACGTCAATCGGCGCTACAATAGACTTAAAATACACACTTTGCAATCAAGGCAAAAAAGTGGAGCGCTTGTCATTAATGACGTAACTTAAAATATTTAAAAAAAAATTAATAAAACGTTGTTATTCAATTTTTTTTAATATTTTACAAGCGCTCCACTGTTTTTCCTTGATTGCAAAGGTAAGCGTGTGTTTTTTAAGTCTATTGTATCTTCATAACGTGTTGTATTACAGATCTGATGATGGCGAGATATCTCCGAAACTAGTTGCTAACCCCATTTTAATTATTGATTAATTTAGTATGAACTAAAGCAACAAATTGTTAAAATATCTTATAATATAGTTGGTCGAGGAAATAAAGCACAAAAAAGCCCAAAGTTGAATATTTTTTTGAATTCCTGAATTCGTTTAGAAAGTTTTCCCGAAAAATAAAAGAAACGGTCTCTGAAGTATTATTACCTAAATTTCTTTCTTCAAACTAAACAAATATAACGTTTAATTATAGTTTAATTTTTTTTAAATCCACAAAAAGAATGAAAGGACAGTTTTTGAAATATATCATAGTTTTTTTGTTAATTGTTTCTAAATACATCAAAAAATCAATTAAATTGGCGTCCAAAAATTTTTTTTAATATAATATTTTACTTTTCGATATATTTCAAATTCTATTCGAACCCATAATAAAAAGAATTGAACTTAAATCACATCTGTTGCTAAATCACTTTTATCAACAAATAAAAAATAACGTTTCAAAAACACTGGGGTAATAATTTTCGACCGATTTCTGATGAATTTCCATGGAACTCATAGTTCCTGTTCTCCATATGAACGGGACGACAATTTGAACATAATACTAAGGTTCAACGACCTAAAAATACTTGTGCAGTGAAATTCGTGTAATTCGTGGTAATTTTTATCTGAGATACGAATTTTTCCCTAATAATCAACTGAATCAACCTGCATTTAAACTTTCGAGGTGTTAATTATTTATATTTATCTGCAGGTAACAGTACAGCGGCTGTGCCTCCATTCGAGGATATAATCATGAGGAAAAGAGGATTAGGACAGGATATAGTACCTTCTCCAAACCAACCAAAGAGGACGGAAAGTTTGTTTATACCCGGACAACCAACTGCACCACCTGGCGGCGGCGGCGGTAAAGTTAGCGCTCCTCAGGTCTGTATGAGTTGTAAAAATCTAGAAAACTGTTAATAGATAGTTTTCTAATGCTTTAAATTAACCAATCAATAATTGAAGTATAACAAAAGTATACTATCAGAATTTTATACTTTTTGGTTAATAGAAATAATAAAGTATTAGTGAACTATATTTAGACAGTGATTTTGCTTGTCGTTACTTAATTATTGTTAGATAAATTTAATCAGGTTTTAGTTTTTGCTAAAAAAATCAAAAATAAATGGACAATTATTACAAGTGATCAAAAATACATCAATAGTAAAAAGATTCTAGTATGTAATAAGTAACTATCAAATATTGATCCAACCTTGTTTTTACAAATTGCTACGAACCATTCTCTACACTTTCAAAAAAAAAAACTATCATTTTTAATTTACATAAAAATATTTTTTATGCATTTCGACAACGTGCCACTGATGATTCCTATAAGGATGAAACATTTATGGTAATGGTCGAAGCACAGAAGATTAACTATTACAAAAGCGAAGGTTCCTGATGGCCCTTTTGATGTAGCTATGATCAAAATTTAAGTAACAGTTGAAGTTTCTGCCGCTTATTACACTGGAAAAAGGTTCAAAAATTCGTAAGTCTAGATGGACGAATTTTTCCCAGTATATTAGGCGACAGAAATTTCAACTGTTACTCAAACTTTGACCATCGCTACATAGTTTTTTTTTTGGTCGAAGTGTAATATCTCTGTTTTGACATGTGCTTTTTTCCAGTATTTTTTAATTTCGCAGTTTTTGTCAATTTTGCATCATTGGTAATTTGATATTTTTAGCATTATTGAGTACACCTTACCTTGATTGACAATTAATTAATCTTCTTTTAATGTCTTTATCAGCTTTAGACAATATTCTAGGTAAAAATAATTATAATTTGTACTTCAATATCCTCTTTTCCTTGGTCAACTGCCAGAAGTAACCTGCTTATTTTGGTTAGCTCAACTGTATTTTCATGGAGACGGTAAAATTCACGATGGACCCTTATATCGTGGCCCAAATGTCGCGCTAACCAATCACTCTCGTTTTCTTTAAGATTGAAACCTTGGCAAACGTAACTTTGTATTTGTTATCGTTTCTTTACTTCAGAACACCATTTTTTTATGCCATTGTGGCCTCTCATATGGGAATGTAACAAAAGGATTCCCCTTGGACACTCCCACTTCTCTACGAGTTGACAGTAGAAAATTGACAGATTCTTTCATTTCTTTCCTCGTTTTTCTACAACTGTTAGAGCATTAGTCAACTCTTTTCAAATTCCCTTAAAGATCCTTTCATTTCTGTCACACTTTGAATTTTCCATGCTGGTCTATTAGTGTAGTTTTCAGCTTCTCCTGAACGTTTTTTATTTAGAAATTTGATGGAATTAAAAGCTTGTTGAAAGTTTACGAAAAAATTACGTTTTCTTATTACTAAAGATTGAATTTTTTCCAATTTCAAAATTTTTTGCTTGTCTTTTTGAAAAGATTTATTTCTATAGGAGAAACTAAAACCTGCTTATTGATAATGTAGCAACTAATACTGAATGTGATGAAATTAGGATAAGTATTGATTTGAAAGTAACTAAAAGTTGATCTATGATTTAATAATTAAAACTATTTCAATTACAATAATAGGAAAATTTTTGTATCTAATTGTCAGTAGATAGAACGTTCGTTAACTTTAACGGTTCTGTAACTAATGTCAATGACGTTTAGATTGTGACAATTGTACCAGAAATCAACTTGTATAGTTTAATTCTAAACGTCATCGCCTTTACTTATTGAATCTTTAAAGTTAATGGACGTTCTATCTACTGACAGTATGTCGATTATATCATTTATTATAATATTAAAATTCTTAAGACTGGAAATATATTTTTACAAGGTTGCCATTTTGGTATCAAACTTTATCGTACGTCTATGATTTTACGAACAATTTTATTTTAATAGTTGTACTGACAAAAAAGAAATATCGCGAAATCTGACTCACTACGGTGACACTGGCGATCGTTACGCAAGGCTTGAAGAAAAGGAAAAAATTTCGTGTTTTGGCAGCCCGATCAGGTTGGTTTTAATAATAGGATGGCTCAACCGCTTACAACTGGTATAATTATTACAATTTTTTGTTTTCGCGACGATTAATTAAATGAAATAACTGGAAGGGTTGAGACTATTACTTTCCCTGACCCATCAAAGGGAAAGTATAGTGAAAGAACAAAAAAAATCGAGATATCGATGGAAATATCCATTTTTAGATCCCCCTAGAAGAGTGAAACCATTTCCAGCGTATGGTCTGTCTGTGTGTAATCTTCCACGATAACTGCTGATCCGTTTGCCAATCATGCTGAATTTTGGTTTAAATTGGTACAAGTAGAAGGTCCTCAAGATCCGCCTCTGTTAGAAATAATAACTAAAAATTTATTATGGCATAATGAAAATTATAAATTATATATTTTGATAACTGTTTTTAGTTGTCTTATAAATTAATTTGTGCTTTTTTGCATTTTTTTTCTCGTATTGATATATACATTACCTGAAATTTAAAATGTTGTCAAAAACTGGCAAATTCAAAATTCGTGCTTTTTTGTGGGTAATTTTAAAAAATGCATTTTCGATTATTTTTTCACAAAATATTCCTTAACTCCTAATCAATTACTTTTTTTTAACATTTTTCTGTATCTCAATTCATTTTATTTTCTTGTTCGGACGCCTATGTTAAAATGTTAGCGGTACGTTTAAATGACGGATCGTCGGCGTCTTAAACGACAAAATACGACGACGACGACGCCGACGGTGACACGATGCGATTATGTCTCTTATCCTGGTGGGGATAATCTAAAATCGTACTCAAATCTACCTTGGTTAGAGGTAGTCAGGAACAGTTACTTTTTGGAACGGTTAATAAATTAAATTCATTTTCAATAAATTTTTATTAATTAGATAAAATATATTAAAAACAAAAGATTATCCATACCACAATAATATAATTTAGGATATTTTAACAACGCGGGGTAACATGTGTCGGCCATTCGATGGCCATCATCAGGTCTATAATACAAAAAATTAACATTAAGATACGCAACAGGACAAATTTTAGTGGTTACTTACAGAAATTTTGTTAAGCAAGTATAACATATTTAATTGTATGATGACAATGGTATGAATTAAATCATACAATTAAATATGTTATACTTGCTTAACAAAATTTCTGTAAGTAACCACTAAAATTTGTCCTTGCGTCACCCCCCGTTTTTGAGGATGTAAAGTACGATAACGGCGATTTAAACTTTTACCCGCCCCATTAAACGGTCAAAAACAACTCCCAAAGGGGTGAAACGCGAATGCGCCGTCTCATACCGACACAACCTGCTTCGCCCCCCGTTCTCGACGATGATGCTGGATCTTCTCCCCGATGCAATGTAATCCCTCAAACGGCTAAAAAAACTCTTGTTTGAGGGGTTAGTTTACTTCGGAGAGATGATCCAACATCACCATTCTCTAAAATGGGGGGGGAGATATAGTCTCTTTAGACTCACAGAATGGTTCAATGCCATCTAAGTTAATTACATTGGAGTAAACTTGACTCCATACAAATAGTTATTTTATTCCTGTGATGAATAGATGATTTGTTTCCAAAAGTTGGCAAGTTTCTATTCTTCTAGATATTGTTTGTCAATGCAATTCCTAGAATGTGAGTTTATATTAACAACTCGTTCATCCCCAGTAAGTTGGAAGTAATATTCAAAATTCGAAATTTAGCTCCTACAATGTTAGTATATACTAATAATAATAAACTAGCGTTATATTATAACTGTTGTCCCACCTCTACGCGAGCCAAGTTCGGTAGCTAACGTGGGAATCTGCAATATCACCACAACACAGTTGACCCGGTAGGTTTGATATGCCAAAAACGAAAAAATAAATTCGTCGCGAAAATTGTCTTTTTTCTTGTGAATGTTTGACCATGATGAAGTGGTTCCAAGGTGACGACGATGAGGAGGAAGAACTCATGTGTTCTCCCGCCTTCTTGGCTAGACGTGCTTCGGAAAGTTGGATCGATACGCCACCTGTCGAGGTTCGAACATACTATGATAATGTGTATGTGTTTGTGTGTGTGTGTCTGTGTGAATCGGGCTTAATTAATTATTTTTCTGCGTCAGCGCACAAAATGATTAATTATCGAATTATTTTGTAAATTTTTAAAATCAAGTTTTTCTTAATAATATTCTATTATTTTTTTGTTATAATTTCCTTTTTTTCTATCTCTCTTATTTTTTGTTCATTTCTTATTATTCTTGTTTTATCCACAATTTTTTATACATTTAAATGTTTTTGTCTAATTTAAATTAAAAAATATATATATAGTTGCTACTATTTAATTTACAGAAGTCTGAATTGAAAATTTTATTAAATAAAATGAAAATTTAGCAAACAGGTGCGTCCTGGTAAAAGCTTTTATCTATCATAATTTTAATGGAGTAAGAATTTCCTTTCATGATTTAAAATTACAAATTCCTACATTATATTTTCGCTAAACCTCAGCATTTGCAATAGTTTATTTTTAGTTGAATCGCTATTTATCTATTATGTTGTACTAAAAAAAAATTTTGGAACACATCCATGACTGTCTCTAGACTCGACACGATACGACCTTAAACCTATTTTTTTTAGGAGAGGGACGAAAATTAAATATAAATTCGTAGAATTTGCACACCACTGTTTAAGAGAAATACTTATTGATTTACTAGAGACCGTTCTGCTAGTCGTGGGATACCCTATAAAGAACAATAATAAATATAGCTAAAAGCAATTTATGTCCAACCTTTTCATTATCATTCACTTTCATTTCGCATCTTCATTCGCCATTCTTTTTCTGCTTACAGAACCTAGTATCCCAAACTTCGTTACAGAGGAAAAAGTCACTTCCCGACTTCCAGGAACTTCCCAGAGCCACGGGACCGATGTCCAGAGAAGAAGTCTCATATTTAGGTTCAGCTCGACGAGAAGAAGTCCGAAGGCAACAAGACGAAAACGAGAGACTCCGTGCCAATCCTCTTCTGTACCTAATCAGTCCCCAAGTCAAGGTAGGCACAACATAGATAAAAAAAATAAAATATAAGGAACTCTCACACCCGTGCGGGAAAGTGAAATACAATGAAAGAGAGAACAATATAATTTATTAAAATACAAAAATTCTCTTTTTCCGCTTTAGTGTAAGATCGCCTTTATTGATTGATTTGTTGGGGTCTACAAATGTGAATTAGATCAACTTTTAGTCGGTGTTGTATCGTTTTTGTTTTGTTTTTTCTTTTGGGTGCTAAATGAAGTAGAATGTATGAGCTTTTTTTTAATCTTTTAACGTTATTAACAAATATAGATAGAACATCAGTTTGATAAGAAAAATTAATACACCAGAAAATCCAGAATAATTGATAGTAATGTTACTTTGGATATGTTTACTTGATCCTTACTTTTTAGGGTTCCGTACCCCAAAGGGTCTAAACGGAGCCCTATTGCTCTCACTCACGTGTCTGTCCATATGTCACACCGGTCTACCAATCAGCTAAATCGTTTTAGCTACAGTCTTCAAATTTTCACAGTATATGCGTCTTGTTGACCCAAAGCCATATAAATTATAAAAAATATTTTTAAATGTTTTCGAGGCGGGCTTAAATACAGCTAAAGGGGATGCTGAAAAAAAAATTTGTTCCGAAGTACTTTTTAACTTTCCATTGACCTACGAACTTGAAATTTGGTGATAATGTTTATTGTTACGTTTGGAGATAAGTTAACCTAATTTGATTGGCTGACAATTTGTGGCGTGATCTTTTGCAACGGTTCTTGTGAGTCAACTCGCAAACAAAATATAAAGACAATATTTTTTATTTTGTATGAGAGAAACGGAGAGGTAGGAGTTAAAATGAAGACAGAAATAATGTTAGATGTTTTTAGAAATTTAAAATTGAATTCTTAATATGATTTAGATAAAATTCTTATGTAAAGAATGCCTAAATCCTGAAATCAAATTTACGAATTACCAAATTAACATATTTTTTCTAAATAATGATAATAGTGATCTTATCAACTGACAAAAGTATCAGTTATTCTGGATTTATAGTAGATCAATATTTTTTTATTAATTAAAAATATTGTGATATATTTCACCATTTTTAAGCTGGTTTAATGTTTAAATAAAAAAACAATAAAATCTTGGAGATACATTTTGCTACATTTGCACCAACAACATTCTTTTTCTTGTGCATATAACATATAACCAAATTGGCTCTTCTTACACATTTTATTTATTTTTTTAATAAATACAATGAAACTGTTTTTTTTTCTAATATAACAATGTTATAACAAATGCCTCGCACTATTTTCTCCGTTCGACTTTACCTAGGTTTTATCTGAGACGTAGTAGTCTATAAAAAAACCTATTAGTGTCGTTAAAGAGTCGGTATCTATCAAAAAGATTATTGTGTATATTTATTTCCTAATTTTTTTATAATTTTTAAAACATCCCATTTACTGAATAAATTTTATATACAAGGTGATTCATCAAAAATAACTTATATCGGATAATTGTTTCGCTCTTGAGGATTCATCAGCGGCAATATTCCCAGATACAAAGAATTCAAATCTCACCTTGAAACATAATAGTGCAATATTGAGTAAACTTTTTTGTTTTACATCATATTTACTTTAAATTGCACTATTGTGTTTCGAAGTGAGATTTGAATTATATGCATATGTGTATATTGTCACTGATGAGTCATTTAGGGACGAAACAACTGTCCGTGTATACGGCTTGATTGCATAGAAATCAAATTCCCCCAACATACAAGTATTTAACACTTTTTTGGAGGTTTCATACCTTTTTGAGATGGGTTTTCTCTCGGTCCAGTTAGTACTAGATCTTATTATACATGGGTGGATTTTTTTTCCAAGTAATAAGTGATTCTGTCCCATGGTAGATGGCGTTTCTTTATCTACCATTATTTTTACATCATGTTAACTTATATAGGGCGTACCTAGATACAGGGTGTTTTATGGATTTCGCTTGAATTTTTATTGGGTCGAAATTCAACAACCATCCAATACAAAATATAAAATTTGATAGGTGGACTTCCTTAGATATAGCCAAAATATTGCTATAAAAACCATAGTTAAAATCCAGATCCGATTTAACAAAATTTATCCATTTCTTTCGGCCTCAAAAACAATACCCTGTATAATAATATTTTGTAAATCTGATAAGATATTCGAAAATAGCGAAAAAAACTGATTTAGATTAAGTTTGCGCATCTCGTTTCAGAGGCAATAATTTTTTGTTAAAAATTGTTTTTGTAAAAAATTGTCAACTTAAGAATTTAAAAATAATTTTCTTAGGGTAAACTATGGAAAATATTTATTTCCAAATATCTTAATTTACTACTTTTTCATTACTTTGAGATAATGTTAGAAATGTTTTACAGGGCCGTAATTAGCTAAAATAATAATTTCTTCCAATTTATGAATACCCTGTATAATGAAAAGATATTAAGGCTCAATGAAACCTTTAGAATTGAAAAATATCAAACCGTATATTAAATTATAAATAATACTCATACAGTTAACTTATAAAATAAATTAAGTAATTTTATTTCCCACACCTTTATTTAACGTATGTACATTTCACTCTGAAACACCCTGTATATTGTTGCGATTATTGTTTTTTATATAATTTCAAAAACAATTTGCATTTAATAAACAACTTTGAAATGACAATAGACAATTGCGTGTTAATCTGTCAGTTAGTTACTGTTTTTTTGTCAACCAGTTAAAACCGTTTAAAATTCTTTAGAAAAATGCATAAATATTTTGTAAACGATATACCGGGTGTCCACAATGTACGCCCTCAATATTTTGGTTGTTTTTGAATTTAAAAAATTGGTTTTTGGCACACATATAAAAGTAGCCATCGTCTAATTGATGTGTGCCAAAAACCTATTTTTTAAATTCAAAAACAACCAAAATATCAGGGGTGTGACTCGTGGTCAGCCGCTATTACGCCCTCCACCGAAAAGTTACAAACATTTTCAAGTATTTTTTTATAAGAATTATTTTTTGAAATTAAACAAGTGTTTAATGAATCACCCTGTATATAAGCTTTATGCAAACCTCTGTGTGATTTTCTTTTATATATTATTCCACCACTGCTTCACGTCTTCGTTTCTCTTTCTCCTTCTTGTTTCGTGCCTGCTAAAGTTATATTAAGTCAAATCGTATTTAAAAAAAAATCTAAATTTATAACAAAAAAATAATTTTTTTGGTGATACTGTTCTCTAAAATCTTTCGAACCTACTTATCTCAAATTATGTTTTATGTAACCTGTTTGTTTCCCTTTGCTATCGCATTACAGAGATCCGATAGGTATGTTAGTTCTAGTAAAATCTGTTTATTTTTGCTGCTCGAAGTGTATTACTGGGTGTTTTTGAGTTTTGTCCATTTAAATAACATTCTTTCTTTGATATTATTTTACTAATTAATGTAGACAACTTTTTATCTAAAAATAATCAAGGATATTAACCGGAAGAATTTGAAACGCTACATACACAAATAATATTTACTAATTAGTCTGTAAAAATGTTTGAGTCACGCCAAAAAAATGATGCACTATAATTCATTTAACAGTTAACATCTATATAAAGTTCGCCAAGTTATTTTCGACTAAATTACTTATTTGTTTACTGAAATTCTCAAGGAGCTTAATAAAGTGCTAAAAATCCCACTCCTCCGTCATTCAAAAAGTTTCTTTTATCAAATTTAATATGGACAAAAATCATGCCCCAGTTTTGTGTAATTTTCGATTTGTTCTGTGTAGGTTTATGTTTTTGAGCGTCAGCGTTCGATGTCGTACTTGGATAAAAATGTTCAGCCACAGAATTTTATTTAATAAATCTAATACACAATTATGTAAATTCGTGTCCATAGCCTCAATGATTAGAATTTTTTAATTAAGGTTTAAGTGGATCTTCAGAAAAATTAAATACAGATTCAAAAATTATAACAAAAAAATCATAAACCAAACCTAATAAAATAAGGGTTGCGGTCCGGTTCGGGTTCGGGTTCAATATAATTTGAAAAATTTCGATTCCAGTCCGGTTCAAGTTCTGTAAAAAATATTTCGGTCCGGTTCGGTTCAGTTTTTTCGGACCAAAGGATTTTTCGACAAAACATTTTTTTTATATGCAGTCCCAAGTATATGAAAGGTATCCTTGTGGAGTTTAATGACGTCGTCAATTCGTTCGATTGCAGATTATACAATTATTCATTGATAGATAAAAAACTTCACGTAAACTCATTAAACTGCGCCCTTTTTACAACTATATAGCACTTTTTGTAGTCAAGTCAAGTAAAAAATTAGATTCCGGTCCGGTTTTCGGTTCTAAAGGGTTCGCTCTGGGTCCCTGATCTAGATTAGTATTTTCTTAAATTTTTAGCAAAATCGATTTTTGAAAAAATCTTCTTTTTCCCCCAACTATTTGTTATAAAATAATATATTTTGCTGAAATAAACAAATTAAAAAAAAATACGGTTTTAATCCGAAGACTTTAAATAATTTTTTATTTCTTGATATTTATATAAATCTTGTTGAAATCTATTTGAAAGAATAAAACAAGTATTTAATAAAAATAAATACGATTCAGTTAGGTTTGTTAAAAAAAATGAATAAATAAGTAATATTGGTTCAAATTCCGGGACTAGATTTATTTGTATGCGGAGGAATACCCTCTAGCTGAGACACAAGAACTTTTTATAACACTTCGGTTACGTAAACATCGATGTTTAATCAACGAACTGTTCGACGTTGCCGGTTCGATTTTATTACGTTATTACTTGGACTTTCATAAAAAAAATTAACATCCATCCTCAAAACGTAAAAATTATCCAAATTTTGAAGTCGAAATTTTTTAACAACAAATTTTTTACTTTAATATGACTCGAAGTTTATAACTCGTTCTTCCACCTTGTTACAAGATGTCACATTTGTTAACCCTTCCATGATCCTTAACGTGTGACGTATTTTACGGATGTCTCAAATTCCTTTCAAATAAGCAACTTTTTTTCATATAACTGTATTTATTACATTTTTTGGCATCTCTTCACATATGAAAAAACCTAATAAAATATAACATAATTAACTTACAAAATCCTTTTATACGTCTAAAGATCGCAACAGCACCCCAATTTTGTATTAAAAACTAAAAACTTTTTGTAATAAGTTTTTCGGTGATTCTGTTTATGTAGTTTATATAAATTTTGAAATTTACTGCGTCTACTAATTATGTCCACTTTTTATTTTTCTTATATACCTTCAACTCTATTTAATTAAAAAAAAAATCGTTTTGAACATATTTTTCTGGCACCAGAAAATATTTTTCGGATTGTAAAAAATAATAGTATATAAAATTTTGTGGCTGAACAATTTTGTTTGTTCTTAATTATCGTCGTCAATGTCTCTGTTGGTAATTTACCTAGGTTAAGTCCAACAAATGTTTACGATAATCGAAAACTAATAACATTAGTTTTTGTTATCGTTTTACAGGATGTCTCAGAAAAAAAAATTACTAAAAACATAATTTTGTATCTCAATTTTATACGTGTTCCTATTATATTCATAACTTAGATGACATCCTGTACTAGCTTTTTTTCTGTGGCTTTACAGCATGTAGAAACATTTGTGACTCGTTGCATAGTTACAATCGTTACGTGTTTATAACAATTTTTAAACAATATAGAGTTTTTGGATCTCATCCGCTAACGCTATTCATAAGCTGGGATAGTGTAGAGCATCGTCGAAAACGGAGAGTGGGATATACATTTACCGCGGATATAAAAAAAAGTCACCCTCACGGGAGCGAGTATTGGTCGGTGGAGGAGTTGGCAGGGATCGGACGCGATATCCAACACCACCACCGTGTCCAGCATCCTTGAAAACGAAGAGGAAAATGTTTCCCGCTGGTATTTAAAAATTCATCCCTTTCGGGGACGAATATTGGCCGGTGGAGGGATTGAAAGTGGTCCGAACCGATATTCAACACCACCACCGTGCTCAGCATCCTCTAAAACGGGGAAAATTGTGTTTCTTTGCAGGGAAACCTCTTGAAGCGCGTTTAACCCCTCTAGGGGATGGTTTTTGGCTGTTTTGAGGGGTTGCGCAACCAAAAAGAGAAATTCTAACGCCGCCATCGCGTTCAGCATCCTCGAAAACGGGGGGAGAAGGTACTGTACTCTTGGTCCGGCTCCCACACGATACTGTTGTATTTATATTATTTAACATAAATAATGACAATTATTGCTCGTTTTTTGGGAAACAGATTTATGTGAAGGCAAATGGAAAAGTGGAGGGGGGGGGGGTGTCCATTGCAGCGGTAATTAAGGCCAACCGTATGATTAAGACGCGATTAGAACATCGGGGAAAAAAGTGGAGGGGGTGGCCCAATCGCCGGTACTCCTACTTAGATCTTTGCCTAGATATTCTGAACCCCGAGACACAAATGTCTTTCTTTAATAAAAATAATAAGTTTATATACTAAATTATAAACTCATAATGCATGAATTTATGCATGAATTACACTTTTTGCGAGTTATGACGTCAACTAAAAGTATTTCAACTATGTATTATCGGTTTTTTTTTTAATATCACTGTGGTAGCTTTTGGCACTTAATCAAAAATTTATGTTTTTTTTTATACTTCCTGTATAGACTAGCTCATAAGTAATTGATGGTTATTTTCATGACAATTTTTTAAGGAAACATTATTTTTAATTTTATAAATTTATCATTTGAATCATTGCCTTCTAGGTTAGTTTACGCTGTATATATATATATATATATATAATAAATAAATAAATTTGAAATATTTGAAAAAAATATTATATTTTAATTTTTACAGGACTGGTTTTCGCGCCAACAGTTGGTCCTTGTAGTCCTTTTCATCAACATCTCTCTGGCTATTATGTTTTTTAAATTACTAACATAGTACAGGCTGAGCGTCGACGGACGCAACTGGACCTCAAATTAGAACAAAAAAAAAAACAAGTTTTACACATTTTACCAACTATATAAGGACATTTTTTACAGCATCGATTTTGAACCATGCCTCGCTTTGGGGTGCTACGGATCTGTGCAGCAATAACAAAATTATTTGTATTAGATAGTTATAGTCTGTCTTTTTAGAATTGATGGCACATTTCGTTTTTCTTTATTAAGATTCCAATTTATTCCTAGCTATCAATAGCTCGGAGACAGAATATAGGTAAGTTAATTTTTCAGGGTTGTACTTGCTCTATTTGTTATTTTTTGTACAGATCTGTAGTGTCTTGATACGATTGCGTGATATTTTGTGGATAAGAAAAATAATGCTGTGTACGTTTTGGGAACATTTTTCGCTGTTGGATTTTTTGTCAAATTTTATGAAAATGTTTCTGGTAGCTTCGATTTTTTATTTGATCTGTTAATGAGATGTTGGCGATAAATTTTTTTTGTTAAAAAAAGAATCAATAATTTCTTGTAAATATATTTAATAAGAAAACAACATTTTTTTCCTTGTAGATTTTTATCACAACAATGATGTATATAATTATTAATTTTTTGTTGGGAAAAATAATTTACTAATCAACATTTTAACAGTTTTACTAATAAAAAAGCGAAACTACAACATTAAAATAATTTATTATACTTGACTTGTTATTGTAAGATTTAAAAAAAAGCAAAATATATTTTAGTTTTTAGCTTATATATTTATATTAGACTTATTAGTCTATTCTTGTTATATATTTATCACACTTTTTTGGTTTACTAGAAGTCAAAATATTTTTCAGCAACAAATTTTTGGTTTGCCCAAGGTTTTTTAATAAAAATAATATCCACATAACATTAACACTAGCCAGACAGATCCGGACCTATCATAGTGTTTTTACTTTACTAAAAATATATCTACAAATATCTGAAAAATAATTTGACAGCTGCTAAATCGGAAGGTGTAAAATTTTTTGGCAATTCTTGTAAGACGGTTTGATTCAGCAAGAAGAATTTTAAATGAAATTGGTCGCACAAAAATCTTTCTAAGATTGTAGATTTTATAAAAGTGTAGGAACATATCTAATGTATTTGTATCGAATAAAAATATTTGGTGGTTCAAAAGTATGGACAGACATTTTTTTCTCGCTGTCTGACGTTTTGGATTACTCTATATTTGTAAATTGTAAATATATAAAAACATAATAAGTGCTATTCATCTTTTTGCTAAATGTATTTGTATAAAATGTTTTTAAGAAAAAAAATTCTATTAGATTTTACATTATCAATACTGATATTATAATATATAATAACATTGTTATAAAAATGCACATTGTCTATTAAATTTTTTATATGTTCTGCCGTTGAAGTTAAAAAAATTATGTTTAGATTCGAGTTCGAAATTATAGAAAATATTAAAATCGTCGTTTGATTGTTCCGGTCCAAGTAAAAATAAAGGAGTATAACAATTGTCAAAAAAAAAAATACAGACCGTTTTTCTTATGTTTCGGTGCAAGCTTTTTGGGACACATTGTATATTATCTAAGAAGTACAATATATTATGACTTTGCATTATTTTTTACTTTGTATTTAAGAACGCGCCGTCCTAAAACTGCACCTACGTGATCCATTTACAGTTTATTTTCAACAATAATCAATTCGCGAATCTGATTAAAGCCATTGATTTTGATATGATTGTCATAGAGATTAAAAAATTGCTTACAACGTTAAAGCGGAGCTCCATCAAACTGGGCTAGTCCGGCGGCACGTAAAACATCCCCGGCATTATTTTCCTAGTAGAAAAATGTCTGTAAAGATCAAAGGAACTGCGGGTTTCAATGTTTTACTGAACGGTACATTAGTTTTATATACATAATAACTTACAGCGTCAAGTATCTTTAAAATGGACGGAAAGATTATGACCGTATTTCTACCAAATGGACTGAAAAAATGGTATTATTATTGATGAAATTTTTCCGAAATGAAATTAATTTATGGAACACTAGAGACAATTCAAACTGACACATTTTAGCAAGTGCTGCCGGGCTAGCCCAGTTTGGTGGAGCCCGGCCTTTACGCTGATTTAAATATCATCACTCGAAGGCGTATCATTTCTTACAATATTCGCAAAAAAGCCTGATTTTAGACATCAGTTTAAGGCTTTGCTTAGGTATGTAATAATTTTTGCAACAATAACGTAATGTAACATTTTTCTAAACTTTATAAACTAGAAATTTGTTTGGAAAAATTAACTTTATTATGAAAATATGACAGACAGAAAGTGCCAAAACACATTGCTTGTCATGTAAGCAAATATTGTGATTTTATATTTAACAGTACAGGTTAAAATTAAATTAATTCAGTACTATATAAAGAAAAGAAAAATTTTTTTTTCGCCATAATCTAATAAAAAAGATTAAGAAAAATTCTTCGTTTATGCTGAATCAGTAAAAAAACTTTGGAAATAGAAATGTGCGAGATTTTGTCACATTATATTAAATCAAATTTCAGTACATTAAAACAAAAAAAAAATATATTCATACATTTGATGACAGATAGTGATTTAAATTTATGTATTGATTTTTGATTTAATTTTGTTATTTTTTTTTCTCTTACAGGCGGGATACTTTATGTTTGTAGATAAGTTATGAATGAGAATGTACAGTGTGTCTCAATTTTTTGTCTAAATACAGACAATGACCTATTAGAAAATTTAATGTGGAATTCAAAAAAAAAGCTGTGATGTCTAGACAAAATTTTTGTTGGACACACTCCGTACATATTAAAATTGAAAATTTAAATGTCTAGATGTAACGTTCTTATAAATTTATATAAAAAAAAGTTTTTCTAAACTATTTTTGCGTGCCTTGTTCGACCTTTATATGATTAAAAAGAAAAATAAAGTAGTGTTTGTAACTTGTGCAAACCAAAATTATATAATACGAGCATTATAAACAAAATTTCTAGATTTGTATTGTATTAATCTGTGTCTATCACTTTATATTTTCAATTAAATAAAAACCAAGGGCCGACTACATTCTTCCCTTAGTCATATTGACTTTTAATATTTGATGTTTTATTTCTCCTACAAACCTTATTTCAGGGATGGAAGTTTGAGAAAACCATTGGACAGTTTGTCAGATATTAATATCGTTTTTATATCGAAGATAGCAACAGAGAGAACCCGACGATCAATTTGTATTTGTTTGTAATCTGATTTTAAAAGGCCTTGGTAAGAATAAAAATTTTAAAAATTGATTTTATACTCCCTTTTCGACAAAGAACATTAAAAAGTTACCCCTATTTGCTCTCCTGGTAGGTATAAAAGACAATGATTCATTTTAGGACAAACTCTGCTAATTCGACAACAAAAATATTTTTTTAAAATATTCGAAATTTTCCAAAATTTTAAATGGTATAGGGATAGTTTAAGGGGCGTAGATTCCAAAAATACAAACCGTTTTTCTCTAGCTTTTATAGTTTCGGAGATAATTGAGTGTTAAAAAAATGGAAAGAGCGCAAAAGTTGAACTTTACGCACGCCAAAGTATGTGTAAAGTTTGTAAGTTACGCACGGTAGTAGAAAAAATGTTTAAAAAATTAATTAGAAGGAAACCAACAACAATTCTTTATTCGAATCATCTTTTTGCATCTATAAAAAAATTTCATTGAAATCGGAGTAAAACAATATCTGACCCTAAAAAAAGGGCAAGGTTATCTTAAATTTTTTCCAAAATTTAGATTTGAAAAATAAATGGCGCAGGGGTGGTTTAAGGGGCTTTGGTTCTAAAAAAAAATATACATTCTGCTCTAGCTCTTTTAATTTCTGAGAAAATAGAGTTTTAAAAAATGATAAAAAACTTTTCTTAAAAAAAAAAACGATTTTATTAACATAATGAGTCATTTTAGATCAAATTTGAATCATTTTTGTCAAAATTATATGATAATTGGATAGAAAATGGCCTTTACTATCTATATCAAGCATGCGCGACATCTATTAGTAACTGATAGAACTTACGTTATGTCATTATTCTTATAGATGGCGCTTTGCTGCGTTCCGAAACGATCGAACAAGAAGTGTCCGATTACCTTATATTAATCAAGTTACATTAACTGTCGAATGTTAAAAAGAATTAAAAAAAAAGAAGAAGTTTAAAACAGAACTGTACTCGTTAAATAAAAATTAATTTTATTATTAGGACATAGAATTAATGCGTTATTAATTGATTATATACAATATACCAACTTAAATTATTTTCTTGCCTCTTTTTGTCATTTCTTTTTTGTTATTTATTTCATTTCAGGTTAAAAAAGTACTACCAACATCACTTACATAATTTTTAGAATTCCCCAGAAGTTGCAGAGTACAATTGGTAACATTGTGATAAATATGTGAACAAATTTGGCAACAACAAATCTCACATGAGAGAAAAAAGGAACTTTACACACTAGTTGCATACAATATTTTTTCTACTACCAAAAAATATGTAGGTATTAAGTAAAATACATCCTTTACGCACTAGTGCGTAAAATACATCCTTTAAGCACTAGTAGTATTAGTTTGTCTTTGTTTTTATCTTAATATGGCTGGAGTGCTAAATTTGTTTGGACTCAGTTTTTGAGAAGAATGACTTTTTTGGTCTATTTTGTGTTAAAATATATAGTGTGGCTAATCTGTTTGGAGGTGTCTACTGGGCCAGCACTAAGGGAATATAATTTAGCATATTCTTCTCTATTTTACTAAGGATTTAATTTTCTGAAAAATGTAGAAAAACTGTTGGAAATTTAGAATATTTATATCCTTCTTTTTTAATTTAAAATAGTATCAATAGACACTACCAGTATTGACCTATTACTGACAGAATTTGTGGAGATTTAGTGATTTTTTTTCGACAACTCAGCTGGGGATTATTAAAAATATTGGATGGACTATAAAATCTTGAGATATTATATAAAAATTTTAGAAATTATTTTATTGTAATTGAATATTTTTACAGTTTGGTAATTATGGGTCATATAATAAACGGAACATAAAACAATTAATATCAGGATTAATTTTTCTTCAAATTGAAGTTTTTTCTTTACAAAAAAAAACTATGTCTGGCTAAATGACGTCAATATTTTTTGCTAATTGTTAACATAAACTAATTTGAAATAAAAAAAAGGTAATTTATAATTCGTTATGGAAAAGTATTGTTTTTTTTTTTAATTTAATAAAAAAATAATACCAAGAAGGTACATAACCATTAAATTGCTTTTTAATCATTTTTTATAACACTAGAAAAATATTTGCCTTTGAAAACAAAAAAAAATTATTAATTAGTATATTATGGTACCATCAAGTACCACAAATATTTGGACCCGATCATAACAAAATTCTGTTTTTGTTTTCTGAAAAAACATTGCTCATACTTAATTAATGATCAATTCTTTTACAAAATAATTACTAAGCGGTTATTATGTTTTTTTTTTTTTAATACATCACCATTATAAATTATTCGCATTATATAAATTTTTATTAATTGCACAAGTTATAATTGTAAAATTGCTATCGTTTATTGTGTTCTTTTTTATATTTATGGTCAACGGAATTTGCGTTTCTTTCGAAAGTTGATGCTTAAATAAATTCGAAGGACCAACTCACTTTTTGTTTTTATGAATGTCTCAATGGATTTGACAACTTATGAAGAACATAGGCCAAATATACAGAGTGGATCATAAGTTATAAACCATTAAATAGATAAAACACCCTGTATCTCGGTTATAAAGACCACTAGACCCGAGTTATTTAGAATCGCCTAGATCTGCAATTAACGTATACCCCTTTCCCAATGAAACACCCTGTATACTTGAGAAAACGCGGAAGTGAAGAGTTATTTAGATTTTCTTGGTTTTTAAACAATTGTTAAGTGTGTTGATAATTATAAATCGAAGGACGAATATATAGTCGGTTAGTAGAAATCCATTCGGGTAAAACTAATTTTTTGCCAGAGGGCCTTAATAATAATGAATAATGAATTTTAAACTGAAATTTTAAATGAATTTAATATTGAGTTTTTTTTTATTGAAATTATAAATTTAATTTAAGCTATCTAAATCACGATTATATAATTTTTACAAAAGAAATCTGCTCTGATTTCACCCTGTTTTTCGGTTTTTTTTTTTGTCCCGACATGTAACAGGTGTCAAGCCGAACTTTCTTCGTCCATATTCTTTAATGCAGAACTACGTTAACATGATACTATAACAACTATCGGTTTATTACGATTTTTCACGATTTTTTACAATTTTTTATGATGTTTTACGATTTTTTAGTTACGATTTTTTAGCACTATATACGAAATTTTACGGATTTTACCAATTTTATACTTTACTTTACTCACGATTTTTAACGGTTTTTTACGATTTTTCAAATTTTTTTAGAATTTGTTATCATGTTTTACGATTATTTAGCATCATTTACGACTTTTACCAGTTTTTTACGATTTCTTACGAGTTTTTTACGATTTTTCACGATTTTTCACGATTTACGACTTTTTACCAGTTTTTTAACAATTTTTTACTTTTTCCCCGATTTGTTACGATTTCTTACGCTTTTTTACGGTTTCTGTTACGGGCTTTTTTTTACCATTTTTCACGATTTTTCACGATTTTTCACGATTTTTTACAATTTTTATGGTGTTTTAAGGATTATTTCGCATTATATACGACTATTTACTAGTTTTTTTTATCAAGTTTTTACTTTTTCACGATTTTTTTACGATATCTTATGATTTCTTACGATTGTTTACGGTTTTTTTTACGACTTTTCACGATTTTTTCCAATTTTTTATGATATTTTACGATTATTTAGCGTTATCTACAAAATTTTACGACTTTTTATCAGTTTTCTACTTTTTTCACGATTTTTACGGGTTTTTTTACGATTTTTTACGATTTTTTATGATGTTTTACGATTATTTAGCATTATTTTCGAAATTTTATGACTTTTTACCAATTTTTTTTTTACCAATTTTTTACTTCTTTCACGATTTATTACGATTTCTTATGATTTTTTACGATTTTTGACGATTTTTAACGGATTTTTTTCATTTTTGTCTCTTTCTTAATTTTTTAAAAATCCGTAAAAAATCGTAAAGAATCGTAAAAAATTATAAAAATTAGCTTAATTCGCAAATTTTATAATAATTATAACCTAAAATTGGAAAAACGGCGATAAACTTCAAAATGTTATATACAGGGTGGTGCAAATTTAATTGAATTGAGAAGGGTAATAAAAAGAACAAATATTTTTTCATTGACCGGTTTTAGTGGTTAAAGATAAATATTTTTACATGGACAGGTTAAAGGCGAAAAATTTCACAAATTTTAAAAAAAAAGAATATTGTAAAAAAAAACAAAAATTTCAATTTTAAAAAGTTAAAAAAAATTCAAACATTAAATAAAGTAAAATGCACAAATATTTTCACATGAGGAGGTTTAAGGCAGAAAAGTTAAAAAAACTCCAAAAAATGTAAAAAAAAATCAAATATTTCAAAACCAAAAAGTTCAAAATATTCAAAAAACTAAAAAGATTAAAAAATTTCCAAATATTTAAAAAATTTCAATAATTTAGAAATATGTTCTAGTTAGTTTTTATGTCTCTAATTCTAATTGAAAATTATTTCAATATTTTTATAATTTTTTTCCATTTTTACCTCTCGCCCTTCAGATAAGAGAGGTATTGGAATCATGCTAAAAATTGGGTAGTGAGTTTTCAATGGATAAATACGTTTTAGGGTCCCTAGAATACGATTTTGATATTTTCGCGATGATGTCTGTGTGTGTGTGTGTTAGTGTGTGTGTGTGTGTGTTAGTGTGTGTGTGTGTGTGTTTGGATGGATGTTGTAGTAACGATAACTCAAAAACTACTGAATTAAAAAACTTGAAATTTTGCATACACGATTCTTATACCCTAGATTAGATCTGATTAGATTTTGGTGTCAATCGCACAACCGGAAGAGGCAGTTGCTATGGGTGATGACGCCATTATTATACAAAACGGCAATAAAGTTTTACACATATATTTTGTATACCCTATAGTTTATTTTCATCGCATTAAAATTTTCTAAACTTTTGCCATTGTTGCCAGATTTACAAAAAAGTAAATTTTTTTCATACTTTTTTGTGCCACCGTGTAAATTTTTGATTCAAACATGGCGAGAGGTCATGTGGTGGCCACATCAGATTTTTTATAATTTTTTTCCATTTTTTACGGTTTTTTACATTTTTTCATGATTTTTTAGGATTCTTTCATTTTTTCCTATCTTTATTAATTTATTAAAAATCCGTAAAAAATCGTAAACATTATCGAATTAATTTTATAATAATTAGAACATAAAAAGTCTTATGACCTGTTTCGATATTTTTAAAAATGGCGGAGATGTGATTTTTTTTGAATTTTCAACCCCCCATAGATACGAAAAAACGATTTTTTTTTCACCTAATCATGTTGTGGATGGATCAAAACGCTTAAAAAAAGTCATTTTAAGCAAAAAAAAAATTTCAACTTTTTTTTATGATTTTAATACACCGAAATAATTAATTTTTCGGCCTCGTTCCTAATATAAGTTTTACTACTTTCTCGTCTTAAACATATTTTATTGTTTAACCAATAAAACAATTGTTTAAACAAATCAATTATTTAAAATATTTTTTTTTAAATAAAAGCCACACAGTAGGTACCTACAGATCAATTACCACTTACATGAGGAATTTTTTATATAAATATTGATAAAATCAATTTAAAAAAAAATTGGTAATTTAATCCTGTTTGCTAAATAATTTGCAAATATATTTATTAATCAATTTAGGAAAATTTAATATGTTAAATAATTTGTAATGATATGTACAATAAAAATCGTATGGAAATGAAAAATAACAAAGTAGGTACTAAAAAAAATATACAGGATGTCTTTCACCTTTCTAGAGTTATATAGGGAAAACTAAATGCTATTTTTGTTTTTTTTTTTGGAGAAATATTAAAAAATGGATATTTTATTTTATCTCAAATTTACTACTAATAAATTTCCGTACACGACGTTTCGTGTTTTAACGGTATTTAGTTATTTTTTTAATACGGACCTGTCTTTTTTATTACAAAAATTGATAAACTGTTAAAATTGAAATTCAGTGATATATTACACTTGTTTTTTTTTATCGATGTTTTATATGAAATAACTAAGATCATCAGTGACAATATATTTTTAATTACGGTCCTGTCGTCGTTCTTTTGTAAATTCGTTTTAATTTCATCATTACTTAAAAAAAAATTGGTTAAATAGATGCATTATTAGTCAAATAAAAAAAATCAAAGTAGTAGAAATTAAACAATCAAAAAAATATTCGATATACGTTGTGATTAAAAAATATTGACGACGTTTTGTCTGACAAATAATCATCATCATCATGGATGATGATTATAACGCAGGTCGAATATTTGGATCCGTGGGACTTGCGAACGTGGGCTTTGCGAACAGAAATTTTTCCGTGGGCTTTGCGAACACGTTTAAAAATAGGATTATAAAACTATAAATATATGATACTATTAAATTATTATTTAAAAATGTTAAAGTTCAAAAGATAAATATTATTAATAATCCATGATTAAATGAAATATTTTTTTTATGATCCTTTTTTTCCACTGGACAAATAATTATCAAATTCAAAGAAAGACATAAGAAATTTGGTATTAAAAGTTATTTTTATTAAATTGACGCATAATAATGCAATTTGTAGATAAAAGACAGGACTACAAAAATGTTAAAATTACCTGCAGTGTTCGCAAACCCCACGGTCCCCATAATCTGACCAACGGTATGCCAGGTATATGTTCGCAAAGCTCACGCCACCGAATATTTTTGGGATTGTTTAATTTCTATTTTGTTTTTTTTTTTAATCTGACTAATAACCTATTTTTTTACGTAATGTTATATTTGTTTTGATGAAATTAAAACGAATTTACAAAAGAACGACGACAGGACCGTAATTAAAAATATATTGTCACTGATGATGTTAGTTATTTCATATAAAACGTCGTTAAAATATCAAGTGTAATATATATAACTAAATTTAAATTTTAAAGGTTTATCAATTTTTGTAACAAAAAAGACAGGTCCGTATTTAAAAAAAATAACTTGATGGTGGCCATTTTTTGATATTTTTTCAAAATAAAAATTCTATCCAAATATATTTACTCTTCCGCTACAAACATCATTAGAGCCAGAGAAAAATTTTCAGCAGGGTATAAAAGAAAATGTTTTTGGAAAAAAAATTTAGATTTAAAAAAAAAATAAAGATATAGATAAACAAATGAAATAAATAATATTTAAAAAATTGTTTTTAAGATGAATAACGTTATTAATATAGAATTAAGAAATTTTGCCGCCATTATACCAAACACCAAATGTAATGAAATAATTAAAGAATTCATACGGGTACGTTCACCTTTTCGGTTTTCAACAGAATCAGAATATATAAAAACTTTCACCTTCTAACTTTGAATGCAGAATTTATTTCAAATTACGTTTACACAGATTATCTACAACCAATCGAAAAGTTTCGTGTAGCTCCAAAACGTTCCCGATGATTATCGAACGACATTCTTTTATTTTTGACAGATGACAATTGACAATTCCGTGACATATTGCATCTGTCATTTTTTGACAAAAACACTTACGTTTAACAGATGTATAAAGACTAACTTTTTTTTTATTCAGTATTTTTCCCTATTTGTTCCTATTTTTCCCTATCTATATTTCTCCATGTTTGCCCATTTTTGTCCATTTTCTTTATTTCTTCGCTTTTTTCTTGGTTTTCCTTATTTTTCATAATTTTTTTTCTTTGACTTGATGTTCCCCCTTTTTCCCCGTTTTGTTAACTCTTTTTTCCCTATTTTTTATTATTTTCTTTTTATTTTTGACATTTTTCCCACATTTTCCATTTTTATTTTTTTTTCTGTTATTCAGAATTTTTCCCTATTTGATCCTATTTTTCTAATATTCCCCAATTTTCCCTAAATTTCTTCACGTTTCCTTATTTTTGCTTATTTTCTCTATTTCTTCGATTATTTTCCTGGTTTTACCTATTTGTCATATTTTTTTCACATTATCATATATTTTTTCCTATTTTTCATTATTTTTTCTTTTCCCTGTCCTTCTCAATGGTTCCCTATTTTTGCCTATTTTTTCTATTTCGACGATTTTTCCCTATTATTCATTATTTTTTTGAATTTTCTTAATTTTTTCATATTGTTCATTATTTTTTTTTCCTTTATGTTCCCCCCTTTTTACCCGTTTTGTACTGATTTTTCTTTATTTTTGACTGTTTTCCCACATTTTCCATTTTTTCTATTATTTAGGTATTTTTCTCTATTTTTCAAATGTTTCTCAATTTTTCACTATATTTCTCCATGTTTCCCTATTTTTGCCTATTATCTCTATTTCTCTGAATTTTCCTGGTTTCCCTATTTTTCATTATTTTTTCCCATTTTCCTATATTTTTTCATATTTTTCATTATGTTTTTCTTTTACTTTAAGTTCCGCCTTTTTCCCAATTTTTCACTATTTTTCCTTTATTTTTGAATATTTTCTATTATTCAGTATTTTCCCAATTTGTTCCTATTTTTCAAATAATCCCCAATTTTTCTCTATTTTCCCTAAATTTCTCAGTTTCCCTATTTTTCCCTGTTTTCTCTATTTCTGCGATTTTTTCTGGTTTTCCCTATATTTCATTATTTTTTTCTTTTACTTTATATTTCCCCGTTTTTCTCCGTTTTCTACTACTTTTTCCCTGTTTTTCACTGTTTTTTCTTTATTTTTATCTATTTTCCCGCATTTTCCATTTTTTTATTGTTCAGTATTTTTCCCTATTTGTTCTTATTTTTCTAATATTACTCAATTTTTCTCTATTTTTCCCTATACCTATTTCTCCACGTTTACCTATTTTCTCTATTCGATTTTTCCTTATTTTTCATTATTTTTTTCTTTTACTTAATGTTCCCCTTTTTTCCTATTTTTTCCTGGTTTTCACTGTTTTGTCTCGATTTCTGACAATTTTCCGGCATTTTCCATTTATTGTCCAATTTTAGCCTTTTTTCATTATTTTTCCGATTTCCCGTTTTTTTAATTTTCTCCATTTTCCTGATTTTATTTTATTTCCCCTATTTCACATTATTTTTCCCTGTTTTACTTTATTTTTCCCTATTTTGCTTCATTTTCTCAATTTCACATTATTTTTCCCTATTTTACTATATTTTTTCCCTATTTTGCTTTATTTTCCCTATTTCACTTTATTTTTCCCTATTTTACTTTGTTTTTCAATATTTTAGTTACAAAAAAGATTTCAGTATTATTTATGTCAATTATTATGTCGATGGGCTGAAGTTCCGAAATGGTTCATCACAAGGGCGTAGATATGGGGGGAAAATAAATAAAGGGATAATTACTTCCCCCAGGATATCAAAAAAATAGCACGAAAAGAAGAAATAAATGTAGAAATATTTGTCTAAAAGTTTGATTACCCCCTACAGGAAAAAAAAATTATCTACGCCCTTGGTTGATCGTTTTTAATTAAGATTTCTGGTAGATTTGTTTGTTGTGAGGATTAATTTAGCAGAAGATTTTTTATAATAAAAAAAAAGTGATAGGTAGGAAAAATCTTGATCAATTAAAAACGAATTTTTATAACCTGTCGCCCATACCACCGCTATCATGACCGTACCGCAACGATTGTCTGTTGTTTAATAAATTCGAAAACGGAGCCGTAGTTAGTAGGCCGTGGAAGTGCTCACCTCGTCGTGGTCCGTGGTTGGCCGTTTCTTGAGTTGATATTCACCTGTTTCGAGTTATTCTAATATAGCCAACTGGATAGTTGGATAGTTAGTGAAATAGTATAGAGTCGACCGGCCGGCAGTTGTTTTTAAAGCATT
This sequence comes from Neocrepidodera transversa, assembly GCA_963243735.1. NCBI lineage: Eukaryota > Metazoa > Arthropoda > Insecta > Coleoptera > Chrysomelidae > Neocrepidodera > Neocrepidodera transversa. The sequence continues at coordinate 167,709 of OY725346.1, read as the reverse complement.
CTTCGATATCTTCGCTATTATGTGCATACTTTGTGAATAAAACGAGTTTTCGATTAGGACTTTCTAGTTTTCGATATTTGATTGGGATTAATAGAATTTTTGGTTTCAATTAACAAAAAAGTAAGTCGATTTATTTTTTTTTATTTAATTAATTAAATAAAACTGTATGTTTGTTTTCATTATTTTATTGATTTCTTGTTACTGTTTTATGTTTTAAGAATTAAGTAGGTCTTGATATAGCTTTAAGCGATGCATAACTTTTATTATTAATAAATATATTTTAGCAATGTTAATATTTGTTATTAATTGAAATATAACATTGTTAATAATTTCCTAGAAATAATGTAATAATCTTGAGTCATTTATGACTAAGTTTCTAATATGTATATTTATAATATTATAAAAGCCATACCATGTATATATCTACTTATTACCGCAGTTGTTTATTTATAATATTTTTCTACTTTGTTTTTTTTTTTTTATTATTATTATTAATTGTAACCACATGTTATCGCTTTATGATACATTTATCATTCATAACGGTTGAAAACCTACGTTTATGTTTTATACAGAGTGTCATAAAAATATTTATTAAAAAACGAAATAATCAACTAAATATAAATAAACAAAGAATTATATAGAATAAAATGAAGGATAATTATCAATAATGAGAAATGGAGGAAGGTCAAAAAATTCTTCCTACGTGAATTAGTTGAAAAATTTATGGTGAATAATAAGGAAATTAAGAAGATATACGTTTTGTACGTCATTAACCACAAAAACCGTTTAATATTACTCGAAGGACCAATTATAAATACTACTTTACTACAATTAAACAGCAATTCAATAAAATGATAGAAAATATATATTGACAATATGAATAAACACAGCAAATTAACATTATCCAAGACAGACGGACAGACAAACGGTTTTAGTTAAGTTAAGTCATTGAAAATAATAAAATTCGAAACCGTTCTCGAGTTATCGCTGAGACGGAAAGACGGATAGACAGACAGTTGCACTTGATTGAGGTCATTCAAAATGGTAGGTGGTAGAGTTATTGTAATCAGTTATCGATTACTGTGGCAGACGGACAGACAGACAGACATTTGATTTCCAATAGATTGGATTTGTTTTTTTTACGGTTTAAGGCTGAAATATGTATCATATCGAAAATGTTTTAATATAAAAGTTGTAGGTAATTAAAAAATCTAAAACTTTTGTATTAATCATTTTTCAACATAACCTTAAAATTATCGAGGAAAATAGTTTATTTTTTATCACCCGTAAAATTATTTTTTTTTTATAAATTTCGGTCAAAACGTTCTTTTATATGTTTTAAATAAGCTGTAATTTTATCAAAGCTAAATATTTATTTTTCGATTTTGTACTAATTGAAATTTAAATAAAAATTTGAATTTTCAATCGGAAAAGTTGGTTTATAAATTTTCAGTTTTTTAATTTTAAAAAATCCTTGATATTTCCTTGAAAAATCCATAAAAATTATTAAAAATTCCTCGGTAACAAAGCATAGAAAAATCACAAAAAACTCCTAGAAAAATACACAAAAAATGTTTAAAAATATTCTAAAAATTCTTTAAAAATCCTTAAAAACAATTTTGATGCTTCCTTGAAAAATCAGTAAAAATCATTTAAAATTCCTTGATAAGGTAAAAAGTCCTTGAATAATCATAAAAAAAATAAAAATCCTTAAAATTACTTAAAATGATACCTAAAAAATACGTAAAAAAAATATTAAAATTTTTTTGAAAATTTTAGAAAAATCTTTGATACTTCCTTGGAAATTCTTTGTTAAGTAAAAAGTCCTTGAATAATAATAATAAAAAAATTAAAAATCCTTGTGAAATCCTTAAAAACACTCAAAAATTCTTAAAAAATATTTAAAAATCCTTAAAAATACTAAAAAAATAATTACAAAGATATTTAAAAAAATATTGAAATTCCTAGAAGAATCCTTCACACTTCCTTGAAAAATTAGTAGAAAATCAGTAAAAATAATTTTAAAAAGAGTCCTTGAATAATCATAAAAACAATAAAAAATCCTTGTGAAGTCCTTAAAAATCGTTAAAAATACTTTTAGAAAATATGTAAAAAAATATTGAAAATTTCTTAAAGATCTTAGAAGAATCCTTGACACTTCCTTGAAAAATTAATAGAAAATTCGTAAAAATAATTTAAATTTCCTTGTTAAGTAAAAAATCCTTGAATAATCATAAAAAAATTAAAAATCCTTGTAAAATCCTTAAAAACACTTAAAAAAATTCTTAAAAATACTTAAAATGATCCTTAAAAATAATTAAAATGATACATAAAAAAATATTGAAAATTTCTTCAAAATCCTTGAAAAATTAATAGAAAATCTATAAAAACCATTTAAATTTCCTTGTTAAGTAAAAAGTCCTTGAATAATTATAAAAAAAATAAAAATATTTGTGAAATCTTTATAAACACTCAAACGCTCAAAAAATTTCTTGAAAAATCCTGGAAATTTCCTAAACGATTTTTAAGGATCTTTCATAGATTTTTCAAGAAAGTGTTAATGATTTTTTTAGGGATCATTTAATTTTTTTAAGGATTTTTCAAGGACTTTATAGTAAGCAAGGAATTTTCAATGATTTTTCCGGATTTTTCAAGAAATTTTTAACAATTTTTAAAGGATCATTTTAATTATTTTTTAAATTTTTTATTGTTACTGCTTTTAAGGATTTTTAAAGTATTTTTTTTAAATTTTTTAAAGATTTTTGAGAGTATTTTTAAAAATTGTACAAGGACTTTTTAAACATTTTTTGAAATTTTTCTAAGCCTTTGTTAGCAAGGAAATTTTTAATGATTTTCAGTTTTTTAAGGAAATCAAAGATTTTATAAAATTAAAAAATTGTACATTTGTAAACCAATTTTTTCGATTAAAAATTAAGACTTTTTCTGTAAATTAAAATTCGTACAAAATCGAAAAATAAATATTTAGCTCTGAAAAAATTACAGCTTATTTAAAATATAAAAAAGAACATTCTCACAGTTTCATAAAAAAATAATTATTTTTACGGGAGAAAAAAAAAACTATTTTCCTCGATAATTTTAAGGTTATGTTAAAAAATGATTAATAAAAAATTTTTTAGATTTTTTAATTATCTACAACTTTTTCTTTCGATATAATACATATTTAGGTTCAAATCGTAAAAAAAAACAATATCCAATCTGTTACAAATCAAATATCTCGATAACAATTTCGAATTTTATAATTTTCAGTGACCTAAATCAACTAAAACCGTCTGTCTGTCCGTCTATCTGTAGCTGAGCTTGTTGGATATATTTTATTGTAATTTTAAATCAAATCCGGTTTAAGTAAAATGTGGTTTTAATTCAAAACAAGTGAATTGAGATAATAAAAGTTTTAAATTATTTACAAATAAACAAAAAATAGCAGTTTGTTGACAACAAGTTATTTTTTTTTTGTTTTATATAAATCAAATATTTCTTTAGCTACACTATGGGAAAAATACAAATTGTAAGTTGAAGGTTACACAATAAATAATTGATAGGTAAAAGCCGTTCATAAATACTTGTTCGAATAATTTTTTTATGACGTCAATCGCAAATTTTAACATTTAAAATATGTTAAATAAATTAAAATTAAAATTCAAAAATAAATTATTACAAAGTTACAATTGTTTACATACAATCGTCGTTGAAAAAATCGTACGTAAACGTAATAGTTAAAATATTATAAATATATTTTCAAATAGATAAAATAAATAATTATCTAAAAAAAAAATGGTTTTTCACATAAATAATGCTTAACAAAAAAGTAGAATTTGAAGAACAAAACAACAACGCATTTTTCTACAATTGAAAAAATGAAATTTGTTCATATTAGAATTTGGAAAGTAAAGTATTTTTTCCAAAATTGAAACAAGAAAATAGCGTTTTCCATATTTTAATTTGAAAAATAATCAACAATGCATTTTTTCTATTTGAAATGTACAACTTTTTTGTACACTCGAATTTAAAAATTAAAGCAACAATATATTTTTTCACACTAGATTTTCTAAAATGAAACAAAAATGTACTTTTTTTAACTAGAATTTGAAAAACAATAACAATGCATTTCAAACTTCAAAAAAATGTACATTGAAGAATAAAGCAATAATGCATTTTTCTACACTTGAAATAAAAAAAAAATGAATTTGCTCATACTAGAATTTAAAAAAAATTATGAATTTGCTCATACTAGAATTTAAAAAAAAATGTATAATACATTTATCAAAAAATGAAACAGGAAAATAATTTTTTTTTACATTCGAAGTAAAAACTAAAAATGCATCTTTTCATACATGAATTTGAAAAAAACCACAATGCATTTTTTCTAAAATGAAGCAAAAATGCATTTTTCTACTAAAATTTGAACAATGCATATTTCCTCAATCAAAGAAGAAAAAAAAAAGATCGCATTTTCTCATGTCTGAATTTATGCCAAAAAAAGCAACAATGCATTTTTCCACTCGAATTTGAGACGTAAAGCATCATGAATTTTTCCAAACTTGAATTTGGAAAATGGCAACAATGTTTTCTGAATTAAGGAAAGAAAAAACAATGAATTTATCATTCCACAACAATATAACATTAAGAGCAACATAAAAAGAAATAACAAATGCATTTTTCTAAACTAGATTAAGCAATTTTTTATACTTGAACTAAAAAAAAAAAGCAACAATGCGTTTTTCCTTACTAGTTACTAGATTTAAGAAAAAATAATTTTCCACAAGTAAATTAATAAAAAAATGAGATATGATATTAATTAATAATTTTCGAATAAAATTTTAAACCACTCCTAATAATAACAAAATTAACAATCGTATGGCTACATCACATAAATTACGATATTTTTTCAGCACCGTAGGGACATCCCACACATTACGATTCGACCTTGAGATTAGCAACACTCTGTCCATTTTTATTGCATTCAATAGAACAATTATCAATTATTCAATATCTAAAAGCAGCCGGAAAAAAAACCCAAGGTGGTCTCTATCGCTATTAGATATTATTATGCAGCCATTCTATTGTAAGAATCAACGAAAAAATAAAACAAATAACATCCAAGATGGTGAAAATTTCCAATTCGATGCGCACAAACAAAAAAAAACAACAAATCGATGTTACTTAAAATGTTGAAACAAAAAGGAATCTATTATTGGGTTAATAAAAATTTGTGATTGTATCTTTAATAATAAATAAATATGAATTAATAATAATAACAATAAAAAAGTTTGTTGATTGCTCCGAACCTCGCTGCGCTCGGCTCGGAGTGACTAAAAAAACACATTTTTTTCATACAGTTACATTTGATAATTAGAAAAAAATATACCGTTATTAAATAGTACGTAGCGGAAAATAAATAAGGAAATTATAATTTCATAACAATCTAAAATATCTACTGATAACCATAAATTTATTATTTATTGGGTTTAATATTTTATAACAGCCAGTCAAGCGGATAGGAAAGTTGAAGTATCTCCGTAATGAAGTGAAAATAATGTCAAGTGATTTGTTCTAAAAAAAATAAAATAAAATAACCAGGAAGTGTTTGGTTAAATCACATTAATTTAAGTTAATAAATATTGATTTTAATCGAAACTAATTATTAAAATAGCAAATTGTACTTTCCAATAATTGATAATTTAACAAAATTTATTTATTTATATATTATAGCTTGATTGTAAAAAAAAATGTATGGTCTGCTTTAGTTAGAATTTATATAATACAATTTTTTTAATTTATATTTTGTAAAAATAAAAAAAGATCTTTTTAAAATATAACTTTTTATAAAAAGTAGTGTGTGATCTACTTTATTTAAAATCTAAAGCGTTCCATATAGTACAACTTTTAAAATTTATATTACAAAAAGTTTAAATAATTCTACTTTTTTATTCGTAGTTACTTACTTTTAAATAAAATAAAAATCAAACCAAATAATAAAAATAAATAATTGATAATCTTATTCAAAATGGTATTATTATTTTTTTTTTTTTTTTGAAAATATCAATTTAAATAATATAATTATTGGTAAAAAAATTGTGTATGGTCTACTTTAGTTCAAATCTAATCTTACTATACCTTTTTTATATTTCGTACAATCTCAAGTAATTCTACTTTTTTCTTCGTATTTAGTTACTTTTAAGTAAAACTAAAATCAAATCAGACGATAAAAAAAAATTATAATATTGCAGAAAACGCCATTGTTTTTTTTTGAGATTTTTAAAAAAATACAATTTGAAAAAAAATTGTGTATGGTTTACTTTAGTAAAAATCTAAAGCGATCCATATACTGCAAACTTTTAAAATTTATATTTTGTAAAAAAATCGTAAGTAATTTTACTTTTTTAGTCGTATTTAGTTACTTTTAAATAAAATAATACAATTTTTGGTAAAAAAAAAAATTGTGGATGATCTACTTTAGTTAAAATCTAAAGCGGTCCATATACTACAACTTTTTTAGTCGTATTTACCTACTTTTAAATAAAATATAAATCAAATCAGACAATAAAAATAAACAATTGAAAATCTTATACAAAATGCTATTATTTTTTTGAAGATATTTTAAATAATACAATTTTTGGTAAAAAAAAAATTGTGGATGATCTACTTTAGTTAAAATCTAAAGCGGTCCATATACTACAACTTTTTTAGTCGTATTTATCTACTTTTAAATAAAATAAAAATCAAATCAGACAATAAAAATAAACAATTGATAATCTTATACAAAATGCATTTTTTTTTTTTGAAGATATTTTAAATAATACAATTTTTGGTAAAAAAAATAGTGTATGGTCTACTTTAGTCAAAATCTAAAGCAGTCCATATACTACAATATTTAAAATACATATTTTATAAAAAAATCGTTCCAGTAAAATTAAACAATAAAAATAAAAAATTGATAATCTTGTGCTTTTTTTTTTAAGATATTGATATTATTTTATTTATAATTTGCCAGCAAAATTTATTATTTTTTTGATTATTGATATGCAAACGGTTGACTTTTATTGACAGATAACCATGATCACGTTTTTTGATCGTGAGGCGCCACGGTTGGTACACGTACCTGAAGATGTTTTGACTGTGCACTTTTTTTTTTTTTAATTTGAATTAACCGGTCTTCTTCTTTTCTGGGTTACTGTGCAATTCGGTACGCTACGACTTTAAAGAAAAGTCTCTCTCTCTCTCTCTGTCTCTCGGATCTTTTTGGTGTTGATTTTGGTCAGACAAGCGTGAAATTGGCAATTTGGAAATATTAGTTTTATCTTTTGTTGCGTCATTAAAAATTGGGTTTTTTTTTTTAGGTTTTCAGTATACAAGGTTAAATATTTGAAAAACTAATACTGGATGATATTGCAACAATACGAATTATATATATTTTTACTTTTTTCTTTTTTTTTTAATACACCTAATGACAACTTTAGACCTGTCCTATTTTTTTTGTCAATTACGTTTTTTTGCTCAAATCCCTCCTCTCCCTTATGTTCCATTTTTTTGAATAAATGAGTCTACAATTAATTATTTACAAATTTCTTCAGGACTTTTTAAGGATCTTGTCCCATGATTGTTTCAGGACTTTTTTTTATTAATTTTGTGTAAGATTTGTGGATCTTCCAAAGGATTTTCAAGGATTTTTTAACAACTTTTTTAAGTATTTCTTTAAGGATTTTTTAACCATTTTTAAGGATTTTAAAAAAAGACTTTTCCCATGATTGTTCCAGGACTTTTTTCATTAATTTTCAAGGAAAATTTGTGGATTTTCGAAAGGGTTTACAAGGATTTTTCAGTAATTTTTTTAAGGATTTTAAGTATTTCTTTAAGGATTTTTTAACCACTTTAAAGAAAGTATTTTACCATTCTCAAGGATTTAAAAAAATAATTTTCCAGGACTTTTCTTCATTTATTTTCAAGGAAGGTTTTACAAGGATTTTCCAATAATTTATTTTAAGGATTTTTTAACCATTTTCAAGGAAGTATTTTTATCATTTTCAAAGAATTTTCAAGGACTTTAAAAGAATTTTCCCATGATTGTTCCAGTACTTTTTTCATTAATTTTCAAGGAATGTTTGTAAATTTTTCAAAGGGTTTACAAGGATTTTTCAACAATTTTTTTAACAATTTTTTAAGTATTTGGTCAATGATTTTTTAACTATTTTCAAGGACTTTTAAAGAATTTTCCTATGATTGTTCCAGGACTTTTTTTAATTTATTTTCAAGGAAGGTTTGTAGATTTTTTAAAAGGGTTTATAAGGATTTTCCAATAATTCATTTTAAGGATTTTTTAACTATTTTCAAGGAAGTATTTTTACCATTTTCAAAGAATTTTCAAGGACTTATAGAATTTTTTCATGATTGCTCCAGGACTTTTTTCATTAATTTTCAAGGAATATTTGTAATTATCCACAGGGTTTACAAGGATTTTTCAATATTTTTTTAAGGATTTTGTAAGTGTTTCTTCAACAATTTTTTAAGAATTTTCAAGGACTTTAAAAGAATTTTCCCATGATTGTTCCAGGACATTTTTCATTAATTTTCAAGGAAGATTTGTGAATTTTTCAACAATTTTTTTCAGATTTTTTAAGTATTTCTTCAATGATTTTTTAACCATTTTCAAGGATTTTTAAAGAATTTTATTATGCTCCAGGTTTTTTTTTTCATTTACTTTCCAAGAAGGTTTGTGAATTTTTTAAAGAGTTTTCAAGGATTTTACAATAATTAATTTTAAGGATTTTTTAACAATTCTCAAGAAAGTATTTTTATCATTTTCAAGGACTTTTCCCATGATTGTTCCAGGACTTTTTTCATTAATTTTCAAATAATATTTGTGGATTTTCTAAAGGATTTAAAAGGATTTTTCAACAATTTTTTTAATGATTTTTTTAAACCATTTTCAATGACTTGTAAAGAATTTTCTCATGATTGTTTTCATTTATTTTGAAGAAAGGTTTGTGGATTTTTCAAAAATAATTTTTTTTTAATTTTTTAAAAAATAAAGACTTCTTCAATGAATTTTCAAGGTTTTTTTACGAAATTTTCAAGAATTATTCAATAATGATTTTTCGAAAATTTCAATTTGTAGGGATTTTTCAATGTTTGAGTTTGAGTTAAATTGTTAAGCTGATTTTTTCGAAGATATTTTTTAGGGATTATTTTAACGAAAAAATTTTCAATAATTTTGTTAATATTTTTCACATAATTATCCCCAAAAATTTTTCAAGGATTCTTCATTCATAAGTTTTACAAGGAAGATTTTTTAAAACGTTTTTTCAACAATATTCTAAACATCCCTCTTTCAATAACGACGATTTTTTTGGTCCATTTTTTTCCTTTCCCTCTTTTTTAAACAACTATTAATATTATGTCCCATTCCCCCCTTTTTTACAATTATTGTTTTATATCCTATTTTACCTTTAATCAATTTATTATGAACTCCTGATGATTCTAATTAGTGAAACGTATGTCAAGTTTTATTTTTAGTGGTGATGAAAAAAGTCTTTAAAATTTTACAAATATTTTAAAAACTAAAATTAAAAAAATTCCGACTCCTAATTTTCACAGAGCTATTATGAGTATTAATAATTGATATCGAATCCGGGCTATTTTTTAATGTCTTCCTTTTTCCCTAATTTTTGTATTTTTTGAAATATTTCCAAAAAATTTTGTTTTTTTAACCATATTTTAATTTACTAAAACATTAATGAACTTGAATATATATCAAGTAAGCGAAAGTTTTATGTTCAAAGAAAATAGAAACTAAATAAAAGTCGTCTAGAATTTAAACAATACAATTTGCAATGCATAAAACACTTACGTTAAAATTAACATAGAAAATAATTTAAATATGTACAATTAAGTAACATTTTGTGTTTCGTTATTTTTTAGTACTAGAAACCATTTTACTTAAAATAAATAAATTTTTAAAACGAACATCAAAAAAAAAATCAATTTGCACTAAGATTAATCTGAATACGGTCCTGTCTTATAAAATTATTTTCAAAGTATTATCATTCTAAAAATTATTTAAAGTTACTTAATTTTCCAAGAATAAACATTTTTATTGAAGAAATAATCTGACTAAATTTAGCTCAAGAGGAAAATCCTGATTTCTTTAATTGAATAACTGTTGATTTTGACAATCCCAAATTGGCAATTTCCAAAATTATATTTTAAATTGTTATTAACGATATTGTTTTTGTTGTTATTTTTAGCGCTAAAAATTTCCAAATCAATTTAGATTTTCATGCTTAAGGTACGGAATTTTACAATTAACGTTACTATCCATAATGTGTATTGTTGTTTATAACAGATATGGTTTAATATTAATTATTTAAATAATTATTATAACATTAACTGATATAAATTTAGTTAAAGAAAAAATATTATTATTTTTTTATTTAATTTTCAATAAATTACAACCATTTTTATGAAAATAAAGTACTTGATATTTTAAAAGTTTTTATGAATTGGATCGAAAAAGTCTAAGTTCGGATCTGTTTTAAATATTATTTTTGTTTGATTTGATTTTTATTTTATTAAAAGTGGCTAAATACGAAAAATTACTTGCAAAATATAAATTTAAAAAATTGTAGTATATGGACCGCTTTAGATTTGAATTAAAGTAGACCATACACTATTTTTTTTTTAATAAAATATTTTTCTAAATATTTTTAAATAAAAAAACAATGGCACCTTCAACAATATTTTCAATTTTTTTATTTTTATTTTCATTTTACTTAAAATTATTTGAATACGAATAAAAAAGCAAATTTTTCTGAATTTTCCTATTTTCTTTATATTTTTAAAAATTTTCGCAAATTTCCCTGTTTTTTCCTATTTTGTCCATTTGCCCAATTTTTCCTTATTTTTCTCTAATTTTCTCAATTTTTACACATTTTTTTTTCTATTTTTCCTACTTAAAATAATGTAAAACATGAAAAAATAGTCGTTTTCCATTATTTTTTCCTGTTTTCCTTATTTTTACTTATTTTGGCTTATTTTTCCCTTTTTTTCTATTTTTTCCTATTTTTCCCTACATTTCCCTTTCTCACATTTTTTTCCTTTTTCTTCATATTTGTCCTGTTTTTCATGATTTTTTCTCGTTTTTCCCAAATTATTTGTATTATTTTCCATTTTTTCGTATTTTCCCATATTTCACTATTTTTCTTAATCATATTTCTAAACAAAAAACAATATTTTCAAATTTTTTTATTTTTATTGTCTGATTTGATTTATCGTTTTACTTAAAATTATTTAAATACGAATAAAAAAACAAATTTACTTGCGATTTCTTATAAAATATAATTTTGAAAATTGCAGTAGATGGACCGCTTTAGATTTTAACTAAAGTAGACCATACACAAATTTTTGTTTTTATAAAATATTTTTTTTAATATTAAAAAAAAAATAATGGCACTTTCAATATTTTCAATTTTTTTTTATTTTTATTGTCTAATTTTATTTCCATTTTATTTAAAAGTATTTAAATACGAATAAAAAAACAAATTTACTTGCGATTTTTTACAAAATAAAAATTTTAGTATCCGCTTTAGATTTTAACCAAAGTAGATCATACATTAATTTTTGTTTTTCATAAAATATTTTTTTTTATGATATTAAAAAAAAACAATGGCACTTTCAACGATTTTTTTATTTTCATTGTCTAATTTTTTTTCATTTTACTTAAAAGTATTTAAATATGAATAAAAAAACAAATTTACTTGCGATTTCTTATAAAATATAAATTTTGAAAATTGTAGTATATGAACCGCTTTAAATTTTAACTAAAGTAGACCATACACTATTTTTTTAATAAAATATTTTTTTAATGATATTCCTAAACAAAAATGAATGGCACTTTTAACAAGATTATCAATTGTTAATTTTTATTGCTTGATTTGATTTTTATTTTACTTAAAAGTGACTAAATACGAATAAAAATCAATTTTTATACAAAATATAAATTTTAAAAATTGTAGTATATGTACCACTTTAGATTTTAACCAAAGTAAACCCAACACTAATTTTTTTTGAATAAAATATTTTTCTTAATATCTCAAAAAAAAACAATGGCACTTTCAACGATATTTTCAATTTGTTTATTTTTGTTTTCATTTTACTTAAAAGTATTTAAATACGAATAAAAATGCAAATTTACTTGTGATTTTTTTACAAAATAAAAATTTTTAAAAATTTTAGTATATGGATTTGATTTTAACTAAAGTAGACCATACACTATTAAATTTTAAAAGTTGTAGTAAATGGACCAGTTTAGTTTTTAACTAAAGTAGACCATACACGATTTTTTATTTTCATATATATTATAAAGAAAAAAAAAACATATGACTATTGTTTTACTGAAAGTGACTAAAAATTAATAAAAAAAGAAAAAATTACTTTGTAAAAATATTAATTCCTTCAGATTTTTAACTAAAGCAAATCATACACTACTTTATTTACAAAAAAAAATTTATATTATTATATATGCTTTGATTTGTTTTTTTATTTAACACTTCAACTGCGAAAGCAAAAATTGAATATTTATAAATTTACGATTGGTATTAATTTATATTTCAAAACAAATTGCTTCTTAGATGAATTTATTTCTAAGTTTTCTATCTTTAATGGCTTCCAATTTCTATATATAAACATTCTACCTATTAAGGAGATAATTATTTGAACCACCCGGTAGTATTATATTTATGTAACATAAAATAAATAATTACAGCGCTATAATTTAGTCAAGATCGACCGTAGAATATTAAACTTATATATCCTGTTCAAAAAAAAAAAAAAATTTATTCGCCTCAAATTGTCTACTATATGTTTAATAAAAGTTGATTAATATATTTCAGTAATACTGAATTTAATTAATCCACTGAAAATAATTTTTTGCCAGGATGGGACGAATTTTGAAAGCGGTCAAATACCTTTTCGACCTTTTTGTTGTTTTGTTGATAAACATAATTCAAATGAAGGCATATAAAGTGAAATTACTGCATAATGATATTAGTGCCATTTGAACAATGAGATATACACACTCGCTTGGTGTCAAATTGAATAATGATTCAAAATTGTATATATATATAAACTAAGTGGCAGTAGACAAATAAAAACTAATTAAAATTTTACTATAAAATATGGGAAAAAATGAGTTGCAAGGTCACTGATTTTTTTTTAAATTAAAATAAATATAACGAAGTTACTTTATAACCGGTATAATTTTCATTACTTTTACCTAAAATGGATTAAAATTAATTTAAAATTGTATTTTTTGAAAACGGTCACTTAAATCTTCGTCCGACAGATGGAAATAGTAGCGTACGTGCTTCGTAGACATAGAAAACCTTACAATATACCACGATTCAATCCGTTATCATCAGTTAAGAGTTAAAACTTAAATCGAGGACTGAATACCGGTTTCAGATTACTTTAAGAGATAAATTGAGTTGAAGGAAAAGCCAAGCTCAGTCGACCGCAAACCGTTTAGCCAAAACGATAGAAAACTAGAAAAAACATTGTTGTTTTAACATTTATTTATTAATCAATCAAATTCTTTTTGAAACAAATTTTAACAGTATATTCAGTAATTAGCAGAATTATGAGAAATACCCCATTAACAGATAAATAGAAAATGCAATTAGTAAATAATTGCTTAGTTATTATTGAATTTTAATCATTATTATATTTATAATTGAATCATTTATTTGTAATAGGTGATAAGCGTGGAAAATTAAAATTAATCGATTCATAAAATTATATATTAATTTTTTTTTCAAGCCAATTGATAATTTTAGTTAATAGTATTCACAATTTCAAAAATGTGTTAATTAGATTTAAAAAATGTGCTAAAGTTTAAAACAATTGCAATAAATAAATATTTAAAAAAAATTATTTAGTTGCTATATTAGGCGAGATCTCGTCCAAAAACGAATGTAAGTGTGATCTGTTTCTGAACCGTAGACGTATGCGGGAGCCTATCCGATTCAGAATTTTTTCAAGTGGCTCTATTTTTAGTAGAAATTTTTCCCTATTTTTTCGTATTTTTTTTTATTTACCCCACTATTCCTCATTTTTTTAAAACATTTTTCCCAATATTTCTCTGTTTTTATCCTGTTTTACTCTATTTTTCCATCTTTTTTTTTGTTTTTTCCTATTTTTATATTTTCCCTAATATTTCCTCTATTGCCCTATTTCTTGCTATTTTTTTACTTTCTTTATTATTTTTTGTACGTATCTGTCCCTATTATTATCTATTTATCCCATTTTTCCTTATTTTCACTTATTTTTCATTATTTCCTCATATGTTTTCCTATTTTCCAGATTTTTTTCTATTTTTGTCTATTTCCGTATTTTCTCTAATTTTTCTATTCTTTTTAAAAATTTTCGCAAATTACTCTGTTTTTCCAATTTTCACATTTTTTTCCCATTTTCCAAATTTTCCACTACTTTTCCTTATTTTTTCTAATTTTCCTACTTAAAATAATGGAAAACATGAATAGACAGTCGTTTTCCATAATTTTTTCCTGCTTTCCTTATTTTTACTTATTTTCCAGATTTTGCTATTTTTCCCTATTTCTCACAATTTTTCTTGTTTTTAAATATTTGTCCTGTTTTTTATTATTATTTTTTTCGTTTTTCCCAATTATACCTGTTATTTTCGTTATCCTTTATTTTTTATTTTCCCATATTTTTGCATATTTTCACTATTTTCCCAGATATTTCTTTATTTTTCGATTATTTTCCCATTTTCCTATTTTGCAATTGGTTTTTTAATTTTTCCCGATTTTTTTCATATATTCACTATTTTTTTTTAATTTTTCCATGTTTTCAAATGTCCCTATTTTCAACTGTTTTTTCATATTTTCCTTAATGTTTCTGAATTTTTTTATAATTTTCCCAATTTTTTCACTTTTTTATATTTTCCCAATTTTTTCCTGTTTTTTCGTATTCCTTCCATTTTTATCCTGGTTTTCATTGTTTTTCCTTTTTTTTATTGTTTTTTTTTTGTATTTTTTTATGTTTTTTCATATTTATTCCTATTGTACTATTTTGTTGTTGCTTTTCTCTATTTTCCCACTTTCTCCTACTATTTTTTTTCCCATTTTTGCTATTTTCCCAATATTTGTCCATGTTTTCATTATTTTTCTATATTATTTCCTATTTTTTATAACTTTTTCTTTTTTTGTCATTTTTCCTTGGTTTTCTCTAATTTTTTCCATTTTTCTCCAATTTCGATATTTCATTTTTTTTCCATTTTTCGCTTTGTTCCACATTTTTCCCTACTTTACCATTTTTATCCTTGTTTTCATTGTTTTCTTCCTTTTTTTTCAATTTTTTCATGTTTTTTCATATTTTTCCTAATTGTATTCTATTTTTTCCTGTTTTTCCTTATTTTTTACAATCGCTATTTTTTCCCTATTTTTGCTATTTTCCCCATATTTGTCCCTATTTGTTCATGTTTTTCTTTATTTTTTTATATTATTTCAAATTTTTTTTTCCTTTTTTCCTTGTTTTTATCTATTTTATTATTCTTGAACCATTTTTTAATAAGAGTATTTTTTCTTCGAAAATTCTAAAATTCTAGTGAATATTTTATTATATACTGGCATGTAATTTACGAATAAAATTGTATGATTAACGACTTGTTTGTCTGCTTGTTAAAGTATTGTCTCTTTTGGTGCAATAACAATTTCTTCATTAAAATCAAAAATAAACAACACAACAGGATGCACGTACTCGTGTGTTATAAAAATAGAAAAAAATACTATTAAAAAAAAATCAACACAATTAGTCTCTATAATAACTTTAACCTAAATAAAAACTATTGATCAAAAATTCTTTATTTTTGGTCAAACCAATTAAAATTCTAAAAGACGCACGTCACTGTATATCTTCTAGAAATAATCAAAGATTAAAATTTGCAATATTTTCTATTTTTTATATTTCTTTCGCACTGCACCAAATATTATTTCTAAATTCTTGCAATAAAAAATCGAGTACTTGAGAAAGATCATTCAATTTTTTTTTTTTTTTTTTTAGTTCAAATTTGATTTTTTTATACAAAATTTAAAAAATCTGCGTGATTTACTTTAAGAACAGAAAGTTTCATAGTTCCGCGATTTTTTTTAATTTTAATTTTTAAGAAAGCAAAAAATATAAATAAAGAGATAAAGATTAAATCTAGGTTTCTACTTTTGAAAATTTGAAAACTCTGTTTTAGTTTTGTCCGAAAAAAATCGTGATAATCATGAAAAAACCCAAAAATTTGCAAATAATTTGTTTTAAATTTAAGGAGAGTAGGGGCATAGATTAAACTTTTATCTATACATAAATATTTTTTTTTAATCAAACTTTTCCAAAAGTTTTATTTTTTTTGTTGATTTTCAAAATGTTCCTTATTAATAACTACCAGAACTATAAATTAAAAAATTCAGTTTATTTAAAAAAAAAATATATAGCGATTCATCTAATTTCTCTCAACATCTAAAGTATATAATTAAATATAAAAAAAAAAAAAATATAATTAACCGAACGAACTAGAGTATAACTTAACTCGGATTATCTCGAGTTCTAGAAACTTATAAATTACATAAATATTGTTAATAATTAATAATATAGCTGATATCTGACCTACTATATAAGTTAATGTATTTTTATATAAAAGTGTTAAATCGTCTGATAATATTTATCAGAATATATAAGGAAGTGTAATCCGCGAATTGAGGTTTATGATTTGTTCAAAATAAAAATTAACTGATTATACTTTTCTTGATCTTCATTTATTGTCGTCTTATTTTCATTTATATTGATTTATTTTAATTCATTTTTATTTATTTTTATTTATTTTTATTTATTTTTATTTATTTTTATTTATTTTTGTTTAATTTAATTTATTTTAATTTATTTTAATTTATTTTTGTTTATTTTTATTCGTTTTTATTAATTTTTATTCGTTTTTATTAATTCTTATTTATTTTTATTTATTTTTATTAATTTTTATTTATTTCAATTTATTTTTATTTATTTTTATTTATTTTTATTAATTTTTATTAATTCTTATTTATTTTTATTTATTTCAATTAATTTCAATTTATTTTTATTAATTTTTATTTATTTTTGTTTATTTTAATTTTTTTTATTTATTCTCATTTATTTTCATTTATTTTCATTTATTTTCATTTATCTTCATTTATTTTCATCCATTTTTATTCATTTTTATTTCTTTCCATTTATTTTCATTTATCATCATTTATTTTCATCTATTTTTGTTTATTTTCATTTCTTTTCATCAGTTTAAAAAATAGTATATTAATCAAGGAGCGGTAATGTATGTCATAAATCATGCAGATGAAGTTTGCAGCATGAGCCGTAGGCGAGTGCTGTAATTCATCAAGTGAGTTCGGGTAAAAGATTCTGTATTGTGAATAATATCAAAAAACAACAAAAAAATTAGAAAAGTGAAAAAGAAAAGGGAAAAAATAGTGAAACATTGAGAAAATGGGAAAAATAGTGAAAAATGGGGGAAAATAGGAAAAAATATTGAGAAATGGGAAAAATAAGAAAAACCGGGAAAAACATAAAAAATTGGGAGAAATGGGGAAAATGAGGAAAATTGGAAAAATAGGTTACAACGCGAAATAGTAGGGAAAAACAAGAAAAAATATAGAAAAATAATGAAATATAGAAAAAATGGAGAAGAGAAAAAAAGAAAAAAATAGTGAACATGAAGAAAAATAAGTAAAAACAGGGAAAATGGTAGAAAAGTGAAAGAATTCGAAAAAAAAAAAAAATAAAAAAAAAACAAATAAAAAGAAAAAATCGAAAAACAGAAAAATATGAAAAAAATAATCAGAGGAATAAAAAATCAGAAAACAAAAGAAAGAAATAGAAAAAATTAGACAATTAAAAAAAAAATCTGAAAAAAAATTAGAAAAATGAGAAAAAATCGAAAAAGAAAATAAAAAATTGAAAGAAAAATCAGAATATTGGAAAAAATGAAAAATCAAATTTTAAAATACGAAAAAAATGAAAAAATCAAAAAATAAAATAAAAAAAAGGCGCAAAAAGTTCACAAAAACCGAAAAAAAAAAACCAGAGGAATAAGAAAAAAATTAAAAACAAAAGACAGAAATAGAAAAAAATATTACCTACTCTCATCAATGACAGTAATGAACTGTTCCGCTTCGGCAAATTGACTTGTAGATATGGTAAATATACAATCCTATCCATAACTCACTAGTGAGTTATGGAGTCATAATTCACGCTATTTGTTTATGGATACTATTAATTGCTCAAAAACAGTTGAATAATTAATATATAATTTAATAGAAATAGATAAAAAACTATATTTCATACAAAGTTGTGTATGGTCTAATTAAAATACAATAATCAGATATCAAATTTTTTTAGTCATATAAAAGGTGTGTCGAAAAATTAAATTTTATCATATACGACTAAAAAAAATTTATATATGTATTTTAGGTTTTATGAAAAATAACTTTCTTCTATAAAATTAATAATAAACAAATTTCTCGTATAGTGTCGATTTAAAAATATTTATATCAATTTATTTTTCTTACCGTATATATATATATATAACGCCCCACATTTAGAGTGCATTGTACCTGTCCGTATAATAAAAAACAGCAGGTAAGCTGATTTCCGGTGCATCTGGACTTAAATTTAACTTTCCCACACCAGGTCTAACGAATTCTTCGGCATTCAACATTTGATCAAAATAAAATATAATACAAAAATAAGGGGGTAATCCCACCCAACTTTTCGAACACTTCTAGTAAAGTAATTGTTTAATCGATTATTTTAATTTTTCTGCATTAAAATACATTAATTATATTACCTATCGAATGGTATTAATCACATTTTAATATCTTTAATATTTTTTTAAGTTATTTAATTTTTTTTTAAACTTATATTAAATTTCAAAAAAAAATTATGAATTTACAATTTTTTGAATAAAATTTTGAAAAAAATCACAATTATAGAGTTTTTTACTACAAATTTAAGGGTAATTTTTTTTAAATTTTTAATATTAATTTTAACCTTAAAAAAACCTATTTTTGAAAAATTTTAAATTCATTAAATAATTAATATCTCATTCAATTTTATTCAAAATGGGAAAAAGACCTTTTTTTTAGGTTTCTGGATCAAAATGCATTAATAAAGTTAGTTTAAGAAACAAAAAAAAAATCAAATTTTTTGACAAAAATTCATTGAATTGTTTTAACTTTTTTCATTTTTTGCTATAACTTTTACAAATATTATGTTAAAATTATGAAATAATTTACACACATAGTACTTTTGCATCCTTTTCGAATATGCTATTTACTTTTTTCATTTCTTTTTTAGTTATTGATAAAACGAAATTACAAAAAATTTTAAAAAAATTCTTAATTTTGGCTATAATAATTACAATTCTAAATTTTAAGAAACTAAAATACATTTTAAATTTAGAGTTTTATATTATCTTTCGAATGGTGAAAATCACATTTCAATAACTTTAATATTTTAGAAGTTATTCAATTTAATTTAAAATCATAATATAATTTTAAATGTTTCTTAGCCAATTTTTAAAAAATTCCACAATTTTTGTAATAAAATTTTGAAAAAAATTATAATTATAAAATTCGAGTCACGACAAAGAAAGCTCACCTACGATTCGCTTTGATCAATTTTTTTTTTTTCTAATAAGAACAAAGAGGTTTTCCGAGCGAATTGACAACTTTTGTATACCATTTTTCATTTTTTTTTCTCAATTATGGTTTTTGTCCCAATTTTTTTTACAATTATTTGTTTATGTTTCATTTTTCTCACTTTTTTTACAACTATCCCATTGTTCTTCCCTTTTTTACAATTATTATTCTATGTCTCATTTCCCCCCTCCTTTTTTTTTAATTATTGTTTTATGTCTCATTTCCCCCCTCTTGTTTTTTACAATTATTATTTTATGTCTCATTTCCCACTCCTTTTTTTTAAATTATTTTTTTATGTCTCATTTCCCCCCTCCTTTTTTTAAATTATTGTTTTATGTCTCATTTCCCCCTCTTGTTTTTTACAATTATTATTCTATGTCCCATTTCCCCCCTCCTTTTTTTAAATTATTGTTTTATGTCTCATTTCCCCCTCTTGTTTTTTACAATTATTATTCTATGTCCCATTTCCCCCCTCCTTTTTTTAAATTATTGTTTTATGTCTCATTTCCCCCCTCTTGTTTTTCACAATTATTGTTTTATGTCCCATTTTTCTCCCCTTTTTGCACTATTGATTTATAACATTTTTTATTAATACGTTCTATTCTTAATCTTAAATAACCATTTGAAAAAATCGATTTAAACTTATTATTTTTTTTTAATATTCGAAGTACAATTACAATTTAAAATATACATAAACAATAAATTTTCATTAATCAAATAGAAACAAGTAATTACTATTTATTTTTATAAAACATATGTATTTTTTCCAATAAATTGTTGGAAAAAATCGGTTAATTAACAAAATAATATCCCCATACACACTATATAAATTAGAAACAAAACACCATTTATAAAAGGAAATATTTTAAGTAAAAAAATTCATTAAGATCCATTAATTATAACTTTAAAAGTGATTTCAATGTTTAATTATTTTTTTTTTTTTTAAACATACTATTAATTTTTATTTGACGTATACTTTTATGATGTTTGACAAACATTTTGACGCATACTGTTATTAGCATAGATAAAAAAAAATATACAAGGTGTCCCAAAATAAAGGGAACAGAATTGCTTAATTTTAAGACCAAAAGAATCCATCCTTTAAATTGAGTATTAACAAAGTATTAAATTTTCAGAAAAAAAATAACAACAAAAAAAAAAAAACTGAAAATGAAAGTGGAATTAAAGGACTCAGGATTTTTTCATTTTTTTGTGAATTTAATATTATAAAAATAAAAAAAACAAATTAAGAATATTAAATTGTCCTAAAAAAAAAAACATGAATAAAAATGTAGTAGGACCTTATGTGGAAAACTTTCTGTAACAGGAGTTGTGAAAAATGGAGCAAAATATGGAAAAAAGGGAAATTTGGTAAAAATAATGAAAATGGGGAATAGGAAAAAATGGGTAAAATATGAAAAATTAGGATAAAAAATAGGGAAAATGGAAAAAAAATAGGGAAACTTATGGGAAAATAGTGAAAAATAAGGGAAAATATAAGTGGACATTATTATAAATGGGTAAAAAAGCAAAAAATATTGAAAAATAGGAAAAAGTAGGGAAAATAAGAAAAAGTAGGGAAAATGGGAAAAAATAGGGACAAACATAAAAAATAGGGAAATATAAAGAGAAATTGGAAAAATAGGGAAAAATAACGATTGTGAAAAATAGGGAAAACAGGAAAAAAAAGAGCAAAGTATTAAAAAAGGGAAATTTGTTAAAATTAGTGAAAATAGAGAATAAGAAAAAAAAAGGGAAAATAGAAAAAAATAGGATAACTTATGGGAATTATAAGGGAAAATATAAGTGGATATTATTACAAATGGGTAAAAAAGCAAAAAATATTGAAAAATAGGAAAAAGTAGGGAAAATGGGAAAAAATAGGGACAAACATAAAAAGTAGGGAAAAATAGAGGGAAATAGGAAAAATAGGGAAAAAATAGCGATAGTGAAAAATCAGGAAAAAATAGAGCAAATTAGGGAAAAAAACGAAAATTGGGTAAAAATAGTGAAAATAGGAAATAGAAAAAAAAATGGGTAAAATAGGAAAAATTAGGATGAAAAATAGGGAAAATGGAAAAAAATAGGGAAACAAGAAAATAATGAAAAACGTGAAAAATATGAAGAAATAGGAAGTGTGGAGAAATGGGGAGAAAAAGAGAAAATTACAGAAAAATACGGAAACAGAAAAAAATGGGGAAAATAGTTAAAAATAGGAAAAAAGTAGGGGAAATACTATGTAAAAAATGGGGAAAACAAAGTACAAATAAGTAAAAATATAGGGAAAATAAGGAAAACAAAGTACAAATAAAAAGAAAATAGGGAAAATTAGAGAAAAATACCGAAACATATGGGAAAATGGTGAAAAATGGGGAAAAGAGGGAAAATAGGAAAAAATGAAAAATAATAGGGATAAATGGTAAAAATAGGAAAAATACGAAGAAATGTGTAACATAGGAAAATGTAGGTAAAATAGTTAAAAATAGATAAAAATTAGGAGAAAATAGGGGAAAAGTAGGGGACATCAGAAAAACTAGATAACAAATAAGAAAAATAGGGAAAACAAAGTACAAATAAGAAAAAAATTGGGAAAATTACAGAAAAATACCGAAAGATATGGGAAAAAAAATAGGGATAATTGGAGAAAAATACCGAAACATATGGGAAAATAGTGAAAAATATGGAAAAATAGGGAAAAGAGGGAAATCAGGAATAAATAGAAAATAATAGAGATAAAAGGTAAAAGCAGAAAAACATAATGGAAAACAGGAAAATACGAAGAAATGTGAAACATAGGGGAAATAGGAAAAATTAGGTAAAAAATAGGATAAAATTACAAATAAGAAAAAATTGGGAAAATTAGAGAAAAATACCGAAACATATGGGAAAAAAATATAGAAAAATAGAGAAAAGAGGGAAAACAGGAAAAAATAAAAAATAATAGGGATATATGGTAAAAACAGGAAAAACACGAAGAAGTATGAAACATAGGGAAAATAGTTAAAAATGGATAAATAGTAGAGGTAAATAGGTAAACATAGGGAAAAATTGCAAAAAAATTAAGAAAATAAGGAAAAATAAGTATAAATAAGGAAAAATAGGAAAAAAATTTATAAAGTAGAGAAATTGATTTGAATATATCATTTATATTATATTAGAACTTATTGCGTATCGTTCTAGTTATGTTTGTTTACAAAGCAAAAATTCTTAACCCGAATAAAAAATAATTAAAACAAACATTACCAGGTGAAAAATACTTTGAGTACCATTGTATAGATTGTTTACTTTTTTTTTTTTTTTTTTTTTCTAAATTTAATTTCTGACTCACTCACCTATATATTCCTTATCTTTCACGAACAAGATAAAAATTATCTACTAGAGATATATGCATCGCATCGTAGTACCAAATCTCAGTAATAATTTGAATTTAAAAATTGTTTAATCGTTAAAAAGTGCGTTTTACCGGTAAATTTATTTTTTACCAAATAAAGTAAGTTTATAATTTTTTTAATCTATAAATTGTATAATCAATAAATTGTATAATATTAAATAAAAAAAAATTAATTTTCAAAAATTATTTAAAAATGA
Source organism: Neocrepidodera transversa (assembly GCA_963243735.1). Lineage (NCBI taxonomy): Eukaryota > Metazoa > Arthropoda > Insecta > Coleoptera > Chrysomelidae > Neocrepidodera > Neocrepidodera transversa. The sequence goes on along the minus strand of OY725346.1, from coordinate 144,358 downwards.
ATAAAAATATTCAATATATTTAAAAAAACTGGTAGAAACTGTCAAAAATTGAATAAAATATTCAATAATGTTAGAATCGGTATAAAAAATCAAAAAATTAAGAAAATCTTCAAAATTTTCTAAAAATTCGAAAATTTTCAAAAATTATTAAAAAATGAATAAAAATCTTCAATATTTGCAAAAAAACTGGTAGGAACTGTCAAAAATTGAATAAAATCTTTAATAATGTTAAAATCGGTATAAAAAAATCAAAAAATTAAGAAATTATTCAAAATTTTCCAAAAATTCGAAAATCTTCAAAAATTATTGAAAAACGAATAAAAATCTTCACTATATGTAAAAAAAAACTGGTAGAATGAATAAAACCTTCAATAATGTTGAAATCGGTATAAACTATTAAAAAAAAAAAAAACTGAAAATAATATAAAAAACTAGTTTCGGTTAACAAGCCATCTTCGTGCATAAAAGGATTTATAAAAATAAACTATTAATTTTGTCCATCGAACTTTATAATTCCTTTTAAGCCTGAAGATGACTTTTTAACCGAAACTAGTCGCCATCAACTTTAAAAAAAATATATATACAACAAAACAAAAAATCTAGGGGTTAATAAAATAATGAGAAAGTAAAAATTAATTAATACATGAGTTGGATTTAATAATAATAATAATAATTTATAAAAAATAAATTACAAAATAATAACAAAACTAAAAATTGGTACTTTGATTATAATTTCTTAATTAATTAATAAATTAACAAGTAATAATTAAAAGTTTTATGGAAAAAAAATGTCTAAAGTAACTTGAAGTTAACTATAGTGGAAAATATAGTAATTGCATGGAAATTTAAATTAAGAATCGTGTTGGACGAAAACAATTATTCTGCCTGGTAAAGCGTAATTATTATGTCAAAAGAATTTTTAAGAAACGTTATATACAGGGTCGTAATTAAAATTTTTAAAAGTTTGAAATAAAAAAAAAAAACCGGTTTTGCATATAAGAAAATTTTCACAATAAGAATATTTGCGTCAAAATATAGAAAAAATTGGAAAATCGAAAAAAGTTTTTTATTTTTCACCAAAACATAAAAGGATGGATTTTCACGAAAACATAAAATTTCCTAAAAAATATAGTAGTTTTCACCAATTAAAAAATGAGAAAATTTCCAAAAAAAAAAGATTTTTTTTTGCTCAAGAGAACAAAAACCAAACCCATCTTTAATAAAATATTGAAAAGTCAAAATTAAAGGAAATGGAAAATACGGGTGGGTTTCCATTAATCAAAAGATAAGAAATTTTCCTCCATTCTCCCCTATTTTCTACCATCTTCCCCAATTTTGCCCTAGTTTTGCCATTTCCCCCCTATTTCTACCGAGTTCCCCCTATTTTCCTATATTTGTACCTATTTTTCGCTTCAAAATATTGAAAAATAAATGAGAATGGGAAATTTTAAAAAAATTTAATTCTTCATCAAAAAAATAGTAAAAAATGGAAAATTAAATTAAATTGAAAATTGCGATTTCCATTAATCCAAAGATGGGAAATTTTTCTACAAAATTCTTGTTTTTCGTCTCAAAATATTGAAAACTAAATGAAAAAGGGAAATTTTTAACAAATTAAATTCCTCTTCAAAAAAATACTAAAAAATTGAAAATTAAAGGAAATTGAAAATCACAAGATGGGAAATTTTCCAATAAAATTCGTTTTCTCGCTTCAAAATATTGAAAAGCAAATGAAAACGGAAAATTTTTAATAAAATAAATTCCTCTTCAGTAAAATGCTGAAAAATGGAAAATTAAAGGAAATTGAAAATTTCGATTTCCATTAATCAAAGCCAGTCTTCAAGAAAATGCTAAAAAATGACGGTTTTCATCAATCAAAAGACAAAATTTTCAAAATTTTTTACATTCTATAAACATTAAATTATACTCAGTAAAAAAATAGAAATTTTATATTTTTTTGTAATTTGCTATTTTTTTTTGGAAATTGGCTTTATTTTTTTCTAATTTGTTGTAATTTTGTGTAATTTTTTTTAATTTTTCGAAAATTTTTGTAATTTGTTGTAATTTTTTGTAATATTTTGTAATTTTTTCTAATTTATTGTAATTTGTTGTAATTTTTTGTAATTTATTGTAATTTTTTTTAATTTTTCGAAATTTTTTGTAATTTGTTGTAATTTTTTGTAATTTTGTATTTTTTTAATTTTTTCCCTAATTGAAAGAGAAAAAAATTTCCCATCACAATTTTTGCTCACAAATCAAACTTTTTCCTTATGAATTTTTTTTCTTCGATTTCAATAAAAATTTAGGCAGATATTTTAAATAAAAAAAAAACAACAAATTACACTCCTGTTAATGTTTATATAAACCGAACAACTGTAAATTTATAATTGCCGATTTATCTTGTAAAATAGTGTGAAATTTTATTTGAATAAAAATTTCCACGGATTATTTAATAAATTTGTATGGAAACTAGAACAGCACGTTTAATTATTTCTAGTATAATAACACGCATATGAAAAAATTACTGTTAAAAAAAAATAACGAGTTTTTGAAAAAATTATTATTTTTCAAAAACATTTTTTTATAATTTAGAAATTATGTAAAATTAATAATAAATGTAAGTAAATTTTTTTTATTTTGGCTGATTTTTTTCATTAACGATTCATTTGGTTTTAATATTTTCTAGATATTTTTTTGTCATGTCCAAGATCGGTTTTTTAATAAAAAATTTATAAATTTTAATTATTATTTAGTCATCGTGGTGCTAATAACATTTAAATTATTCATATTATTAACAGTTACAAATTGATTTTTTTTTAAACTGAATAGTGTATGTCTGTATACATAATTTTACATAAAAAAGAATATTTAAATTTTTTTTTTTTTAAAACTATGTCAATTTAAAGAAAAGCTATAGTATACGGACTGCTTTAAATTTTAACTATAGCAAATCATACACTACTTTTAAAAATAACATTGACTTGATATTTTTTACGTAAAAAAGTATATTTAAAAAAAATAAATTTAACTATGACAATTTAAAAAAAAAGTTTTAGTGTACGGACTGCTTTAAATTTTAACTATAGCAAATCATACACTACTTTTAAAAATAACATTGACTTGATATTTTTTACATAAAAAAGTATATTTAAAAAAAATAAATTTAACTATGACAATTTAAAAAAAAGTTTTAGTGTACGGACTGCTTTAAATTTTAACTATAGCAAATCATACACTACTTTTAAAAATAACATTGACTTGATATTTTTTACATAAAAAAGTATATTTAAAAAAAATAAATTTAAACTATAACAATTTAAAAAAAAGTTTTAGTGTACGGACTGCTTTAAATTTTAACTATAGCAAATCATACACTACTTTTAAAAATAACATTGACTTGATATTTTTTACGTAAAAAAGTATATTTAAAAAAAATAAATTTAACTATGACAATTTAAAAAAAAGTTTTAGTGTACGGACTGCTTTAAATTTTAACTATAGCAAATCATACACTACTTTTAAAAGTAACATCGATTTGATATTTTTTACATAAAAAAATATATTAAAAAAATCAAAAAATGATGAAAATTTTACACGTTTTGCTTATTAACAATGACATTCAAGTAATAATCATTATTATTATTATTATTAGTATTATCAAACAGATGATATTTTTTAAACCTTGATAGATGACCAAAAACAAAAATAAACATAAAAAAATAATTTTATGGATTGTAGTTTATGGACTACTTTATATTTAACTAAAGTAAATCATACACTACATCTATTTTTAGGTAGATTCTTAATATGGAAAAATTTATTTATAAACGATATTTAACAAAATTAAATAATTCGATTTAATAAATTTTTATATAAAGTGACTGAAATAAATTTTACATTTTTTTTTTTTGGAATTGTCTAAGTGCAAATAAAAAAATACATTTTAAAATTAGTAGTTTAGGAACTGCTTTAGATTTTAACAAAAATTGTATTAAAAATGAAAATAAACAATTTTTTTATAAATTCTAGTGTATGGACTGGTTTAAATTTAATTTCAATGAAATCATACACGTTTTAAATTAACATATATTTTTAAAAAGACATTACAAACGATATTTCAGAATATTAATTAATTAATTTAAAATATACTATTTACACTTATTATTATTATTATTATTACATATTTAATAAAAAAAATATATAATTTTTTGCAAACATATTTTAGGTTATAGTTTGATTTTTTTGTACAAATAAAAAGAATAAATTTTATTATAAAAGTTGTAGTTTACGGACTGCTTTAGATTTGAACTAAACCGGATCATACACTATTTTCAAAAAGTTAAAAAAAACGATAATTTAAATAATTTTTTGTTTTTATTACATGAAAAAATACTCATTGTGCAAAATATTAATTTTTAAAGTTGTTTTAATTAAAGTAGACCATACACTACTTTTCTATTGCTAAATTTTAAAAATTGTAAATATGAAATTAAAAATTAAAATTAAATTAAATTTTACAAAAATTATAATTTTTAAGGATATAGTACGTATTAAACTAGATTATATATAAAGTAGATCATACACTATAATAATATTTATAATAATAAGAATATTGGATTAACTATAAAATAATAATAATAATAACAATACATTTCACCCCTTTACGATTGAACTCCAGAAGATAAAGACTTGTGCGGGGAAGGGACGGCTATTATTATTATTTGATTGGATTTTAAGGTTATGTAGTAATTATTATTAGTATGTATAATATAAAAAATTATACTTTGCAATTTTCAAAATTAGACCCATTTTATTGAAGGTTGTTAAATTTTGAACAATAGAATGCGGAAATAATATCATCGTGTAGTCAAAAAATATAATTGAAGGTCGATAAAAATTGATTTAAATACGGTCATTTTTTTTTTTTAAAGAAATTTTCCATAAAATATTTAATAGGAATAATAAGTCATAAAACTTTATTGATAAATTTCAAAACATTTTTTTTTAATTATGTAAATTATTTATAATTATACGAAAAACCAGTTTTATATAAAGATTTTAAAAACATAATGGATTTTTTTTTATAAAAAGTTGATTGGTAAAAAAAAATCTTCGACTGTGATTTTTTACTTATTTCCTCTTTAAATTATCATTTATCATATTATAAATTAAAATTCATTTGACCAAGCGCGAAAGTAAAATAAGATAATTAGAGCGTTAAAATGATTAGAAAACGATATTTTAACGAGGCCGGCCCTATCTGATGGAATGTACACAGAATATTGGTGACTCATCGAAATAGGACCGACAAAGCTTCAGTTGAATTTTGTATGTCATGTTAGATATATTATTAAGTAACGAAGGTACTTATTGACTTTACAATGTCTGTCTGTCCGTGTTGTCTGTCTGTCTGTCTGTCCATCTGTCACAACGATAAATCGAGAACGGTTTCGAATTTTGGATTTCTGTTTTCAGTGACATTTACGATTTTTTTGACATTTTTTTTTTGGGATTTTGTTGCGATTTATTTCAAGTTTTTTCATTTTTTTTAATATCTTTCTTTTTTCGGTTTTTGTTTTTTTTTCTTTACGATTTTTTTCAATTTTTCTAATCTTTTCTCATTGTTCTGGTTTTTTTTATTTCTTTTTCTTTCGTTTTCTAATTTTTACAATTTTAAAATTATTTTATAGAACGAAACATTTTCTGATTTTTTCGATGTTTTCTATTTTTTCCTCTTTTTTTCGATTTCTTTTATTTTCAATTGCTTTTTTTTTCAATTTCCATTTTTGTTTTACTAATTTTTTCTCATTTTTTCTTAATGCTTTGATTTTTTTACGATTTTTTTGCCATATTACGGTTTATTTCAATTTTTTTAATTTCTCTCTTTTAAGGTTTTTGTTTTTTTTTCTTTACGATTTTTTCACTAATTTTTTTGATTTTTTTCCATGATTTATTCTGTTTTTTTTTTCAATATTTTCTAATTTTTTTTTTGTTTTTTTCTCATTGTTCTATTTTTTTTTCTAATTTTTTTTTATCCTTCGATATTTTTTTTATTTTTCGGATTTTTTGTTTTTTTTTTTCATTTTTCTGATGTTTTTCTGTTGTTTTTGATTTTTTTTTAAATTTCTTCGGTTTTTTTCTAATTTTTTCCTATTCTTTCGATCTCGTTCGGTTTCTTTCGATCTATTTTGATTTTTGTCGATCGTTCGATTTTTTTTAAATTTTTTATTGATATTTTCGATTTCTTTCGACTTTCGTTGATCTTTTTCGATTTTTGTCGATTTTTTTTTGGTTTTATTTTCGATTTGTTTTGATTATATTCCATTTCTTTAATATTTTTTTCGATTTTTTTCGATTTATTTCGATTTTTTTCCATCTCGTTCGATTTCTTTTGGTTTTTTTCGATTTCTATCGTTTTTTTTTTATTTTTTTTCCATTTTTTTTCATTTTTTAATATTTTTTCGATTTCTTTCCGATCTCTTTCGATTTCTATAGATTTTCTTTCATTTTTATTGTTTTTTTTTCTCGATTTTTGACGGATTTTTTTTAATTTTTTCCATTTTTTAATTTTTTTTTTCGATTTATTTCCGATCTCTTTCGATTTCTATTGATTTTATTTAGTTTTGTCGGTTTTTTTTGATTTTTTTCCATTTTTTTTTATATTTTTTTCGATTTCTTTCGAGAGCGGATTTGAATTTTGGATTTCTGTTTTCTGACATCGATAGAACGGTTTAAAATTTTATTATTTTCAGTGACATAAGTCAATTAAAACCGTATGTCTGTCCGTAGCTGAGCTACTAGGATATTGTTAGCTTACTGGGTTAATTATATTTTATTATATTATTTAAATAGAAAAATCTTTGTAATTTATAAAATTAAAATCTTATGTAAATTTGCACACGACTAAAAAATGACTGGGCAAAAGATTATTCTAAAATTATAACAATTGTGCACGATACTACGTACTGATTTAAAAATCGATATTTGATACTTATATATTTATCACACACTTTTATTAAAACCCAAAGTTCTCCATTGTCTTTGGATTAAAAAAAAAATGTTTAATATTTAATAAAAAACTGTTCAAATTTAATAAATAAGTTACGTTATAATTATTTTTTTAATTTAATTTTCAAAACAAGGCAATTCAAAATGGTTTACTTAATGATTATTTTATAATAATACGCCAAATCGTATAATTTGTTATTAACCATTATAATTAAACAAATATATGATTTAGTTGATTTGATAATCAGTATATCATAATTTCTAAATTTAGTAATTATTTTTTTTTATAATTATCTCCCTACCATTTATTTTATCAAACCATATTAAATACAGTACTTTAAATTAATTAAAAAAATACTTGACTCCAAATTATAAAAATTGAGAGATGTGACGCAATATACAAGAAGCTTATTATTATTATTATTATTATTATTACGGTGTCCCCTATTGGACCCTTTACACCTTATGCCTGCCCATATAAAAGTATGTACACTTTACTTTTTTTCATGTGAAAATATTTGTTGAAAGTTGTAATATTTTTTAATATTATTTTATATTTTTTATGAAAAAAAATAGTGTGTGGTCTACTTTAGTTAAAACAATTATTTTGCATTTTAGTAACACAAATCAAATCACACAATAAAAATTAAAAATTGTTGAAATTGTCGTTTTTTTATTAACTTATTATTTTTAAAAGTAGTGTATGATCTGCTTTAGGTATAATCTAAAGCAGTCCGTAAAATACAATTTTTGAAATAAAATTTATTCTTTTTATTTGCACTTATTATATAATTTTCTTAAATAAATTATTCCCTAATTCTAAAAATAGAATTAATTTTAAACATAGCGTAATGATCTACTTTAATTAAATTTAAAGTAGTCCATAAACTACAATTTATACAAATTTTTTTTTATTTTTAGTTTATCTGTCAAGGTTTAAAATGTACCAATTGCTATAATATTAATAATAATAATAATTGCTTGAATGCAATTATCATTAGGTAAAATTATATAATAACATCCGTGAAATTGTCATTTTTTTTAATGTAATTTTTTATGTAAAAAATATCAAGACAATGTTATTTTTCAAAATAGTGTGTAGATCATACAAAACAGGGAAAAAGAGGGGGAAAAATGGAGAAAAATGAGGAAAAATAAGAAAATGGGGAAAACAGGAAAGACAGAAAAAAATAAAATAGGAAAAAGCAGTGAAAAATAGCGAAAAATAAAGTAAAATAGGGAAAAATAAAATAAAATAAAATTGGAAAAATAAAGCAAAATAGGAAAAAATCATGTGAAATTGAGAAAAATAAAGGAAATAGAGAAAAAAATATGAAAACTGGGAAAAAACATTTAAAAATGACAAAAAAATATTGAAAAAAAAAAGAGTAAAAAAATAGAGAAAAATTAGAAAAAAAACTGGAAAAATAGGGAAAAATTCAACAAATTCAAACAAAAAAAAACGGGGAAAAAGACTAAATAAAGTAAAATTAGGGACAAATAGAGAGATAATAATAATAATAATAATAATAATGAAATTAAATTGTCATAGTTTTTTTTAAACATTTTTTTTAATATACTTATTTATCTAAAAAATATTAAGCCAATATTAATTTGTGTACGATCTGCTTTAGTTAAAATTTAAAGCAGTCCGTACACTATAAAAGAAATATTTTTAAAAATAATCATAAAAAAATTTTAACTTACTAAAAATATGCTTATAATAAAAAAAAATTATTTTAGTTAAAATTTAAAGCTATAAACAAAATATTTCTGCAATCATAAACATTTTTTCTATTTCCTAAAAATCCGTTAATAATTTGAAAAAATGTATTTTAGTGTATGATCTGCCTTAGTTAATATTTAAAGCATTCCGTAGACTACAAAAAAAATATTTTTGCAAACAATCAAACATTTTTTACTTACATAAAATATGCTTATAATTAAAAAAAAAATGTATTTTAATGTATGATTCGACTTACGTTAATCTTAAAGGAGTCCATACACTAGAATTTATAAAAAATTGTTTATTTCCGTTTTTAATAAAATTTTTGTTTTCTGTTAATAATAATAATAATATTGAATAAAATTTTTGCCTAAAAAATATCAATCCAATGTTATTTTTAACAGTAGTGTACGAATTGCCTTAGTTAAAATGTAAAGCAGTCCGTACACTATTAAAGAAATATTTTTGCAAACAATGATAAACATTTTTTTACTTACTAAAAATATGATTATAATTAAAAAAAATGTATTTTATTGTATGATTCAACTTACGTTAATTTTAAAGGAGTCCATACACTAGAATTTATAAAAAAATTGTTTATTTTCGTTTTTAATACAATAATGTAATGTAGTCTTCAAAAAAATTAGAGAATTGTTTTTTTTTTTTTAATTCTAATATACAGGATGATCCCAATAAATCATTTTTTACGATCAGTTCCTCTTGTATAGAATAAAAATTCGTTTCCATATATTTCTTTTTATTATTAATTAATTATGTATAAATTTATTATTTCTGGTTAATTTAGATTCGATGTTTGTTCAGGAAATCGTACAGATGATTTCGATAATTTGAAGTGAACAAAATTAAATGTAGTAAATATTCATCACATGTTGGAGAATAATTAAACTGACATTTCCGTTTTGTCTATAGCCTTATTATTCAACGGAAGAGTAGGTAGTCAAGGTAATCGAGCTAACAAAATTTAACCTTAAACAATTATTTGTTATCAATAATTTTTTTTTTTTAATTCAAGTTGATAAATTTTAAATTAACCAAAAATAGATTTAACCTAATCTAAGAATAGTGAAGATTATAAATGTACTTATTGTTAAAGTGGACATTTTTATCAGTCTGTTTAATTTTGGTAAAACCAGTGAATATTTATTATCAATATTTTATCGATAAAACTCACAAAAGTCAAGTAGTCGCCATTTAAAACAAAAGTATTCTTTTGTTTTATAAATTAATTACTAAAGATAACATAACCTTAAAATTTAACCCGTTTGATAGTTAATTCTATATTCGAAAATATTTTTTATAGTGTATGAACTGCTTTATGTCTAATCGTATACAATTCTTTTAAAATTATATTTTTTCCGATTTTTTTTTTGTTTAAAAATTTATAAAACGTTTTTCCTGGAAAAATGTCAAAATAAAAAAAAAATTGGGATAAACTGGAAAAAATAAAAAGAGGCAGGACAAAATCGGGAAAAACATGAAAAAATAGGGACAAATGGGAAGAATGTTTTCCATGTGAAAATAGGAAAAAATAATGAAAAAGAGGAAAAATAATGAAAAGGGAGAAATAGGAAAAACAGGGAAAAATATGGGAAAAATATTTTCACTGAACAAATACGAATATAAAAAAAAATTAAGAAAAATGGAGAAAAACAGATCAAATAGGAAAAAATTAAGAAAATAGGATAGGGAAAAATGGAGAAAAACGGGGAAAAAATGGGGAAAAATGACGAAAAAATAGATAAAAACAGGAAAGACGGAAAAAAATGGAAAAAATATAAATGAGAAAAAAATATGGAAAAATAATTTCACTGAACAAATACGAAAATAAAAAAATTAAGAAAAATGAAAAAAACAGGTCAAATGGAAAAAAAACGGAAAATAATGAAAAATAAGGAAAAATAGATAAAAACAGGAAAGACGGAAAAAAATGGAAAAAATATAAATGAGAAAAAAATATGGAAAAATAATTTCACTGAACAAATACGAAAATAAAAAAATTAAGAAAAATGAAAAAAACAGGTCAAATGGAAAAAAAACGGAAAATAATGAAAAATAAGGAAAAATAGAGAAAAACAGGAAAGACAGAAAAAAATTGGATATAATAATAATGAAATGAACTTGTCATCGTTTTTTGAAACATTTTTTTAAATATACTAAAAAATATCAAGCTAATGTTATTTATGAAAGTAGTGTAGTGTAGCCTTGGTTAAAATTTAAAGTGGTCCGTACACTATCAAATATATAAACCATAAACTTTTTTTTACTAAAATATGATTCTAATTAAAAGAAAATGTATTTTAGTGCATGATTAGACTTAAGTTAAATTTAAAGCAGTCCATACACTAGAATTTAAAAAAATATTGTTTTCTGTAAAGATTTCAAAGTACTAACTATAATAATAATAATAATAATAATAATAATAATAATAATAATGAAATGAAATTGTCATCGTTTTTGAAACTTTTTTGAAATATACTTTTTTAACTAAAAAAATATCATAAATATATCAACTTTGGTTACAATTTAAAGAAGTCCATACACTATAAAAGTAATATTCTAGCAAATCACAAACGGTTTTTTACTTACTAAAAATATGATTAAAATTTAAAAAAATGTATTTTAGTGTATGATTCGACCTAAGTTAAATTTAAAGCAGTCCATACACTAGAATTTATAAAAAATTGTTAATTTTTGTTTTTACTGCAATTTTTAGCTTTATAATAATAATAATAATGTTTTTTTTTTAAATATACTTGTTTATGTAAAAAATGTCATAAATTATCAAAATTTCTGTTGTTTTTAACAAAAATTTTCTTGATAAATTTCACGAATTTAGGTTTGAAAAAAATTACAAAAAAAATTGTTTTAAAATATGATTTATAACTATTTTTATCTAAAAAATATCAAGCCAATGTTATTTTTAAAAGTAGTGTACGATCTGCCTGAGTTAAAATTTAAAGCGGTCCGTACACTATCCAAGTAATATTTTTGCAAAAAATCAAACTTTTTTTACTTACTTAAAATATAATTATAATTTAAAGAAAATGTATTTTAGTGTATGATTTAACATTAAGTTAAATTTAAAGGAGTCCATACACTAGAATTTATAAAAAAATTGTTTATTTTTATTTTTAATACAATTTTTGTCTTAACAACTATAATAATAATAATGTTTTTTTTTAAATATGTAAAAATGTCATAAATTATCAAAATTTTTGTTGTTTGTGACAATAATTTTCTTGATATTCAGATTTTAAAAAAAAATACTTATTTTGATGATTTTGTTGTTTTAAAATATCCATGATTTATAAACTTAGTGTTTACTATTATTTATTTTATAATTTTAATCTTTTTTTATTCAATAAACGAAACTAACCTTCTTCTTCTTCTTTTTTTTCCAGATATCCACCTGTAGGCTGTTAACCTCGCCCAAAAATAATATCAAAAACAATAGAAACACGCATCCTACAACCGCCATGTGAATACAATAGCATCTCAAGTTTAAATATAAAAATTTTACCGGAAGTGATCGTTTATTTATACGGGGTGAAAAATAATAACTCTAAAATTATGTTAATGCAAGGTGACATCAACAGCGCATTGCAACACTGTCAATTCCAAAAAAAAAATATGTCAAACGATAGCGTCGATACTGTAGATTATGCTATTTTACCTCCGAAGTCTCCTACGGAGCTGAAGAAGGTTCCAAGTATCGAAACGTTGAATAGCGAAATGCCTAGAAAGGAATTACAGAAAGATAGAGGTAGAAAAGCTTTTAAAAGTTTTTTGAATAGACTTAGGTTAAGGAAATATGGCAGTGCTACAATTTCGAAGCCCGATCCTGTATTTAGGGTTGCCTATTTGGGAAATGTTGTCACCGGATGGGCTAAAGGTAAGTTTTAAAATTTATTTAATGTCCAAACATTCCAATAACAAAAATTTGCACTCTAATTAATGGTAATTTTGGGTTTAAAATAAACACGTGCCTTTGTCAACGTTTTTTTTTTATCAACAAATATCATTTAATTACCTGGTTAATTTTTTTCAAGGTTCTCAGAGTGTATAGGTAATAAAAACAAAAATATTATCGTCAATATGACATAATAATTAGTTGTTATTTTTAATTATTATTTTTTTTTAACTAAAAAAAAAAAATGTTAGTAACCAAAAAAGTAAATTAATGTAATTTAATTCCAAGTAAGTTCGTTGAAATCTAAGAATCTCTAGATTTGAATTTTAATTTACTTAACATTTACTAAAACTAAAATAATGCAAAAAATTGTTTTGCTATTTTTTCAAGGTGATCTTCATTCTTTTTACTAATCGTTTATATATAATAAAAATATAAAAACAACAAAGTTTCGATAATTTATGACATTTTATACACAGAAAACAAAAACAATTTTTTTTATATAAATTATAGTGTAATGACTGCTTTAAATTTTAACACAAAATAATATTGGCTTGATATTTTTTAAACAAATAAGTATATTAAAAAAAAATGTTTCAAAAAACAATGACAATTTAATTTCATTATTATTAGAATTATTTCTCTTTTGTCCCTATTTTACTTTATTTAGTGTTTTTCCTCGTTATTTTTTTAATTTCCCCTATTTTTCCCAGTTTTTTTCTATTTTTCCGTATTTTTTTATTTTTCAAAATTTTTCTGCATTTTTCCATGTTTTTTTTCCAATTTTCATTATTTTTTCCCTATTTCCTTTATTTTTCCACATTTTTCTCTAATCTTTCACATTTTCCTATTTTAGTGTATGGACTGCTTTAAATTTGACTTAAGTGGAATCATAAACTACATTTAGTAATAATAATAATAATAATAATAATAATAATACTTTTCCTACATTTAACCTCTTACGAGTGAACCCCAGAAACCTAAAACTTGTGCGGGGAAGGGATGGCTATAATTATTTGCCAAAATACATTTTTTTTAAATAAAATAATCATGTTTTTAGTCAAAAAATCTTTGCAAAAGGTTATAGTGTACGGACAGCTTTAAATTGTAACCAAGCTTGATATATTTATATTTTTTTTTTAAATAAAAAAGTATATAAAAAAAAAATGATTCAAAAAACCATGACAATTTCATTTCATTATTATTATTATTATTATTATTATTATAGTTAGTTAGTACTTTGAAACCTTTACAGAAAACAAAAAAAATATTAAAAACAATAATAAATATTTTTTTTATAAATTTTAGTGTATGGACTGCTTTAAATTTAACCAAGTCTAATCATACACTAAAATAATTTTTATAAAAAAAAGTTTGATTATTTGCAAAAATATTATTTTAATAGTGCAAGGACCGCTTTAAATTTTAATTAAGGTAGATCGTACACTACTTTTAAAAATGAAATTGGCTTGATAGTTTTTAGATAAAAAAGTAAATTTAAAAAAAAAATGTTTCAAAAAATGGTAAAAATTTCTGTTTATTTTATTATTATAATTATTATTACAATTTTTTTTTATAAATTCTAGTGTATGGACTGCTTTAAATTTAACTTTAGTCGAATCATACACTAAAATACATTTTCTTTTAGATACAATCAAATTTTAAGTAAATAAAAAAAAGTTTATGATTATTTGCAAAAATATTACTTTAATAGTGCAGGGACCGCTTTAAATTTTAATTAAGGCAGATCGTACACTACTTTTAAAAATAATATCGACTGGAAATTTCTTAGATAAAAATTATTCTTTCTCTCCTGTTTTTTCACCATTTTTTCATGGATTTTTTCCCATTTTTCCTACTTTTGACTATATTGTCGTTGTTTTTATATTTTCTCCACTTTTTCCTGGATTTCTCTATTCTTACCAGATTTTTTCTGTTTTTCTTCTTTTTTCCAATTTTTCCTATTTTTTTTATTTTCTTGCGTTTTTTTCTTTTTCCTCTTTCCTCTGTTTTCCTGTTTTTTTCTCTTTTCCATGTTTTTCTCGACTTGTTTCTGTTTTTCTCTATTTTTCTTGTTTTTTAATATCTAGATTCATATAAGAGGGATTTTTTGCAAATAAAAAGTTTATATTTTAACTAAAGCAGATCATACACTACTTTTAAAAATAATAAACTTTAAAAGTAACATAAAACAAAAAATTGTTTTTCTACTTTTTCTACTAATCGTTGGAGAACATATTTTTTTCGAATTAAGTAAAACGAGTTTAAACAATCTAATTGGCTATACTAGGAAGTTAATGAATAGAAGAAAAAAAAACATAAAAACCAACTTTCAAAGTACCATTCGTGGTTGTGGTTTAAATGTAAAAAAAAATTGTTAATTACATAATAAAAATAATTACCGATATATGAAAAATATTTAAATGAATATATAATTTTTAATTACAAACATACATCATTAATATGTTTATTATACGATTTTTTACCCAATAAATAATTAACTATATAATTTTTAAATGTCATTCATAAATGAGGACATATTTAGTTATTTTTTTAATACGGATCTGTATTTTTCCAAATACCACTTTCGAGTACATAGTAAAATTTCTTTATTGTATTTTATTTATAATAATTTATATTTTTGAATAATTGGTCCATTTCCCCCTTGAGGTTTATTTTCTTAACAATTTTTGGTCCCTTTATCCCTCGATCCGGACCATTTAACAAAACATTATTTGGGACCTGGAATTTTTTTATATCGAAATAAATAATCTATAAATTGTTTAATGAAAGGTCAATAAGTTCAAAATTAATATTAAATGTAAGAGTAAAATAATAATAATAATAATAAGTGCAAGGTGATCGAAACAGGTTGTTGTTGTTGCTTAATTATAAAACGCCTTTAAATTGTTTATAAACTATTACATAATAAAATGTTCAACAACATTCGTCATATTTAACTAATAAATATTAAGAATGAAACAGGGCAATTACCTATATAACTGACATGTTCCATTAGGCAAAGTTCATTAAATAATATTTCATTTATAATTAAATACGGTTTAAAAAAAAAAAAAATTCAATAGAAATACACAAAACTAAAATACTATTAATTTTAATTCATAAGGAAAACTAGTTGAAAATATTTATACATTGGGACATACTGTATACACTTTAAAAGATTTTTAAGAAAAGTATCGTTTTAAGACAAACAGTATATTACTGATGCCCAAAAGAATTATTCGTATTAGTTTCATGATGGCGAAAAAAAATTCTTATCCCCACTATTTATCGCTTTTCTCTACGTGTCCGGAATTCCTGAGTCCGAAAATGCAAAAAAATCATGTCGAAAAAAAACGAAAATAAATGAAAACAAATGAATGACTTTTTCTCATTTTCTGATTTTTTGTTTTTTTCAGATTTTTTCGATGTTTCCTAATTTTTCCATTTTTGTCATTGTTTTGTTTTTTTTCAATTTTTTTTTGTTTCCAATTACTTTTTTTTTTCTTTTCTTTTGTGTTTTCTAATTTTTTTTCTTATTCCTTTGATTTTTTTCCGATTTTCTTTACGATTTTTTTTTTTTTGAAATAAGAAAAAATGAGCAAAGATTAGAAAAAATTGAAAAAAATAAATAAAAAAAAAAACAAAAAATAATAATAATAAAAAAAAAACGAGAAAGGATTAAATGAATCGAAAAATATCAGAAAAAATCGGAAATAAAAAAAAAACAAAAACTGAGAGAGAAATTATAAAGAAATAAAAGAAATCGAAAAATATCACGAAAAATCGCAAAATAATCGCAAAAAACCGCAACAAATGCACCAAAAAATTATAATAAAAAATCAAAGGAATAAGAAAAAATTAGAAAACGAAAAAAAACAACAGAACATTAATAAAAAATGGGGAAAAATTAGAAAAAATCGAAAAAAAATCAAAAAAAAAAACAGAAAAATGAGAAAAAAATCGAAAAACATCCAAAATAACCAGAAACAAATCATAAAAAACCAAAAAATTCAAAAAAACTGAAATAAATTGCAAAAACACGCAAAGAAATCCCAAAAAAGTCGGAAATAATTGCTAAAAATCAGAATAAAAAAAAATTACAAAACAAAAGAAAAAAATAGAAAAAGATAACAGAAGAATGATGAAAAATTAGAAAAAATCGAAAAAATCACATAAAAAAACAAAAAACCCTGAAAAAAAGAAAAAAAATTGAGAGAAATTATGAAGAAATAAAAGAAATTGAAAAATATTACAAAAAATTGTAAAAAAAAGCAACAAAATCACCAAAAAATCGCAAATTATCATAAAAAATCAAAGGAATAAGAAAAAATTAGAAAACAAAGAATATATAAAAAAAACAGAACAACAATGAGAAAAAATGGGGAAAAAGTAGAAAAAATCGAAAAAAATCAGAAAATGAGAAGAAAAAAAAGACAAAAAAATGAGAAAAAAGCGATAAAAATCGAAAAACATCGCAAAACCAAAAAAAAAACGGAAACAACCTATAAAAAAAACAATAAATTCAAAAAAACTGAAATAAATTGCAAAAACTTGCAAAGAAATCCCAAAAAAGTCGCAAATAAATGCAAAAAATCAGAATTAGAAAAAAAAACTAGAACAAATAAAAAAACATCTCTATAAAATGATATATAAAAAAAAATTCTAAATAAGAAATAATTCATACTTGACCATTTTTTTGACTTTTAGTAACACAAACATATAAAATTTTCATTAACTTCCACCGAGAGAAAATTTCTTAATATTCTTTATAAATTTATAAACTTTCAAAATTCCTTTATAAAATGCCAAACGGTTTTATTTAATTGTTTATACAGGGTGTTTCATAGGTGAAAATAATTTTGGTAATTTTTTTGAAGCCGGACCTGGATTTTTCAGTTGGATGTAAGTCTAATGTACTAATAGACTTAAACAAGCTTGCTAAATATGAAATAAATATACAGGGTGGTTCCGAAGAAACGAGGGTTAGAAGAAATAAGCAATTTTAACTAAACACCCTGTATATATAAATAGTATTAGATTATTTTTTAAAAAAGAAAGTGGTTATACATATATAATCAGACATTAACTACCTTATAAAAAAAAAACTATATCCTCAGGCGTATATATATATACACTGGTGTACACCCATTTTATTTCTGTAACGTTTTCACTTTCTTTTCGTCCAACTACTCTTCTTTTTTTTTTAACAATACCATAATTAAGTTTAAAATTGGCTTCTATACGGTGTGTTTTAATTTTATGAAACGTTCATGTTTCTCAGCTAATAAATTAATTTCAATAGGTATGTAATTGCCCTTAAGCGGTGATTATCTATTGTTTTAAAATGCACGATTGATAGGATCGTGGTGGGGTTAGTACTATTTTCAAGGACGAATCAAATCAACTAACTACATTCTATTATTTTATTTATTAAAATATATTAATAGAATATTTCAAAATTAACCCTTTAAATGATTCGTAAAAAATATGCCGTAATGCAGTAGCGCAGCAAGAATTACCTGTTGGAGGGGTTTATACCTATTAGGGAGGGGGGTTTTCAAAAAAATTATAGAGAAGTACTAAGAGAATACATTAGAGAAAACTTTAGAAAATAAAATATATGTGTTGGTGTAAGGGGGTTTAAAACCTACCCCCTGGCTGCGCCACTGCAGTGATCATAAATAAACAATTTTGTATATTTTGTTAGTTCCCTGCATATTTTTACAAATTTTTACAAATTTTTACAAATTTTTACAAATTTTTACAAATTTTTACAATTTTGGAGTAATGTTTTTTGAAATTTTGACATTTTTGAAAAGTTAAAAATTATTGAAATTTTTGAAATATTCTTAATTAATCCAATAATTTTGTTTTTTGAAATTTTCGATATATTTTAGATGTTTTTTTAATATTTAAATGTTTAATTTTTGAAAATTTCAAAAAAAAATGCAAAATTTGAATTTTTTCGAAGTTTTTTATATATTTTTGAAAAAAAAATTAAACAAATTCAGTTTTTTTCGAAATTTTTGATACATTTCTGAAATTTTCGAATGATTTTTAATATTTTTTGAAACCTTTGAATTCTTGAAATTTTTGAAATATTTCTAATTAATCAAATAATTTTATGTTTTTTGAAATTTCCAATACGTTTTAGACATTTTTAAATATTTTGACGTTTAATTTTTGAAAATTCCAAAAAAAATTCAAAAATTTCATAAATTTCGAAATTTTTGATATATTTTTGAATAATTTTTAATATTATTTGAAATGTTTAAAATTCTTGAAATATTTTTAATTAATCGAATAATTTTGTTTTTTTTTTTTTGAAATTTTCGACATTTTTAAATATATTGACATTTTTATTTTCTAAAAATTTCAAAAAAATGCAAAATTTCAAATTTTTCGAAATTTTTGAAATGTTTAAAAATTTTTGAAAAATCTTTAATTAGACGAATAATTTTATGTTTTTTTTTTTAAATTTCGGCATATTTTAGAAATTTGTGATATAATTTTGAAATTTTCGACATACTTTTGAAGTTATCGAAAATTATACATTTTTATTTATTTTTTTAAAATTTTGGAACTTTTGAATTTCCTAAAATTCAGTTCTGTTTTTAAATTTTTGAAAATCATTACAATTAAGTTTATTGATGTTTTTATTTAAATACCAACTAATGCCAAACTGTTTTAATGTATTTTTCGATATTTTTGACCCTTAGGAGCTCAGTGCTGCAAAATTTGAAAGAATTAAAGTGGTTAAGGTAAAAAATTTTGAGTAAAAATATTATATTGTTATAGTTTTACATTAATTAGCGAAAAATTTGAACTTTAGCATCGATAAAATTTAATTATGTAGCAATTTAAAGCATACATGTAGTAATAATTTTATGAAAATATGAAAATTACTGTCATAAAATTTAGTTACTGGACTTTGCAACTATAATAATTTATATATTTGAAGTTAAACTACAAAGATAATATAACAATTTATACAATTACATATTATTATTTAAAAATTATAAATATGATTTTTTTAAACAAAAAAAAAAAATCTTCTAAAAAGAATCTAATGATAAGATTTTTCATTTAAACATAGCGAGAAAGTAAAAATAATGATACATAGCTGTAGATTTACTAAAAAATTATATTATAGTAATTTTTACCCCATTTTTCCAAGATCTAAGATGTTACACATAAAAAAAAATAAAATTTATTCGTAAAGATAAAAGATATTAATAGGGACGTTCTAATAAATGCATAATCATTTTTTCGCCAAAACTAATGAAAAATAAATCAATTAAGGCATTAAAAAAATATCTCTATATCAAATTAAAAGCTAAAGGTCAATCGATATTTTTTACACCGCAGTAATTAACGAAAATAAATATAATTAAAATTATAATCGATTAAAGTACTTAAAATTATTTCAATAATTTAATTATAAAAATGTTCCATCAATAATTAATTATTTCATTTATATAATATTAATAATGCAAGAGGTCATTTATTTAAAAAAATTGAAATAAATTATAACAATCCCTTCGACTATTAGAAAATAATAGTCAGAGAATTTACAAAATATATCCAGAATAATTAGGAAGAATAAAGGTTTATAAAAAAAAACATTATTTTAACCTCATATGCTACGCAATTGACTTTAAGTTTTTCACCTGTGAAAATTAAATTTTAAATTCTTCTTATGTTAACAAAAATTAACCATCATTTTATTTTATTCGTGAAGTTGAAGAAGGTTTTTTAAAGACGAAACGTTGTTTTAAAATATTGTATGCGGCTTCAATAAGAATTTTTTTATATTTTAAAAAATTAAATAAGTGAAACAAATTAAATTTCTTAGAAACCTGATTGGATATTTATATTTTTCGTTTTTTCACCTTTTTCCTCATTTAAATAAATTTTAGCCACTCTGTATATTTGAAACCACTAAAATATTGTATGCGGCTTTAATAAGAGGTTTTTTATATTTTTAAAAATTAAATTAAATTAAATTTCTTAGAAATCTGATTCGATATTTGAATTTTTCGTTTTTTCACCTTTTTCCCAATTTAAATAATTTAAATGCCACTCTGTATAATTGAAACCTCTTTGACAGGACAATTTTTCTATATCAAGATTTGTCTACACTATTTGTCAATTAAAAAAACCACATTAACATGTCATTTTTTCTAATTTATATTCCTAACAATAAATCTACATTACAAAATAAGCATTTTCATTAATGATCAGTAAATAATAAAATACTAATTAGCACATATTTTTGTTACAAAGAAATTAGCAATTAATCATTCGGAAAAACGCATAAAACTATAATTAAATATAAATTGCTTTTAATTGAATTAAATTAAACGTCAAAGAATTTAGGTCCGCACAAAATGCGTTCTTGTCACATTATTTTGCACGCTGCATAACAATAAGAAAAAATTTTCGATTTTCCATGTTACGATTTCTCTGCATATAAGTAGTTATTGACCTCGTTTCCTACACATAATTTGCATAAACGTGTAAAGGAATATTAAAGATTTGCTACCATAAAATTATGAAATGCTTAAATTATCCTTAAAAATGTATCGTGTATAACATAAAACTTCACAATTAATAAAATATTGTCAAATCTACTTATTTATGGTAATTTTATTTATTTTATTATTGCTATTGTCCCATATAAAATGAAGTGAATCAAATTTTTGTTCTTAACATGAAATCTATAATCGATAAATTAAAATATTTATTAACCGTAGTTAGGAGGAAAGTAATTAACAATTATTTACTTTTAGCACTGATTTATGATACAGAATTTCGGGTTATATCAAAATTCTTATAATTAGTAAATCAATAATCCAATAATATTTGTGTGTAATGGCATTTTCAGGTAATAACTGTAAAAAGGTAATTAACTAATATTTAGTAATTTACTTACCAACAAAGTTTGATTTTTGCCAAAATAACTATCGTCCTGGCCTTGATAATTGTACCATCAGTTTTATTTATCTTCCTAGTGTAATATTTAAATGTCTCGACCTTACTGTAGATAATTTACGATGTTGAATTCTAACTAAAATTTGTGTTTATACAGATTTCGATTCATGTAAATTTAAAAAATAACTCACCTGGATAAGAATGGAAAATTTCCTCAAATGAATTATTTATTTTTCACTTTTTTTAAAGAACATTTTACGTTAAATGTACCAAACCACTAATAATAACCTAATTTTCTTCTTCTTTTTCTTATTATGGCCTCTGCTGTCCGGACTATTCGGCTACGGTTATGTACTGGTAATTTTCTGATAAACAAAAAGAAAACTACTTTATTTCTAAACAAATTATAGATTAATATTTACAATTCATCAAAAACTGATTTCTAAAAAGTACTATATAGGGAAAAACTTAATATTCGGTAAATATGAAGGAGGAACGTGATGGGTCTTGCAAATGGCGGCTGTCACAATACAAGAAGGCGATAATTGTTAAATCGGGGTCCAGTGTTGCCAGGTTATCCACTTGATGCCTCATATGAATTTTCTAACCTCAAATATTTAATAATTTGCTCACAATTTGCCTTTTCTTCCTATTCTTATCAAGATCTTAATTTTGTGAGAAATTAATTAATTTCATACAAACTTTACATACTTATGACATCTTTTTTCTTATGAATTTTTATAAAAGTTTTGTGGTATATTCAGATCAAAACAATAATTCCTTTATGATATTTACTTCGTTTTTTGTCTGACGAAATTAGTTTAAAAAATTAAAGAAGTGTTCGCCTTACACAAAACAGAAAATTATATAATATTTGAGATTAGAAAATCCATATGAGGGATCAAGAGAATAACCTGGCAACACTGGAACCACCAATTTTATTAAAGGGGTAATGGATGAGAAGGGGTGGAGTCAACGTACTATGATACAGTGGCGTGTACAATATGAGATATTTTGATAGAGTGTAATTAAATTTCGTCCAATCTGTAAACGAATTACCGAAAAAACAGTAATTTATCCAAGATGTACTTGTGATGCTAAAATTTCCGAAAGCTCTGGATATCAGCTAAACATTTCAAATTAAAGTATTTTAGTTCTTACTTTCTGTCGTATATCCAATAGCACGCCTATGGAATGCATAATATCTGATATTTGTCATTGGTCAAACCAAGTCGTGATCATTGAAATTTGAAAACGACCAATTACAAGCTAGACCCCCCCTACCAAACAAATAACCTCCGCCATTTGCAAGACCCATCACGTTCCACCGAACGAAAATGATATGCCAAGTTTACAATTATACAACCTCAGATAAAGGAACTACTAGATATGCCCTGTATATCTAATATCATTTACAAAATTTAAGCCAACATCTAGCCCTCTCTCTCGGTAATGTTTGTAGGCGAGGGACGTGAGACGCGCAAAAAAATCTCATGCAGAGGACGAAATCAACAATAAAAATTGACGTGATGTTTTAGACAGTGGCGACGCGAAGAATTCTAACTTTTTATTTATATTAGCAAAAAAATAGAAAATTAAAATTGGGTATTTTACATGTTATTAATATATCACATTTGAATTAAATATGTCGTGAGAAGTTATATAATTTCGATAAAGTTGTATTTTCTGTAATACTGATAAATATTAACAATAAAACATAAAAAAATGTGAATGGTATATAACATAAAAAAGAAAGGAAGCAAAATAAAAAATTATCAAATCTTATCAAATAATTTTATATTTTAAATTATTCAAAAACTACTTTCCTAACTTACTCGTAAAGTGTAAGATTGATTATCTAATGGCTTGAGAAAAGCACCACATTTTTCACATTTCTTTCTCATGGTTAACAACCTCTCAAGAAAATCACTTAAAATAGTTCAAAATATTTAGTACAACCTATAACACTAAAAAATAAAACAAATCAATTCACAAACTGTAAACTATTTAATGTATGATTTTAAATTATCCTGCTTGAAAGTACGCTTATGGAATTTCTAGAGGACGATGTCAACAAAAGTTAACTAGATGTTGGCTTAATAAAAAAGGATAGAATGCCCTCTCTATATATATTTACTCTGAGTATACAACTAGTCAAACACTGCTTTTTGAAAAGTAATATACAATGAATAAAACATTTGTGAATTGTTAACGCATGTGCAAAAGAATGGAGTGAAGGTCAAGTTTTAGCCGCTTGTGGCTAAGCGGAATGCGAATTTTATCCGCTCGCAAAAAACAGACTTTAAATAATTTTTTTAGGTTATGGTCAGAATCTGAATAAAAAAAAACAATAATTTTGAGAAAATGAGTTTGTACAGGTTAATTTCAAGCCATTTTCTTCATAACAAAAAATAATTGATATTTTTAAATTTCGAAATAATGAATATAAACGAGTAGCGATTTGTTATATATATGGTTTTCCTATTTAAGTATAATTTTTGAGATAATCTATCTAGATCTGGTATCTCGCCAACCTACTCCGAGTTACAACAAAGCAATAAATAAAGTTAACGTATGCTTTATACTCCAGTCAATTTATGTATATACGCGTGGCAATGTATTTATGACTAATATTTAGAACGTTAAATATATCTATATAGATTTGTTTACGTTTGTGCTATAGAAGGCATCCGCCATTTGCAAGAACCATCGCGTTCCATCCTATTTACTTTATATTCTAAGGCTCAGATAAAGGAACTACTAGATATGCCCTGTATATCCAATGTCATTTACAAAATTTAAGCCAACATCTAGCCCTCTCTCTCGGCAAAGTTTGTTGGCGAGGGACGTGAGACGCGCAGAAAAATCTCGTGCAGAGGACGAAATCAACAATAAAAATTGACGTGATGTATTAGACAGTGGCGACGCGAAGAATTATAACATTTTATTCATTTTAGCAAAAAAAATAGAAAATTAAAATTGGGTATTTTACATGTTATTAATATATCACATTTGAATTAAATATGTCGTGAGGAGTTATGTAATTTCGATAAAGTTGTATTTTCTGTAATACTGATAAATTTTAACATTAAAACATAGCAAAATGCTTGTAAATTTATATTAAATGTACGTATTTAATAATCGAATCAAATAAATAATATTTTTTATTGCTCCTAAAACCTTGTTACAGTAAGGAGTACCTAAATGCGAATAACATAAAAAAAATGTGAATGGTAGGTATATAACATAAAAAAGAAAGGAAGCAAAATAAAAAATTATCAAATCTTATCAACTTGTATTATATTTTAAATTATTCAAAAACTACTTTCCTAACTTACTTGTGAAGTGTAAGATTGATTATCTAATGGCTTGAAAAAGCACCACATTTTTCACATTTCTTTCTCATGGTTAACAACCTCTCAAGAAAATCGCTTAAAATAGTTCAAAATGTTTACAAAAATATTTAAAAAATAAACTATTTAATGTAGGATTTTAAATTATCCTGCTTGAAAGTACGCTTATGGAATCTCTAGAGGACGATGTCAACAAAAGTTAACTAGATGTTGGCTTAATAAAAAAGGATAGAATGCCCTCTCTATATATATTTACTCTGAGTTCTAAGGTATAACATTAACAATTTATATAATCAATAATTCGCTTCTTTGAATCCAATTAGATAAAAATTTGTTGTTATTTTTTATATAACATGAAATGTAAAAAATTAAATTTTATATAACTAAGAATGTTTTCTATGCACCTATTCCAAAATTAACTGGACTATAAGAATTAATTCATTTTCTTGTGTTACGTAAAAGTTTATTCACACATCGACCTTCCGATATGAAACATTGTGAAACAAGACAGGAAAGAAAGTGTTAAAATCGTTATTCAATATTTAAATTAGTCTTGACTTTGGCACTTTATTACTAAATTCAATTGTGTATCACATATTAAACAAGAAAAATGACATTTTTATCAGAAGATCCGTCATTCTCGACATATTACAACGCCATCTATCAGTTTACAATTTATATTAGGGTTTCCGATCTCGATTCGATCTCATCGAGAATCGATCTTTTGGGGCCCGATTTTTTTAAGTTAAGGTTAATCTGAGTAGGTATTTCTAAACTTGACTCCATATAAAAAATAATTCATTTTAAAGTCAGTCAAGTACTTTCAGTCAGTGAATACATACTTGATAAATAATGTTTGTAATTGAATCGTTTTTTATGAGCGATCGATTTTTCTTTCATCCGATTCTTTGACTTGACAATTCGAATCGATCTTTTTAAGTTATTTTTGGTCTGTCTAAGTTTACGGCAACGGTTTTTATTGGTTATGTCTTGTAAAACCTAATGTCAAATCTAATGCTTATTAAAATTTTTTATATAAATTATTTCAAAATCGTTAAATCAATGTTTATGTTAATGCTTAAAACTAAATAAAGATGATTAAACCCACCTGCATTTAGTAAAATCAAAATGAAATGTAACAGTGGCGTAGTAAGAAATATTTTCAGGGGGGTTAAATAATTATAAGTCGATCCATTATAATGTTGAATAAGTTGAATTGTTTTCATACATACAAAAGATGTTTTCCCGGGGTGGGGAGGGGGTCCGTTCGAAAAAATAAAAAAAATGGAGAAAACCCAGGAAAAAATGGGAAAAATATTAAAATATAGGCAAAATAGGAAAAAAATGGAAATAAACGAGAAAAAATGGGAAAAAAACAGAAAAAAAAAATAAGAAAAAATAGAAAAAAATAGGAAAAAATCGGGAAAACGAGAAAAAAATAGAGATAAAGAAAAATAAAAAAAAAATTAAAATCAGGCAAAAATAGAGGAAAATAGGAAACACTAGGAAAATTAGAAAAAAATAGAAAAAAATAGAAAAAAATAGAGAAAAAAATTGAGATAATAAAAAAACAAAAAGAAACAGTACAAACAGGCAAAAATATAGAATAACAGGGACTACTAGGAAAAATAGGGGAAAATTAGAGAAAAATAGAAAAATAGACAAAATGGAGAAAAATAATGAAAAATACAATTGTAACAGTTGCGTAGTAAGAAATATTTTCAGAGGGGGTTAAATAGTAGAGTCCATTAATAATGCTGAATAAGTAGAATTATCTTCATACAAAAGATGTATCGGGGTGGGGAAGGGGCGGGTTATTCATAATCCTCCCTCCCATTCTAAAAAATAAAAAAAAAACGGAGAAAACTCAGGAAAATATGGGAAAAAAATGGAAAAATATTGAAATTTGGGCAAAATAGGGAAAATGCGAAAAATGAAAATAAACAAGCAAAAATGGGAAAAAACAGAAAAAAAATAAGAAAAAGTAGAAAAAAATTAAGACAAATTGAGAAAAATGGGAACAAATTGGGAATAAGAGAAAAAAAATAGAGATAGAGAAAAACAGTAAAAACATGCAAAAATATAGAAAAATAGAGAAAACTAGGGAACACGGAACACTAGAAAAGATAGAGAAAAATTAGAGAAAAATACAAAAAAATACTGAAAAATACAATTGTAACAGTCGCGTAGTAAGAAATATTTTCAGAGGGGGTTTAAATAGTCGAATCCATTATAATGTTAAATAAGTTGAATTTTGTTCGTATAAAAAGTATTTCGAGAAGGGAGGGTTGTCCCTATCCGTTCCAAAAAAAATCTAAAAAATGGAGAAAAACCAGGAAAAAAAATGAAAAAATATTTCAAAATAAGCAAAAATTGGAAAAAAAAACAAAAAAACAGGAAAAAAATAAAGAAAAACAGGTATGAAGATAAACTTTAAAATTTAATGAATTATGATCGAATTTCGACCATTTGGCGATCACTATAAAAATTACAATATATGAAAATAATAAAATATCAAATTATTTTGGAGGTTTATGTCAATTGATTTGTTTGTAAAAATATTATTTTTTTGAATAAAATCATGAATGGAAAACAACAAAAACTTGTCTAGTTTATCCAAAATTAGCATAAACCTAATAAACAAAATACAGTTAAATATTTATAAATATATTTTTACTAAAATTTGGTGAAAGCAACACAAGAATTCAATAAAAAAAGGTGTGTTTAACACTAATATTTCTATAATACAGAGAAAAATAAAATTTTGGAATTTTTTTATTTATTTTTTTTTAATTTTTACCGATTATCTTTTTGCAATGGAATGAAAGTTTTATCTATTAAATCAATCATATCGTTAAGCAGGCAGCTGCAACCTGGAAACGGCTTGGAACAAAGCAGAATAATGACTTCCGTCCTCAGGAATTTAGTTCATACTAAAAGCACGTACCGACTGCACACAACAACACTTAAAATTATTATTATTTAAATACAATCACCATTGAAAGTTGTTTACTTTTATTAAATAAAGTTCTAATAAATAAGAATAAATTCAATTTTGATTAAAAAGTAGTAATTATTTTTGTTAATATTGGTGCAGTTGATACATTCTGGTATGTCTCGGTTGCGATTTTATAATTTTTATTTTTTAGAGATCATAACTAGAACATTAATAATAATAATTGTTATTCATGGCAATCGCCGAGGTACGTTAATTAAAACACATACCGTCACGACTTTTTTCAGACCCAATTATACCTGGAATGCGCACTCTTATTGTTTTTGATAATATATCGCATGACAACACATATGAATATTATTTTTTTTTTTTAACTTTCCGTGCACCCATTATTGATATCATACATGAAAATAACCGTAAATAAAATTATTTACTATTTAAAATAATTTATCAAATAAAATATTGTATCTGGGAATCCCAAATATCAGGATCAAACAATGTTGCCAATTCGGACTACAAATAGAATTAAAAAAATTACTACTCAATGCAAACCGACAGTATATTGAACTAAATCATATTGTAGTGAAATTTGTTGAAAACTATCAAAGCACTTCCATACAAATATATTTACTTGTATCTGGGAATCCCAAATATTAAGGTAGAATTAATCAAGTAACGTTGCCAATTCGAATTATAAAATAGAATAAAAAAAAATTACTACTCAATGCAAACCGACACTGTATTTAACTAAATTATATTGTACTGAAATTTGTTGAAAACTATCAAAGCACTTCCATACAAATATATTTATTTGTATCTGGGAATCCCAAAATATTAGATTAGAATTAATCAAGCACCGTTGCCAATTCGAACTATAAAATAGAATAAAAAAATTTACTACTCAATGCAAACCGACACTATATTGAACTAAATTATATTCTGAAACATGTTACACACACAAGTTCAAAATTATCCTGTTAGGGAATTTGACAGGTACTAAGCACCATTGCCACATTAATCAGAAAAAAAAACGACATGAGGCAACATTGCATAATTAATTTTTAACATAAATCAATATTTGTATATAGATAGTCAAAACAATCTGATTAATCCGTTTATGTTATTTAATCTTTCTAGTTATGCAAATTCATTAATTTTGCAATGTCTCCGATTTTAAATTATTATGAATATCCAGACATGTTATGATTTTTTTTTTAAATTTATTCTTAATTTACGATATTCTAAAAGCGCAAATATTTTTTTTGAAGGTCCAAACTGATTAAAATTTAAATTCTTGATTATTATTTAGAATATATTATTTTACAAAAAACCTTGAAGACTATATACAGAAGCATGAACTCTATCTAATAAACAAATAATAGACGAGGAAAATGTGTCGTCACAAATGTCATAAATGTCATTCTTGTCAAAAACTGATTCCAAACAAAGAATTTGAGGTTACGTTCTCTATTATTAGTTAACTAAAGATACAAATAAAATTAATCAAAGATAACACAAATATTTTATATATAACACGATAAACAAACACAATATTCTATAAAAAATCAATATCTAACAAGCTGATTTAAATTTGACAGAGAGGTTTGTTTGGAATCACTTTTTGACAAGAATGACATTTGTGACGTCATGACTTTCCTCGATCTATTTTCCAAAATAAGAGGGCACTAGTGTTCGGCCTCTACCAAAATGGCGCCTACTCTAGTTGAGTTTGGCTTAAAGAATTGAAAACGTTAGAAGTAGAGTATATTTGGAGTAACGTCTAAATTGAATTCTCCCATTTAAGTTCGTGTGACAGACAAAGAGAACATCAGAGAAAAAACGACAGAGAGGAGAATGAGGATATGGAAGACGAAAGAAATAAAAAACTGGAAGGCCACCATCAAAGGATCTAAAAATGTTTGAAGAAAATGATGTAGACAAAATGAACGAAATGATCACGGAAATGAAGAAAACACGAGAAGAGCAAAGTACAGAAAATAAATAAAAAACCTTTTCGTTTTTTTTGTGCCACCCTGTATTTTCATTATTCCTCTACTCAATATATTTTAATTTCATACTCGCTTAATAGCCCCTTCTTATTTCCTCGCGTCATATCTCTCTCTTCTCTTGGTATTCCTATAAAATGCCTTTCCCATGTTAATAATGTTCTTCTCTTTGCCTATTCAGTAAAAATAATTAACATTTATATCGTTCGTGTCGCTTACTGAAGATTTCTTCTTTTTTTTTCTCCCACTCATCTTATAGGGTAAATTTTTATTATATTAAATTATATTTTCATTAAAATTCTTTGATATCATTATTAATTATTTCGACGCTTTTAACTTTTATTTACTGTTATTTTTAATTCTTTTAATGCCGGTATATATATTTTTTGTTATATTTACTCTTATTTTTTTTCATAATAATATGATATCTGATGTCTGTGTTTCGTTTTACAAAAATATAATCTATTTTTTAATTTGTTCTTAGAATTTAATTCATTTTAATTATTTTTATATTTCATATTTTGATCTAAAATTCGTGAATTTTATATTAATATTATCATTGTTTTATATTCTTTTTCACAAACGAGAGACCACGAAATCTGGTAATTTATAAGATTTTTGTCTTATATTTACTTTATGTGAACTTTTGGACCATTTTTTTTCCTTTGAACCAAGTTATTTTCCTTTGGACTTTTTTTTTTCCTTTGAACCAATTTTTTTTCCCTTGGACGACATTTTTTTCTTTGGGACTACATACTTTTGGACCAAGGTTGCGTACATTTTTTCCTGAACTGCGTTTTTTTGGACTTTATTTTTGGACCAAGCTATCCAGTTTCCTTTGGAGAAGAAAGATAAGAAAAACTAGTCGAGGATAATATCAAAATCAAGGAAAAAATAATATACATAAACAGGAGCCTACATATTTTTATTCATTGGGAAAAAAACAAGATTTAATACTCAATGCGAATTGACTGGAATAAATTGGACAATTGTGCATTATTGATGAGAAAAATATGGTATTATTCTCACAGAATTTGAGATGAAACAGTTATTGGAAATAAACAATATACGCTTGCGGTGTCTCTAATGATTTCGATTAATGCGAATTATGACAAAACAATCTGGATTAGTGATCTGCGTTTAGTAACATTGAAGTTTCCGAATAAAAGTTGGTATTATTGATCCTGTCAACCTGAGTAAGTTTCCGGAGATGTGACAACGCCAAAAAAAAAACAACTTTACAGAAATATTTTCCAATACGAGTAAAAATAAAAATTAACCCGAACGGCTCTTATCGACATGGTCATTTAATATTCGAACCGTTATTTGCTCACCTACGCATAACTCTTATATTAGCAAGAATTTCATTTGCCACTTGACCATTTCCTTGGAAGTTCAAACTAATTATTTGGTTGACTAATTGTCATCGCTTCGAGAACTACAAGATTATTTACGGGAATTGTGCATTTGTTTTTTATTTTATTTTTTGTAGATCACTAAACTTTTAGCCACACAAATCATTTTGATCGGGTTATGTAATAATAAATTACGATTAGTTCAAGAATTTCATTAATTAGATTGTCAATTATTTATCGTGTGTAGGCTATTAGGACTTTCCCTTTATTACCAATTTTAGAAATTGTCATTTTATTTTTATCAGTATTACCATTACCTAAAGATAACTGTATATAAAATTGTATGTATTCAGGGAACCTCCCATATAAAATTGATAATTAGATCTCGTTTAAATTTCTTATCACACGCATCTAGTCGAACAAATAATACTATATGGACACACAAGCAAAATATGGAAGGTCAAAAAATATCGGGTCCACTGTGAACACCTGCGTTTACATTTTCGTCTGCTCAAAATAATTTTAAATTGTCCAAAATCTTCTAGTAGTAACAAAACGTTTAAAAGTTACTAAAAATAATCTAAAATGGTCTAAAATAATAATAAAACGATCCAAAGTTACCCAAAATGGATCTGAGGATTGTTCAAACTAATCTAAAATTGTTCAAAATTTTCTAAAACAGTCTGAAGTTACTGAAACTCAAAATGATCTACCAAAATCTTGTCTAAAATAATAAGAAACGGTCTAAAATTACGTAAATTGATCTGAGAATTGTTCAAAATAACCTAAAATGGTCTAAAATTGTCCAAAATCTAAAAATTGTCTAAATTAATAATAAAATGGTCCAAAGTTACCTAATGGATCAGAGAATTGTTCAAAATAATCTACAATCATCGAAAAGTGTCCAAAATGGTCTAAAAATTGTCTAAAATAATATCAAAACTGTCTGAAGTTACTCAAACCCAAATTGATCAATAAATATTGTTCAAAATAATCTAAAATTTTCTAAATTAATAATAAATTGTTTAAAAATGGATTAAATCAATAATAACGATCCAAAGTTACCTAAATTGATCAGAAAATTGTTAAATATAATTTAAAATGGTCTAAAATTGTCCAAATAGTCTCAAATTGTCCAAAAACGGCTTAAAGTTACCTAAATTGATCAGAGAATTTTTCAAACTAATCTAAAATTATCCAAAATGGTGTAGAATTGTCTAAAAGTGGATTAAATCAATAATAAAACGGTTTAAAGTTACTTAAATTGATCTAAAATTGTCCAAAGTCTCAGATTGTCCAAGCACGGTTTAAAATATTAGTAAAACGGCCTAAAATTACCTAAATTGATTAGAGAATTGTTCAAAATAAGCTAAAATGGTCTAAAATTGTCCAAAAGCTAAAAATAGTCTAAATTAATAATAAAATGGTCTGAAGTTACTCAAACTCAAATTGATCAATTTTATTGTTCAAAATAATCTAAGACTGTATAAAATTGTCCAAAACCTTATAAAATTGTCTAAAATAATAATAAAACGGTCTGAAGTTGATCAGATAATTGTGCAAAATAAACTACAATGGCCTAAAATTGTCCAAAATCGTCTAAAATTCCCTAAAAACAATTCAAAGTTAGCAAATTGATCAGAGAATTTTTCAAACTAATCTAAAATGGTGTAGAATTGTCTAAAAATGATTTAAAATGATAATAAAATGGTCCAAAGTTACATAAATTGATCAGAAAATTGTTCAATATAATCTAAAATAGTTTAAAATTGTCCTAGGTCAAAAATTGTCCAAGGTCAAAAATTGTCCAATAATAGTCTAGAATGATAATAAAACGGTCCAAAGTTACCTAAATTGATTAAAGAATTTTTCAAAATAATCTAAAATGGTCTAGAATTGTCTAAAAGCGACAATTCATACGTTTTTTTCTTGTTGTTATTATTTAATCAAGATGGCGTTTTGGAGACCTTTTCTTTATGTTTCTGATAATGAAACGATCAATGTTGAATAAAGGAGAATAAATATTGTATTTTACCTTCCATTGACCCCATTATTATAACCCCAATTTCAGATTCAAGATTTGAAAATTCAAATAATGAATCTTAACTTATACATTGGCATTACTCTATATTATTAATAATATCCGTGTGAAAAATAAAATTAATTTTAAAAATTAATTATATCACGCCGTCCATGTTTTAAAAAGAAGCCGAAGTTCAAAGTGTTAAACAAGATAATGTAGATATAAATAGGTTTCATTTTTCAATTAGTCTAAATAAACGATCGCCCCCACCCCATATCTCGGGGTACAGAATTTTCCCAAACGTGTGATTGTGATATCTCATTTTTCTTAGGAGCCTTAAGAGATCAAGAAAATCTTTCGAGCCGTTCTTAAAAAAAAAATCAAACTATTTGGGATAAAAGTTTATATTCCTTACATATTTGTAACAGCACGTTTGCATATGTATCATTAAATAAAAAAACTAAACATCTGGCATTGTTCAAATATTAAAGCGATTAGTTTAAATGATTTTTTTCTTGATGGAACTATTTAAAATATTTTCGAGTAACTGTTTTTGTCAAATAATTCGCCCACAACATGATACAATCCGAATATTTTAAATGCATAGGTAGTTTATATATATATTCAAGTCAAGGTTAAACATATGTTTAATTCAAAATAATACATAAAAAGATTAAAGTTAAAAAATTCAATCCGTGTTTATTTTCCTCATTTTATTATTAATGTTTTTATTACAATATGTCACAAAATTAATCACTAATAAAAGTAAAATATTCTTTTCTGAGTAGTAATAATAATAAAAATAAATAAATAAAATCAATAATAATAATCAAATCAGATAATACCCATAAATACTAAATAACACTATCAGTAACAATTAATAAAACCTTTTCATTTATCAATTTATACTGGTATAAACCGGATTAAAAAATTATTGTAATATGTTCTATACTTGGAATTGAATGTTTGGACATTTTATTTATATATCAGATAAACTTTTTTATTTATTTTAATATATTTTTTACTTTTTAGGCGATGGTTGTTTCGAAAAACCGTTAACAACCCTTTGGCGCAACTACACCCAATCCTCCAGACCGGACGTCCGGATGCAATTAATGGTAAGCGGAGGTGGTTTAAAAGCTACCACCAAAGATCACGGACTAACAGAATACTGGGCGAATAGACTAACAGCTTGCGCAGCACCTTCCCAATTTCCGAGACTCTTCTGCTGGGTGTATAGACACGAAGGAAAACGTCTACGGCACGAGCTTCGATGTCACGCAGTCTTGTGCTCTTCATCCACAGTTGCTAAGCAACTGGAAGAAGAATTAAAGCAAAGTTTGTCGTTGGCGCTGCTGGAGTTCAAAAGAGAAAAATTGTGTAGGCAAAACGCGAGGTTATCACTAGTCAATTCTGTTTATGAAAACCCTACGATTCCAAGGAGGAAAATTTTACTTAGTACTGGTTCCCATAACTATAGACCTCCATTGGAAAGATCAAAATCAGCACCGAAGCTTATGAGTATTGAAGAAATTATTGAAGAAACTGAAGAAGAAACCGTTCAAGATTCCAAAGAGAGCTTTAAGAAGCTTCTTAAGCATTGTGATAGTACTGGAAGTTTATTAGATAGAAGGAAATCTTATTTGATAAATAAATTCAAAAATATTAAATCTTGTGAAGATACATTAAAAGAGGAAGAACATATCCTCGATGAAAAATGCGAAAGTATACTAAACGAATTGGTGGAAAATTCTCTTAAAAATGACCTACTGGAATCTTGCGAAAAAGCTTGGTATAACGCTCTAAGTCAAAAACCTGATTTAATCCCTTTGGAAAGTGATGAAGGTTCACTTTCTAGTGGTTGTGAATCATCTAGCACAATTACCTCAGAAAACGACCAACCCGAACAACTTCACTCTCCTACTGAACTGGGGGTTTTACACGAAGAAGAGGAAAAGAAGACTGAGCTCGATTTTAAAGTGGGCGGTACTGTTCTATCAAGAGTGCGAAGTTTCGAACGACTGTCAAATCCGGATATATTAAAGTACTGCGGAATCAATAAGAAGCAATTTATGGAGCAAGATGAAGTGTCTCTGGTGCCCGTAGGAGAAAGTAACCAAACGGACTTTAGTTCTCTTAAAGTTTTTAAAAAAAGGACACTCAGTGAGCCTGGTTTCAGGCATATAATTGAATCCACTGGATCTGATGATGAACATGGTAGTGCTTGTAGTGATGAGAGTGGTTACGAAGAAGAAGAAATAGCGAGTTCCATAGGGAACGTAATTTTAGTTTAAATCAAATGAGATTATTGTATATTGGTGCTGAAATTATATAATATATATATTTAAAAAAAAATGTTGCTGCAATCTTATATTTAAGTCTCTGTTATGCTGTGATTGTAGTTAGAAATAAGTTATTAGTAGTTTAGAATTTTATCTAGTAATAGTTGGTGTAACTATGACGGGAAAAAATATCTAGATTTCCCGCCGTGGTTTACATAATATTTTTTATCCTACATACGAAACAACAATTTGATATAAAAACCAATAGACACGTTTATAAGCCAGCCATTCATTTAATATTTCGGGATTTATAGTTAAATGACCTCTTTTACTTGACCAAAAACACAACAAGATGCCATGGGTCTATGTAAAAGGAAAACCTGATGGTTATTATTAAAGTTTCAAGTATACTATTTCTCTACCCCTAATAATACACAATATAAAATACTTACACATTACACTGCTACACACAACGAAAGTTCAAATAAACTAAAATACACTGATTGACATGATATTATTATAAAAACTAGAAAAACACAATTTAAATCAAACGTTAACGGTTAAACACTAATAAATCAAAAAAGATTTGATTTGAAGATGACTGATTACTATACTGACAGTTCATGTCAGTGTTGCCAATGACAAATCACCAAAATACCCGCAACTTTGCACCAAAATACCCGATTTTACACGCGTGGAATTCCAAAATACCCGCAGTATACCCACTTCCAATTCGAAGTGTTTTGGGTAACTTTTTTTTTAATGTATATAACAGATTACAACATAAATTGCAAATGCAACACTCAACAATAATCTTCTTTTTTTTTCCTTTTTAAGGCCTCAGCTGTCAGGGCTATTTTCTATAAATCTTTTCATCTGACGTGAATTATGTGGAAGTGTTGCCAAGTATTTTCACTACAAACTAATTATTCTTTTTATGTATTTTTTGAGAAATAAGAGTGAATAATTGACATGAGATGAAGATGGAAGCAAATTCCCGAATTTTACCCGCGAAATTTAAATACCCACAAAACGGAAAAATACTTGAAAATCGGGTAATCAACCGCAAATTGGCAACACTGATTCTTATTCATTTTACTCTTACTTTAGAGCTGATTTTTACGCGTAAAAAAACGTTAAAAAGTTTCGTCGCACATACGTTTGTACGCGCAAATTTGCTCTATTGAATAAGCACCTTAACACAGGGACAATTTAATTTAACCGCCATGTTAGTTATTCGTCTAGACGTATTAAAACCTCTTTTGAAATTGTGAAAATCTTTGTATTCTGTGTAGGATAAATAATTGTTTTTTTTTAATATATGCTTGTCCCAAATCTGCTTATTTAAAACACTCAAAATGTCATACATTTTGTTTTAATTTACTAACTCATATAACAACCAAATCGATGTAGAATTGGGACAGTCCATATAATAGTGAAAAATATTCTAAATTAATTATTTAATGTTTTTAAAAAAATATAGCTTTAATAATTTT
Source organism: Neocrepidodera transversa (assembly GCA_963243735.1). Taxonomy (NCBI): domain Eukaryota; kingdom Metazoa; phylum Arthropoda; class Insecta; order Coleoptera; family Chrysomelidae; genus Neocrepidodera; species Neocrepidodera transversa. The sequence goes on along the minus strand of OY725346.1, from coordinate 107,285 downwards.
TTTTCGATGTTAATGTAATGATTGTCCCAAAGAATTAATCACCAATAAACAAGACAGGAAAAGAATTGTTTTTTAGCGCAGTCTTAAATAATCTAATTTTGCATAAAAGTTATTTTTATGCTAATTTGTAAATTTTATTAAGGAGTCACAGGATTTTAATATAGTGATCATAAATAATTGGGCTATCAATATATGTAGATAAAAATATTTTACTGTATATTTTTTAAAATACAAATACTGAATAAAATTGTTTTCATAAGGATTTTGTTTTTATTTTATATAATAAGTTAATCATCTTCAATTATTATATCTTCAGGTTGTCCCCAAATTTTGATTGATCCTACTGATGCAGTCATAACAAAATCTTTTCTAGGATGAACACTTAGAGAATTCAAAACTTTATTGGGAGAATGTATAAATTTTTTTACCACTTCAGTACTCACTAAATCCCAACACCAAAGTTCTCCTGTTATTGAACCGGATAAAATAAAATTATCATTTGTAATTATTGAACTTTCTACGTTCAAATCATGAGTTTTATGACCTGTGTACCTAAAAATATGATCAAAATGAGATTTTTATGCTATTGCTCCAAAAAAAAAAATGTGAACTTACTCTCCCAACATTTCTCCTGTAGTTTTATCAAATAACCTAATCGTATCATCTGCCGAACCGGCTAATATACATTGCCCATCGTGAGAAAAACATACAGAAATCACTGGAGCTAAAACAAATTTGTTAATCAACAAAATAAAAATAATTAATTATTTCATACCTCCCACAAAATCTGAATCGCTTTTACCATTTCTCAAGTCATATCTTCTAAAAGAACAATCTACAGATCCGGCTAAAATCTCATGATCTGTTATTTGCAAACACGTTACACAATCTTTGGCATCTTTTAAAGTTTGTACGGGATCCTGTGATCGAGATTTTACATCCCAACACATAACTGTGTTGTCCAAACTACCTAATAAAATACAAAATGCAGTTATAACATAGAAATTAGATAATAATAATTTTAGAAGTATATACCTGAAATAACCACTGTCGATTCTTCATTATATTTAACACATGTAACTTTAGCTGCATGTCCTCTTAATCTACGAATAGGTTGACCAGTTGAAACATCCCATATAATAACTGTTTTGTCTAAAGAACACGATACTATTTGACTACTATCGCAAGAACCACATGCATCTAAAACTTCGTTACCGTGTCCTCCGTAAGTTTTAAGTAAAAGACCACGATAAGGATTCCATAGTTTTAATTTTTTATCTGAACCACAAGTTAAGCAATAGGATCCATCAACTAAAAACTTTATTTGCTGCGATGATTTTGTATATAAATGAATAGTTTTTAATTACCGTTGAATCTTACTGCTCTTATAGCTCCTTGATTGCAATCTATAGTATTTAAACATTCTAGATCCATTTAAAAAAAGAAACTTTGTAGCGTTTACTTATATACATAAACATAACCTCTAACTAAAACTAAACATAACCTCAACTTCAAAATTAATACGCTGTGACTGCAGGCACGCTAACGTGCCGCGATATATTAAATTAGGGGCACGTGAATTGCGTTATTATACGTTATTTCGCTTAAATAATAATATTAAAGCATGGGCTCTGGTAGGCGCGTGACATTGTGCCTGCTAATGGTGCAGTGGGCCCGGGGATCGAATCCTACATTGCCTTTTTTTAACACAGGTTAGATTTAGATAGTCAAGAATTCTTTTAATAAAATAAATATTTTTTTTAAATACACAGGCTAGATTTAGATAGTAAAGACTTATTTTAATAAAATGAATATTTTTTAAGTCAGATAACCAAGTTTAATGTGGGGTTAATTTCTAAAAAAATATCCAAATTAGATGCATAATGACGCAATTCACGTGCCTCTAATTTAATATATAGCGGCACGTTAACGTTCCTGCAGTCACAGCGAAATTAATATTGTCTAACATGTCTGTGTCGTTAAAATAGTTTTAAAATAATAAAAATAATCGAATGATAGTTATTTTAAAATCGTCATCATTCGAATTGCACTATATAGGTAGTAATAATTAATAAAAATGATAGTTATTTAAAAATAATATTATTGTTCAAGTTTCGTTTACGAGACCGGCAAATTAGTCACTACAATTATATTAATGCAGGGTCGGACTCTCTATTGTGAAATGTCAAATCAAAATTAAATTTGATACATAGCTCAAAAATTGCTTATATTTTAATGTCGTTTCAAAAAACATAATTTACACTACAACTTATGTTTTAGTTTCAAATACTACTTTTATAAATCAATTACACAGTTTCAAAATAACAGTTAAACTTCTCCCACCTCTGTAGCTGTCTAGTACTTGTATATGGCCCAGAGTATATATATTCCATCAGTAGGGCCACTTTCAGGCACTGAAATTTAACCTCGACGCCATTTTGCGAATACTAATTCACAGTGTTGTCAAATGTAGCACAATGGGGTGCTCGCATTATTTTTTTTACTTTCATATGTTTATTACCCCTGTGGACGAGCGTGTCGCTTGTTTCTTTTCTCATAACACCCAAGTGTCAAAAGTATGTGACAGTACTCGGCTACACCATTGAAGAATACTGAGAAGATGGTGGATGGCGACGATGTCTGCGCAAAGCAAAAACACGAACCTTGGACTCAAGAGAGTTGCTGTACTAGGTTGTACTACATAAGGCCCTTGGATGTTCCAAAATTAAATGCTTACTGCGATCTCTGGTACATTTAAATCATGAAATCACACAGATGTCATACTAGTATGAATTAATAAAAATAAACCGATCTGTAATCTATTCTTTCATCTAGTTTATTTGTATTTCAGTTTAGACAACTAGTGCAATGGTTAACCCATAGGTGGCGGAATTATAAAATTACTAAATAGTGCAGTGTCAGTCAGTGACGTAATTGTAAACAGATGATAGGGGAGCAAACAAGAATATTTTACGAGTCTCTCTTATCGACTTTTTACAAAAACCTATATGTTGGGCAATATGTATTGACTCGGTTGTTAGTTAGGTTCAGTGTGAGCAATAAATTCACATATCTTTTACCCAGATTTTTTGTCTAGATTCAAATAAATAATAATAAAAACTTAAATCGTCATATTAATAATTACTAATTATACAAATTACTACAATAATTACAATTCCAAGTTTCCCGATCAGCTGATAACCGCCATGTTGTGACGTCATCTGACACTGCGTCCTATTGAGCAGATCCATTATTTATGTTAATTAACAATTATAATAAAAAAGTCACAAGTGTTAAGCATTATAACAAATAAAATAATTTTGTAAATCTATTAGATGATTTAAAATTCTTTTTCGAATTTTATTTATAAACTGAAATAGTTCCTGAGTGTGGCCCTGGTCTGCGTCATTCAGTACCGTTCAATAAAGTTGCCAAGCGAAACAGACCCTTATTCTCTAATGTCTTATGACCACACCATGTCCGCCATTTACCTGCATAACTAGAAGCTTGTTCAACAAGCCTGTTCACAATCGACCAGTGGAAGAATCTGGTTTTCGCCATTTGTTTAACTTTGTGTTTGTGAATTTGTGCATCTTTTTGTTGTGTTTATGGTCTATTTTTTGACTTTATAATGGAAATTAAAGTGGACGCTGTTAATCTTTTTGATATTAATAAAATTTGTAGGGCGTGTTTAACCGAAAAGGGTGAAATGAGAAATATTTTCATGCAGGACGACACTATAGGGCAACCACTAATTATCGCGGAAATGCTGATGGGGTTCACCTCAGTGGAGGTCCGTTAGTTTTTTTTTTACCTTTTATAGATTTAATTAACCACTTTTACTTGTTGATAATCGGAAATAAATACACATTTTTAATAATCATTATGATAATAAGAAAACATAAGAACACAATTAATTATATTATACAATAATTAAGGAAAATATTTATTTTTGTTTAATAATTTTTTAACCAATATAAGGTTTATTTTTTTAAAAATCTATTAATCTTACAGATTAAAAATGGAGATGGTTTGCCAAATTTAATATGTCTACAATGCATACACGAAATAAGTAGATGTTTTTCATTTAAGCAATTATTTGAACAAAGCGATATGAATTTACGAACATATCTAGGCAAACCGCTTACTCAAATCCAAAAGCAATGTAAAGAAGAAATACCTGTACAAAATGATTTTTCAACTACATTCTTACTAGATAACTTTGGATTAGACTCATCTTCCGGAGACAGTGACGAAGACGATTTTAAAGAAGATTATCAGTTACTTCAAGCAACTTTACCGGATAATTCAAACGATGAGAAAATCATTGCACAAAAACAACTTTTAAAAGCGGCCAAATTCCATAAGAGCAGATTATCTAAAAGGAGAATGTTAGCCAAGGGAGGAAAAGCTGGAGGTAACATTTGAACTATTTTCATTAATTATTAAGTAATATTTTACAATTAGTTTTAGCTGCAAAACGAATAAAAAGAAATTTAAATCAATGTAATGTATGCAAAAAGCAATTTATTAATTTGAAATCATTCCGTAAACATTTAAGAACGCATATAGAAGATCGGCCATATAAGTGTAAAATGTGCAATAGGGGATTCACAGAAGAAAATTATTTAAACAATCACATGCGTACTCACATTCCTGATGAGCAAAAACCACACGAGTGTGAAATTTGCAAAAAACGCTTCATTCACAGTTCATTATTAAGCAAACATATGTTAAAACATAGCGGAGAAAAACCTTTTGTGTGTAAAATTTGCAATAAAGGATGTTATGCAGAAAATAGTCTTTTGAAACATATGAAAATTCACGAAAAGAAAGAAGGAGATCCTGGATTATTAAAGCATATTTGTGATTATTGTAGAACAGAATTTCCAGATGCGACAAGTTTGAGTATACATATAAAACAGCATACTGGAGATAGACCGTTTGTTTGTAATACTTGCGGAAAATGTTTTCCTCAAAGATTCAATCTAGAACTACACGCCAGGACACACACAGGTAATTATCATAACCATGTCAACTTTTTTAATTTTCTTTATTGTAATTTTATTTTTGAAGTAAAAACTTCTCTAGGCGCGTTGTATGATTTTTGGATAAGTAAAAAATGGGAAAAAAATAGAAAGATTAGGGAAAAATAAGAACAATTATGAAAAACAGGGAAAATGGAAAAAATTGGCAGGAGAAAATAATTAAGAAAAGTGGGAAAAGTGTAAAAATGGGAAATAATAGAAAAAAAATGTGAAATCGTAGAAAATAGGGCCGTTGGATGATTTTTGGATAGGTAAAAAATTTTAAAAAAATAGGGATAAATAAGAAACATAGAGAAAAAAATTTGGAAAAAATAGGAAACATTAGAGAAAAACGGGAAAAAAAATTGGGAAAACAGGAAAAAAGCAGATGTGTCAGAAAAGTAGGAAAACACAGAAAAATGGTAAAAAAGAGAAAAAATTACAAAAAACTCAATAGGAAATAGGAAAAAATAGGGAAATACGAAATGGGAAATAATAGGAAAAATATATAAAAAATAAGAAAACAAAAAAATTGGAAAAATGAGAAATAGGGGAAAAATTAGTAAAAAAAATTGTACAAAATAGAAGAAACAATAGGAAAAAAAGCAGATAAGTAAGAAAAATGGGAAAAAAACAGAAAAATGGTAAAAACAGAAAAAATTGTAAAAACACAATGGGAAATAAATAGGGAAAAATAGAGAAAAATAGGAAAACATAAAAAATTGGAAAAATGAGAAATTTGGGGAAAATAGGCAAAATATGAAAAAACCAGGAAAAAAGAAAAATATAAAAATTCGAAAATTAGTAAAAAATTGAAGAAAAAAACAGGAAAAATAGGAAACCTAAGAAAACGTAATAAAAAGGGAAAAATAAAAGAATATAAGGGACAATAGACAAAAACAGTAAAAAATAGTAATTCCTAGAAAAAATAGCAAAAAATAAAAAAAAACCAGGGAAATATATGCGAAATAGGAAATTGGGTAGAAATGGAAAGAAACAGGAATAAATAGAGAAAAATTGGAAAAAAATTTATGCAAAAATGCGGTAAAATAGAAAAAAACATGAAGAAATTGAAAAGAAAAGGAAAATATAGAAATAAACAGGAAAAATGTGAAAATAAAAAACAGTACGTAAAAAACAAGAGAAAAAAGGAAAAATAGAGAAAAAAAATAGGAAAAAGGGAAAGATATGCAAATTGGTTGAAAATAAAAAAATATAAAAAATAATAAATGTTAGGAAAAAATAGGAACAAACAAAAGAAAAATAGAGAAATATAGTAAAAATTAGGCAAAATGGTTGAAAATATAAAAAAATAGTAAATCGTAGAAAAAAATAGGAACAAAGAAGAGAAAAATAGGACAAACTAGGGAAATATAGGTGAAATATGAAATTGGATAGAAATGGACAGAAACAGGAAAACTAGTAATAATAAAAACCGAAAAAAATATGGAAAATTAGATATAGATGTAAATTTTATAAATGTTGTCCACTGGGTGACCACTAGTTTTAATTATTTTTTGTACAAATTGTAGTATTTTTTTTTTCTAGGAGAACGACCATTTCAATGTGAAGTTTGTAAAAATGGCTACGTATCAAAAGCTAGCTTAAAAATTCATATGAGAACTCACACCAACGAACGTCCATTTGTTTGTGACTTTTGTGGTAAAGCATTTAGACAATCTGGGGATTTAACCAGCCATAAACGACTACACGGCACTGAAAAACCAATAGAATGTTCAGTTTGTCAAAAAAGGTATATATATCAAGAATCTATTTATTACTGAATAACTTATTTTTATTTTTTAGATTTACAACAGTAATGAAACTAAAATACCACATGCGTAACCACACGGGTGAACGCCCTTATGTGTGCACTATATGTGGACGTGGTTTTACAGTTAACACTATTCTCTTACGTCATATGCGCGTCCATTCTGGTGAACGACCATATGTTTGTGTCACTTGCGGTAAAGCTTTTAGCCAATCAAGCACTTTAAATACTCATATGAAAGTCCATGCTCCTACAAACGCCAATAACCAAGACAGAATGCAAAAATTCCAATCTAACGACCAAAAATACCAAGTTCAACCTCAACAAGAACATAACAGATTAATGCAACAACAGATCCAAACAGAACCCATACAAAGGATGCTACAGCCTCAACAGTTAAACGATGGTACTAGAATATTAACAGATACAACACAACTATTAACTGATCCTAGATTGTTGACTAATGAAGGCGCTAGACTATTGGTTAACGTTACAGAACCTCCTCCACTTAGACTTATTGTTAATGATAACACGAGGATACTTACGAATGATAATAGACTGATTACTCAAGATAATAGATTAATTACTAATGTTAATATTAATGATAATAGACATTTGTCGGTTTTGGATGGATCCAGGATTTTGACCAGTGATAAATATTTGGCTAGTTATGATCCATATCAAAGAGGTCATTTGTAAATTATCCATTAATTAAATTATTTTTGTAATTTGGTACTAGTTAGACTTAAGTTTATAATCATATCAAATTTTAGTATTTATTCTATGAATTTGCTATACAAAACGCTTCCAAAATGTATATTTATTTATTTATTGAAGCTTCTAAATTTGCTCAATTTATTAAAATTCCAGATATTTGTGATTTATTTTAGATATTAGTTTTATATAAAAAAACTTCCAGTTCCAATTTGTAGAATCTTCATTAAAAATTATTTTTTAAACAGCATTTTTGTTTTTTTTTTGTCACATAGTTAATAAAATTGTAACTTACCATCTCTAATCTGTTGACACGATATCTTCAGTTCTAGACATCCAATTGACTTCATATTTGGTACACAGACACCTTAGGTCAAGGCAATCTATGGGATTGATTTTCAGAGTAAATTTTGAGAATATATTCTGTTCATAGCAGTAAGTATTTTGCAAAATTTTGAATTTGAGGGGTAGAAAAGGGCGAAAAACAGTGGCTCTCATAGTAAAAGTATATTTATATATACACGACTGTATAAAAGGTATAGACTGTTATGTCTTCGGTATTATCTCTCATTTGATTTTTTAGGAAAAATGGGGAAAATCCAAATAAAAGTGCCATACAAAAGTTATGTTTTTTAAATGTAACACCCTATATTTTGTACATTTTTAGATTCGCCCTGAAAAGCTGATTTCAAAAACCTATTATAAAATGAATTGTTTTTTCAACTCTAAATGCTTGCTACGGCCAAACGACATAAAATCGGATAAAACGGCTTATACATGGCCCTATCTTAACTCCTTGAGTTCTACTTGGTGGCATAAGAATGAAATGTATACAGGGTGATCAAAATTTGCGTATTTTGAGTGACCCTGTATAATGGTAACCTGAAATCATCCAATATTAAAATCAAATGATATTTATACTTATTCTGTAATTCTACGATCTTTTGCGTTTGACTGAGTTTGTTCAAAGAATTACATAAAAATCTTAAAATTGGCTAGTAGAAAAAGAAACACCCTTTAGACAGAGTCTCATTACAATTGATATCATCAATAATATTAATATTATAATTATTATCTTTAACTTGTTGTAACAAACTAATCGCCACACTATTTGATTTCTAAAGATAAAGAACAACACTGCCTCCGCATGTTTAACACCCTGTATCTCAAAAAATGTCCATTAGATCTCGTTAGGCCCATGGAGACATTTGATCAGGACATCATAAACTACATTATACCAAATTTTCAGCCAATTCGACTGGGGCTCTTTTTCCATAAGAACTGTGCGGGGTCCTTTGAAAAAAATAGGAAAACATGAAAAAATAGAGAAATATATGGAAAATGGGAAAAAATTCGTAAAAAATGAATGAAAAATAGAAAAATTGGGAAAACAAGAAAATATGTGATTTTCTTACCTGTTTTTGATCCCTAGGCCAAGTTCACTTGTTTCTGTGACATGTTTTGGTATCTATTTCTTGTTATCTGAGACATTTTAACTTTTTCCTGTTGCTTAGCTCTAATTGACTTCTTTTTGTGTATTTCTTGCAGTCATATGTCAATTTCTTGTTCTCTATAGGTCATTTGACTTATTTTGTTACTTTTATCGTCTTGGTCAAATTGAATTATGATTTTCTATCCAGTTTTTATTGCCTAGGTCAATTTAACTTGTTTTTGTTTGTTTTTCTGGAGCCTTTTATCAATATCTTGTTGCCTAGGTAAAATTATGATTTTCTAACATGTTCTTGATGCCTATGTCAAGTTCACTTGTTTGTGTGAATTTTGTCAATTTGACATGTTTTTGTATTTATTTCTTGTTACCTGAGACATTTTGACTTATTTTGTGACTTTTCTTGTTGCTTGGCTCTGATTGACTTCTTTTGCGAAAAATTTGAAAAAGGGAAAATAAGGAAATTAGAGATAAATAAAGAAAATCTGTAAAAATAGTGAAAAGGAAAAATAGATAACAATAGTGACAAATAGAAAAAATAGGAAATTAGAGAAAATAGGGAAAAATTGAAAAAACAAGGTCGTCGTCCGGGTACTAATCTTAAAGAGACTATATAGCACGAGTATTCAGCTAGTAATTATATATATAAAGCATTGTCTTACGCGGGGGTTAACGTGTTAAGAGCTACATATTTAAGAAAAAGAAATTATTTACATATTTATTAACAATAAAAATTATCTATATATTATAAACTATATCCTAATCAGTCATTTTACTCCTGCCTATAGTTTTCGGCATCTTTTTATTAGTCGTATCTTCCAATTCTTTTTGTTTGTAATAATGCGGCGCTACTTCTAGCAACCATTTACTCTCAATTTCTATAACCTGTCTCATAAATTCTTTAGTGGTAAAAACTAATTCGTGGTATAATATCCATCTTGGTAAAGATTCAAAGAGTGAGCTATTTGGATGGATTGTAACGCTTTGATTGTGCTTGACAGTTTTGTAACTGCCGCCTTTTGAAAATCTAGCTATGTGATAAAAATAACCAGCAGTTATGGCTTTCCTAATGTTATCTGTTTCATCGATGCTGGACACCATATCGATTTCTACTCTTGCCATTAGATTGACTAATTGTTCTCGGACGTCCCGAGCTCGTTTCATCGACCTGAAACAATGAAATTCCAACATTTTAATTTCAAACACTAATAACTTACCTATACTGTATGAAATTCTCGTAACACCATTGCAGCGAAAAATCAGAATCCCTCCATTGGTTATAAACATTAAGAAGGCTTAAATGGTCACCGCCTAAATGATTGAAATTTTTTCTAGCTGTATCTGCATGTATTATTTTATCTTTCGGTCTATAAAATATAGCTCCATTTACAGACAACATTGCTCCTATTGTTACTATTTCTTCAGCACATTTATATCTACAAAATTCAATTATTAATATAAAGAAAAAAATCAGAAATTAAATTACTTTTCAGATGCAAGTACCATTTTTGCCATCATTGGATCAACAGGCAATTCAGCCATTCTTCTTCCTAATTTAGTCAACTCCCCATGGTGATTTAGAGCTCCTAAAGCATACAATTGTTCTAAAGCTAGAACTAACGTTTCGTGCGGTGGTGGATCTAAAAAATCAAAATGAACCAAATCGTTAATACCTAACGCCTTTAACATCAAAACAGCGTTTCCTAAGTTAATTCTTTGAATTTCCGGAACTGTATTATCTTCTAACTCGTGTTTGTAAGACCAAGCAGTGTATAACCTGAAGCATTTACCAGCCGCTACTCTACCAGCACGTCCAGCTCTCTGGTTAGCTGAAGCTTTAGATATCGGTACAACCATGAGACTCTCCATTCCAGTTCTAGAATTAAAATGATTCTGTTTGGCAAATCCTGGATCGATTACATAAATAATATTATCAATAGTCAACGAAGTTTCAGCTATATTCGTAGCTAGAACCACTTTTCTAGCACCAGGAGGAGTTGGTTCGAAAATTTTAGCTTGCATATCACTAGGTAGATTAGCATACAAAGGAAGTATGAGTAATTCTTTGACTTTGGATCCTAAACGTCTCACCCTATCCTGTAACAGTTCATGACAAGTTTCAATCTCGTCTTGACCAGTTAAAAATACTAAAATATCACCGAGAGGTTGGGTTACATGAATCTGAAGTACAGAAACAACACAAGCATCTACGTAATCAGCTTCTGGAGCTTTAGTATAATAAATATCAACAGGAAATCTCCGACCAGGTATCTGGTATACAGGTGCATCATCGAAGAATTCTGAAAATTTAGTAACATCCAGGGTAGCACTAGATATTAACAGTTTCAAATCAGGTCTAAACCTTGCTATATCTTTTACCAAACCAAATAATATATCAGTATGTAAAGTTCTTTCATGGGCTTCATCGATAATCATCACACTGTATGACTGCAGATCAGGTTCTGACAAGAATTCTCTATGTAATGTACCATCTGTCATGTATTTTATAACTGTTCGTTCAGATGTACAGTCTTCAAATCTGATAGCATATCCAACTTCATTGCCTAGTTTAACGCCCATTTCTTGAGCTACTCTTGATGCCACTGACATTGCTGCAACACGACGTGGTTGGGTACATCCAATTTTCTTATCTTAAAGCAAAAAAAAAATTATAAACAACAATGGATTTAAAATGTTTTCATACCATTTTCAGTGAATCCAGCTTCATGAAGATATTGAGGAATTTGTGTTGTTTTTCCTGATCCAGTTTCACCTTCAATAATCAAAACTTGATGCTCCCTAATAGCTTGAATTAAATCATCTTTAAATGGAAATATTGGTAAGCTTTTTTTAGTTTCTTCTATGCTTAATTTTTTCTTTTCTTGTTCAGTCAATTCGGGTTCCTTTTTTACAGCAACTCCTTAAAAATAAATAATAAAATACAGACAAATTAGGAGAAAAATTAAATCTACCTGGCATCTGTAAGGCTTGTATGAAATCAATTTGATCTTCCAATAATAACTCATAATCATCTTTTTTTTTCATATCTTTTGCACCAAATTTGAACACAGCAGAAGCCATTTGGTCTTTTTCCCATTTTTTCTGCTCAGATTGGGGTACTTTTTCAAGTTCATCAACTTCAATGTAATCTGCAGTGGAATCTTTGCCCAAGTCTCTGGGCATGTGGTACCTTTGGATTCTTTCAAGTTCACGGGCTTTTTCATGTTCCTGGGCAAGTTGTAATAATTCTTTTTTGTGCTTGCGGTCTTTCTTTTCCCTTTCTGTTAAACTAAAATTACAACAAATGTATATTTTGTAAATGATACTGGTAAAAAGTTAATAATATAAAGATGCAAATATTCATTTTCTGCTGACAAGGGAAAGTGAATCTGTATGGGGGAAGGATCCTCTTATTTATCACATTTTTATACATATTTGTAAATGTATTACAAGTTTTTAGAGCATTCGAAGAAAATTTGGCTACCAATCCATTGTCACAGTGATAAAATGGCTAGTCCAAAACCCCGATTTTATCTTGCTTAAATTTTAATACAAGTAATAATTGAGGATTGGGATTTACAAAATTATATTTCAAAGATATTTATGAATCCGGATAAAGTCATTAGTATTTCTCCTATAGGATTTATTTTTTATATAGAAGTGATGTAATATGATAAACTTACACTTGTTCTTCAAATAAATACTCATCATCGGCAATATCAGCTTCCAACTCTTGTAACTTATCGTCCTTCCGTTTTTCCAAATATTTTCTACGTGATACTTTACGGAGTTCTGGTATAAGCTTTTCTTTTTCCGCATTGTCCAATTTAAGTCTTTTAGCGGCTTCTTCGTACGCTCTTTTTTCAGAATTTTGCACAATATTTCTTGTACGTTCTTCATCGCGTTTTTTAAGACGAGTTGCAAACTCATCTCTTTCTTTGAGATCTCTTCTTCGAGCTTCTTCCGCACTATCAACACTGTCGGAATCAGAGTCCGACTCGTAACGTTTTTTTGAACGGTGCTGGCTCATTTTTTAATGTATTCAACAATAATAATTAAAATACGTATAGTTTATAATTTTGTGTTTAGTATTTTAGGGTTAGGTTACTAAATTGTCAAAATATGATCTTTTACATTTTATCCAGCTAGCTACTATAGAATAGACGATCCGTTAGAATGCCAGAAATTTATATTGATTTGTAAGGGAAAAGGAATTTTGCTTATACTGTTATTTGGAATTCTAACGGTTTGCGTGGTTCTTTTAAATTTATTTTATTTATAATGCGAATGTACATAACCCTAAAAATTGGTAACCTTAACGGATCACAATCCTGCAATTAACGAAATGTCAAATACATTTGAACTAAAACAGGACCCAAGTGGCCCAAATTGACAATTTTTTCAAATACAATTAATAGTTTCAAAACTGCCTTTTTTTGGAAATTTAGTTGTTTTTAAAAAAAATTCAACATTAATAATTAAAATACGAATTGTTTTAACTTTGTATTGATTTTTTATGAATTATGGTACATTGCGAATTGTCTAGTAAAATGTTAACTAAACAGGATCGGGATAGATTAAATTGCTAAATTATTTATATATTATTTGTTTATTTATTCGTCCAATTGGTACATAAATTGTACTTAATACTGAAAAAAATATCGAGACGTCAGATGTATATAGTTTTTTTTCCAATATGTATAAAAAAAAATAAATAAATCACAAAATTGAACTAAGATTGAGATAATATTTGACTAGCCTCTGGATAAGTTACTTCCATTATATTTTGGATAAAATATGTGATCCTTCTTAAAAATCTGTGGTATCCTTCAGGTTTATTTTTCCATTTTACGCAAATATAATATACAGGAACACCTAAAAAACAATTAAAGTAAAAACATTATATTAATATATATATATTTTAATTTACCTGATAAAGTTATTATAAGACTTATAATGGTATTCCATGGTTGTGTGGGTATAGGAAAAAGTATAATAAACGCACAGCACAACAAAAATAAATATGGTATAGAAGTATGTATCCTAATTGGTCTTGGTAAATCAGGTTGTTTGTGTCTCAACCACAAAAGTCCAGCAACACTCGCCCCACTTGACAGCCACAATATCTGGCCATAATAGTTTATTAGTATAAATACATCGCTTATTAGTAACATTACTAAAGATGTAAGGCACTAAAAATAAATCAAACATTAAAAGTTAATTTGCATAAGAAAAAATAACTGTACTTACTGTAAAAACTAAACTAGGTACAGGTGTGCTTCTTTTAATGTGGATAAAAGAAAACAAATCTGGTAAGTGGCCCTCTTGAGATCCAGTTAAAAACAGTCTTGAAGAAGTAAATAAAATGCCGTTGACGCCTCCAAAAGTTGAAAGTGCCACGAATATTGGCACCAACCAAGTTAATCCTCCAAACATTCTTATACCAAATGTCTAAAAACGGTAAGATTTATTGAAGAGAAGCAAAACAAATGTTCATGTATTGAGCTAAAGAATGTATAAGGACATATATTCTTGGTTACTATGAGACTTCTTAAATAAAAATAAACAGTAAAATAATCCAGTAAAAGATAAAGATTTTAAAATCTGTTTTGTCATTGTCAAAAGCGCAAAACCAATTACACTAACATATATGCATAATTTCGAGAGAAACGTTTTGATAATTGTAATAGAATGCACTTGCGTGAATGACGCAAATTTGTTAGTATCAAGTTTTATCTTATCGTTTTATATAATTTCATAGTAGTTGGATATGAGTTGAATGTTATTATCAAACAAAATAATATTATATAATTCATTTAAGATACAATTGTAATGGTGTTATGTAAAAAGTTGTTATTAAAATGAAATTTTAATTAGAATAATAATAAATATTTATACAGATTAATTCTAAAAATAAACTTATTTGTTAAAATCATTTAATAAATATTTTTAGAAATTATTTGGTTAAATATTGTTTGTAACACTTACTAATGCCACAGCTGCCGAGCTTTCAATTTCTACGCCCGATAGAACCGCAAAATAAGCTACATTTGCTAAAACATATATGGCAGTCACAGTAGGTAGAGCTATCCATATGGCTCGCGGCAAATTCCTAAAAAAAAATGGATCTTTACCAACACTTTCAAAAATACTCTTAATATTACTCTCGTATTAAATTATTTGTTGTAAGATTTTGTTTGTCCCTTGTATATATACAATTTAAAATAAGTTAATAATTAATATAATGCATATTTTTTACGTAACTTTATTTTAATTATAAAAACATGGATAAAAATCCTAAAAATTTGACTTACTAAAATCGTTCATATCCTTTATTGTGCGGATTTGATTTGGTAATAAACTTTTCCATTAAGAAAATTGCTTTTATGTAGTAAAAATAATAAAGTTACGAGATCGCTATAAAATATTTGTCAATAAAAATACGTTATATTGGCACAATATTTTCAACTATCAATTTTATATTCCTGTAAATTTATTAATTAAATCATTTCATACCAAAAAAGTAAGTAAGTTCAGAAATTTTATATGATGAGGATATGAAATGTCAAAAAAAAACCACAAAATACGATTTTTAAAAGTTTTAAAATCAACATTCATATTGATTCCTAATATAAAATCAGAGGTCATATCGCTTCTCACGTTTTTTTAATAATCTGGTAAATCGATAAAAACGGCAACATTATTACATTTATCTTACCAGTTAATCGTGTTATATTAAAGTAAAAAAATATTGAGTGAAAAGATAATAAATTGGTCCAATCTATTTAGTAATTATAAAAGAACGATTATAGAGCTTACATTTTATTGACAATATCTGAAACTAAATTATAAAACATTTCAAAACTAAGCTTAAAGTAATCAGTTTTATAAATTGCTATGTAATGAAAAATATACATACTTGTATATTTATTTAGATTTGGTAATTTGTTAAAAAAACTATTTTTATCCACAAACCAAGTCGAAATAATTACAAATCTGTAGAAAAGCGAATACTTAACAAAATTCTAAGATCTTAAACGATATTTGGATTTGAAAAAAATATAATCAAAATATATATACTAGTAAAAATACCAAATATTTACTTTTATTGATTTCCCGAAATAACTGCTTTCTGCACTTATCGGGTATCTAACTTATTCCCCATTTAAATATACAGGGTGGCGCAAATTTAATTGAGATATTCGTAAACCATTATAGATACAAAGTTGGTTAAATATGGGAAAAAATATGTGTATTTTAAAAATGAATTGATTGTTTTTCAAAACTAAAATATCAGAGATATTTGGAAAAAAACCGAAATTGACGTTATTTAATTAACACCTTAATTTTTAAACGTATTTATAAGGTTTTTTTTTATTGAAGATCAAATACTGCTTAACATAGTTGTAATTATTTTAAACAACATTTCGTCTTTGAATGGCCACCCTCAACTATTTTTTTGAAATACGGACCTGTACTTTTTATTTCATCTTTAAAATCCCTATTTTTTCTCTATCCATACACAATACTTTAGTTTTCATTAGATTTTGACAATGTACTTTAGGAACTTTTCTAAGTACGGCCCTGTTCCATTTTTTACTGTAAATATTTATAATTTTTTTTGAATAAAATTAATTAAAAACTGAATATAATTTAAAATACCCTGTATATCGTTTGAAATTTTTCAAAGCTAAATACCCCAATCGAGCAAAAATCACGCCGATATTCTTAAACGAAGACAAATAAGTCGAAAGCTGACAATGAAAACCTTTTTGTTCTTTTTGTTAATCTCGTGCTGGAGCTTTTATCCCGGAATTGGAAAAAGGGATGAGGGAACTTGTTGAATGGGGTGACAGGGGTGTAGAGAGATATCGCGTCGAATGGGAAAGGTTAAAATGTTTAATTCAGGAGTTCTAGTTTCAGAGAAACATGCATAAAACATAGTCGGAATTGAAAAAAATAAGCTTTTTACTAATAGTATTTACTTACTTGTAAGGATCTTGCAATTCTTCTGTAACAAAATTTAGGAAATTCCAACCTCCAAATGCAAATAACCCAGAGTAGAAACTTAAAGCAATTTCAGAAATCTCGTATTTACCGTCAAAAGCATTATTAAAGTTCTCGGTATGTCCTACAAAAACAATAATTAATTAAAGCTACTTTATAATTTTTTTATGTTGGTAAGAATAATATCAAGTCCAATGTTGCCAGATCTGATTTTTAAAAAATCCGTAGAATTGTAATAGGGTGACGTCACAATATAATTTGTAGTAATTTATATTATTAGTAATAATTATTACTATGAATTACATTATTATTATTATTTATTTAAATCTAGATAAAAACTAGTTACAAGATGTGATCTTATTAATTGATCACACTAAACCTGTCATATTTGACACATCACATAAATATTTGACCATCGCAATAACTAACCGTTTAAATTATTACTTACATCATTAACAAATTTAATTTACAACAACGGAGTCAATAAATATTGCCTAACATATAAGTTGTTGTAAAAAATTGATAAGACACGAAAAATACCCTTGTTTGCTCCCCGATCAGCTGTTTAGAACTACGTGACACTGCTCTATTTCCATAGATCGCCTTTAGAAAAATCTGTTAATCTGCAGATTTTTTTAAAGTCTTACTTAACTATTTTTTTAGGAAAACGTATGATTTAGTGGAACATTTGATTGTCCTTAAAACTAGATTTACTCTGAAAATCTGTAAATTTCCATAGAAAAAATCCGTAATTTACATATAAATCTGTAGATCTGGCAACGCCAAGTTATACTCAGTAATAATGTGCTGCCAACAAAACAATCTTAACGTATTTAACCAATACCACCTTAACTAGCTTAGATGGTATTGGTCAAACCAAGAAAATTATTGGTTTCAAAGTTGCCTACATTGTTTGACGTTGAAAAACATGTTAGTTGTGCTTGTGCTTTCAGTAAAGTTTTGTGTTTTTATTTAAGTTAGAATTTATAATCCAATTCTATTTAGTATATTGTATTAACAATAGAAATGCCTAAAGTTTTATCAAACCTTTTTCAAAAAATTGTAGCTTATCAAATAGATTATTTTGTGAAACTGTGTGTGCTTTTACCTGATGAATATGATAAAACGTTTTATTTATTTAAATAGACTATTTTAAACGAGAAAATAAAATCGGAGTGCCCCTGCTTCTACTACCCCATAAGAGATGTAAGTTTTTACGTATATAATCCTAAATTTAATTAAGTATGAAAAAGTTAGGTTATGTTTAAATTGTTAATTTCTGTAAGCTTTTTTAATTTTCATTAAGTTCAAAAGTGAAATATTATTTATGGAATGTATAGTATTATCAAATTGAATTATTTTTTTTAACTTTAATTATGGTGTACGGTATATATTTTTTTGCTTACCACTGGCCAAATGGTACACCCCGGTCAAAATAATGGCGATAAGAGCCGATATTTTCGCGTAAGTGAAAATACTTTGGATTCTCATCGCCCATCTGACACTGAGACAGTTAACGGCAGTGAGTAGACCTGAAATTGAAACAAAAAGATTATTAGTTACAAAAAGCACTCGACGAAGCGTGATTCGATCAAAGAATATATACTGACAGGAAGTTGTGTAAGGGTCGTTAGGTCGCTATTCAGGAAGTTTAACTGAGTAAATCTAGTCTTGTGAATGGAATCAAGAATTTATTAATCAATCTTGTATATAGTGGAATAAATAGAAAATGGGTAATTAAAATTTAACAAACGTTTTTAATATTTTTGTTTTTTCTCCTTATTTTTTGTCAAAACTTCCTTATTTTCTCAATACTGTCGTTTTCTTTTTAATTACTAATATAAGGTCAATGTATTGAAATATTTGTCTATTATTGATACGATTTTATCTACTATAATATTCTGGAAATTAAAATGAATGTTTGTTTATTTTAAAATAAATTACTACTTGGTTTGAATAGATATTATGTTATCAAATAACATGTTAATATAATTGGTATACATATAAACAAATATTTATAAAGCAGTAAAGATAAAATCACAATGTACAATTTTAATTTTACGATTTAAAAAAAAAACAGCCCTACAAATAGAACCAGAGAAATCACATAATAAGAAAGGTTAGGGAAAAAAAATGATATTTATTACATCACTGTATATAAATAAAAAGTAGCAAGTCCTTTTTTATATAATAATCATTATTTTGTAAATTATATTTTAATTACATATTTATTTATCCATATCATTTAACACGTGATTATGTTTTTTTTTTATAATGTACCTAGTTTTCTTAGAGGTAATCTAATTAATAAATTCTAATCGAGTCAAGGATAGATCGTGGTTTGTTACATATTATGTTTAATCTATATACCAGTAGTTTTGTCTCATTTAAATTGTCTGTAACATCAGTCTAGTTATTTACTTTATTAATTTTAATTTTGACACTTATATAATGATTTATTTAGTTTTTTATTGCACGGAAAATGTTTGTGAACATCAGGAAATTAATATTTTTAATAAAAATTCAATCAAAAATATTAAATCGTATTTCAATTATTTAAAGTTAGATTAATAAGGGCAGATTATCAAATTCGATATCATTGGCGTAGAAAAATATAGTAACGACTTTTTTATTCGCATTTTATGGCGAAATTTGCAATTTCTCAAGTAGATTATTTTTTTCTTTCTAATAAACACGTAGCAAGTAATACGTAAAACAGTAAAATAAATAAATTGGTTGAGGTATTTGTGATGTCAGAACATTGTAGTAAAAACGTTTCACTTTATAAACTTAATTTTTTTGCAAGAGGAAAAAACTGTATATAGTAGATAAATTGAATATGTAAACAAAAATGAGATAACTACAAAATCTAGTGAACTGATCGCGCTGCAAGAATTATTCTTCCAAAAATAAGTTTATAATTAAATTTAAACTTTGTGAAAATTTTTTAATTCTTATAAACTTATAAAAATAATTTTAAAATATACACAGTTCGCAAAATAACAGAAGACACGCTTTATTGGTGGTGGTAAATTTTAGACTTCTAAACTCTATATAAAGTTTAGAGAGAAGTCTTATGATATGTCTGTCTGTCTGTCTGTCCGCATTTATAACTCAATAACAAAAAGAGATAAAGACAAACGGTCAACGGTAATAAACTCAGCATACCTTGAATAGCTCCCAAATAGACTTTCAGATTTTATGACTGATGATGGTTTTTTAACCGAAACTAGTGCCTAAAAAAATTTCTATATGTATCTATGACTTTGTTTTATTTCTATTATTAAAAATTTGGACCTCATTTAAGATATGGATAACTTATTGGATTATATAAATAAATATTAACTTTTTGACTAAAATTAATAACAAAAAATTTTGGCATGTATAAATAAATTATAATAAAATATTTTATAGTTTCGAACCACACCCCGTATATGAAATGTATTTATTTCTTCTATTAAAATGATTCATTTCGTTTATATAAGATTTTAGACTAAAAATGCAAATAAGATTTAATCATTCTTAATTCGCTGATGAAAGAAGTTGTCTATTATATTTTTAAAAAGGAAAAAGTGAAAATGTTTATTTGTGTTATCTGATTTTGTCTGGTAAATTAAAACTTAATACTTAACTTCTATTATTATTTTTTGGCTATAAAAAAGCGAATGAAATATTTTTATTTAATTATTAAAATTATTATGAAAAAGCCACATGATAATTTGATTAAAGCAATTATTGTAATATACTATTATTGTTTAAACAATTTACACAAATTGTTAAATTATTAATATTTAAAAAAATACCAATTAATAAAAAGGATACAAAAAATATATATTGTAAAGATTTACTAAGGACAGAAAATTATGTAATAATAATTTGAGTTAATAAAACTCGACGTCAAAGTACCACAATTAGTTTATTAAGATTGTTAAAGTCTATGGGGCGACTAGTTTCGGCGAAATTTCGCCATCATCAGGCAATAAACTTGAAGTTAAATAATAAAAAAAAATTCTCCATTAATACATTATTAAATTTAAATTTTTTATTTCAAGGTTATTAACGGTATAGTTATTTTAGACCTGATGATGGCGAAATTTCGCCGAAACTAGTAGCCCCCTCAACTGTTAAATAAACTAATTGACGTCGAGTTTTATATTACCTCATCGGTTGACCACATTTGAGAACATGGATAAAATTTTAATAATTTGTCAGAAATAAAAAGTTCAGGTCTGTATTTCAAAAAAAAAATAGTTGGACTATTCACAAACGAAATGTTTTAAAAAACTGGTCGCCATATGTTTCGGTTTTTTCCAAATATCTCTGAAACCGGAGCTGATATATTGATTTTGAAAAAAAAAACAATTTATTTTAGTGGATTTTATCTGTGATATCGCCAAATTTGCTGTTATTTAGTAATAAATATTTTTTCTTTTATGTTAAGACCATAAATGATTATTTCATTAAAATTTCATTATTTGTCATAACATGACCAAATTTTGTTTCATAAAAAAAAATGAATTTTACCAGTGGCGCCTCGAAATATTTTTTTTTAGAAACATAATAAAATTTCAAAATTAAGGGGTATAAATTATTTATTTAAACTAATTATAATTTTGTACTTACATAAACAAACGGCAGCTAGTAATCTGATAGCATTATCTGGTGGGTTACATTCTGGAAAAAACGGTTTGGCGGCATATTGCGCGAAAGTTATGGCTACTATGGCTTGAGTAGTAGGTCTTATGATTAGAAGGGAGATCCATAGCATAAGAAATGCTGCCAATGGGCCAAATGCAACGTAAATGTACGCATAGTCACCACCGGAACGAGTTACTGCGGTACCCAATTCTAAAAAAAAAAAATATCATTTACTAGTTTTTTATTATTTATAGAAAATTTGATTATAATTTCCAAATCCCACAAATCAAATTGTGCCATCTATTTATAGTTATATTTATTTTTTTAATGAAATTTAAATATTTCAAATATATTTTTTTAGATTTTCGTGTTCCCTAAATAATTAATAAAATATTAAAAAAAAAAAAAAAAAAAAAAACTCACCAGCATAACAAAGTGCCCCCAGCATAGAAAACAAACCCGACAAAGCCCATATTATAATAGATAACCCCACGGATTTAGTACTAACATATACCCCCGTAGGTGAAACAAAAATCCCGCTACCAATAATAGTACCGACAATTAAAGAAACTCCATTCATAAGAGTAATTTTCCTTTGAAGTTTGACCGTCTTTTCCTCCCCCTTTTCATACTTTATCTCCCCCAGTTCATATTTTTCAGCACTACCGTTCGATAGAGGCGTACTAGCACTACCCATTATTAAAATTTAGCCGGTATTTTTTTCTTAATTTAATTTCGGCGAAACATTTCATCCGATTGTAAAAATTTTAGGTTATTGCATCATACACGTGGCTTACTATATCTAGTAAGAAACACGCGACTCAATTCAACTTGATGCTATAGTCGAATGAAAATGAAAATGAATAAGAATAAACGACAAATGTAGTTTTGCAAATGTATTTACTTGGCGCGGCATGGACACGGAGGACTTGCGCTATGGAGACGGCGTTCACTTGGAAGCAACTCGTGGGGACGCCAGGGGCGGATCAATCGAGAAATATAATAAGGATACTTTATCAAAATAATTTAGAAGGGTTACAAATTTATTGGAATCAAGTTCCTTAACTATTCGTTCTTTAGTAACGATTATTAATTTCAAATGTGAATAATTACTTTGATTACTATAATTATTAATGGAAAAGTAAGAAAAAATAGGGAAAAATACAAAAAAAATGGGGAATAATATTGTGAATCTCCTCTTATTATTACGTATCAATAATTATAAACTAGTAAGCGTGTGTTATAAAAGAAACCAAATGAACTGTTTTTGTTGTAAATTTTGATAGTTTAAAATTTACTACTGTATTCGCCAATTAGAAAGAGATTTCAGGATTTGCGCAATCTCTTCGTAAGTGACACTTGCTGTATTTAGTATTGCCAACACGAAAAAAAAAGAAGAGAAACAGGATCCTCGTGTTTTAATATCTCTCTCTCCCTCTCTTTTCTCGTTTTTACTCATGATTTACATAATTTTTTCCCATTTTTCATTATTTTTTCCTATTTTCCCAATTTTTTTTTCCCGCTTTTTCCCATTATTCCATTTTTTTCCTATATTTCCCAATTTTTCCCTATTATCTCCTATATTTTCCCCATTTTTTCTTATTTATACCTATTTTCTGGATGGCTCCTATTTTTTATATTTTTCCTAATTTTTAATTATTTTTTTCTATATTCCCAGATTTTCCCCATTTATCCCTATTTATATGTATTTTTCCCTAGTTTGTGTATGTTTCTCAATTTTTTCCCAGCTTTTTTCCTATTTTTACTTATTTTACTTTTTTCCCTGTTTTTCATTACTTTTTCCTATTTCTCCCAATTTTTAATTTTTTCAGATTTTTTCCTCTTTTTCTAGTTTTTTCAATTTTTCACCGTTTCTTATATTTTCCCATGTTTTTTCTAGTTTTCACTATTTTTTCTGGATTTTTTCCATGTTTCCTTTGTTTTTGTCCATTTTTCTATATTTTCTCTATTTTGCTTTATTTTTCCCTATTTCACTTTATTTTCCCTTTTTACTTTATTTTTCTGTATATTCCTCATTTTTCCCTCTTCTCTATTTTTCCCCATTTTTTCTTATTTTTACATTATAAAATTGCAGTCAAATACAGAGTGATTCATTAAAAAAAAGAAATATCACCGATTATTGTACAAATTAAACACAAAAATGTAATAAAATGCTGAAACTAATACAACTGGGATACCCTGTATATTTAAAACAATAATAATAGGTGTATATGTATAAAAAAAACATTTTTATTTAAAAAAAAACACACACATCTAACCTGCTATATCTCTTAGTTCTACGTTTCGATTTTTTTTATGACCATCACCAATTTTTGCATCCATTTTTGATCTATTTAAAAATAATAGTAAGTATGAGAAAAGAGAAAAGTTTTGTATAAAAATAATATTTATACAATTTTAAAAATTTCAACAATCAACAATTTTGATGAACCTATTAATTTTTTATTAATTATCTGCTACGATTTTCTTATATATTGTAATAAAATAATTTGTATAAATTATTGAATTTTATAATTTATAATGTTATTAAAAGAAATTTTACGTTAAATTAATCAAGCAAGAAAAATAATAATGTCATTGATTTTGTAAAATAGAATATAACAATAGATTTTTTACAAACAGTTTTTAATAAAAGGAATTATATATATAAAAAAAAAAATAAATTTGCCAAAAATTAAAAATATAATAATTTAAAAAAAAAGTTTAAAGAAAGATTTTTTTTTTGAAAAAAAAACCACTTTAGGAAGAAATTTAAAAATAATATAAAGGTTAAATAAATACATGGAAGAAGCTATTTTGATAAGGAGAAATGGTACAAAATTTAAAAAAAAAATTGTCGGGAGCAATTTAAGAAGAGAAAGTAGACAGGCTATATAAAATTTATTTATTATATTTAATTTTTTGTAATGTTTATTTATATTTTTTTAATTTTTTTTTATAGAACTCAGAATAAATTATAAATTCTTACAATATATTCCAATAAATATCTGAGGCGAGTTATTGTTTTTTTTTTTTTATTTTAATTTTAATATTCAAGGAACGGTTTATTACTTAATTTGACAGAAGGAATATGTTTTCTTAACTTAAAAACACCCTATATTATTCTTTCCAACCCATCAATAAATTTTGATAGAACAATAGAAAAAAAAAACCCAAAAAAGAGTATTTTAACATTAAAAAGAATAAATACCGGTTAAGAAAGAGCATAATGCAAAAAATATATATCTGTAACAGAAATAAAATAGTAAACGCGATTAGAAAAACACTATGCGGGAGAGACTGAATGATCTCAAAATAAAACACAAGCATATAGATATGTCCCCAGATTGTGTAAGCAGTTTTTCTCAATCTTTGATCGTGTTTACATCTCTTAGAGACCAATCAAAAATAATTTCCAAAAATATAATAAAAACAATTGTTAGGTCTTAGGTAAGTTTCAATAATATATAAATTAATTTTGATAAAAAAGTATTGGCCAAGAATAGCCGAAAACAAGTCATGTTTTTTATAATGATTTGGACACGACAAAATTAGTAGGTAGTTGTTTTTGAAACATAAGAACACTTTTCTATATTTATAACAAAAATTTCTTCCACTTTTACATTTACTAATACATTTTTAGCACTTTTAATATTTATATTAATGAAATGTACAAAAAATGTTCGATAAAATAATGATTACAAGATCGCTTAAACATATTTCGACCATCTTGTTTTTGAGTGTTATCCAATAAATTCTATTTTTACACAAAACTTTTCTCAAGGTATGAAAGTGACACTTACTATTATTTTTAAATAGATAAAAAATGGATGCAAGAATTGGTGATGGCCATAAGGAAAAATCGAAACGTCCTATTAGAACTAAGAGATATAACAGGTTAGATGTGTGTATGTGTGTTTGTTTTTATATATAAAAATTTGTTTTTTTATACTAATACACCCACTATTATTGTTTTAAATATACCCGGTGTCCCAGTTTTTTATGTGACATAAGTTTCTTATAAATTTCTGATACGAATTGTCTAGTATTAATTTTATTGCACTAAATTTTTTGTGTTTAATTTTCGCATAAGATATTAGTTTTATTATGAATCACCCTGTATTTTAGGTCGTAATGAGAAATTATTTTAATGTTTTTTGGGACTATAATGGTATTTTTTTATTTTTCGCGTTGGCAATACTAAATATTTAATTTTGAACTGTCAAAATTGTCAACAAATACAAAACAACCTTTATTTGTTTTGTTTTATTATCAAACTAATTTTAATATTCGCAGGTAAAAATTATATATTTTATAAAAAGTACAAATTTGAACCAAAATAGAAAAAATAACACATACTTACGAATTTATAATTATTGATACGTAATATAAGAGGTTCACAATTGTCACGTTAACAAATTATCCCTTAAAAATTTCTAAAAAAACTCCTTAAAAAAAAACAACTATTTAGATAAGCTAAAAACTGTTTAGTGTAATACCTACTAGCTCGAACAACAGTCCGATTGGCCCCCTGTTCTCGTCTATGTATATCGTCCGCCATTTTGAATTTATTCCTTTTGACAAAAAATTCCTAATCTCGGACCCCAAAAAAACTCCTAAATACCAATTTTTAATAGAATCTGCAAATAATAATAAATATCGTCCACCATCTTGGAGTCGCCAACTTGATTTTATGAATTTTGACAAAAAATTCATAATCTCCGACCCCAAAAATTGCCACATACCAATTTTGAATAAAATTCATAATCTCCTGCTCCACATACCAATTTTGAATGGAATCGATCCATAATCATAAATCTCGTCCGCCATCTTGTATTTAAAATTCAAAATTGGTTTCCTGCATATATCTAGACACCATAACGAACAAATTTCAAGATTTTTTCGACATCACAAAGCGCTACAACGGTAACAAACAAACAAACGTACAAAAAAGCAAACTCAGACAAGTTAAACCAAAACAACAAGTAAATTTACAACAAAACAATGACGTCATACCTCAAAACAACTCAACGCCGAGCCATCAATTACGTCTTATGGGATTTGTGCTATCTCTACTCTATACCTTCTTGATTTCAACATCGCTATTTAGCACTTTTGACACCAACAGAAATACCAACTTAAAATAAATCTTGAAATTAAATATAAGTACGCAATCAAAGTGTAATAGACGAGGAAAGGAAAGTGTGTGTCGTCGCAAATGTCATTCCTGTCAAAAACTTTTTCCAAACAAAGGGATTTTAATTATTTTCATAATAGTTAAAATATCTAATTTTATAGAAGGGCTTATGGAGAAGAAAAACGACCTCCAAAAAGACTTTTCACACCAGAAATTAAAAGGTTTTTAAAAGATTGGTTGATTAGAAGAAGAGAAAATCCTTATCCAAATAGAGATGAAAAGAAAATGCTTGCTGTACATACGGGTTTAACTTATATTCAGGTATATATATTTTTTCTACTTCCATCTTTTCTTCTAGTTATATAAACATTAATGTTTTTTTGTAGGTGTGTAATTGGTTTGCAAATTGGCGACGAAAATTAAAAAATGCCGGGAAAGAACCGCACCAAAAAACTTGGTCTGATTTAATAAAAACCTACAATAATCAAGTTCAAGGTAACGTGGAACATTTTAGCATTTGTTCGGAAGACAGCATTTGGGAGGCGTCTGATGAAATGTCAAACTACACCAATGACATTTATAAAAAAGAAGAATACGCAGAACACAAATATTATACCAAAAATAACAACGATCAAAGTCAATGTTATTATATCAGTTCAACAACTGAAAACGATACAGAAAATCCATTTTCTCAAAATAAATACAAAAATCACATAATGGAAAAGTATATTCGTGATTGTCAAAAACCGTTTGACAAATCCGAAGATAACAAGCCTTCTATGATATCTAAATGGTTAGAAAGTGCTGCCAACTTCAAGCCTAGCGAAAACAACTATGTAGAATGGACCTTCACTAATAAATCTACTAAAAAGAGAGTGAAAAAAAACGAAAATAATAATTTGGTATTAATTCATGGCAGAGAGGAATTAGATGCTGCTGAAGCTTTAACAACACTCGCAAATTCTAGATTTAAAGTGAACTAAACAGCGGATACGTCAATTAGTAGAAAGTTAAAAAATTGTGCCAAGCGATAAGTATATTAAATAGTTTTTTTATAAGACAAACGCAATTTTACTCTTGTAAAAATTAAACTCAGCTTCATCACCAGATTCAAAAATGTCAAAATTTATTAGAAATTCTTAAAGTGACGTTTCCTAAATTATATGACATATGTCAATTTCGCGGTGTCTAATACTACTACAACGTTAAAATAAGAGTTAAAAAATAAAATAATCAATATTTTGGGGATGAAGCGAGTTATAATTTTTTTAAAATTGCATAGAAATATTATGAGACTTTTATAAGCATATTTGATTCCATATATTTTTATTACATCCCACTGCACATTTTTGCTCAAATGTTTTTTAATTATTTAATTTCTCCACTGTGATTTTTTTACTAACACTTTTAAAACGTGTTAAATTTTGAATACTCTAACATAATTTGTTATATTATATTTTAGAATATAGACTGAATTTAAAGTTATGTTACTGCTTGTAATTTTTGAAAATAAACGTTTCGTTGAATTTTTGAAGTGAAACTTTTTTATGCGACACTAAAACATCGGAAAAAATAAAAAAAATTAGGGAAAATTAAAAAAAAAACATAAATCGCATCATAATTAACAAAAAGTTGTGCTAGCTTTCAATTAAGCTGGCACAATTTTTAATATAATAAAAAGTAGAAATGCACAAAAATTGTACATGTAGAATCAAGTTTTGCCATTATTCAAATAATTAACTGTGGCGCTACCTGCTAGTACATGCTCAAACTAGATCGAAATTATATTCAATCAAACGAAAATCAGCAATTTATTATTATTTATTGGTATTAAACAATTTTCTTTTTATTTCTATTCCTATTTTTAACATTTGTAACTTCATAAAAGTTACTACCAATTTTCTTCCTTTTTTGAGCTCTATCTATTGCTCTCCTTTGTTTGCTAGTCAAGGTTTTTTTACTAGCACCTTCATCATCACCTTTTCTTCCTTTCTTTTTCTTCTTAGACAAATCCTCTACCATAAATGCTCCACTGGGTGTATCCGCATAAATACTTTCATCGAGAGTCTCCATATCACTGATATCCGAATCTGAATCATCTTCCATAGATTTTTCTGTGTCGTCTAATTTTTCTGCACTAGTTTCCGATTTATTCTCTGTATATTCTGAAACGGCTTTATCTACATCTTTGATTGGTTCTAGTTGTCTGTCATCGTCTCCTTCATATGTTAATCCAACTTTGATTTTTCTAAAATCTTGAACCACACTGAGAGTATTTTCTTCTGCAGCTTCAGGTGCAGGTTCTTCTATATTATTGCTCAACGGTTGTTCATAACCAGGTGGACAGCAGTAGAAAGGTAATTTGCCACGTTGCCAATCATTAAGTACCATCTTTGCAACACTGGGGATATCTGGTTCACCTTTTTTTAATAATTTACCTGATCTGTTAGCTAATTTTTCTAAAAATTCAATAGGATCTTTCCATTCGTCAATTTTATAAGTTTTTTTAATATATTCCGTTCTTACTCTTTGTAAAACATGTTCTATGTAATCTTCAGGGTTATTAACCAATTCAACTCTTACTACTCCTTTTAGAACTTTTTCCGTATCTGTTTCTGCAGAAGGGTAAACCACACCTGGACAATCTATTAAATAGATTCGTTTCATTAATGTTATATATTGCCAGACTTTTGTTTCTCCAGCTATTGGTGCTACTTTACAAACTTTTTTGCTACGCAATGTATTAATTATTGATGATTTTCCTGTATTCGGATATCCAATGAGGCCAACAGAAATTTGCTTTTTATCTATATGTAGTTTAGCTGTAAAAATTATTTATATAAGAATAAATCATAAAATGTGAAAATATTACTTACCTAATTGTCTAAGCAGATTTATTAGTGAACCCTTTCCGAATGGATGTGTAATACTAGCATGAAAAGCCACAGTTGGATACTCCTTACTCAAAATTGCTACCCATCTTTGTGTAACCCAAGTCGGAACCAAATCGACTTTATTTAAAACAAAAATAAGATGTTTATGGGGCTTTTCTGTTTTTAAATATTTTTCTAAATAAGCTGATCTGGTTCCTAAAGGATCTCTAGCATCTAAAACCTGAAATAAAACATCTGAAGAATCTACTACTTTGTATAATTCATTCCATATTCTTCTTGATTGTCCGGCAGCCATGACCCAATCTCTTGGCATGTCCCGAACACCCCCGTCATCTCTTACAATATTTGAATCTTTATCATCCTTATATTCAGTTGCCGATTTTTCTGCCAATTCTGATAATTCTTCTAAACCTTTTGCAGCAATATTTGGTCTTTTTCTATTCTTTTTAGGACCAAAAACACTTTGGAAACTTTCAGTGTCTAGTAAATGTACTCGAGCGTTTTTAACTTTTTCATTTAATAAAGTTATCGGTAAAGTTGTAGGTTTCATTACAACTTGAAAAGGATTTTTTAGAGCATTTCCTAATTCCGTTTGAAATTTTTGTAAGGTATTTTGTGAGATTACTCTGCTGTTTCCAAACCATTTTTGACTGGGTTCAACTCTAGCAACTGTACCTGAAGGTAGCCAACCCTAAAAATAAATAATAATTATATAGCTTTAACATAAACAAATTTCAATAAATTAAATGAAACTTTAATCAAAAGCAACTAGTTTCGGCTAAATAGCCATCTTCAGGTTTAAAAGGTTAACAATGTTCGAAGGATTGATGTGAATACGAAAACAAACTATATATAAAAGTTTACAAATTTAATATTAATAATAATTTTTACTAATTGTAAACTATTTCATCTGATAAATTAGATTGTTTTTCGAGTTTCATTTCATAAGTTTAAATGGGTTATAACTAGTAAAAAAATAGTTATTTTAGCTCACCTGGAATGGTGCTGGAGTTATTATTTTTCCTGTCTTGTCCCTCTTGGCTTTAAAATTTCTATACATCTGCAGCCTCTTAATAGTACCTTTTGTACGAATTTTTCCTACTCCTTTTAAACCCTCTGTAGGTCTCTCAGGGTTCATAGAATGATTGGATTTGTTGAACCCCTGCTTACGAGGGGCTCCTGTTGTTGATCTTACTTTTGGCATATTGGCAAAATATTAATAACTAATTAGTTAATATTGTTTTAAATATACGATATCTAACTAACCACATGTGTTTTGACTTAAAGTTGACTGGCAAAAGACATATGAATACCTATCGAAAAAGAAGAGTAAGAGAAGGCTACAGTCATAGAGTAAACATGGCCTTTGCAACAGTGTTTTTCCAACTAAGGATATTTGCAGCGTTGCCAGACTTCAAAATGGGGGAGTTCCCTCATTGTTGGCAACCTAGAAAAAGGTCTACCAACGGGGAAGGATTATTTTTGGTCAAAATCTACTTCATTATTTTCGCAATGATAAAATATGTGTGCAAATTCTATTGAGCTGTCCAGTACGAAAGCGTAGAAGGGCCATATAATAATATATTTTTATAATTTACCGTTCAAACTATGAATTAAGACTAATTCACAGTTTGTACTGTGAATTATAAAAAATATTATTATATGGCCATTCTACGCTTTGGTAAGTTAATATCATTTAAAAGCTATGATCACAGTAATTGTTATTTATTAGTGGTGATGCCGTTTTCAATTTAGCCTCTTGTCCGATACAGCCAACTATTTCCTAGATTGTGAACACGACTATTTAGTGGTGTGAGTAAGGCTTATCAAATTACTCCTCCTTATTAAATAGAGGACGGGGTAAAACGAGTTAAAAGAGTAATCAAGCCGAACCCATCTCGTTCGATGACTTTTCTATGACATTGACAAGTGACACAATATCGATTGCCTTAACCTCAAAATTTTGATTTCTTTAATTATTACATAAAATTTTGTTTGTAACTAAAAAAAATGTTATTTTTGTTATATTTATAAAATATAATTATGTATAAATTAATTCAACAAAGCATACATAATAAGTAAGTATATTTACTTTTATATATTAATTCATAATGTATCACATATTTGTTTTAGGTTGTTATTAAACAAGAAACATATTTTCTCAAGATTTATACTTAGAGATCGAAATATTAACAATTACATAGCAAATACAATTAAATCAAATGCGCCTAAAAAAATTGTAAATGTAAAAACTATAAGTTTGACTGTTACGTGTGGTTTATTAGTTAATTTACATATTTCCCGAAATGCAGTACTTTGTGAAGCACAAAAAAATAGATTAACAGGTTATGACAAACTTGAAAAAAATATTAAATTTGATTGGATACGACTATGGAGTTATTTAAAACCGAATATTTGGTATTTTCTAGCTGCTGTTGTGGTAAGATTAAATTTATAGGATAAAAGGAAATATCACAATATCGAAATTCTGTTAAATAATTTTAATAAACATTTACTTTTGTTTACTATGTAGATTATTATTTACCTCATAGATACAATTCTTAAATTCTGTTATGTACTTATAAAATAAATAAATTTATTTTAGGGCGCATTGGCTGTTGCTTTATTAAATATTCAAATTCCCCAAATTTTAGGAGGCGTAGTAAATGTATTAGCAAAATTTAGTCAGAGCAAAGATAATAAAGTATTTATTTCTGACATGAAGAATCCGGCTATTAAACTGGTTACTATGTATATAGCACAGGTATGTATCTGTTTAAATTAATGAAAAATTAAATGGTTAGATATAATAATATTATTTGCAGAGTGCTTGTACATTTTTCTACATCTTTATGCTTTCAACTTTGGGAGAAAAAATGGCTTATAGAATGAGAACTGACTTATTTGGCTCGATAATTAATCAAGATATAGCGTTTTTTGATGAACAAAGAACTGGTGAAATTATAAATAGGTAAAATATCAATAAATAGTCTATATAAACGTTAATAAACTGCATACGCATGAACAAGATTTTTTATAATTGTAGATTAACATCAGATATACAAGATTTTAAAAGCAGCTTTAAACAAACTGTGTCTGGAGGTTTAAGAGCTGCAACACAAATAGTAGGTTGTTCAATTTCTTTAGTTATGATATCACCTCAAATGACGTTTATGTCTCTATTGTGCATACCATCAGTTATTGCTGTAGGCACAATCTTTGGCTCTCTATTGAGGTCAGTATCGAGAAGAGCACAAGCTCAGGTAAAGTTGTTTTTAGTAAAAAAATAAAAAATAGTTTTTAAATTAGATTTTGTAGGTAGAAAAGACGACAGCTGTAGCTGATGAGGCAGTTGGTAATATAAGAACGGTCAGAGCTTTTGCTATGGAAGATCAAGAACGTGAATTATTTGATAATGAAGCTGAATTAGCAATGTCGCTAAATGAAAATTTGGGCTTGGGTATAGGTTTCTTTCAAGCTGGAACCAACATGTTTATAAATAGGTAAGTAAATCTAAATTTATTTAGACAAACAAGTATTGAATTTATACAAAACTAATACACCATGTTCCTAAATGATTATCATGAAATAGGAGTTCATGAAGCATGAAAATTTTATTTCAAAATGATATTGCACTAAATATTTTTGTAATTAAAAACTCCCTTCAATAATCGACAAAGTTGTCTAAACTTTCTTTAAAATTCGTCAGGTAAAAGTGTTGAGTTTTTTTAAAACTAGTTTAAAATAGCGTTTTTTTCTTTTAACATTTAAATGTTGCTTAAATAAAAACTCAATTTTAACTTGAAATTTGTTCTCAAAGACAAAATAGTATCTATTCTAAATGTTAAATGTTTAAGGTCAGTGAAGTTGGTACCCACTTTTGCGAATTTCCCAAAGATTTTGTGTGCATGCGTTTGTCCATCGATTGTCCATTATTGTCCACTAATTATTTTCGTTTGTCCGCCCTTCGTTTCAAAATGGTGGCCCAAAAACGTTTTTTTTGCAAATTTTGCACTCGGCACCCACAAATTGCAAAAAAAAAATTTACCGCACAAGTCGTTTGTTCTTTGTTTATCCACCAATTAGTTTTGTTTGTCCACCCACCGGTTAATTATGATTAATTATATAACTTTTAAAAAATTGTGATATTGTGAAGTTGGCACACCCTTTTTTGAATTTTGAAATTTTTTTCGTGCATTCGTTAGTCCAAAATTGTCCACTTAAAATTTTTGTTTGTCCAAATACCATTTCAAAATCGACGATTTTGGTTTTATTTAATAAACACCTTAATTATTAAAGATAGAAAAAACTTTATAAGGTTTTTTTATTGAAAGTCAAATAGCTCTTAATATAGCCCATCCAATTTTTTAAAATAACGTTTCGTCTTTGAAGGGCCACCATCAACTATTTTTTTTTAATACGGACCTGTACATTTTATTTTAATCTTGAAATCCCCATTTTTTCATTGTCCAACCATGTAGAATTTTTGTATGTACTTTGGGTATTTTTCTTTTTTCTCTTTCTATCTACACTTGGTACGTTTTAATAGCATTGATAGTTTTTCTGTTACAGGGGTTAAACAAAAAATTATTTATTATAATCTACAATTACCTATATTATTTTCTTTAATTAAAAAATATATTAAAATCATTTTCATACCAGTGAAAAGAGAATAAAAAATTCTATAAGTGGGAGTTTTTCCAAAATTTTTGAGCTAGAATTGTGACCTTGACAAAGGGGAGAGACCAAAAATGAGGAAAATTAAAAAAATCCTTATAGTGTGGTCTCTCCCTTTTCTCATAACGACGATTTTTCATCTAAATTTTTGAAAAAATTCACACATTTAGAATATTTTTTCTCTCTCTATCTGCACTTAGTACCTTTTAATAGCATCTATAGTTTTGTTGTTACAGGGGTTAAACAAAAAATTGTTTATTATAATCTACAATTACCTATTATTTTTTTGATAAAAAATATATTAAAATTATTTTAATACCATTAGAAAGAGAATAAAAAATTCTATAAATGGGAATTTTTTCAAACCTTTTAAGCAAAAATTGTAACCTTGAGAAAAGGGAGGGACCAAAGTGAGAAAAAATATAGTTATAGTTTCTACCTATTTCATTCCATTTTCACTGAAAATATTTATAAATCATTTTAAATAAAATTAATTAAAAATTGAGTCTACTTTGGGCTTAATTTCTATTAAATATTTGAATGTAAATTTTTTAAATAACTACAATCAAAAAATACGTTATTTATGTAACATATGTATAAACATCTGTTTATACTCGTGGTGCATACAAACTTTTATGTCATACTAGTTATTGCATTCAAAATATAAATATTAAAAAAAACCTGTTTTTGTCTTTATGCACGCGCGGGCCATATAATGAACAGGGCCGTACATAGAAAAATTCTTTAAGTTTAGTTTATTGTCAAAACCTTAGTGTTATACATGGTTGAACAGAGAAAAAAATGAAGGTTTCAAAGATGAAATAAAAAGTACAAGTACAGGTATTTAAAAAAAATATTAGCCATCAATAAAAGTTTTATAAAGTTTTTTTCTATCTTTAAAAAATAAGGTGGTAATTAATTAAAACGAAAATCGCCAATTTCGGTTTTTTTTTTAATTATTTCGGAAACCGGATCTGATGTTTTAATTTTGAAAAAAATCTGTTAATTCGTCTTGAAAATACCCCATTTAACCGATATTGAATCGATTTCAAGAAAAAAATTTATGCATAAAATTATAGTATTCACTAATTCACTTAGTTTATTATCATTTATTTATTATGAAAAATCTCTTGATTTTTTTATAATTAGTATGGTGTTGTCCACTTTATATATGGGTGGATATTTATTATCAACAAACCAATTATCGGCTGGAGAAGTTATGGTTTATTTGATGGCCTCACAAACAATACAGCGCTCTTTAGCTCAAATATCTTTACTATTTGGATCTGTGGTAAGGGGAATAGCCGCTGGATCTAGAATATTTGAGGTATAATATTTGTATATTAAATATTTTTTGTTCATGGATTTATTTCTAGTTTATAAACAAGACACCAACAATGCCTCTTAAAGGAGGAACAATATTGCCTTATGATTCTGTTAAAGGAGATATTGAATTTAATAATGTTTGTTTTGCTTATCCTACTAGGACCCAACAGGTAATATTTTATCGTTATTTTGAGTTTTTTTTTTTGGTTTTATAATTTTAGTAGATCATATTACAAGATTTTAACCTCAGTATACCATCTGGAAAAACTGTTGCTATAGTTGGAGCATCCGGTAATGGGAAATCCACTGTTGTATCTCTACTGGAAAGGTTTGAATTCGACAGGAAACGAAGAATTCAATAATAATTTTATCTAATTTCAGATTTTATGATGTTCAACAAGGTTCCATTAAAATGGATGGGCATGATATTAGAACCTTGGATCCTTCTTGGTTAAGAGGACGCATTTTGGGATTAATTAGCCAGGAACCAGTATTGTTTGGAACTTCTATTATGGAAAACATTCGTTATGGTAAACCCGAGGCTACAGATGATGAGGTATTTAATTAAAAATATATGTATATTTATCTTTGATATATCCATATATGTATTTTTAGGTGAAAGAAGCGGCAATGCTCGCTAATGCTGATGAATTTATTAATAATTTTCCAATGGGATATAATACACATGTCGGTCAAAGGGGCGTTACTTTATCTGGTGGCCAGAAACAAAGAATTGCTATTGCAAGGGCGCTTTTAAAAAATCCAGTTGTTTTGTTATTAGATGAAGCGACAAGGTAATTAATCACTTTATATATTAAAACAGTTTTTTTGTTTGTCTATGCAAAATATAAAGAAATACTCTATCTGTGATCACATAAGGGATAATATGTAAGTCTAAGCTTTGCCCAATTCTATATAGTATAAATTGAGTAAGTTTTAACTACATAAAATATGTGCCTATATATTAAACTAGCTTTTACCAGCGACTTTGTTCGCGTTGATGTCGAAATAAATAAAAGTTTATTTTCTGTACCCGTTTACTTCCCTCCGGTTTTTCAAACTTTTATGCCCGTTTTTTCCTTTTTTTTTAAGTTTTTTTGCCCCTTTTAAAAAATTTTTTTTTGATTTACTTTTTTTTTAACCTTTTTTGCCTTTTTTGTTGCTTTTTTACACCTTTTTTTGCGTTTTTAAAACTTTTATTGCCTTTTTTACCATTTTTGATTTTTTTCCTCTATTTTGCCTTTTTTATTTAACTTTTTTGTCGTATTTTGTTTTTAGTTTTTGAGCTTTTTTGACATTTTTTTGCTTCTATTTTGCCTTTTTGTTGTTGCATTTTATCTTTTTTTTGCTTTTTTTTTGCTTTTTTATCCCTTTTTGTCACTTTTTTGCTTTTTTAAAACTTGTCTTGCTTTTTTTTACTTTTTTTTAACTTTTTTGGCGCATTTTTTCTCTTTACTTTGTCTTATTTGACATTTTTTTTTGACTTTTTGTTATTTTTCCCCCTTTTCCTTTTTTTTGTCCAGTTTTTTTTCATTTTTTGCTTTTTTTTCTTTTTTTTAACAATATTTTTGCCATTTTTTGGAATAATTTATTATCTTGTTGGTATTTATAATAACAAGGTGCCATTTTAAGTAATTTTTATCGTTTTTCATATTAATTAATTTTTGTGTATTTTTTGCAATGTTTACCCATTTTTGTCTAGCAATTTATTTCATTTTTACAACATTTTACTTTTCCATTCAGAAATTTTGTATTTTGTAATTAAAATAATCTCATTCCTTCACACCTGAGCTGGGAAAGTTCTGGGATGACACAGCCGATTTTTTGGTTGAAGCACTTACTCGAGCGGGTCAATATTTGTTTAATCTCAATTTTGAAACCCTTAAATTGCGAATTTTCAAAATTCCTTTCTTAGTGCTCCCCTACACTACTAAAGGATACTACCCTGAAAATTTCACGTCTCTATCACCTCTGCGTTGATTGTCAGTCAGTCAGCGACACGACAATTTTATATGTATTTGAGGTTCATCGAAATTACTCAATTTTAATAAGTATCACTACTTGATTGTATTTTTTTAGTGCCTTGGATACCGAATCAGAAAAAATAGTTCAGTCAGCGTTGGAACGAGCAAGAAAAGGAAGAACAGTTATTGTTATTGCTCATAGGTTATCCACTATTCAAAATGCAGATCTAATTGTTGTTTTAAATAAAGGAAAAATCGTTGAGGTATTTAAATATAATTTTATCGTCAATTTGTTTCTAATTTTATTTTATTTTCAGATGGGAACTCACGAAACTTTAAAAAAGTTGAAAGGCTACTATTGGTCGTTGGTCTATCAACAGCAGAATAGTCCTGCAGGTTAATTTTTTTAAATTTTATGTTTTACTTTAAATATATAATTTTAAAGTTATATCAACAGAATAGTACTATTTCTTTTTTAATAAGAAAAAAAACAACTTACTTAAAAAGAATTAAAAGAAAACTTTTTACTCTTTGATATAAAATTGAAAAATATTTTTAAAACAAACAATATTTGAACGTATTCTAACATCACTTTTATTTTTTTTTATTTAGATTTTGATTGATATTGATCATTCTGCATTAAAAACAAAAAGAATGAACTTAGTATAAAAACTCTTAAAAATAATGGACAATTTTTAATTTTACAATAAAATTACAATACATATTTTTAATTATTTACAAGATTCATACTCAAAAATAGTCATAAAAAATCGCAGCCGAATTATAATCAGATATATAAATTTATTTAAAATAATCTAATTTTGAAATATCTAATTTATTGAATAATCATCT
Source organism: Neocrepidodera transversa (assembly GCA_963243735.1). NCBI lineage: Eukaryota > Metazoa > Arthropoda > Insecta > Coleoptera > Chrysomelidae > Neocrepidodera > Neocrepidodera transversa. Next base: position 68,831 of record OY725346.1, on the reverse strand, counting down.
AGTTTTTAACCATTTTTTAGCGGTGAAAATTTTAAATGGCACATATGGATGCCAATAATTAGATTCGGTTATGTTTGAATATTCTGTATTAACAATTCTTTGATTAGGTTTCGAATTGGAATTGGAAAATGATTCATTTGTATCAGAATAGGTTAATTTTGCAAAATTTTCGTCAGATTTTGGAATGGATTCAATATCAGTATCTCCACTTTCCTCAGAATTAGGTTTCTTAGTTACAGGTTTTAAAGTAGTGGGATCTTTTGAAACAATTTCACTTGGTTTAGAACCGGGAATATTGTTGTCAGGATTGCTTACATCTTCATCTTCACCATAAATATTTTCTAAAACCCATTTTACGTAGGCATTTAAATTCGTGTATATTTCAGGTCCCTGGTCGCATTTTTTGTTTCTAAAGGTCGTTAGTCCTGAAATAATAAAAATACAAACAATATTTAAAGTTTGTTGATTCAAGGATATTTTATATTAAAAAATAAATCGACATTTCTTCACTAGTTTTTATTTAAAAACTATTTGCATAATTAAATGATTTTAAATTGTATCATCTTCTTCGCTGCTCAAAATATTATCCAATATCCAATTAACGTAGCGATTCACATTTGTGTACAATGCAGGACCTTCACCGTAATTTTTATTCATAAAAGACGTTATACCTGAAAAATAAAAATACATAACAATTGTAAACATATTAGAAGTAGAAAGAACCTAAAAGCGAAAAAAACAACGAATCTTAACATTTAAATAGAAAAAAATAATTAAACACAAAATAGCCTGTCACTTACCAAAATACATAAAGATGTTATCAGAATATGCATAAACCTTGATATTATAAAATTAAAAAGACAATAAATGAAAATACAGAAGATGAACGCCTGTGAATTCCCTGTAACTTCATATGTCTATTGATTGACAGCTAAAAGCATCTAACGCAACGTTGCCAACTGTATTGGAAACTGTTATAGTACGGGCACTTAAATTATTATAGTACATTGAAGAAAAATATTGTACAATACAGAAAAAACAAGAAATACGTAACGACATCAATAATAATATATAACTGCACCAATAATAACAAATACTAATTATCTGAGTTCAAGCAACTCTTTCTGGATTATAAATTATACTTCCTCTGCTCTTGGTAAATAATAAATCCTTAAAAATCTTTAAAATTCTTAAAAATCCTTAAAACCCTTAAAAATTTCTTAAAAAACGCTTACAAATCTTTAAAAACCCCTTAACATTTTTAAAAATCCATAGAAATCAATTAAAACTCTTAAAAAAATTTAAAAATCTTAAAAATACTTTAAAATCCTTAAAAATATTTAAAAATACTTAAAAATCTTGGGTAGTTCTTAAAGATTCTAAAATAATCCTTAAAAACATTAAAATCCCTAACAATAATTTACAATTCTTAAGAATCAGTAAAAATCCTTAAAAGTCCTTGAAAATCCTTAAAAATTCCCAAAAATCATTAAAAACCCTTAATTTTTAAAAATATTAATAAAACCTTAAAGATTTTTAAAAAACTTTAAAATCCTTAAAAATACTTAAAAGTACTTAAAAATCTTAGACAATTCTTAAAGATCCTAAAATAATCCTTAAAAAATATTAAAATCTATAAAAATAGTTTCAAATTCTTAGGAATCCCTAAAAATCCTTAAACGTCCTTGAAAATTCTTAAAAATTCCAAAAAATCCTTAAAAATTCTTTGATTCTTCGCCTGCAACGGAATTACTGACTAGTTAGTTTTAATTCGACGTTTCATATTCGAAGAATCACATTTAATTTACTAAATTAAATTTTATAAATTATGCATTATTTTTTAATTATAAATTGATTACAATAATGAATGAATGAACATGATTTACAGATCAATTTTATTATTAACTGTTAGAGGGCGCTGCAAGTGCTATTCCAGATTAATCAAATCTGGTTTTGTATTTGTGAAAATGTAAAATTATAGTATAAAGTGCGTACTATATTTACTTTGAAATTTTATAGTACATGAAGTTGTAATAATCGTACAAGTACTATAATTATAGTACGGTTGGCAACGTTGATCTAACGGCTTTTTCGAAAATCATACGATCAGAAAATCGTCCTGGACGCATTTAAATTGTTCAGATACGTATCGCAAAGAAACATAATTTGACTTACCAACCGTTATCCTGAAACAGTTTTTTTCATCCTTGATCATTAACAGCTTCATACAATCTATGATTATTGATAATAATCGCGCATAGAATTACCCAAATAAATATTTATAAATGTGATGTAAGAGTTTTCATTAATTTAAATTATAAAAATTAATTATCTTTTACCTATAACGAAATGTTGCTGGAAAAATTTTTCTTGTCGACTCCATACAACCGGACTGCCGGAATCTCCTTGACATGTACCGTCTCCTTTTTCGATACCAATACACCATTTTTCCTCATTAACTGGCGTGTCGGAAATGTTTTGACAAACGCATCTATCTCTTATTGGCAATTTTACGTATTTTAAAATTTGCGAAATAGTTTCTGGAGAATCCAAACCCCAACCGGCTATTAAAACTTTTTCGGCGTAAAACGGGTTTTCTAAAAGGTCGTCTCTTGGTAGACATATTGGTCTAATATTCTCTAAAATAAAATAGTCAAGTGGTATTTTAAAAATGGCGATATATAGACTAAGATAGCTTACTAGCATATTTAAGTTCATCTTCTAGTCGGATTAAAGCTATATCATTATCATGAGTGTGTTTATCGTATTCGGTATGAGGAATGATTTCATCAATTCTTGCTTTTTGAGCTAAACAACCGTATTTGCAAGATTCAGAATGTACATTTGCGCCTTCCCCAACTAAAATATTCTTGCTGAAACGGAAATAAATAAAGTACGAAGCATAAATAACTATTTCCTATATAGAAAATTTCACACCAAAATTTTTTAACCAATAAGAAGCTTTCATTTCAACTCGTTACTACAGGAACCATAAAACTTTGGGTAAGTTTTTTCCTTCTGGGTATCCTAAGCGCGATTACACCGATGAACAGAAAATTGTAAAAATAAAGCATACATTATTTTAACGAACAAAAATTCGTTTCATGCTACTAAAAATCTTCTTTGCTATAGAAACCCAATATAATTACAAAATGAAACAAGAAATGTTTCTACCAGGAATATTTTGCACACAATTTATTTTTATCAAACTTTAGTACTAAAAAACCTAACCACTAACCAAAACTACACTTTTTAAAACACTCTACGTACGTTTCGCTAACTACGTTAGCATCATCAGGAGTCGATGATAAACTCTCAGATACTCAGTTTATCACCGACTCCTGATGATGCTAACGTTGTTATCGAAACGTACGTAGAGTGTTTTAAAAAGTGTAGTTTTGGTTAGTGGTGACGATATTCTTCAACATTGTTGAAAACCAAATGTTCCAAATTCCCAATTCTACTAGAACTTAAATTAAAATAATCTCTTTAAGGTTCTGTTCATTTATTTTTAATTATTTCATGTAAAAAAAAAATTAAGGAAGGCGTGTGAAATTTTCTTAGCGAATCTCCCACATTCTTGATTTACTATCTGGAAATATCTCCTCGAGCATGAATTTTTTTAAAAAATTCATTCTCTCGGACATATTTTCGATAGTAATTTAAGCACTATTAAGATTACTAGTGATAGTGTCTCATATTATAAAAATATCACCATAGAGTGATAATATCTATCATATTGCTATGCGGCTCGTGCTAAATTCTTACTCAAGCGAAATATACTAAATAAATTACGTACATATATTTTGATTTGCCGTAAACGCAATGAGCTGCTGTTATCAAATAGCGCTTATTTATTATGGCTGCACCACAAACAAATTTTTCTGTTCGATCTTTTTTACTCCTTCGCAATACTTGCGCCAACCATGGAAATGATTCTAATGATGTGATTATACCATTTTTCGTTATAGGAGTCGGTTGAATCATGCCGCAATCTTTTGAATCGAAATAACGCCAATTAGGATGAGACATAATCTCATCTTTAAAGGATATATCTAAAAATGATATTAAGATGAAGAAAAATGTTAAAGTAATAATGATCAAAACGATGGAGAAGAAATTTTCATTTTTAAATAAAACATTTATAAACTTACCCTTTGAGACAACATAGTGACACACTAAACTTATGAGTAGTAATAGCAACTTCATTTTTCTAATACTAATACCCTCCTTCATATAAATTTTCTTTTATATATTTTTTAAAAAAAAGTCATAAAAAAGTTGTTATTATTTTATCTGAAATAATAAATTTATTTATTTACAAACATAAAGATATGATAATAAACGTGAGATACCTATATATATACATTTTAAATGTGGTAATGAAAAATAACATTTTTATTATACAAAAGTATGATGTTAAAACAATAATTCATATTTCTGAAAATAAAGTTTAAATGATATATATTTCTTTCTCTTTTTGTCTAACAATACCGATCAGAAATGCAATTTTTATTCAGAAAAGGAAACGCGTACATTCTCGAGAACAAAATTTTAACGTGAAGCCCTAATAGCACAAAGACGTTTAAAAAACATCTTAAAAACATACACGACCGACCATCGGGTCGTTTTAAAATCGTTCGTTAAAGTACCCGAGAACGTTTATTAGACGTTTTTCTATAGTGCAAATGTCACAACTTCTAACCGTCATACAGACGTCGAAAAAGGACGTTTTAAAGACGTTTCACTAAATAAATAGATCGACAAAGGACGTTTTTTGGACTTCCTTTAAAGTACCTAAAAACGTACTTTTGGGGACCCAATGAAACTTTCTGACTTTTCTCAAAACATTGTTTTGAGGACCTAAACAAAACGTTTTCTGGACGTTTATACTGGTGGTTTTAAAAACGACTGAAATAAAACGTTTAAAAAACTCCCCTTTTATGATTTTTTTCTCAAAACATACTTTTGCAGACCTAAAAACAACGTTTTTTGGACGTTTTTTACAGTGGTAATAAAAACAACTTACAAAAACGTCTTAAAAACGTAACTTTTTGCCTTTTCTCAAAACATGCTTTTGAGGACCTAAACAAAACGTTTTTTGGACGTTTTTACTGGTGGTTTTAAGAACGACTGAAATAAAACGTTTAAAAAACGCCCCTTTTATAATTTTTTCTCAAGACACACTTTTGCAAATCTAAAGACAACGTTTTTTACAGTGGTTATAAAAACAACTTACAAAAACGTAACTTTCTGACTTTTCTCAAAACATTCTTTTGAGGACCTAAACAAAACGTTTTCTGAACGTTTATACGACTGAAATAAAACGTTTAAAAAATGTCCCATTTTTGATTTTTTCTCAAGACATGCTTTTGCAGACCTAAAAACAACGTTTTTTTTACGTTTTTACAGTGGTTATAAAAACAACTTACAAAAACGTCTAAAAAACATAACTTTTTGCCTTTTTCTCATAACATGCTTTTGAGGACCTAAACAAAACGTTTTTTGGATGGTGGTTTTAAAAACAACTCAAATAAAACGTTTTAAAAGCGTCCCTATTCTGACTTTATAAAAAACCTTTTGACATGGACGTTAAAAAACCTATTAAGTAATAGGTGTTTTTTTATCGTAGGTTTTAAAAACGTCTGCGTAGTGTAGCTTAGACAACGGTTTTTTTTATTTATCATTTCGGACGTTTTGACGACATATTTTGGACGTTTCTTTATGTTCCTTTTAAAAACGTTCTTGCATAAACGTTTTATTTTGAACCTCGAAAAACGTCAATTGGACTTTTTGTGTTTTTAGGGAGGGGAGATGTTCTAAATCAGGTATACATAATTAATTTCCGATATAGATTGTCTAACAACTAAAACGACACCTCCAGCGTTCCCACTTCTCTACTTTTCCTTTTATTTTTTTGTTCCCCACTTCTTTAATTTTTAACGTGTAGCAATCGTTTTAGTTGTTGAACAAAGTTTAATAGTAAACTTTATAATTTTCGCGTTTTGTAGTCTGGAAAAAAAAAGTTATACAACTTGAACTACACCACTGCATTTTTTTTCTTTTTGGTTAATATCTTTAACGATTAATGCAACCACAATTACACTATAAAATGATTATTATATGTATATTATCTTATAAACAGTGAAAGTTACAATGTTTTGACGTTATAGAATTTTTCGTGTGTTTACAACATAATTTAAATTATTTAAACAAAACAAATTAGAATTAATTAACACCAATTCTTTAGTTACTATTTTGATGTGTTTTATAGTCTGAATTTAGGTGCAAACTGACCATTGTGGCGCGGTGGATATTAAAAATTTTTTTTAATTTTGTACAGATATCAAAATCATATTCTAGTGACCTAAAAACGTGTTTAAAAATTCACTACTCAATTTTTAATATGATTACATTTCTTATCTGAATGAGGGCGAAAGGTAAAAAAAAATCAGTTTCTATTAGCTCCACGTGAACTGTGAATTAATTGAACGAAGCACCTAAATTTGTTCTTTTATCTTTGTTTAGCATTTACTTTATTAGATTAGTTAACTGGCTAACTAGACTATAATATAATTGTCAATTGAGTTGAAATAATTTTGAAGTTTTTTTTTATGTTTGTAAAATTTAAATTTTTCTGATAAGTATCGATTTTTCAAAGTATTATTTAAATTTATAAGATGTGTGATTGCGAAGAGGAAGGAGGAACAGGAGGATTTGGATTTGGTTTTGGTTTTTTTGGCGATTTTTGGAAAAATTTATTCGATAATCCCTATTATCTGCAAACGCTTAAATGTGCCCTTTTATTTTTTTTGGCTTTGAAAATTGCAAGAGAATGTCACTTGATGAAAATACCAATGAGAGATTATATGCCTTTTAATAGAGCTGTTTGTTAATCCATTATATATTTAATCATAGAATTGTGCAAAAAAAATGCTTGATTTATAATAAACTCTTAATAATAATGTATTGATTTTAATGCATTAAAGACGATGTAATTATCTTGTTGTTTTCGCTAATAAATAATTTTCTACTTTTGTTATGCTACCCAGAAAAATATCAAAATATTTTTGTACAATTAATTAAACGAAATAACTATAGTCAGGATTTACGATGTCAAATAAAATTCAAGCATAACCTCAATCTCTATGTGCTTCCCTTCCACTTACTACCAACTGTCTAATATAAAATACTTGAAAAGTAAAATTGGAATAAATTCAAATAATTTACACGTTATATCGTTTGATATACAAAATTTATAAAAATAAATGTAAGTTTTACAAAATTAGGCTGATACTATTTTTTTTTTAGTTTTATATTTTAATTATGAAACTAATTGATTTATTCGGGACACTTTGTGTCAAAATCACACTAGTCACATATAAACATATACTTGGTTCTCAAAAATGAATATCAAGTAACAAGGATAAATAATTTTGTCCTGTCAAAAAATAAATGTCATTTTCCCCAAATTTTTGTAATTTAAATCAATGTCGAGCAATACCAAAAGGGTGGAAAGAAAATTCAAGTAGGTGTATGTGCGCGAACGACTTGCCTGAATGGATATTTTTGGAAAATCAAAGGTAAAGAAAAAACCTGCGTAATTAACAAACACATGGCGACTCGTTTGAGTCCACGAAATTCTGAAGTAAATGCTCTGGAACAAAGGGGTTATCTAATTGGAAAGAAAATTGGACAAGGCTCGTATGCTACGGTACATTTAGCGGACTATGTCGATAGTACGGGACCGAAAAAGATGCGTCTTGCTTGTAAAATCTTTGATAAAGAAAAAGCACCTAAAGATTTTTTAGAGAAATTTTTTCCAAGAGAACTAGAAATATTGACTAAAATTGAAAATCCGCACATCATACAAGTTCACAGTATCCTGCAAAGAGGACCGAGAGTATTCATTTTTATGAGGTAACTAAAGATTACCTTTAATTAAAGGAAGAAATGTCTGTCTCAAAAAATATCCACTTTGTCGGGGATAGTATCGTAAGTTTTTTTTTTCCTGGTTATTCTTACGTTTTATCGATGAGATTACCAAATGAGTTCTACTATCCTTAATAAAGTCGTTAAGCTCAGGTATACGCCACTTAAAAATTTTAGTAAGACACCTAATTTGCTACATATTTTGGTTACTAAGGTTTTGAAGTGTCATAAATGTATATTTGAAAAAAGTGTCTGGTAAAGACATCGAAACAAACAAAAAATATTACTTTTTTTTTCATAATATTTTAGTATATATAATAAATAATTTTTCAAGGTACGCTGATAATGGAGATTTGTTGGATTTCATAAAGAAAAACGGAGTCGTACCGGAACAACAAGCGAAAATTTGGTTTAGACAAATGGGAAGTGGGCTTCATTATCTCCACGGCAAAAATATAGCGCACAGAGATTTAAAGTGCGAGAATATTTTACTATCTAGAAGATTCAACGTTAAATTGGCGGATTTCGGATTCGCCCGGTTCTGTGTAGATTCCGACAACAGGAGAATACTCAGTCAAACTTATTGCGGTTCGGCCGCTTACGCAGCACCAGAAGTTGTTAACGGGACGCCTTACAATCCAAAACTATCAGACGTGTGGTCTTTGGGCATAATTCTCTTTATAATGTTAAACGCATCGATGCCTTTCGACGATTCGAATTTAAGGAAATTATTGAAAGATCAAATGACAAAAAATTGGGTGTTTAGATCAAGAGTGAGGGACACGCTATCGTCGATTGCCAAATCGCTTGTCCGACATCTCTTGGAACCAGATTTAACTCAAAGATTGACTCTGGATAGAGTGATCCAGCACGAATGGTTAAGGATGCGCAAAGATAGGCCTTCTCTTATCGGCCGTTTGGTACATTCTGCACCGCACGGTCAGACAGGAAGTCAGTCCGCACATGTAAGTGGGGAATATGAGAACGAAACCGTTCCCGGGGACTTTCAAAATCCCGACAACAAAAAAAGTGAAATGATGATTTCTGTAAACGACACTTAATTTAGTTGGGGGAATACTATTGTGATAAATTCCAAGTTGAAATTAACAGTAGTGTACATATTATATTAAAAACAGGATAAATCTTTTGATCTTTTTATTTCAATGTTTTATTTTGGTCCCCCTTAAATGCCTTTTTCTCTAGACTCTCAAAATCCGAAAAATAAGATTGATAGTGTACAAATATAAGTTCATAGTCGTGCTTAAAAAGTATTTTCTGGACATTACCATAATCGGTTTAGACGTGTGGTGGATGGGTGCTTAATAAAAGAAACAATTCTAATTCCAAAGCCCTATAGGCAAAGGGACAAGACCCAAGGCTTTTAGTTGTGCCAAAGGCACCATGAATATGAAATTTTACGATGATAATAGGTACCTAAAAAAAGTTCAGTTAGTGCAATATTTAATTTAAAAAATGAAATATTAGGTAGTATATTTATACGTTGGCTCATACATACTCTTTCTTTTATTAAGCGCCATTTTCCCAAATTCTGAACTGAAATAGGTTCCTTTATTGTTAAAGATTAACTTGAATACCAATTTAATAAAATCTGCATAACATGTTCGATGTATAAGATTTCCTTATAATTAAAACCCCCATTTTTGCCCCACCCCCTTTAACTGGATTTTCGGAAAATCGCGAAACACGTCATTTTTGTTTTTTAAAGAATATACTTAATACCAATTATAACAGATACGTGACTATTCTTATAAAAAAGTTTGCCCATCCTTTTTTTCCCTATTGGGTCAGAATTTTCAAAAATCCTCCCTTAGTGAGTATTTATACATCATAAAGGCAATGTACCTTCTATATTCGTCATATACATAGATAAATATACATAAATTATAAAAATCAGTTAAGCAAAATCCATAAGAGGCGCCAATATCATGTTATTTTACCTGAAATGGTTTTTGGATGGGGATAAAATCCGAGGTTTCCTGTGACATTTTTTAAGAATTATTTACGACGCTTATTTAGTTACTATATTAGGTAAGACTCGTCCAAAAACGAATAATTATGTTTTGTGGTGCTCCACTCGGTAAGATTACTTGGAAAATTTTAAAAAAATAATGTTTACACCAAATTTATTAGAATATACCAGCACATTCTCAAAGACCATCTACTCTAAACGGTAACCACGCAAGTCACGTCTATTTTGCAAATTTTTACTTTTACAAGTAGGGTAGAAATGAAGAAGGATAATTTTTTAATGTTATTTGTCGAAAAGAAAATTTTTCCCTAACAAAAATGAAGAAAGAAACGTGTTTTTCCATTAATTCAAGAAAAGTTCGCAGTAAAATCGGTGATAATATCCGACTATTTTTTTTTTTACTTTTCATAAAATATACTTCGAGCTTAAAAAAACACAATTAGGTATATTTTGTAAATGATATATTGCGATATCCAGCAGTGACAAGTTACAAAAATTTTATTGGAAAATTCTTGTATCCCACCATATATTGCTATTAAATTGTTTCCATGTATCTTTAATCAGTTTGGCACATTTTTCCCCAATCATATAACAAATACAATTAATATGAGAAGAAGTAGAAAGAGGAATTATACTTGCATCTGCAATTCTCAAATTACTAATACCGTATACCCTTAAATTATCGTCTACGACATGATTTCTACGATCTGGTCCCATTTTACAAGTACTCACAGGATGATTATTATGGTTCACTATGTATTTGCTGGCACATTTCCAGTAATTTTTGCTCATAAATTGAAAATTTGAACAGTGCGGCAACGGTTTTTGCTCAAATCTAGTATTTACTTTTCTGAATGCTTCCTGATTGGTAAGATTAAGTGCAAATTGGATTCCTTCATAAACAAGATCAAAATCGTGCCCTTCGGGATCCGATAGTATATTTGGATGAATATATGGATAATCTAAAGGATTGCTACTTTTTAATCTTACATAACCTAATGATTTAGTATGAAGGGGAGTAGCAAAAATTTGGAATGAACTAGTCGCATTGACACCATCGATATATTTCGATATATCCTTTTTCCATTTATAGAATTTTGTTAGTGCGTCCGTCGTCTCGTTGGTATCTTGAAAACTCAGTTCTAAATCAGGATAACCATCAATAATTGCTAATCTCGTTTTATAATAACCAACAGCTTGTGTCGGAGCAGCTTCGGCCAAATCTCCTCGTCCATATCCAAGAAATTCTTTGATCGAATCTCTTAAATTTTTTATGGGTTCAGATACATTTGTAGAAAATACTAATCCATGAACTTGTAAATGATCCGAGAAAGATTCACCAACCGGTAAATCTTCGATTACTTTTATTTCTGAAAAGAAAAAATTTATTATAACAATAGTTGTTATTTTCTAATATCAAAATCTTTTTAATATTAAGAAAATAAATTGCATATCTATTACAAAGTATATATTAAAATTCAGCAATTTAATTAATATGATATCGATTTTCTTAACTTTATTTAAAGTTATATACTTACGATGTTGTTTTAAATGTTCACTAGGTCCAATTCCAGAAAGCATAAGAAGTTGAGGTGAGTTAATAGCTCCAGCCGATACTATAACTTCTTTTCTTGCTGTAGCTTTATATAAAATACCATTGTTCAAAAATAATACTCCTTCGGCTCTTTTATTTCTAATCAAAATTTTTGTCGCTAAACTGTTGGTCATTACTACTAAATTTTCTCGATATGTGACTGGTTCCAAAAAGGCAGTTCCGCTATCTTGTCTTCTACCAAACTTAGTGTTTATTTGGAAGGGCATCGCTCCTATTTGTTGTCTGCCATTTAAGTCCCTAATTTGATAACCCATTTCTCTATTAGCTTTTAGAAACAGCTAAAATAGAAATTTTTTTTAATATCTAAAATTCTAAATAAGTTAAAAAATATAAATTCACCTTATGATGTAAATGCCTTGGCATTGGATGTTCCACCCACATAGGCCCGTAATAATTATGATAGTCCGGTTCAACTGGCGCTTCTGGATCTGTATGATGGTAGTTTTCTGATTTAAAAAAGTATGGTAGCACGTCTTTATAGCACCATCCTTTATTCCCCATGCCGCACCATAAATCAAAATCCATTCGGTTGCCCCTTATGTAGATAAGGGCATTTAAAAGAGACGTTCCTCCTACTCCTCTCCCCCTGGGATGTGGACAACGATTTTCCTCAAAACCTTAAAGCAAATTATTTTATTCTTTACAGTATATTTTAGATAATTAAGACAATATTGGTTGGAGGTAATAAAATTCTATGCCAAGTACTAAAGTAATTAAGTACCATTTATTTCAAGTACATTTAAGTTTATGTCTACCAGTTGGTGATCGATCACACATTTAAACCAATAAATTCTTCCATGAATACTGATGATGTTCGTCGAAACTAATTGCCGCTATTTCCCATTTCGTCATTTTATTATTAAATTAATGTGTGGTACTTGACATAGAATTTTAGTACCTTATCGGTTGACCACATTCGAGAACATGGACAACGTTTTGGACTTACAATATTGTCTGTGCATATAGTAAAAATTATATTACTTTCGGTAATACAGTCCGAGGATCTTAGATATAAGAAAATCCGTATACTCAAGCATCTCTTAAAGCAATACAAAGGGTGGAAATACAGTCCAAACTAGTATTGGACTGCCATAAAAATTAAAATTCCCTGGCAGAACACAACAAGATAACTCTTGAATGGGTACCTGGGCATGAGGGTATAGAAGAAAATTAAGAGGTTGGTAAAGGACCGCAACCCACATGTGGTATTTCCTACCAACATGTAAAGGGTATGCTGGAAAAACAAATTAAGTGACAAACACTGGTTGGAACTTCTGGGACTAAGACAGTCCAAAACACTTATAGAAGGTCCACCCAAGAGCAGAAACAATCTGCTGCTATGCCTAAAAAGACTGGATCTCAAAACCGCACTAGGTGTCTTAAAAGGACACTGCGGGCTCAGAAGAAACCTGAACCTCATAGGAGTATCGGAATATTTCCTATGTAGGAAATGTGAGGAAGAGGACGAAACTTCTCTTCATGTATTATGCTATTGCCGGGACCTAAACAGGGAAAAGGGAATAGCACTTTGGGGTACAGTATCCTGAACCCGAAATCTAACATCAGGACTATTCTTGACTTTGTCAAGAGTACTGAACTGATGTGAAAATAGGCCTAAGGAAAAAAAAACAGACTGTAGAAATATCCTATATTGTTTGATGTTACCTAAACATGTATTCGTTTGTGGGATACTATAATAACCCCAATTGTAGTCGCTCATAACAGTAATTGTATAACTAGTTTTTGGTATAGACGTCAAATCATTTCCCCATTCTCCAGCTTCGATAACCAACACTTTCCATTTCGACGTTTCTGATAAACGACTTGCAATAACTGATCCAGTTGATCCTGCACCAACCACAATAAAGTCATATTCTCCAAAATCTAAAATAAAATATTATGTCTTAGATTGATTTTAAACACATTATCCCAGGATTTGTATTGAATTTGGAAATTTTTAATTTAGCAAATTTGATAAAAAATGTAGTATTGCTTTTAGCTGATAAGGGTTTTCTTGATTTAAATTTTGTGTTTAAAAATTTATAGTAATTTTATTATTAGACAACGAAAAACTTACAATTTTTAACAAAATAAAAAACATACAACTAACAACAAACAATTAAGACAAAACAATTTTGTATCGAATAAATCAAAGTTTAGACCAAATGGACAAAATTAACAATTTTTTTACAACAAATTACAATAACATTAATTTACTTTATGATAAAAACAAAATTAAAAAGTTTTTATTTTTGGAAATTTCGTAATATGATGAACTTTCGTTTTAGTCTTCAATGTGATAAAATTAGAATACGATAAAATTAATATTTTTTTGATTTCCAAATAAAGCAAAAAAATTGTAATATGAAAATTTGTGGTCAAAATTGTAAAAGCAGATTGCTTTATCCGTTGCAATGTTGTGTTATTATTACGGTGTTATTTTATTAATATTATTGTTATCTACATGAAAACGGATAATTCAGGAATGCAAATTCTTAAAATATTTTAAAATTTTAAGGACATTACCATGGATTATTGTCAGTAATGGAAATAATTATTAATAAATATGTTCTCCATTTAATAGTGGTTATAGGTATTATGTTAAAATTCTTATTTGTGAATTTAGCCCATTAATGACAGACAGAGTTATCAAATAATTAACGATTATATTCAAAACGTGCTACCTTATGGTTTTTAAAAAAGTCTGTGCCATATAACTACAGCATTAATTATTAGTAGTAATTTAAATAAATACTTTTATCTAAAAATATCATTATTTTGCTATTAATTAATAATTAATTTTTTTATTGCGTAGTAACAATTAATCACAATAATTACCCGATATCTGTGTTATCATAAATGAGTAGACAAAAAAATTGTAACCGTCTTACACTCCTTTCACATTATACGATTTTGTTCGTACGATTTTTAATCGTACGGGAAAATATTTTCAGTCGACTGAAATCGTACGATTACCGAATCGTACGTTTGTCTCACATTATACGTTTTTTAGTCGTACGGGAGCTAATTTAGAATGTACATATACAGGGTGTTTCATAAGGAATGGTCAATATTTTAATCATAAATTCAGGACCTCCAAATATTAATATTTTACTAAATAAATCTGGGTCGAATAAGAAGATACAGGGTGTTGAAGTTAAAATTTATTTTTCATTTTTTTTGCAATAATTTCTTTATTATTTAATGTATTGACTTGAAATTTTGGTATGGTTATATTTTTAAACTAGTAAATCATAATTCTGAGATTTAGACACCTATACACTCTACTGGATGAAGAAAAGTATACATTTTTTTTAATCTTGGTCTTTTTTTGAATTGTTTTCAAGTTTTTATGAAACACCCTGTAAATTTGAACAAAAAAATGTGTACTTAAATAGCATATAAATTCAATCCATTTCGAGATATTAGTTTTTAAAATGTTCCAGCCACATTATTTATTAAGTTTACTATATGGTAGTATAAGTTCTCAACGCTTTGTTTTATTTCTTTTGCATGTTATTTTTCATTTCCCATTTTTAATTGAAAGAAATTGATGCTGAAGTTTAATTTCGCTTTTTCAAGCTAAACTAGGGGAAAAAACTTTGGACACTGCGAACCATAAAGTTGACATTCTGAAGTAGTTTCGGTCATCGTTTCTGAGGTCATTAAATAACGTATATTTGATGAACCCATTAAAAGGCGGGGAAATCTTTGAATTTTTCGGCGTCGATAAAGTAATAATGAATTAATAATTTGTTCATCATTCAAAACAACACTTTCCGTAGCTGAAGTCTCCGCAATCTTTCCCGGATAACCCTAACCGGACAATTATTCCCAGCTACAATTCTTCCCAGTGATAATTTCTTCCCGGACAACTCTTTTCAAACAATTCTTTGCCGTGACAATTCCTTTCAGCGAC
This sequence comes from Neocrepidodera transversa, assembly GCA_963243735.1. Taxonomy (NCBI): domain Eukaryota; kingdom Metazoa; phylum Arthropoda; class Insecta; order Coleoptera; family Chrysomelidae; genus Neocrepidodera; species Neocrepidodera transversa. Next base: position 53,375 of record OY725346.1, on the reverse strand, counting down.
AATTCTTCATCGGAAAATGTTTTCCGGGCCCATCCTACACGGACAATTCTTTCCATTGACAATTTATTCCTAATGACAATTCTTCCAGGCGAAAATTCTTCTCAGAGAAAATTCTTTTCCGGATAATTCCTTCCGCACAATTTTTTCCCATAACAATTCTATATAGCCGCAATTATCCTCAACGCACAATTTTTTTCTCGGAAAATAATTCCTGGAGAATTTTCTCGGGAAATCCTTGCCGGACAATTCTTCCCAGCGACAATTATTCCCCATGAAAATTCTTCCTAGAGAAAATTCTTTCCAGCGACAATTCTTCCCCGGACAATTTTCCGCAATCCTTCCCGGACAACCATATCCAGAAAATTATTCCGAATGACAATTTTTCTTAGCCACAATTTCATAATTTTAAAATAATACTTGTAATTATAAAAATTTTAATAAAAAATTTTATTTTTTTTAAACTAACTTTATTAATGTATTTTAATTCAGAAAATAGTCTTTACTAGGAGTGTTTGGAAACTTGGATGGGATTATCCCTCTTTATGTTAACGTATTAATTTTTGAAATGGAGGAAGATTTTTTTTTTAATTTAAACTAATTTTATTAAAATTTTAATACTATTAATATTATTTTCAAAGAAAGGCATTAAAATATTACACATAAGTATATATATTTTTTTTTGTACGATTAACAGTCTCAAAATGCACTAAAAAGTAGAAACTTAAATTATTAATTTTTAATATTTAACAAAAAACTAACAATAAATGAAATAAAACTCGAAGTCATGTACCACATAAAAATAATTAAACAATTTTAGGAAAGGGCAACTAGTTTCGGTTTACAAGTTATCTTCAGGCCATAATAAGGTTAATTAAATTTTCATGTTCCACAACCACCGCTTTTAGAATTGTTAATGTTAAAAAAAAACCCTAAAGATGGCTAGCCGAAATTCGTTGTCGTTTCCTATTGTATAATTCTATTTATGCATTTATTGAACACTGAAGCACACGGATAAAAGTTATGGATTTAAAAAATTAATATTTTATAATATTATACATCAGTGCAAAATGTGCTCACTTAAGGAAATCAAAAACACCATTTAAAAAATTGCAAAAGTTCTTTTATTAACAGAATAATTGATTAAACAATTATTTTAATAAAAGTGTTCAGAAAGTTGGGTAGAATTGTATCTCTTTATTAATTTTGGAAAGTCAAAATTAATCAAAATGAGAAAATTTGTATTGTAACGTTTATAATAATACAGATGATTCAAAATTTTAAAAATTATTCACGTTTTGCTTTTTTAAATGGTGTACCTACCTCCTGGTATAATTTATTTTGGACGCGCGTTTCATATAAAATTGATCAGAATATTTAAATTGCAGAAATCTTCATCAAAATTTGCACAATTGATGTCATAAAATAAAAATTACCTGTTGGAGGTGCATCTCTTAATGCTCTGTAATGGTTCGAATTTGAATGTGGCTGATAATTGATTGATTTTTGGTATTCTCTGTTTAACAAATTTTCATAGTAGTCAACCTCTTCTTCAGTAAAAGTATAAACATAATTTAAAAGAATAATATAAATAATTATATTAACTATTACTCGTAACATTTTGTTACATATATTAAATAAAATTAACTCACGAAAATTTATATATACCTACCTACCTACTTATACAAATATAATCATAATATTCTGAATATGTTATAGTCCAAGAAAATTAATTGTAACTGGTATATTTTATTCAAATGCCGAATGTTGGTTTAAGAGAAATGAAAAAAATTACCGTCCGTCTGTCCGTTAGCTTGATTCAACCCGATAACGGTGTGAGAGAGACAATCGATTCAGCATCGTCAAAAACCCAAAAAATCGGCCAAGTGCGTGTCAGACTTAGCACATTTAGGGTTCCGTACCAAATGTAGAATATAAGCCAAAAATACTTGGTAATAAGATTTAAAGAACTGTGCGTTCGACGAAGAAAACAAAATTATGAGACGAAAAATGCATTTCTTAACAAAATTAATAATAGCACAGATAATAATAATAATAAAATATCGAATATCACAATTTACATATAAGTATATACGAAAGTGCGGAACCCTAAAAATGAGGGAAGGTTAATGAACAAATCATATTTATTAATATATTAGTATTTGTTGGTAAAATATACGTAACAATAAACATTATCACCAAATTTCAAGTTCGTAGGTCAATATGAAAGTAAAAAAATTCTTCGGAACAAAATTTTGTAAAAAATGCTGACTTTGGCGGCTTTTCATGCCTACGTTTTGCAATATTTTTTAAAACAAATGATATGCTTTTTATCCACTCAATGAGCTCTATTCAACGATACCTCACTCGATGGGGTAGGCCAAATTTTTTTCAGCGCTCCCCTTTAGTTGTATGGGAGCCCCCCTTGAAAACTTTTAAAAATATGTTTTACAGGCTATATGGCTTTGGGTCAACAAGACGCATAAACTGTGAAAATTTGAAGTCTCTAGCTCCAACGGTTTAGCTGCTAGACCGGTGTGACAGACGGACGGACGGACGGACAGCAATAGGGTTACATTTCGACCCTTTGGGGTACGGAACGATAATAATCTTTGAACTATTATTTTTACTTTACCTCTACTTATACCATATACCATATAAGGAACTTTTAACTTTCGAAAACTCGAAATTACGAAAAAAATAATGCCATTTTTCACTTGTTTCAATTGGACATGGTAAAATAGCGCGAACTGGACTATAATTAGAAATTTTTAATTGACATAGTACACCGTAATTAAAATTAATTTGTTAATCTTATCCTTAATAGATAATTTTTTTTTAACATTTTTAACAAATATTCACGTATTTATACCATTCCGACCGCCAAATAATTTAAACGAAATATAAAATATTCATAAATGTCATAAATATAAAATAGCTATCCAATAAATATTACAGGGTCGGTGATTTAAAATAAACTTAATTTTTTTAAAATTTCCCTATTTAAGTTCTTTTTTTCCAGTTCGGAATCGGCCTTATACATACGTCACTCAGAATTTTACCTTTTTGGATCCCTTCCCACCCCCATTGTAGCGCTAAATCGCATTTTCCCTAATATCTATTACGTCACAAAAGCTGCCCCACCCCCCTATAAACGAATTCATGGCTATCCATATGTTTATTTACAGAAGTACTTAATACTTGAGTATAACCCAATGAAAACATTTTAAGACAAAAATTAAACTGCGAACGTCACAATTTTTCGTCACCCTAAAAAAGGTATTTTATAAAAAACTGCCCCCTATATATATTCACAATATGCTTTATTGTAAATTATTTAAATCATTTTATAAATTTCCATTTAAGTAATAAATTAACGCAACCATTAAAATGAAATATAGAGTGCGGAAGAATTTCTCTGGATAACAAAGTGCTAATTTAAATAAGTGATAAGACTGACAAGCACGTGTAGGGCAATACAATATCACTCAACGAATCCACTCCCACACTATGCACAGAAGTTTAAATAATAATTTTATCTTTTCTGTGCTATATACATGTATTTATGTACTTCAAAATGTCCATTATTTATTGTTGGATTTGTTATATTTGGCTATAGGGTTTATAAAGCGACTCGCGCTCTGACCAATGACTGTCAAGCATTTTTGCCAAGATACCATCTACTGGGAATCCGTCTTAATCCTGTTATCGAATGTTCAATGGTGGGAGTTCCCTCAATGTTGCCAACCTAGAAAAAGGTTACTAACAGGGAAGGATTATTTTTGGTCAAATGTCATTCCTCATAGAGTAAGTATAATAGAGCGACATGTTTCATTTTCAGATTATAGAATATTCAAACTACTCGCCAAAATCAGTTTAGTTCCACCAATTCTACACGGTTGTAGGTCAGTCGCTTTTATAGTAAAAGAAATAACGCTAGTCCGAAACCATACGCCATCTTCCTCATTCTTTTCGAGTCAAAAAATATTATAACGATATACGGTTAAGGCACGTCCATTAGTATATGTCGATGGTTGAGAGTACGTGGCCTTCAAATTAAATGTCAGTTCTTTTCTATTTCTATCAACAAAACGATACTTTCAACTAAACTAATTTTAGATTGGTACAACTTGTACTGTGGTAGCAACAAAACGCTCCCATGTTTGAATGATGTTTAATAATAGAAATGTCAATTGTCAAATTAATTTGAAATGGTTGAAATTAAACGTACAAGTTTTTAAGTAATTTGTTAAACGCTCTGTTTGTGTTCAAGTGAATAATTAACAAATCTAAAATGACCGGAAAGACTGACACCAATACTGTTATTGCTCCTACTGTTCAGCAAATCATTTCTGACAGAATTACTGAGGTTCGTATACTTAACCTAAAAATATTTGAAAATAGATTTAAAAGTATTTTTTAGCTTGCTGATAAGTATTGGGCACCACATTCGGTAGAAAAACATTTGGAGTTTAATCCTGATATCATTGAAGATATTTATATGCAAGATATTCGTGGAAGCAAGTATGTACATATTATTATTGGAAATATTTTCGTTAATCCTATTTTTTTTAGTTTTTCTATACGAAGAATTATGGTTCTTGAATTTAGTCAATATCTGGAAAATTATTTATGGCCCAATTATAGATCCAAAGCTTCTTATTGTCATATGCTATCTATTGTTATAATGGTTAATGAAAAGTTTCGGGAACGAGTACAAGTTTGGCAGGTATAATTATTGTATATTAAATATTTTGGTAGTTACTAATACTAATAATTTTATGGTTTATCAGGCTTTCAGGAAACACAATGAATATTTTTCTGATTTTTTTCAACAAGTATTAAAAGCATGCTTTGAAGATGAGCTTTTAATAAACATAAGAGAACAAACGGCTCTTTTGGTTTTTTTAAATCATTGTTTCAACAGTATGGAAGAATCAATATGTCGTGATCAAGTTAAAAGATTAGTTTCACTGTCAATGTGGGTATCCCTTCAGCCTGCTAGACGTGAATATGAATTTAAAAAATATCCAAAATGGAAGAAATATTGGAGAGCCATACAAAGAAAAGATAAACCAGAACAATTAGAAAAATTAACATGGGAAAGAACATTTTTACATCGTTTAATGCGCAAGTTTATGGACATTTTAGATAGTATTACGGAAGATGGAATTTGTATCTACGATAAAGTAAGTTTGTTTATATATTTAATTCAGTTAAATATTTTTATGGATTTTATTTTTCAAGGTACATTATTGCGAAAGGTTTTTGGAATTGATAACAGACTTGGAGGCTTTACTTCCCACTCGAAGATTTTTTAACACTGTCCTTGATGATTGTCACTTGGTGGTGCATTGTCAATTATCAGAATTAGTGAGAAGATCTGAAGGACATTTGTTTAGTCAGGTTAGTTATATTTTTTTATTAGTATATTTTGGCACTTTTAATTAAGAGTGCAAGTTCTTTTTAAAATTGACTTTAATTTGTTTAATTTTTATTATACAAAAAGTACACGTATAAATAAATCTTGTATGTAATAGAATCGTATATAAATACCAAAAAGTTCATCATATATATGACAACTTATAGTGGAATCATTCTATGGAAAAATAAGAACGAGGTTCGTAAAAATTTGATATAATTAAGCCTCAAGGACAAACAGTTTCATAATTATACCAAAAATAAGATGTCGTGATTTTTGCCAGGATTTGTTTGGGGAAACAGAATAACAGGTTTTTGAGGTATTTTTTGGGCCGATTTACTAGTTTTATTTTTTTTTTAACAATTTAGACTTCTAGTTAAGATTTGGGAGTTTAACCCTTTTATTGTCAATAATTGAGGAACCTACAGTCTAAATTTGGAGTGGCTTTGATCATTTCTCCCCCTGGAATAGATACATATATACGTTTTTTGGGCTAAAAATTGAAATATGGCTATTTTGGTCAAATCTCTGCCCAATCTTATGAAATTTGGTAAAAAAGTTGGTTATAATTGCTCTGCTGCTGGTTATGATGTTAAGATTAATAAAAAAAGCTTACATTTTTAATAAAATTTATTATTTAAAATTAAGTACACAATGTGTAAAAAAATATAAAAATGGAATGAGTAAAAATAAATTCATGTTGCATTCACAATTTAAATATTCAGGGATACTATTACAAATATGAAGGTATATAAAAAATTATAAATAATAAAAGTAATAAATTACATTTACATAATTTATGATGTTATTGTAATAGATTGAATTAAACAAATTTAAGCTATAACATTATTATTTTTCAGATCAATTTTTATAACTAATATAGCTGTCCAAAAAAAAAAAAAACATTTTTACTCTATTAGCTTAATAATTCACAGCCCTACTACAATGATTAAATAAGAGATTCAACAAACTTAAATATCTAAAGTTATGAGTTGTGCTATACTTAAATTATATTTTATGTTATTTGTGATTTACTATTAAAAAAAAAATACTATATTATCATTTAAGTCACAATTTATATTTACAAAATTTGGTGTTGAGCAAATTTAATAATTTAAAATATTAATATCTATATTTAATTTTAATACTTTCACCGGAAATAACTTTTACGACTTAATAATTAAAAAATATTCTAATAATTATTTAAAGTATTCATAGCTGTCATTTCGTCTCCCCATTCAACTTCCGGATCTGGTTTACAACAAGGACATGTCGTATAACAACACGTTTTTTGTATTAAATAAGCGACGTGTTTTTGATTAAAAATGCACACGTACAGTATGAAAGGTCCTTCAAAAGTATTAATGAAAATGTGAGCATTGATGAGTCCTTCGTACTTGGCAAAAGACGATAAGAAAAACAACCATTTTAGCGTCATAACCAGTAATAGCAATATAAACATGCGAAAACTGAAAAAAAAAAAAATCAATTCATATATTTCATATGGTAAAAATGTATACCAATATTTATCATTTGACTCTTAACCTTAATTATTTTGATCTATACAGGTTGCCTCAATAAAAGAATCTGCACCATAGTTATATTATTTTAAATAGAACACTCTGTATTTTTCCTTCCCTCTTTTTCTCTTAATCTATGTCTTTTTCTATAGTATGATTTTTTATTATTTAGAATTTTTTTCATATATCATTTTATGTAGAGGTTTTTTTATTTGTTGTAGTTTTTTCTGATTTTTTGGTTTTTTTTCTGTTTTTGTGGTTTTTTCTTTCGTTTTTTAATCTTTTCTCATTTCTTTTGATTATTGCAATTATTTGCGACTTTTTGGTTTTTGCAATTTATATCAGTTTTTTTGAATTTTTTATAGTTACAGTTGTTTTTTGCGATGATTTTCGATTTTCCTCGCTTTTCACTCATCTTTCTGATTTTTTTCGTTTTTTTTTTTAATTATTCCCCATTGTTCTGTTTTTTTTTTCTATTTTCTCAGTTTTCTAATTTTTTCTTAGTCCTTTGATTTTTTATGATAATATTATATTTTACAATTTTATTTTTCATTTTTCCCCAATATTTTCTCATTTCTCTCAATTTTTTCAGTTTGTTTTTTTTAGTTTTTCCGATTTTTTTAAATTTTGTCGATTGTTTTAATTGTTGCGGTTTGTTTTACGATTTTTTGTGAAATGTTTCGATTTCTTGTGTATTTTTTTTGCGATTTTTTTTTCGGTTTTGTGATTTCATTTTTCTGTATTTTACAATTTTATTTTCCCATTTTTTTTTTTTAATTTTTGTGATTTTTTCTAATTTTTCCCGATTGTTTTTTTCTATTTTTTTCGTTTTCTAATTTTTTCTCATTTTTTCTTATTCCTTTCATTTTTCCCAATATTTTCTAATTTCTCAATTTTTCTTTTCAAGGTTTTTCTTTTTCTTTCAGAATTTTTCGATTGTTTTAATTAGTTCTCATTTTATTTTTCATTTTTATGATTTTTTGTTTTTTACTTTTTTTTTTTTTTTAAATATTTTTCAATTCTTTCAAATCTCATTTTTTCTCATTGTTCTGTTTTTCTTTTGTTTTATTTTTCTCATTCTTTTTATTTCATTGATTTTTTTGTGAAATGTTTCGATTTAGTAGCTTAGTTTTTAGTAGTTCTTTAGGCATTGTCATTTGAATTCGGATTTCATTGAATCTTTTTGTACATGTTTTGAGAAAAATAAGAATGCAATTTAATTTTTATTATGAAATATTAACACTTACGTATGACGTAATTTATGATGAATACGTCCATATGTATGCATTCTATTAATTACTTTCAATGTAGTAACAAAAAAGAATACATCAGCCAACACTGTAAAAGCTACTGGAACAAAAAATATGATCGTTCCTAATGATCCTAAAAAAAATAAACATTTCAAAATTTGACCAAAATAATAATATTAATATTTATTACCGATTTGTTCCCTTTCTTGATCATAAGTGAATTTGGGTTGTATATCTACTTCAGAATAGTCCATTGTAAAGTGTGCAAAAATTGCTAAAGCGCCTAGTAAAATCGTACAAGACCATGCGTAACCGCAATAGTAACAATATTTTTTACCATCAGTTATACGTAAAAATACATTTCTCGATCTACAATAAAATAATTAATTCTGATAAATGTTTAAATTGTTTCAAACTTACTTAAAAGTTTTCCAAATATAATAGGCTAAACTATTTAGCCAGAAAAAGGCACCCAACATACTAAAGTAACATATTCCCTCTAAAAAAAAAAAATATATATAAATCAAATTTTTCATTTATTTTAGACCTAGTATTTACCTGTAATAATTAAGCTGATATGGTTTTTAAATACAGTCAATAATCTAATCATATCGGCAGTTTGGCTGACAATAAGGCACATGCATATTGTGGTTATTATATTTCCCGTTAAGTCTCTTAAAGTTGGCATCACAAAATAAATAATGGCTACTATTAAAAGGCACAATATAGATATACCATGAGTAAGAGGATTAACGATATTGTGCATTAGAAATTCAGTATTTGTTAACCAATCTCTTTGCATATCTGGTGCACAAACTTGTGCAAATTCACTTTTGATTTCTTCGATTTTCTAAAATATTTAATAGTTTTATTTTACAAAAATTTTATTCTTATAGTTAAAATTTTATCATTGGTAAAGTCTTCCGTCCCTATATTAAATATTTACCCTGTCAAGACAATATTTCCCCAAATCATAGTCATGATAACGTGCTTTTGAATTCTCATTGTTAATATCGTACTCTTCCAAAGGTTCAATGTGATCAAAATCAAAATAATGTCTCAAAACACCATTTGGTAAAAGTCTTAATCTATCTGTTGAATTATAATAGTGATAAATTGGCAATATTTGCATATGACCACAATCTGGTAACCCAATTGTTAATCTGAAATTTAGAAATTCAATTACTGGTTAAAATATACTAAATGTTTGTACACTTACGTATAATTGAGCTGAAGATTGCTTACGCCTTTTTCGGTAATAAATAGAGGCCTCCATTCCTCGCTTGTACTATTTGTTCCAACACAGTACTTTCCCATATAGATTTCGTGTTTTTCACAACATTTGTTTACTTTAACAGGTGTTATATTATCAGATGTTTTAGGTACTTCACAATAAATATAATTAAGCAACAAAACTTGCATAAATAACAATAATAATATATTCATAATGTGTGAGGTTATGTTAAAAGTTTTTATATCGTTTTCTGTTTATTTTGTACGTTTCTTGTTGGTAAAAAAGCATTTGCTTATTTTAAAAGCCCCAATCACCTCTTAAATAAAAGAAATCTTGGAAAATATATTAAATCACCTTATATCTACTTTGATTCATTCAGAATATATCACTTTTTAATTTATTCATATTTTCTTTTATTACCTATATTTCGGTTTCGTTTGATTTTGTCATCGATATAGAATTATAAGAATTCAAGGATAAATTAGAAATTGTGAATTTTATATAGCTTCCTTATACGTTTAACTAACCTAACCTAACTTATTTTTAAATTATTCGGTAAACGCTGTGACTGCAGACACGCTAACGTGCCGCGATATATTAAATTAGAGGCATGTGAATTGCGTCATTATACGTTATTTCGCTTAAAAAATAATTTAACTAATTTCAGAAATTACCCACACGTTAAAACATTAAACTTGGTTATCTAAAAAAAAAAAATTCATTTTATTAAAAACAGTTTTTACTATCTAAATCTACCCTGTGTACTTAAAAAAAAATATTTATATTATTAAAATAGAAGTCTTGACTATCTAAATCTAGCCTGTGTTTAAAAAAAAATAGAAGAAAATGTGTGACTCGATCCCCGGACTCACTGCACCATGTCACGCGGCTAAATATGTTCAAACTTTGCGAAACCGGAGCGAAATATATATAATGACGCAATTCACGTGCGTCTAATTTAATATATCGCGGCACGTTAGCGTGTCTGCAGTCACAGCGCAAATAAAACATGGACGTTTCACGAAAATGGCTCAAGGTCAACTTGCTTTTTGTTTTTTGAACAAACCCCTAGATGGCTCTGTCAGTATGAATTATTAAATTTCAGTTGGCTGCAATTATAAAGTGATACATAAAACTGGCAACAACGCATTTTAAGTCAAGATTCTGGAATTTTTCGTTTTCTTGGATTGGACATCTTGTCAAAAATTAATAACATAACCCTACTTCTAGACTTTGGTTTATTTTCAGTTTTAAATAGTAACAGGTTTTTCGGTATTTAGTTTATTAGTTAATTATACGGCCCGTGAAAAGAAGACATTGTTTGCTATTGTAGCAAAAAAGTTAAAAATGTCATACAAAATAAACGGTAGCGGAAAAAATTAAAAGTTGGAAAAACATAGAACTTTAATTCAATTCCAACTGCCCAGATTATACCTACACAAATTTTTCTTATATTATGCCGCCTAGGAATCCCATATTCCAAAAAATTTAGAATTTCCAGATAGTCTTCCATCTCAAGAAACTCTAAGAAATAACTTCCGTGTAAAAACATAAATTACATAAAAAAAATTGAGATTATGTTCAGTTAAAAAATCAACAAAGCCGAGATATCTTTGGGCTTAGGTAAAGCCAAGTTTAGATCTGCAGTTGGTGCAAGCGAATTTTGGATAATTGATTGGTGCAATCTAAAAAATGTCAATTCAAAGTAAAGTTAAGTATTAATTAACGTGCCTGTAGTCACTTTAAATTATATCTATTATAAGGTGTATTTCTTTTGCACTTGGGTCAGTTCACTTGGATCACTTTTGAACGGGTCAAAACTGACCACGCAAAAGTACAAATAAAACACTCCTGCCAAATCAACTGACGTTGTCGTTCCGTTCCTGTCAATTATCATCTGCGACTAGCATCAAAGCACCAAAAAAAGATCATCAAGAAATGACCACCGACACCTATAATTTTCTTCCTCAGATGACGAATGTATCTTGGAGAAAATGTATTCCTAAAATTGTTATTACACCGTATATATGGAAGTCTTTTCTTACGAAATATTTACTAAAATCGTATTATCTTCCTCACTAGACAAAGTGCCGTCTTCCATTTTATTAAAATCTAGATTTTTAATTTGCTCTTGATAAGTCCACTTTTTTTAGGTTATCAAATAATTTTAAAAACCCCGCCATCTGTTTCGGATCACTTTTGAACCATTTCAGCGGGTGGTGCAGCATCGGTAAGGGGGGAGGTGATCCAGGTCATTTTTGATTCAGTTCAGTTGCAAATAAAACAGTAAAGCAAGTGATCTAGAACTGAACTGAACTGATCCAAGTGCAAAAGAAATACAGCTATAGTTCACACGCACAGCACAGTTATCGAGCGTTTAATTTAACGTTTTTTTTAATACTTTGTAGTTGAATATTAAATGTTTTAAAGGAAACAGGAAAGAGATATTTATTTGTTTTCTTTTTTAAGTTTTTTTAAACACGAAACAAATATTTTAATCATTTTTATGTTTTTTGGAACCCGTTCAATAAAATTTTTCGGATAATTAATTATATATAAAATTTTAAAAATAGAGTAAATAGGTTATTTTTAAATATTATATGTATAAGATATTTTTATGATAGCGCCGATAGAAGTTTTCATCTTGTTTTATAAAATTAAAAACAGAGTTTTATGTTTTTAAACTTTAATAATAAAATATGTGAAATAACAAAATTTATATGTTTATGCTATTATGACTAGATATTTTTATTATGATTAATATATTCGAGTGAAAAAAAAATGTTTATCTAGAGGTTTCATAACATTAAATATAAGAAATATTATAAAATAACTGCAATACTAATAACTAGATGTATTTACAAATTTACATTTAACTTAATTGTCACTTGACTACTCTGTAATTTCCATAGGAAATGATATTTTTTAACTTTTAAAACCAATTTTTTATGTAGAATATTTCTAATAAGGAAAAAAAAATCATTCATTCTTTAAATCGTAACTAGAGAAACTATTCAATTTATTTTTTTTCTGCATTCCAATCGACTGTGCGAAATTTGGCTCTATTTATGGCTCAAAGTAATTGTAATTTTTCACTGACTGTTTTATTGTAGTGTTTATTTTTAAATCGGTCAAAAATTAATTTTAGCTGGGGTCTCCGAGTCCAAGCCGATTTCTGCTTCTTCCAATTCTTCACATTCGCTGTCCTTGTCGTTTTTCCAATACACTGGGAATCTCCAGATCAAAAATTTTCTGTTCGCCAAAGATCGTTTGATTTTTTTTCTAAATACCACGAGTATTAGGAAAATTATAACACCTTGTAGGGCATTTAAGATGTCAGTCATTACCCTGTAATGATAAACAAAATTCTTAATAGGTAGAATTTATTATATTATTATTTATACTAGGTATAGGTACAAAATGTATCAGGAATGTAATTGAAAAAATCTGATGTGTATGAAAAAAACTGACTTTTTTAAATTTGGCAACAATGGCAAAAGTTTTTAATGATACGATAATAAACTACAAAAATCTACTATCTAAATCTAACCTATGTTAAAAAAAGAAGAAAATATAACACCATTTATATTTATTTTATTTAAAGAAGTCTTGACTATCTAAATCTAACCTGTGTATTAAAAAAAAGAAAATATAACTTTCTCTTTCTCCTTCCACTTCGTTCCCTAATGTTTTTCACTTTCCTCTATTTTTTTACACTTTTTCCCCTATTTTTTTATTGAACTCTTTAAACTACTTTTTTCCACTTTTTCTCCTACATTCTTTCCTAATTTCTTTGTGACAAACTTTTTTATAATTCTATCGCATTTTTTTTCATTTTTCCCCTACTTTTTCCACTTTTTCACTAATTTTTTTTCCACTTTTTCCCCGACTCATTTTTTTTTCCTATTTTTTTATTTCAATTTTTTATATTTCACATTTTTTTAAATTTCCCCCCCCCTTTTTTTTCAGACATTTTTTTACACTTTTACCCCTACATTTTTTAGTTTCAAACTCTATTTCCTCTCTGCCCTAACTAATTTTTTCTCCTGTTTTTTCACTAATTTTTGTTTGTTTGTGTTCCACTTTTTCTACTTTCCCTATTTTTTTTTCACTTTTCCCCTACTTTTTCCATGCTTTTTTATTCCAACCTTTCCTCTATTTTTTTTTAGACTTTTTCTCACACATTTTTTACTAATTTCTTTGTTTCACTTTTTTCCCTTACAACTTTTTCCATTTCTTCCCCTGTTTTTTCACTTTTCCACTACTTTTTTATTCTATACTTTCCCCTTATTTTTTTATTCTATCCTTTCCCCTAGTTTTTTCCACTTTTTCTCATATATTTTTTACTTATTTTTTTTGTTCCACTTTTTCTCCTTTAAACTTTTTTCCACTTCTTTCCCTGTTTTTTCCTACTTTCTTCCACTTTTCCCTAATTTTTAATTCTACCCTTTCTCTTACTTTTTTCCACTTTACTCCTACATTGTTTTACTAATTTCCTATTTCTTTGTGTCAAAAACTTCTTTCCACTTTTTCACTAATTTTTTATAATTTAAAACTTTTTGTTTACCAATTTTTCCTCTAATTTTTTCCACTTTTCGCTGCAGCCTTTTTGTCCCCCTAATTTTTTAGTTTCAAACTTTTCCCCCATTTTTTTTATATGTAAATCTTTGTCCCAACTTTTAATTTCCAATGGTAATGGGGGAAAGATAGGGGGAAAAATAATTACTCAAAAAGTGATTTTTTCGTAAAAAAAGTGGAAATTTGACAAAAACTGACAATAATGAGTAATGGGTAGTTTTAGAAAAAAAGGGGGAAAACGGGGTAAAGAAAAAAGTGCCAAAATTTGAAAGAAAAGAGGGGAAATTTAAGAAAAGAAAGTTAAGAAAATTTGAAAGAAAAGGGGAAATTTGAGAAAAATAACATAAGGGGTAATTTTGAAAAAAAATGGGGTAATTTTAGAAAAAACGGGGTAATTTGAGGAAAAAGTGACAAAAATTGAGAGAAAAGAGGGGAAATTTTGAAGGAAGAGGAAAAATATGACAAAAATGAGAAAATAAGGGGTAACTTTGAGAATAAAAAGGGGATAATTTTATAAAAAAGGGGGTATTTTCAGAAAAAAGTGACAAAGTGAAAAGAGAAAAAATTTCAGACAAGAAATGTGTCTTTGATTTGTTATTCTACACGGTTGCCGAAAAAATAGTGTACGCAACAGTCCGAAAACAGTTTTTTTTGGACTCGTAGACTTCCAGGATTCGCCTACGGCTCGTTCTAGAAGTTTGTCTACTCGTGTCGTAAACTACACACTATTATGTGGGGCGAATATATAGGAAGGTTTTAATTAAAAATTTAACGTACCATATCCATCTGGCTTCATTTTTATTGAAAGCTGATACGATTTCGAAGATCCAGGTAATTCCCATTATAAAAAATAATTTTATATACAATTTTAACCTAAAAAATAAATATTTTAAGCAAACAAAAAATAAATATTAATAATTATTATTACCTGTATTTGAGTACTTTTGTTTTAGGACAATTTCTAGATCGTTGCCAAAGTTCTAAGGCGGTCCAAATGAAAAATATTACATTCATTATTAATAAAACGGCGATTGGACCGTAGAAAAATATCATAGTTTCTCTTAATGCTAAAAAATTATAAAAAAAAAAACATATTTTGTATGTATATTAAAATTTAGTTAACTTACTTTGGAACCAACAAATAGATCCGCCAATGCCGGGATCAATATTTGATAAGGCTTCAGGTTGAGCGTGATTTAGAAATATTACCCACGACAATGCTAATAATGGCGCACCAATGCCGTAAACATGGTAAATTAATAACCATTTTTTTATTCGTTCCAAAAATGCGAATTTTCTAAAAATTTATATCAATGATTTGTTCAGAATTAAAAAAAAATATATATAATGATACTTACATGACATGTCTCCAAATGTGGAAACATAAAATATTTAACCAAAAGAAACTATATAGGTAAGAAAAGTACATTAAATAAGCCAAAAAATGGCAAACACCGTCAGGAATATAGCTAGAAAGGTTTATTATTGCTAAAGCAATATAACCCACTGTCAACATGGATATCGAATGTATTAAACATATTTCCTAAAAAGTAAAAATAAATTAATATAAATACGTTTATTATCATGTTTATTTTTATATTTTACTTTCTCGGTCCTATCAAAGGAAAAGTATAGTGAACGAGGGAAAAAAAATCGTGATATCGATCGAAATATCCAAATGAAAAGATTTGTACTTACTTGTAACTCTATTACGTTCGGAACAAAACTATAAACAATGATTGTTAAAATAATGAAAAAGGATGATATCAGAGCAAGAATTGTATTTATTTTTCTTGATACTGAATCAATTGTATCATCTTCAGCACAAATAATATACACTTCCTTATTTCTAGATTGCAGAGTAGTAAGACAATATCTAAAAAAGAAAAATACATATTTAGTATAAATGAGGCGAAAAGTTCCTTTAGTTGTGAGTTCCTATATGTTATTTAATAACCAGGAGTAATTCAATAAACCTTTACTTACACCACTAAAAGTTACTAGATTTTATATTATAAAGGGCGTGTTCCGAAATCATAAATTGTCGTGTTCACATTCTAGGAAATAAATAACAATTACTACGATCATGGATTTTTAAGGATATTAACTTATTAAATTTTGGAAATATTTTATTTTAATTGGAAATTTTTTTTTTCTTTTAGATACATTACAAGGGTTGTTTTGCAAAAGAAGTGATTTATCTTATTTTTAACTGGCTAAACAAACACGAATTAACTTAAAATTTTAATAAATCTTTCTTTATGTATATAAGAAGAAACAAAATCCAAATTATAATATATACAAATATATTAATCTATATCAGAAGATTCAGATTCATCCGAGCTTCCAGTGTTCGCAGATATTATTAATGGCTCTATCATGTCATCCATCAAGTGTAGACATTTAATTCACAGTGGCACAACTTTATTGGCTTCTTTTGCCATTTCATCGACAACATACAAATTATGTTTAACTTTATGTTGCCGAATTAGGTGCAAAAGTTCACACTGCTTCATATTTATATCGAAGGCAATATTTTTAGTTTGAAACCACTCCTGCATTTTAGCTTTTTTTGATGACGAGGTATGGATTTTTTCAACTTTTCGACTATGATATGATGCATTATCCATCACAATCACAGCATCATTAAATAACTTTGTCAAAAAAGTAGAAAACCAATTCTCGAATACTTCAGAATTCATCTCTTCATGGTAATCTCCTGTCTTTTTGCCTTCAAAAACCAATAATGCATTTTCTACAAAGCCTGCTTCAGAACCAGCATGTAAAATAATAAGACGTCTTCCCTTTTCTGTAGGGTTTTTCAGGCCCGTGGATAAACCTTAGTTTCGTTTCTTCAAAGCTTGCAAAATTTTGTTCAATGTAGGTAACTCATTTTTAAAACAGAAATCATGTACTATTTTCCGAATAGCATTTTTAAACCCCTCATCAGAAGTCCTGGTATTCCTCCAATATTTTTGGACTAGATATTATTCCACTACTGCGGTATTCTTTTATTACTCGGTAAGTTGTTGACTTTGCAACCCCTGTAAGAAAAATGTTAAGCGCTAATGCCATTTTTAAATAGAAAGTAATAAATATAATCTACGGGCGACCTTACAAATTTTGGATTTAACATCAACAATTTTGGTTTATCATCCAATACTTGTTTGTACATATTTAGTATGCACTATTTTTCTTACTGACTTAAATGGCCTGAACTTAGCCGTTTTCGTTGTTTTGGTGGACAACGCTAGTGACTGCTATCAGTAGGAGTAGAAGGATAAGGATCCATAATCGCAGAAATTGCTTACTGACTTCTGAACAGAACTGTTTTTTTTTAACGAAATAGAGTGGAAAACTAACTAAAACTGATGAAATAACAAGAGGGCAAAAGCAATAATAGAACTAAAAATAATAATAAATTATAAAATGTCAAAACTGTCAATGTCAATTATCAGCTAATGTTAATGCTAAAATTTGCTGTGTGAAACTGACTGCAAACTGACCAATGAGAAGCCTACAGAATTGCCAACCTAAATTCAAATCGCTCCTCCTGGTTATTAAATAGACCATATATTAAAAAACTGTTAAACGATCAAAATGAATGGTAAAACTTACTCAGTTGGAGGTACAATTTCATCATCGTCTAAAATTAAATTGTGTTTATCATCGTGTTCTATTTTGGATGAATTGTCATCTTTACGTAACATATATTGATTATCACTATCACTACATTCTAATTTCTTTGGTGATGATCCATCTAGGCACAATTTATTTGGTCCTAAAATATTGCTTCCACTGCAGCAAAATGATATTGCTTGGATAAAAATTAAATTCGATAATATTAAAAGAAGGATCCTTTTAGATGTCATGGTATAAGCTTCAATCTGAAAACAAATCAAAGTGTAACATTTTAATGAATTAATTATTGATGTATAAGTTATTACGTTGCAGTTGTTTTTATTTTTAAGTTAATTACTTTAAAGAGATACACATTTACCAGCTTCAAAAGAAAATTGTTTTGTGCACTATATCTTAGAAAACGTATTAAAACTTACAACTACTTATTGAATGAATGATTCAATTAAAGTTACTAATGGTGTGTGTGTGTGTGTGTGTGTGTGTGTGTTTAATAAAATATATAAAAATAAGCATAATAACTGTCTTTAACAAAAATCAAGATTCTCTCTATAAAAAAATGCTAGTCTTACTACTTAAAAGTTAGGGAAAAGAAAAAGATAATAAATGAATATCGTTTACACTTTTTACAAAAAACTGCTCTACGCTCTATATGTATATGCCTTAGCATCATCAGGAGTTGATGAAGCATTTTGTAATTAAATGGGCCTTTTTACGAACCATGAGGGAATACTGTAATTAGAAAGTATATTAACTGATATCAGTAAGAAATTTTTTTTTGAATTTTCTGATAGTTATTTTTTTCTTAATCAGAAAAAATGAGGATTTGTGACGTCACGTTCATTAAAACTTGGACATTATAGAACATCGACTTCTTCTTTTAAGACCTCAGCTGCCTGGGCTATTCGGCCTACGTATCACATTTGTCATTTAATACTTAATAGGCTTCACAGAGTAGAATATTTCGAGATTGTTTTTCTCTCTTCAGCTCTTTTTCTAGCAAATATCTTTTACTAGATTGGTAGGTTAGGTTGGATCTGCTGCAAACGAATAAGTCATTTGTGAAAATATATTGTTTGGAAATTACTGTTTAGTGTGATTCGAAAATACCAACTTAAAATACAAGAAAAACCCAAAAGTTAAGATGTTAAATATTAATTCTTGAAAACAAATATTTTATACTACGTAAATTAATCCATAGATCATAGCCCAATAGAAGAGAGAAGATGAAGAAAACAAACTTAACCTCAAATATTATAACTGTGTCTTTGAGATTTACAGATTTACGGTGTTGCCAATGATTTTTATCAAAACGAAGGTGCGTTTAGAAACTTTGAATGTTTTAAGTAAAGAAATATTGAGTTACAATGTAAAGTGTTTTGAATAAGTCGATCAAATAACAGAGTTTAATTATATATCAAGCATTGATCTATATTTTGGGGAAGAACAGTAATATGTGTTTCTGAACGTGAATGTTTCCGATGAACGTAACGTCATGGGTTCACTTTCAAATGCGATATTTTTTCAAAATAAAAAAATATATGATCAAATTCCAAGTTAAATGGACGTTTAATATGATATACGATCGATCTATATAAGTTTTGCAATTTATTTTTCGGAAATGAAAAGGTCCATTAGTTACAATTTGGTTAGTCATTGAAATAAAAATAATGTATTTTTCTCTATATCATTATATTATTTTTAATTTCATTTAAGATAAGATTGATGCAATTCACAATTGGCAGTGCAATTTAAATTTGTTAGTAAATGGATATACGCTTTATAAACAGATGAATAAATAATTTTATGGGTAATTAATATACAGTTTAAACACTGATTTAATTGCAAATTTAGATTAACAAAACAGATTTATACACATGTTAAAAATATTCTACTTTCAATTTAGAGACTCATTTCAAAATGAATTAAATTTAGGTCGGACAACCAGTTTTGTGATTGTAAACAAAAAATAAATAAACAAGGTATCTATTTTTGGAAAAGTAAAATAAAAAAAAACTTTTTGAATTTATTGCTGTGAAATATGCTTCAATTCGTGTCATGGTTTGCTTACAACATATGCAAAAAATATCATTGCCACTTAATTAAAAAAAATTTATATTAAAAAAATATTTCTAATAAAACCTGTTGATCGTTTTAATATCTAAACCGCCTTCGAAAAGACGGGTTATTTTTTTAAAATATTTTTAATATTTGATAAATTTAATGTATATACAGGGGACACATATACCTTCAATAGAAATATGTAATTAGTATAATACCGAGTGTTTCAAAAGAATCACCCGATTTGAATGAGTATATTATGAAAATCGGATGATTCTTTTTGAAACATTCGGTAATTTATACAAGTCCTTTTGGGGGTTGTTTTTCAGAGTTTTAACACAAAAACTGTAGCACTGAAAATTTATTATTATAATGAAATATATACCTGTACAAATACAGATTTTCTAAATCAATAGTGTTAAATACTTTTTTCTTAGATAATTCAACATAATACTGTAATAATTCTATTTTGATATAAATGTAATCCAAACCATGGAGAAAATGTTTAAATTTTATTAATAATTAAATAATTTGATCATTTTTTTGCTATTTTATTTTTATTATTAGATAAAAAACTGATAAATGTTTAGTACTTACACTAAATCATTGATAAAATCTCGTGCACTTTTATTTAATTTTTTATCTGTAATAAGAGTCTTTAAAAGTCGACAAACGGATTCGCACTGAATTCTGAATCTGAGATGAATATTTAATAATAAAAATAAAAGTTGTACACGAGAGAGAGAGAGAGTATGCGCATAAAATTTTGCTTCGATACATTCTTTTTTTTTTAGTTGGCGGTTTTCGAATTGGAATTTTTTATCGCCCAAAGAATTATTTTTTCATGTAACATTTTAACAAAATGTGAAAATAAAATTAGTTTAGCTTAAACGAATGATTTTTCCATAACTATAACTTCTGTAAATCATTGAAATATAAAATTATTTTTACATTGAAACAAATCTAATTGTTTAAATTTTAAAATAAAATAGATGATATTGATTTATTTGTAAATAATTGTATGATTAACGGTGACGGTAGTATCAGATTTCTCGGAATGTTTCTTGGTTTTATTTTTTTATATTATTGTTTATTTATTAATCATTGTGACAAATCTTTTTTAAAAATGTTTGTCAAAAATGCTAATAAGAGAAATTTTCCTGTTATATGAAATTTTTTTGTAATACAGAATAAATTTTCTCAGACATTTTACATGAAAAACAAAAAATATTGTTATTTTTGATCGCTCAAAAATTGTGTTGGTCATAAGCCAAATTTCTTTCTAAAGTAATATTTGATTTTTAAGAAACTTCAATCACTGTCAAAAATTACGTTCAATAAAAATGTCACTTTTTAAATTATTATATAAGCTAACTTCAAAAAGATTCTAGATTTAAAAAAAAAGACCTAACCTATTAATTATGCGACATTATTTTTAGATTTAAATATTAAGAATTTGAATCGTAAAAAATACTTTTGATTTTATAATAGAATTTTATAAGACGAGTTGTTTTGAAACAGGAAGGGCTTCAAATGTATTAAAATTCTGTATGCTAGCCGATATAACCATGCAGTCACCATATTTTTTTAAATAACTTTGATCAATCTTGGTATTTTTTAGTGAAAAATTTGCAACTATCTTCTGGTAAAAATTTCCAACAAAAATGTTTTGTTCTTTTTGGGACATTAATTATAAAATTTAAATAATCTAAAATAGATTCTAGTTTTATATCATCAATTGGCAAGTAATAATAATAATAATAGCCATCCCTTTTTTGCATAATCTTTGAAATAGGTACAGCTTTCAAATAAAAAATTAAGCATGTACAAATAAAATATTTGCATCGACTGACTTAAACGATTTTTTTTTTTAAGAAACTTATGTAGATATCTGTTTATTTAATTTAAATGTAAACACGTTTGTGATTTTTATTTGCATTTATTTTTTCAGTCACACCTTGAATTTTAATGTACCTAAATCGATAAAATAATTTCTAAATATAAGGTATGATAGAGAAGATAAAAATGTCCAAAAAGGGCTAGGCTAATATAAGGAATTAATATACAGAAAATAACTTAAATTCATATTTACTTACAATAAAAATGGAGACCAAATAAATTAAAAACAATATATAATTATTACTATGCACTTATCAATGTACTGAATAATACATTTAGTCGCAAAAGTTCAAATACCTTATAAAAAAATCTATATTACGTCAATATATAGTAAAATTATTTTTCAATCGACGTCATTAAATGAGGTTTACCGTCTGGCAAATCCTATGCCTGAGTGATGAACCTTCTTATCAGATTTATTAATCACAAAAGGAAATCGTTTATATTATATACATGATAGCCCATATAGCCCGTCACATACTGCTATAACAATAAGTTATCTAGAAATCGTGTCAATTTAAAAAAAAAACTACATCATAACGAT
This sequence comes from Neocrepidodera transversa, assembly GCA_963243735.1. Taxonomy (NCBI): domain Eukaryota; kingdom Metazoa; phylum Arthropoda; class Insecta; order Coleoptera; family Chrysomelidae; genus Neocrepidodera; species Neocrepidodera transversa. The sequence goes on along the minus strand of OY725346.1, from coordinate 31,231 downwards.
GTGGGTGAGTTTAAGGAATGCAAATTACTTTGAAATTTTGATATAACATTTGCATTCGAATACGTGCATGTTTGTATTTACATGTGACAGATAAAAACAAGTTTTTTTTACGCACCACGCGCGTAATGAGTTACTTACAATTCTTGTTACGTAATATACTATTATTTTAAATGGAATCTTCCTGTATATTTTCAAAACTCTTCAATAGCTCAAGTACTATTTTTAAGAAAAATTATTCAATATTTTTAATTTCTTCTTGAAATGTATAACATTGACATAAAACCTAAAATTTAATAACCATTTTATATATTTTTTTTTTATGACGAGAAAAACGTTTCCTTAGATAATTTTCTGACTTTAATATATTGTAATATTTTTTAAATATTAAATCGTCGTTTTTCCCGTCATAGAAAAAAAAAGTGTACGGAAAAAATATTAGATTTTATCTTTCGGTTTTTTTACAACACAAACATCGAGCTAAAATCTATTACTTTTTTCAGTGGTATAATAAATAACTATTTTTATTTTAGCTATTGGACATGCTTAAATTTTACTCCAGGTTTGAAATTAGTGATGAATCAGGAGATCCTCTAACCGATCATGACATGACTCAGATTCATTATTCAAAAATAACCAGCTTACAGGTAATATTCTATTGAGTAGAAACATATTCTTAAAACTTTATACATTATATACAGCGGGATCTTTTTTTTTTTTAAATATCATTATTTCATCAAAAGAAGCGATTTTAGGACAATCAAAATTGTGAGCGAAATTTGAACCATTCAATAATATTATTCAAGAGCTAATGAAATGGAAAATAACAAACTCTCTGAATATGTATAAAAAAATATTTAAATTAAAAAAGTTATCCTATTATTAAAAAATTGATTGTTCCGGACTAAAATATAGTATATAAAAAAAAATCCTAACAAATATTGAAGTTGAATTGGAAACTTGCAACCTTAGGATAAAAATTAGCTTGAAAATTTACATTTTTTTTGTAGCAAGCTGCTTTTGCCAAATTTCCTGATCTAAGAAATTTCGCTCTTGCCAACGTAGCTAGCGTAGATACAAGAAAAAACTTAGCCAAGCATTTTGGACCATTAACGTATGTTTTTTTCCATTTAATAAATTGATTATTTTATATTTTATTTTATTCCAATTTTTAGACGTGAAAAACTGAAAGCAATCGCTATGTATTTGAATCTTGTACCTTCTCCGGAACTAGAAGATGAATACAAATGGTGCCGAACTGATGAAATTTTTCTTAGAGAACTATTAGTAAGATTTTTTTACTATTTTCTACTCCAAAATTATAATTAATTGTTTTTTTTTTAATATATATATAGATATCTCGCCATGAAAAACGAGCATCTCAGCTAGAAGCTCTAAACGAAATGCCACTTTATCCTACAGAAACCATAATTTGGGATGAAAATATCGTTCCAACATCTTATTTTTCCGGTGAAGGATGTTTAGCTTTACCAAAACTCAATCTACAATTTTTAACACTCCATGATTACCTACTAAGAAATTTTAATCTCTTTAGATTGGAATCAACATGTAAATAAGACACCAATTCCTCCAAAAAGTTGTTTTAATCTGTGTATATGTATATATAATTTTCAGATGAAATTAGACAAGATATTGAAGATGCTGTTAGCAGACTTAGTCCGTGGAGAGCTGAAAATGGAAATATCTATTGGGGAGGGTGGGCCAGAATGGGTCAACCAATTATTAATTTTGCTGTAGTTGAAGTCGCTAAACCTAATATTGGAGAAAAACGACCAAGTAGAGTTAGAGCAGACGTTACTGTTAATTTAAATGTAAGACAAGAAATCAAATCGGAATGGGAGAATTTAAGAAAACACGATGTTTGTTTCTTAGTAGCACTAAAACCACCAAATCCAATTGGTAAGAGATGTTTTTTTTATTACAATATTACCCGTTGGCGGGTGACACAGAACATATAATAGAATTAGAAAAAGTTATATAAAATGTAATATTAAATTTCTTATTTAAAACAACGCGAAAACGAACTTTTATGAATAACTTCTGTAGATTTTGGGTGCCAATCAAATGAAAAGTATGACTTCCATATCTCAGAGTTTTAAATTTTAATATATTCTCGGCTAAATATGTTCTACTTTCCGTTAAGATATGTCCTATTAAATCTGGGATACCCTGTATATAGAGTAATTTCTATTTTAATTCGGATTTAAAAACTACACTTACTTTTTCCAGGTACAAAGTACAATTACAAAGAGCCATTTTTGCCTCAAGTTGGTTTACAATGTATAAGAGGTTGCGAAGTAGAAGGAATGTTAGATTCCAGCGGTAGAGTAATAGAAGACGGTCCTGAACCACGACCAATTTTATCAGGAGATCAAAGAACCTACAGAGTTTGGCTAGATTGTAACCAATATCGCGATGACATGAATAACACAAACCAAGGCAAAGAAGACGTTTATGAAGGTTTTAACATACTCATGAGGAGGAAACCGAAGGAAAATAACTTTAAAGCGGTTTTGGAAACTATAAGGGAACTTATGAATACCGAATGTGTCGTACCGGAATGGTTGCACGATATAATTTTAGGCTACGGCGATCCTAGCGCAGCTAACTATAAAAATTTACCGAATCCAATTCCAACAATGGATTTTAACGATACTTTCATTGATATGGATCATTTAAGGTTTTGTTTTCCCGATTACGAAATCAAAGTAAAAATTGACGATCCCAATAAGTTGGTCAGACCTTTCAAACTCACTTTTGACGATTTGGAAAAAAAAGATGTAGATTTTAATGAAGAAGAGAAAAAAAAAGTCATTATTGTCGAATCTCACGTTATACCTAAAAGAGGACCTTATCTTTTTAATGAACCAAAAAAGTAAATTTCGTTTTTTTTGGTATTAATCTCAGTTGTTAATGATCATTTTCTCATTTTCTTTTTAGAAACATGATCCATTTTACTCCAACACAATTAGAAGCTATCAAATCCGGTATGCAACAAGGTCTAACTTTGGTAGTAGGACCTCCCGGTACAGGAAAAACCGATGTAGCTGTTCAAATTATTTCAAACATTTATCACAATTTCCCAAACCAAAGAACGCTTATTGTAACCCATTCGAATCAAGCTTTAAATCAACTTTTCGACAAAATAGTTGCTTTAGACATAGACGAAAGACATCTTCTTCGTTTAGGTCATGGAGAAGAAGCTTTAGAGACTGAAAAAGATTTCAGTAGATACGGAAGAGTGAATTACGTGCTGGCTAAAAGATTAGATTTGTTGATGGAGGTAGAGAAGTTGCAGAAATCGTTAAAAGTCGACGGAGACGTAGCGTACACTTGCGAAACTGCAGGACATTTTTATTTGTATCAAGTGTTGTCTAGATGGGAACATTTTTTAAGTATCGTCAAGCCCAAATCGAAGAAAGTAAGTTTAATTCTTCTAGGTGCATATTGAAAATGGGTCACAAATTTTTATTTTAGGTCGTCAAAATAAACGCTGTTAAAGATGAATTTCCTTTTCAAGATTTCTTCAGTAACGCACCTCAACCTTTATTTAAACAAGAATCTTTTGATGAAGATCTCGAGGTTGCTGAAGGTTGTTTTAGATACATTGATCATATATTTAAAGAACTCGAAGAATTCCGCGCTTTTGAACTATTAAGATCCGGTTTGGATAGATCAAAATATTTATTAGTAAAGGAAGCTAAAATTATAGCGATGACTTGTACGCACGCGGCCTTGAAAAGGAAGGAATTAGTTGAAATTGGTGGGTAAATAAATTTAGCGCTGAAAATTTGTATTTTAATATGTTTTCTTTAGGTTTTAGATATGACAATATACTGATGGAAGAATCTGCGCAAATTTTAGAAATAGAAACGTTTATTCCTCTATTACTTCAAAATCCACAAGACGGTTTTAATAGATTAAAAAGATGGATAATGATTGGGGACCATCATCAGTTACCACCTGTCATTAAAAATATGGCGTTTCAAAAATACTCCAACATGGAGCAAAGTTTATTTACGAGACTAGTCAGATTGGGAATTCCTCCTATCGAGCTAGATGGACAAGGTCGAGCTAGAGCCAGGTTTGTATAATTTTTCAAGTGTTGATGGAAAAAATAGCTAATTTAATTTCAGCATTTGCGACCTTTACAAATGGAGATACAAAAATTTGGGCAACTTAAAACATGTGGAAAATTCTAAAGAGTATCAACTTGCAAATCCAGGATTTGCTTATGATTTTCAGTTAATAGATGTTCAAGATTTTAATGGCGTAGGCGAATCGGAACCTAGTCCCTATTTTTATCAGAATCTTGCAGAAGCCGAATACTGTGTAGCATTGTTTATGTTTATGAGATTAATAGGTTATCCAGCTAGCAAAATAACTATTTTAACTACATATAACGGACAGAAACATCTAATAAGAGATGTCATTAATACTAGAAGTGCCAGTAATCCATTAATTGGCAGACCACATAAAGTAACTACCTACGTTTTATGAATATTATATTCTTTTTTTTTATTCGTTATTTCTGTTTAATTTTAGGTTACCACCGTTGACAAGTACCAAGGTCAACAAAACGACTACATAATCCTCTCATTGGTTAGAACGAAAGCTGTAGGACATTTAAGAGACGTTCGTCGATTGGTAGTAGCGATGTCACGTGCTAGATTAGGATTGTACATTTTCGCTAGAGTTGCTTTATTCAGAAATTGCTTCGAATTGACACCAGCTTTCGAACAGGTGAGATTTTTATTTTGATTACCAGATGAATATTCTCGAATAATGAATACTTTTTTTCTTTTTTAGCTAACTTTACGACCCACTAAACTGAATTTAATCCTAAACGAATATTACCCACCAAATAGAGACAACAATCAAAAATCTACAAATAAACATATGACTGTTGAAGATATGACCCACATGGCTAATTTCGTTTATGAATTTTACATGCAAAGGGTGAAACAATTAAAACAATTATACCCAGTAAGTTAGAGTTATTTATTATGATCGTAATTCATTAATAAATAAATTTGTTTTTAGACAGAAAATAAATGGGACAAACCCGGTAATATTCCAGTACAAAACCATGAAGGATTCGTTTCATCGCATCCTGGAGAAGACAGAGATACCGATAGCGAAGATGAAGAAACTGGGAAAAAACAGCTTCCAATACCTATTGAGGATGAACCCATTGATAATCAACCCGCAGAAATTTCAATTCAAAGTCGAGAAGAATCCATAATAATTGAAGATGCTGAAATGATTGATAAAACAGATGAAAAATCCAAAGAAGAAATTGAACAAAGCAGTAACATTGTCGATACTGGTGAAGCTGAAAATGACGAATAATGGTTTTTTTTTTTTAATATTAGAATATAAGTTTTAATACATCTTGTTAACTTATAAAATAAGAAGATTTATTTCCTTCAAATGAAGAGTTTCATTTATCTAAGTTTTAGGTAAAGGATTTTCTGACTGTAAGACAGTTTCGGGGAGGATTTTCTTATTTATACCATTGCTCAAATCTTCCTCCTCATTGCTGTCAGAACTAAGATCATCGTCTAATTCATCGTCAACCCTAAAAAATATAAAAATCAGCTCTATCTCAGATGATATTAAAAAAAAGCTTGTTACTCACCAGAATTTTGGTTTCTTCTTTTTAACAATTTCCTTATCTTTATATTTCCTTTTTTTCGATGTACTACTAGCAGTAGCTTCAAGTCCCTGCAGCACAGCATCTTCTACTAACTCAGGAAGAGCGGTTCTATCTTTATCATATTCAGTATCCTGAAAATCATGTTTAGGTGGTTGACATAATTTCTCCAACTTTTTCTTTTTCCTTTCTTTTGCTTCCTTTTCTCTTTCAGCTTGTTGGTTGATCCAATTTTTTAATCTCTGTTCTTCATTTATATCCCTTAAACGTCGTCCGCTTAAATCTCTGCATGCTTCTCTATTGGTGGTTTTTTCTATTTGGGCTCCGATAGCACGCAACATTGACCCGAAGCCTCCTTTTCCGCCCAAAACTCTCGGTACGATTTGGAACGAGCCAATGGTTTCATTGGATAAAATATTATCATTGCCGATTATTTTTCCATTAAAAGTTATATAATAACTGTTTATTGGAATACCCTAAAAATAAATAAAGTGTAACAATAGTTATTTGTGTAACTAGTGCAACAAATATGCACTTTTTGCACACAACATTTTTTTTCTACGATCGAAATAAATATGACATTTTTAACAGTTTTAACCAAAAAAATAAAATTTGAACTGACAATTTGAAATTAATTGCAGAAACTATCAAAATCAATCTCACAGTGACAGTTCAGGCCACATCCATATGTCAAATCGGTAGACATGAAACGATTTTGATTAATCAAACGGATTTCTATTTATAAAATGACCACTAAAATTTGCTTGTTGATCGTTTGTGATCTTATTTGTGATTGAATCCATTGAATCACTCACGGATAATTTAAATAATTTAGGTAATATTATTATAAGTACCTATATAGATACTTCACTTTATGTAAATTCATCAAAAAAAATGTATTCCTGAGAGTCTCTATGGTCTAGTGGCACAGATACCGGGCTCCAACCCAGGCGGCTCAGCTTCGAATCCCGGCGTCGAATTTTATTTTTATTTACTAAGAAATTGACAATTCAAAGCACTCTAAAATTTACTTTTATGCACTAGTGCACAAAAGTTATACTTTTAACACGGAGTACAAAAAGTGGTCACTTTTTGCACGATCCTAGAAAAAGTATGTTTGTGTCAATTTATCTAATAGTAATAGATAAAACAATATACCCATAAAATTATAAATTTGCCATTTGGATTGTAACTAATTGTGATAAAGAACATTTTTTTATTACTATTTTGCAAAACCGAATATAATGAAGGATAATATAACATATTACTAGGTAATACACCAACTTTGAAGAAATAAGAAAGTCAATTTTGGAAACTATATGTGTGTCACATCATAGGCGCATCCAAGAGGGATTTGTAAAATACCACTTTCAGAGCTTGACGCGTAAATAACTATTATATAGAACGGCGAAGGTTCATGACATGTCAGAATTATGTATTAATACCCTAAAAACTAGTGCCCCTTGATACAACAGCATACGATAGATTTCTAATTTAGGTACCCGACACATTTATATCCTCAAAATCTTGCTGTAGAGGAGATATATTTACGAATTAGAGATATATTTACGAATTAATTTCGGACATTTATAATTCTTCTTAAATAATACTTACATACTCTTCGTCGAGGGTTTGCTTCAATTCCAAACAAGTCAATTCTGCCTTGACAATTTTATTCATGTTGTTCAAATAGAAAACTAGTTTACCCTGATTCAAATTAGTTAATTAAATACGACAAATTAATAACTTTTCCTTAGCGACGTAGAAATAGAATCACAACAGACGTACGTCATTTGTCATAACCTATCGTTTTCTGCTCAAAGATGGCCTCCACCTATTAGTATAATCCGCCACATTTCTAGAAAAGTTATCATCGGCAATTTATGATGTTATTGTCATAAAATTGTTGCTTATGCGTTGTTAATGTTAGATTATATTTCTCTGATTATTTAGAATAAAAATAAAAAAAAAACAAAACTACTATCTGAATATTGTTATGGAGCACATTCCGCCTAATAGCGCTCCTCCCGCCTACCACACTGATTAGATCTTACAGGAGGGCGATTCTCATTCATCATTTCGGGACGTTACGTATCGAGTTGGCGTTTTGAGCGATTCGCATGCTAAATCGCACTCGAAAGCTCTCGACTATAACTGTCAAATTTACTCGAGACATGTTCACTTTCTCCCTTTCGGCGCTTTCACTGAATTCGGTTTTTACGTTGATGATCAATTTTCATTTGATCATAACTTTAAAAATATAAAAGATAAAAAAATGAAATTTATGCCATTCGATTAGTTTTATAAAACTCTAAATGGGAAAAATATATTTGTCACTGAGAAATACGTATTAACAGTTTTAGTTTTTACGTTGATGCTCAATTTTCATTTGATCATAACTCTAAAAATATAAAAGATAAAAAAATGAAATTTATGCCATTCGATTAGTTTTATAAAACTCTAAATGGGAAAAATATATTTGTCACTGAGAAATACGTATTAACAGTTTTAGTTTTTACGTTGATGCTCAATTTTCATTTGATCATAACTCTAAAAATAAAAAAGATAAAAAAATGAAATTTATGCCATTCGATTAGTTTTATAAAACTCTAAATGGGAAAAATATATTTGTCACTGAGAAATACGTATTAACAGTTTTAGTTTTTACGTTGATGCTCAATTTTCATTTGATCATAACTCTAAAAATATAAAAGATAAAAAAATGAAATTTATGCCATTCGATTAGTTTTATAAAACTCTAAATGGGAAAAATATATTTGTCACTGAGAAATACGTATTAACAGTTTTAGTTTTTACGTTGATGCTCAATTTTCATTTGATCATAACTCTAAAAATAAAAAAGATAAAAAAATGAAATTTATGCCATTCGATTAGTTTTATAAAACTCTAAATGGGAAAAATATATTTGTCACTGAGAAATACGTATTAACAGTTTTAGTTTTTACGTTGATGCTCAATTTTCATTTGATCATAACTCTAAAAATAAAAAAGATAAAAAAATGAAATTTATGCCATTCGATTAGTTTTATAAAACTCTAAATGGGAAAAATATATTTGTCACTGAGAAATACGTATTAACAGTTTTAGTTTTTACGTTGATGCTCAATTTTCATTTGATCATAACTCTAAAAATAAAAAAGATAAAAAAATGAAATTTATGCCATTCGATTAGTTTTATAAAACTCTAAATGGGAAAAATATATTTGTCACTGAGAAATACGTATTAACAGTTTTAGTTTTTACGTTGATGCTCAATTTTCATTTGATCATAACTCTAAAAATAAAAAAGATAAAAAAATGAAATTTATGCCATTCGATTAGTTTTATAAAACTCTAAATGGGAAAAATATATTTGTCACTGAGAAATACGTATTAACAGTTTTAGTTTTTACGTTGATGCTTAATTTTCATTTGATCATAACTCTAAAAATAAAAAAGATAAAAAAATGAAATTTATGCCATTCGATTAGTTTTATAAAACTCTAAATGGGAAAAATATATTTGTCACTGAGAAATACGTATTAACAGTTTTAGTTTTTACGTTGATGCTCAATTTTCATTTGATCATAACTCTAAAAATAAAAAAGATAAAAAAATGAAATTTATGCCATTCGATTAGTTTTATAAAACTCTAAATGGGAAAAATATATTTGTCGCTGAGAAATACGTATTAACAGTTTTAGTTTTTACGTTGATGCTCAATTTTCATTTGATCATAACTCTAAAAATATAAAAGATAAAAAAATGAAATTTATGCCATTCGATTAGTTTTATAAAACTCTAAATGGGAAAAATATATTTGTCACTGAGAAATACGTATTAACAGTTTTAGTTTTTACGTTGATGCTTAATTTTCATTTGATCATAACTCTAAAAATAAAAAAGATAAAAAAATGAAATTTATGCCATTCGATTAGTTTTATAAAACTCTAAATGGGAAAAATATATTTGTCACTGAGAAATACGTATTAACAGTTTTAGTTTTTACGTTGATGCTTAATTTTCATTTGATCATAACTCTAAAAATAAAAAAGATAAAAAAATGAAATTTATGCCATTCGATTAGTTTTATAAAACTCTAAATGGGAAAAATATATTTGTCACTGAGAAATACGTATTAACAGTTTTAGTTTTTACGTTGATGCTCAATTTTCATTTGATCATAACTCTAAAAATATAAAAGATAAAAAAATGAAATTTATGCCATTCGATTAGTTTTATAAAACTCTAAATGGGAAAAATATATTTGTCGCTGAGAAATACGTATTAACAGTTTTAGTTTTTACGTTGATGCTCAATTTTCATTTGATCATAACTCTAAAAATATAAAAGATAAAAAAATGAAATTTATGCCATTCGATTAGTTTTATAAAACTCTAAATGGGAAAAATATATTTGTCACTGAGAAATACGTATTAACAGTTTTAGTTTTTACGTTGATGCTCAATTTTCATTTGATCATAACTCTAAAAATATAAAAGATAAAAAAATGAAATTTATGCCATTCGATTAGTTTTATAAAACTCTAAATGGGAAAAATATATTTGTCACTGAGAAATACGTATTAACAGTTTTAGTTTTTACGTTGATGCTCAATTTTCATTTGATCATAACTCTAAAAATATAAAAGATAAAAAAATGAAATTTATGCCATTCGATTAGTTTTATAAAACTCTAAATGGGAAAAATATATTTGTCACTGAGAAATACGTATTAACAGTTTTAGTTTTTACGTTGATGCTCAATTTTCATTTGATCATAACTCTAAAAATATAAAAGATAAAAAAATGAAATTTATGCCATTCGATTAGTTTTATAAAACTCTAAATGGGAAAAATATATTTGTCACTGAGAAATACGTATTAACAGTTTTAGTTTTTACGTTGATGCTTAATTTTCATTTGATCATAACTCTAAAAATAAAAAAGATAAAAAAATGAAATTTATGCCATTCGATTAGTTTTATAAAACTCTAAATGGGAAAAATATATTTGTCACTGAGAAATACGTATTAACAGTTTTAGTTTTTACGTTGATGCTCAATTTTCATTTGATCATAACTCTAAAAATATAAAAGATAAAAAAATGAAATTTATGCCATTCGATTAGTTTTATAAAACTCTAAATGGGAAAAATATATTTGTCACTGAGAAATACGTATTAACAGTTTTAGTTTTTACGTTGATGCTCAATTTTCATTTGATCATAACTCTAAAAATATAAAAGATAAAAAAATGAAATTTATGCCATTCGATTAGTTTTATAAAACTCTAAATGGGAAAAATATATTTGTCACTGAGAAATACGTATTAACAGTTTTAGTTTTTACGTTGATGATCAATTTTCATTTGATCATAACTCTAAAAATATAAAAGATAAAAAAATGAAATTTATGCCATTCGATTAGTTTTATAAAACTCTAAATGGGAAAAATATATTTGTCACTGAGAAATACGTATTAACAGTTTTAGTTTTTACGTTGATGCTCAATTTTCATTTGATCATAACTCTAAAAATATAAAAGATAAAAAAATGAAATTTATGCCATTCGATTAGTTTTATAAAACTCTAAATGGGAAAAATATATTTGTCACTGAGAAATACGTATTAACAGTTTTAGTTTTTACGTTGATGATCAATTTTCATTTGATCATAACTCTAAAAATATAAAAGATAAAAAAATGAAATTTATGCCATTCGATTAGTTTTATAAAACTCTAAATGGGAAAAATATATTTGTCACTGAGAAATACGTATTAACAGTTTTAGTTTTTACGTTGATGCTCAATTTTCATTTGATCATAACTCTAAAAATATAAAAGATAAAAAAATGAAATTTATGTTATTCGATTAGTTTTATAAAACTCTAAATGGGAAAAATATATTTGTCGCTGAGAAATACGTATTAACAGTTTTAGTTTTTACGTTGATGCTCAATTTTCATTTGATCATAACTTTAAAAATATAAAAGATAAAAAAATGAAATTTATGCCATTCGATTAGTTTTATAAAACTCTAAATGGGAAAAATATATTTGTCGCTGAGAAATACGTATTAACAGTTTTAGTTTTTACGTTGATGCTCAATTTTCATTTGATCATAACTTTAAAAATATAAAAGATAAAAAAATGAAATTTATGCCATTCGATTAGTTTTATAAAACTCTAAATGGGAAAAATATATTTGTCGCTGAGAAATACGTATTAACAGTTTTAGTTTTTACGTTGATGCTCAATTTTCATTTGATCATAACTCTAAAAATATAAAAGATAAAAAAATGAAATTTATGCCATTCGATTAGTTTTATAAAACTCTAAATGGGAAAAATATATTTGTCGCTGAGAAATACGTATTAACAGTTTTAGTTTTTACGTTGATGCTCAATTTTCATTTGATCATAACTTTAAAAATATAAAAGATAAAAAAATGAAATTTATGCCATTCGATTAGTTTTATAAAACTCTAAATGGGAAAAATATATTTGTCACTGAGAAATACGTATTAACAGTTTTAGTTTTTACGTTGATGCTCAATTTTCATTTGATCATAACTCTAAAAATATAAAAGATAAAAAAATGAAATTTATGCCATTCGATTAGTTTTATAAAACTCTAAATGGGAAAAATATATTTGTCGCTGAGAAATACGTATTAACAGTTTTAGTTTTTACGTTGATGCTCAATTTTCATTTGATCATAACTCTAAAAATATAAAAGATAAAAAAATGAAATTTATGCCATTCGATTAGTTTTATAAAACTCTAAATGGGAAAAATATATTTGTCACTGAGAAATACGTATTAACAGTTTTAGTTTTTACGTTGATGCTCAATTTTCATTTGATCATAACTCTAAAAATATAAAAGATAAAAAAATGAAATTTATGCCATTCGATTAGTTTTATAAAACTCTAAATGGGAAAAATATATTTGTCACTGAGAAATACGTATTAACAGTTTTAGTTTTTACGTTGATGCTCAATTTTCATTTGATCATAACTTTAAAAATATAAAAGATAAAAAAATGAAATTTATGCCATTCGATTAGTTTTATAAAACTCTAAATGGGAAAAATATATTTGTCACTGAGAAATACGTATTAACAGTTTTAGTTTTTACGTTGATGCTCAATTTTCATTTGATCATAACTTTAAAAATATAAAAGATAAAAAAATGAAATTTATGCCATTCGATTAGTTTTATAAAACTCTAAATGGGAAAAATATATTTGTCACTGAGAAATACGTATTAACAGTTTTAGTTTTTACGTTGATGCTTAATTTTCATTTGATCATAACTCTAAAAATAAAAAAGATAAAAAAATGAAATTTATGCCATTCGATTAGTTTTATAAAACTCTAAATGGGAAAAATATATTTGTCACTGAGAAATACGTATTAACAGTTTTAGTTTTTACGTTGATGCTCAATTTTCATTTGATCATAACTCTAAAAATATAAAAGATAAAAAAATGAAATTTATGCCATTCGATTAGTTTTATAAAACTCTAAATGGGAAAAATATATTTGTCACTGAGAAATACGTATTAACAGTTTTAGTTTTTACGTTGATGCTTAATTTTCATTTGATCATAACTCTAAAAATATAAAAGATAAAAAAATGAAATTTATGCCATTCGATTAGTTTTATAAAACTCTAAATGGGAAAAATATATTTGTCACTGAGAAATACGTATTAACAGTTTTAGTTTTTACGTTGATGCTCAATTTTCATTTGATCATAACTCTAAAAATATAAAAGATAAAAAAATGAAATTTATGCCATTCGATTAGTTTTATAAAACTCTAAATGGGAAAAATATATTTGTCACTGAGAAATACGTATTAACAGTTTTAGTTTTTACGTTGATGCTTAATTTTCATTTGATCATAACTCTAAAAATAAAAAAGATAAAAAAATGAAATTTATGCCATTCGATTAGTTTTATAAAACTCTAAATGGGAAAAATATATTTGTCACTGAGAAATACGTATTAACAGTTTTAGTTTTTACGTTGATGCTCAATTTTCATTTGATCATAACTCTAAAAATATAAAAGATAAAAAAATGAAATTTATGCCATTCGATTAGTTTTATAAAACTCTAAATGGGAAAAATATATTTGTCACTGAGAAATACGTATTAACAGTTTTAGTTTTTACGTTGATGCTCAATTTTCATTTGATCATAACTCTAAAAATATAAAAGATAAAAAAATGAAATTTATGCCATTCGATTAGTTTTATAAAACTCTAAATGGGAAAAATATATTTGTCACTGAGAAATACGTATTAACAGTTTTAGTTTTTACGTTGATGCTCAATTTTCATTTGATCATAACTCTAAAAATATAAAAGATAAAAAAATGAAATTTATGCCATTCGATTAGTTTTATAAAACTCTAAATGGGAAAAATATATTTGTCACTGAGAAATACGTATTAACAGTTTTAGTTTTTACGTTGATGCTCAATTTTCATTTGATCATAACTCTAAAAATAAAAAAGATAAAAAAATGAAATTTATGCCATTCGATTAGTTTTATAAAACTCTAAATGGGAAAAATATATTTGTCACTGAGAAATACGTATTAACAGTTTTAGTTTTTACGTTGATGCTCAATTTTCATTTGATCATAACTCTAAAAATAAAAAAGATAAAAAAATGAAATTTATGCCATTCGATTAGTTTTATAAAACTCTAAATGGGAAAAATATATTTGTCACTGAGAAATACGTATTAACAGTTTTAGTTTTTACGTTGATGCTCAATTTTCATTTGATCATAACTTTAAAAATATAAAAGATAAAAAAATGAAATTTATGCCATTCGATTAGTTTTATAAAACTCTAAATGGGAAAAATATATTTGTCACTGAGAAATACGTATTAACAGTTTTAGTTTTTACGTTGATGCTTAATTTTCATTTGATCATAACTCTAAAAATATAAAAGATAAAAAAATGAAATTTATGCCATTCGATTAGTTTTATAAAACTCTAAATGGGAAAAATATATTTGTCAATGAGAAATACGTATTAACAGTTTTAGTTTTTACGTTGATGCTTAATTTTCATTTGATCATAACTCTAAAAATATAAAAGATAAAAAAATGAAATTTATGCCATTCGATTAGTTTTATAAAACTCTAAATGGGAAAAATATATTTGTCACTGAGAAATACGTATTAACAGTTTTAGTTTTTACGTTGATGCTCAATTTTCATTTGATCATAACTTTAAAAATATAAAAGATAAAAATATGAAATTTATGCCATTCGATTAGTTTTATAAAACTCTAAATGGGAAAAATATATTTGTCAATGAGAAATACGTATTAACAGTTTTAGTTTTTACGTTGATGCTCAATTTTCATTTGATCATAACTTTAAAAATATAAAAGATAAAAATATGAAATTTATGCCATTCGATTAGTTTTATAAAACTCTAAATGGGAAAAATATATTTGTCAATGAGAAATACGTATTAACAGTTTTAGTTTTTACGTTGATGCTCAATTTTCATTTGATCATAACTCTAAAAATATAAAAGATAAAAAAATGAAATTTATGCCATTCGATTAGTTTTATAAAACTCTAAATGGGAAAAATATATTTGTCACTGAGAAATACGTATTAACAGTTTTAGTTTTTACGTTGATGCTTAATTTTCATTTGATCATAACTCTAAAAATATAAAAGATAAAAATATGAAATTTATGCCATTCGATTAGTTTTATAAAACTCTAAATGGGAAAAATATATTTGTCAATGAGAAATACGTATTAACAGTTTTAGTTTTTACGTTGATGCTCAATTTTCATTTGATCATAACTCTAAAAATATAAAAGATAAAAAAATGAAATTTATGCCATTCGATTAGTTTTATAAAACTCTAAATGGGAAAAATATATTTGTCACTGAGAAATACGTATTAACAGTTTTAGTTTTTACGTTGATGCTCAATTTTCATTTGATCATAACTCTAAAAATATAAAAGATAAAAAAATGAAATTTATGCCATTCGATTAGTTTTATAAAACTCTAAATGGGAAAAATATATTTGTCACTGAGAAATACGTATTAACAGTTTTAGTTTTTACGTTGATGCTCAATTTTCATTTGATCATAACTCTAAAAATATAAAAGATAAAAAAATGAAATTTATGCCATTCGATTAGTTTTATAAAACTCTAAATGGGAAAAATATATTTGTCACTGAGAAATACGTATTAACAGTTTTAGTTTTTACGTTGATGCTCAATTTTCATTTGATCATAACTCTAAAAATATAAAAGATAAAAAAATGAAATTTATGCCATTCGATTAGTTTTATAAAACTCTAAATGGGAAAAATATATTTGTCACTGAGAAATACGTATTAACAGTTTTAGTTTTTACGTTGATGCTCAATTTTCATTTGATCATAACTCTAAAAATATAAAAGATAAAAAAATGAAATTTATGCCATTCGATTAGTTTTATAAAACTCTAAATGGGAAAAATATATTTGTCACTGAGAAATACGTATTAACAGTTTTAGTTTTTACGTTGATGCTCAATTTTCATTTGATCATAACTCTAAAAATATAAAAGATAAAAAAATGAAATTTATGCCATTCGATTAGTTTTATAAAACTCTAAATGGGAAAAATATATTTGTCACTGAGAAATACGTATTAACAGTTTTAGTTTTTACGTTGATGCTCAATTTTCATTTGATCATAACTCTAAAAATATAAAAGATAAAAAAATGAAATTTATGCCATTCGATTAGTTTTATAAAACTCTAAATGGGAAAAATATATTTGTCACTGAGAAATACGTATTAACAGTTTTAGTTTTTACGTTGATGCTCAATTTTCATTTGATCATAACTCTAAAAATAAAAAAGATAAAAAAATGAAATTTATGCCATTCGATTAGTTTTATAAAACTCTAAATGGGAAAAATATATTTGTCACTGAGAAATACGTATTAACAGTTTTAGTTTTTACGTTGATGCTCAATTTTCATTTGATCATAACTTTAAAAATATAAAAGATAAAAATATGAAATTTATGCCATTCGATTAGTTTTATAAATCTCTAAATGGGAAAAATATATTTGTCACTGAGAAATACGTATTAACAGTTTTAGATTTTACGTTGATGCTCAATTTTCATTTGATCATAACTCTAAAAATATAAAAGATAAAAAAATGAAATTTATGCCATTCGATTAGTTTTATAAAACTCTAAATGGGAAAAATATATTTGTCACTGAGAAATACGTATTAACAGTTTTAGTTTTTACGTTGATGCTCAATTTTCATTTGATCATAACTCTAAAAATAAAAAAGATAAAAAAATGAAATTTATGCCATTCGATTAGTTTTATAAAACTCTAAATGGGAAAAATATATTTGTCACTGAGAAATACGTATTAACAGTTTTAGTTTTTACGTTGATGCTCAATTTTCATTTGATCATAACTCTAAAAATATAAAAGATAAAAAAATGAAATTTATGCCATTCGATTAGTTTTATAAAACTCTAAATGGGAAAAATATATTTGTCAATGAGAAATACGTATTAACAGTTTTAGTTTTTACGTTGATGCTCAATTTTCATTTGATCATAACTCTAAAAATATAAAAGATAAAAAAATGAAATTTATGCCATTCGATTAGTTTTATAAAACTCTAAATGGGAAAAATATATTTGTCACTGAGAAATACGTATTAACAGTTTTAGTTTTTACGTTGATGCTCAATTTTCATTTGATCATAACTCTAAAAATATAAAAGATAAAAAAATGAAATTTATGCCATTCGATTAGTTTTATAAAACTCTAAATGGGAAAAATATATTTGTCAATGAGAAATACGTATTAACAGTTTTAGTTTTTACGTTGATGCTTAATTTTCATTTGATCATAACTCTAAAAATAAAAAAGATAAAAAAATGAAATTTATGCCATTCGATTAGTTTTATAAAACTCTAAATGGGAAAAATATATTTGTCACTGAGAAATACGTATTAACAGTTTTAGTTTTTACGTTGATGCTCAATTTTCATTTGATTATAACTCTAAAAATAAAAAAGATAAAAAAATGAAATTTATGCCATTCGATTAGTTTTATAAAACTCTAAATGGGAAAAATATATTTGTCACTGAGAAATACGTATTAACAGTTTTAGTTTTTACGTTGATGCTCAATTTTCATTTGATCATAACTCTAAAAATATAAAAGATAAAAAAATGAAATTTATGCCATTCGATTAGTTTTATAAAACTCTAAATGGGAAAAATATATTTGTCACTGAGAAATACGTATTAACAGTTTTAGTTTTTACGTTGATGCTCAATTTTCATTTGATCATAACTCTAAAAATATAAAAGATAAAAAAATGAAATTTATGCCATTCGATTAGTTTTATAAAACTCTAAATGGGAAAAATATATTTGTCGCTGAGAAATACGTATTAACAGTTTTAGTTTTTACGTTGATGCTCAATTTTCATTTGATCATAACTCTAAAAATAAAAAAGATAAAAAAATGAATTTTATGCCATTCGATTAGTTTTATAAAACTCTAAATGGGAAAAATATATTTGTCACTGAGAAATACTTATTAACAGTTTTAGTTTTTACGTTGATGCTCAATTTTCATTTGATCATAACTCTAAAAATATAAAAGATAAAAAAATGAAATTTATGCCATTCGATTAGTTTTATAAAACTCTAAATGGGAAAAATATATTTGTCACTGAGAAATACGTATTAACAGTTTTAGTTTTTACGTTGATGCTCAATTTTCATTTGATCATAACTCTAAAAATATAAAAGATAAAAAAATGAAATTTATGCCATTCGATTAGTTTTATAAAACTCTAAATGGGAAAAATATATTTGTCACTGAGAAATACGTATTAACAGTTTTGGTTTTTACGTTGATGCTCAATTTTCATTTGATCATAACTCTAAAAATATAAAAGATAAAAAAATGAAATTTATGCCATTCGATTAGTTTTATAAAACTCTAAATGGGAAAAATATATTTGTCACTGAGAAATACGTATTAACAGTTTTAGTTTTTACGTTGATGCTCAATTTTCATTTGATCATAACTCTAAAAATATAAAAGATAAAAAAATGAAATTTATGCCATTCGATTAGTTTTATAAAACTCTAAATGGGAAAAATATATTTGTCACTGAGAAATACGTATTAACAGTTTTGGTTTTTACGTTGATGCTCAATTTTCATTTGATCATAACTCTAAAAATATAAAAGATAAAAAAATGAAATTTATGCCATTCGATTAGTTTTATAAAACTCTAAATGGGAAAAATATATTTGTCGCTGAGAAATACGTATTAACAGTTTTAGTTTTTACGTTGATGCTCAATTTTCATTTGATCATAACTCTAAAAATATAAAAGATAAAAAAATGAAATTTATGCCATTCGATTAGTTTTATAAAACTCTAAATGGGAAAAATATATTTGTCACTGAGAAATACGTATTAACAGTTTTGGTTTTTACGTTGATGCTCAATTTTCATTTGATCATAACTCTAAAAATATAAAAGATAAAAAAATGAAATTTATGCCATTCGATTAGTTTTATAAAACTCTAAATGGGAAAAATATATTTGTCACTGAGAAATACGTATTAACAGTTTTAGTTTTTACGTTGATGCTTAATTTTCATTTGATCATAACTCTAAAAATATAAAAGATAAAAAAATGAAATTTATGCCATTCGATTAGTTTTATAAAACTCTAAATGGGAAAAATATATTTGTCGCTGAGAAATACGTATTAATAGTTTTAGTTTTTACGTTGATGCTCAATTTTCATTTGATCATAACTCTAAAAATATAAAAGATAAAAAAATGAAATTTATGCCATTCGATTAGTTTTATAAAACTCTAAATGGGAAAAATATATTTGTCGCTGAGAAATACGTATTAACAGTTTTAGTTTTTACGTTGATGCTCAATTTTCATTTGATCATAACTCTAAAAATATAAAAGATAAAAAAATGAAATTTATGCCATTCGATTAGTTTTATAAAACTCTAAATGGGAAAAATATATTTGTCGCTGAGAAATACGTATTAACAGTTTTAGTTTTTACGTTGATGCTCAATTTTCATTTGATCATAACTCTAAAAATATAAAAGATAAAAAAATGAAATTTATGCCATTCGATTAGTTTTATAAAACTCTAAATGGGAAAAATATATTTGTCGCTGAGAAATACGTATTAATAGTTTTAGTTTTTACGTTGATGCTCAATTTTCATTTGATCATAACTCTAAAAATATAAAAGATAAAAAAATGAAATTTATGCCATTCGATTAGTTTTATAAAACTCTAAATGGGAAAAATATATTTGTCACTGAGAAATACGTATTAACAGTTTTGGTTTTTACGTTGATGCTCAATTTTCATTTGATCATAACTCTAAAAATATAAAAGATAAAAAAATGAAATTTATGCCATTCGATTAGTTTTATAAAACTCTAAATGGGAAAAATATATTTGTCGCTGAGAAATACGTATTAACAGTTTTAGTTTTTACGTTGATGCTCAATTTTCATTTGATCATAACTCTAAAAATATAAAAGATAAAAAAATGAAATTTATGCCATTCGATTAGTTTTATAAAACTCTAAATGGGAAAAATATATTTGTCACTGAGAAATACGTATTAACAGTTTTGGTTTTTACGTTGATGCTCAATTTTCATTTGATCATAACTCTAAAAATATAAAAGATAAAAAAATGAAATTTATGCCATTCGATTAGTTTTATAAAACTCTAAATGGGAAAAATATATTTGTCACTGAGAAATACGTATTAACAGTTTTAGTTTTTACGTTGATGCTTAATTTTCATTTGATCATAACTCTAAAAATATAAAAGATAAAAAAATGAAATTTATGCCATTCGATTAGTTTTATAAAACTCTAAATGGGAAAAATATATTTGTCACTGAGAAATACGTATTAACAGTTTTGGTTTTTACGTTGATGCTCAATTTTCATTTGATCATAACTCTAAAAATATAAAAGATAAAAAAATGAAATTTATGCCATTCGATTAGTTTTATAAAACTCTAAATGGGAAAAATATATTTGTCGCTGAGAAATACGTATTAACAGTTTTAGTTTTTACGTTGATGCTCAATTTTCATTTGATCATAACTCTAAAAATATAAAAGATAAAAAAATGAAATTTATGCCATTCGATTAGTTTTATAAAACTCTAAATGGGAAAAATATATTTGTCACTGAGAAATACGTATTAACAGTTTTGGTTTTTACGTTGATGCTCAATTTTCATTTGATCATAACTCTAAAAATATAAAAGATAAAAAAATGAAATTTATGCCATTCGATTAGTTTTATAAAACTCTAAATGGGAAAAATATATTTGTCACTGAGAAATACGTATTAACAGTTTTAGTTTTTACGTTGATGCTTAATTTTCATTTGATCATAACTCTAAAAATATAAAAGATAAAAAAATGAAATTTATGCCATTCGATTAGTTTTATAAAACTCTAAATGGGAAAAATATATTTGTCACTGAGAAATACGTATTAACAGTTTTAGTTTTTACGTTGATGCTCAATTTTCATTTGATCATAACTCTAAAAATATAAAAGATAAAAAAATGAAATTTATGCCATTCGATTAGTTTTATAAAACTCTAAATGGGAAAAATATATTTGTCACTGAGAAATACGTATTAACAGTTTTGGTTTTTACGTTGATGCTCAATTTTCATTTGATCATAACTCTAAAAATATAAAAGATAAAAAAATGAAATTTATGCCATTCGATTAGTTTTATAAAACTCTAAATGGGAAAAATATATTTGTCACTGAGAAATACGTATTAACAGTTTTGGTTTTTACGTTGATGCTCAATTTTCATTTGATCATAACTCTAAAAATAGAAAAGATAAAAAAATGAAATTTATGCCATTCGATTAGTTTTATAAAACTCTAAATGGGAAAAATATATTTGTCACTGAGAAATACGTATTAACAGTTTTGGTTTTTACGTTGATGCTCAATTTTCATTTGATCATAACTTTAAAAATATAAAAGATAAAAAAATGAAATTTATGCCATTCGATTAGTTTTTTAAAACTCTAAATGGGAAAAATATATTTGTCCACGACTGTTTTATAATGAAGCCATTTTTGAAGAATTTTCTAACTTAAAATGGTATATATTATACACTAATAGCAGTGAATAATCATTATTCACTACTTTTTATCACCGCTCTTCCTATGCTTAGCCAATGAGATATAACGATTATAAATTTTGTCCACGACTGTTTTATAATGAAGCCATTTTTGAAGAATTTTCTAACTTAAAATGGTATATATTATACACTAATAGCAGTGAATAATCATTATTCACTACTTTTTATCACCGCTCTTCTTATGCTTAGCCAATGAGATATAACGATTATAAATTTTATCCATTTTATTAGTAAGCCGCGACTGTCATCCAAATGTCAAATTAATAATTTAAATTGAAATGTCAAACTTTTGACTGCAGAATATTTTATTAAATTTTTACTAAATTGTAATAAAATAATGGATTTAGATAGTGAAAATAAAATGTGCTTAACACCTTCACCACTAGAAGTAAATATCAAGCTCCATACAAGTAAATGATTCTAATTTTTATGCCAACAATCAAAAATTTCAACAAATAATCAGAATATTAATGTTAACGTTAATCCTATTCCTGCAATTAACTTAAGAAATTTTTCAAATGTAACTATTAACATAAATAATTGATGTTAAATTGTAGGCTCTATAATATTAATATTCTAGCTAGTTATGTTATAAATATTAATAATAATGTTCCATCAATGTTTGAAACAATAAAAGTTTGTTAATAAATTCCTAACAGTCGCGGACAAAGTACAGTATTCTACTCGCATATAATGGCTATTATTCACACGGGTGATTTACGAAACTCGCCTGCGGCTCGTGTCGTAAACTACACCCTTGTGAATAATAGCCATCATTATATGCTTGTTGAATAATATACTATTATCCATTTTATTAGTAAGCCGCGACTGTCATCCAAATGTCAAATTAATAATTTAAATTGAAATGTCAAACTTTTGACTGCAGAATATTTTATTAAATTTTTACTAAATTGTAATAAAATAATGGATTTAGATAGTGAAAATAAAATGTGCTTAACACCTTCACCACTAGAAGTAAATATCAAGCTCCATACAAGTAAATGATTCTAATTCTTATAACAATAATCAAAAATTTCAACTAATAATCAGAATATTAATGTTGACGTTAATCCTATTTCTGCTATTAACTTAACAAAATTTTCAAATGTAACTATTAACATAAATAACTGATGTTAAATTGTAGTTATATAATATTAATATTCTTTCTAGTTATGCTATAAATATTAAAAATAATATTCCATCAATGTTTGCCTCAATAAAAGTTTGTTAATTCATATCTAACAGTCGTGGACAAAGTACAGTATTCTACTCGCATATAATGGCTATTATTCACACGGGTGTTTTACGACACTCGCCTGCGGCTCGTGTCGTAAACTACACCCTTGTGAATAATAGCCATCATTATATGCTCGTTGAATAATATACTATTGTCACTGAGAAATACGTATTAACAGTTTTAGTTTTTACGTTGATGATCAATTTTCATTTGATCATAACTTTAAAAATATAAAAGATAAAAAAATGAAATTTATGCCATTCGATTAGTTTTTTAAAACTCTAAATGGGAAAAATATATTTGTCACTGAGAAATACGTATTAACAGTTTTAGGTTTTACGTTGATGCTTAATTTTCATTTGATCATAACTCTAAAAATATAAAAGATAAAAAAATGAAATTTATGCCATTCGGTTAGTTTTATAAAACTCTAAATGGGAAAAATATATTTGTCGCTGAGAAATACGTATTAACCGTTTTAGTTTTTACGTTGATGCTCAATTTTCATTTGATCATAACTTTAAAAATATAAAAGATAAAAAAATGAAATTTATGCCATTCGGTTAGTTTTATAAAACTCTAAATGGGAAAAATATATTTGTCACTGAGAAATACGTATTAACAGTTTTAGGTTTTACGTTGATGCTCAATTTTCATTTGATCATAACTCTAAAAATATAAAAGATAAAAAAATGAAATTTATGCCATTCGATTAGTTTTATAAAACTCTAAATGGGAAAAATATATTTGTCACTGAGAAATACGTATTAACAGTTTTGGTTTTTACGTTGATGCTCAATTTTCATTTGATCATAACTCTAAAAATATAAAAGATAAAAAAATGAAATTTATGCCATTCGATTAGTTTTATAAAACTCTAAATGGGAAAAATATATTTGTCACTGAGAAATACGTATTAACAGTTTTAGTTTTTACGTTGATGCTTAATTTTCATTTGATCATAACTCTAAAAATATAAAAGATAAAAAAATGAAATTTATGCCATTCGATTAGTTTTATAAAACTCTAAATGGGAAAAATATATTTGTCACTGAGAAATACGTATTAACAGTTTTGGTTTTTACGTTGATGCTCAATTTTCATTTGATCATAACTCTAAAAATATAAAAGATAAAAAAATGAAATTTATGCCATTCGGTTAGTTTTATAAAACTCTAAATGGGAAAAATATATTTGTCGCTGAGAAATACGTATTAACAGTTTTAGTTTTTACGTTGATGCTCAATTTTCATTTGATCATAACTCTAAAAATATAAAAGATAAAAAAATGAAATTTATGCCATTCGATTAGTTTTATAAAACTCTAAATGGGAAAAATATATTTGTCACTGAGAAATACGTATTAACAGTTTTGGTTTTTACGTTGATGCTCAATTTTCATTTGATCATAACTCTAAAAATATAAAAGATAAAAAAATGAAATTTATGCCATTCGATTAGTTTTATAAAACTCTAAATGGGAAAAATATATTTGTCACTGAGAAATACGTATTAACAGTTTTAGTTTTTACGTTGATGCTTAATTTTCATTTGATCATAACTCTAAAAATATAAAAGATAAAAAAATGAAATTTATGCCATTCGATTAGTTTTATAAAACTCTAAATGGGAAAAATATATTTGTCACTGAGAAATACGTATTAACAGTTTTAGTTTTTACGTTGATGCTCAATTTTCATTTGATCATAACTCTAAAAATATAAAAGATAAAAAAATGAAATTTATGCCATTCGATTAGTTTTATAAAACTCTAAATGGGAAAAATATATTTGTCGCTGAGAAATACGTATTAACAGTTTTAGTTTTTACGTTTATGCTCAATTTTCATTTGATCATAACTCTAAAAATATAAAAGATAAAAAAATGAAATTTATGCCATTCGATTAGTTTTATAAAACTCTAAATGGGAAAAATATATTTGTCACTGAGAAATACGTATTAACAGTTTTAGTTTTTACGTTGATGCTCAATTTTCATTTGATCATAACTCTAAAAATATAAAAGATAAAAAAATGAAATTTATGCCATTCGATTAGTTTTATAAAACTCTAAATGGGAAAAATATATTTGTCGCTGAGAAATACGTATTAACAGTTTTAGTTTTTACGTTTATGCTCAATTTTCATTTGATCATAACTCTAAAAATATAAAAGATAAAAAAATGAAATTTATGCCATTCGATTAGTTTTATAAAACTCTAAATGGGAAAAATATGTTTGTCACTGAGAAATACGTATTAACAGTTTTAGTTTTTACGTTTATGCTCAATTTTCATTTGATCATAACTCTAAAAATATAAAAGATAAAAAAATGAAATTTATGCCATTCGATTAGTTTTATAAAACTCTAAATGGGAAAAATATATTTGTCACTGAGAAATACGTATTAACAGTTTTAGTTTTTACGTTGATGCTCAATTTTCATTTGATCATAACTCTAAAAATATAAAAGATAAAAAAATGAAATTTATGCCATTCGATTAGTTTTATAAAACTCTAAATGGGAAAAATATATTTGTCGCTGAGAAATACGTATTAACAGTTTTAGTTTTTACGTTTATGCTCAATTTTCATTTGATCATAACTCTAAAAATATAAAAGATAAAAAAATGAAATTTATGCCATTCGATTAGTTTTATAAAACTCTAAATGGGAAAAATATATTTGTCACTGAGAAATACGTATTAACAGTTTTAGTTTTTACGTTGATGCTCAATTTTCATTTGATCATAACTCTAAAAATATAAAAGATAAAAAAATGAAATTTATGCCATTCGATTAGTTTTATAAAACTCTAAATGGGAAAAATATATTTGTCGCTGAGAAATACGTATTAACAGTTTTAGTTTTTACGTTTATGCTCAATTTTCATTTGATCATAACTCTAAAAATATAAAAGATAAAAAAATGAAATTTATGCCATTCGATTAGTTTTATAAAACTCTAAATGGGAAAAATATGTTTGTCACTGAGAAATACGTATTAACAGTTTTAGTTTTTACGTTTATGCTCAATTTTCATTTGATCATAACTCTAAAAATATAAAAGATAAAAAAATGAAATTTATGCCATTCGATTAGTTTTATAAAACTCTAAATGGGAAAAATATGTTTGTCACTGAGAAATACGTATTAACAGTTTTAGTTTTTACGTTTATGCTCAATTTTCATTTGATCATAACTCTAAAAATATAAAAGATAAAAAAATGAAATTTATGCCATTCGATTAGTTTTATAAAACTCTAAATGGGAAAAATATATTTGTCACTGAGAAATACGTATTAACAGTTTTAGTTTTTACGTTTATGCTCAATTTTCATTTGATCATAACTCTAAAAATATAAAAGATAAAAAAATGAAATTTATGCCATTCGATTAGTTTTATAAAACTCTAAATGGGAAAAATATATTTGTCACTGAGAAATACGTATTAACAGTTTTAGTTTTTACGTTTATGCTCAATTTTCATTTGATCATAACTCTAAAAATATAAAAGATAAAAAAATGAAATTTATGCCATTTGATTAGTTTTATAAAACTCTAAATGGGAAAAATATATTTGTCGCTGAGAAATACGTATTAACAGTTTTAGTTTTTACGTTTATGCTCAATTTTCATTTGATCATAACTCTAAAAATATAAAAGATAAAAAAATGAAATTTATGCCATTCGATTAGTTTTATAAAACTCTAAATGGGAAAAATATATTTGTCACTGAGAAATACGTATTAACAGTTTTAGTTTTTACGTTTATGCTCAATTTTCATTTGATCATAACTCTAAAAATATAAAAGATAAAAAAATGAAATTTATGCCATTCGATTAGTTTTATAAAACTCTAAATGGGAAAAATATATTTGTCACTGAGAAATACGTATTAACAGTTTTAGTTTTTACGTTTATGCTCAATTTTCATTTGATCATAACTCCAAAAATATAAAAGATAAAAAAATGAAATTTATGCCATTCGATTAGTTTTATAAAACTCTAAATGGGAAAAATATATTTGTCGCTGAGAAATACGTATTAACAGTTTTAGTTTTTACGTTTATGCTCAATTTTCATTTGATCATAACATTAAAAATATAAAAGATGAAAAAATGAAATTTATGCCATTCGATTAGTTTTATAAAACTCTAAATGGGAAAAATATATTTGTCGCTGAGAAATACGTATTAACAGTTTTAGTTTTTACGTTTATGCTCAATTTTCATTTGATCATAACTCTAAAAATATAAAAGATAAAAAAATGAAATTTATGCCATTCGATTAGTTTTATAAAACTCTAAATGGGAAAAATATATTTGTCACTGAGAAATACGTATTAACAGTTTTAGTTTTTACGTTTATGCTCAATTTTCATTTGATCATAACTCTAAAAATATAAAAGATAAAAAAATGAAATTTATGCCATTCGATTAGTTTTATAAATGGGAAAAATATATTTGTCGCTGAGAAATACGTATTAACAGTTTTAGTTTTTACGTTTATGCTCAATTTTCATTTGATCATAACTCTAAAAATATAAAAGATAAAAAAATGAAATTTATGCCATTCGATTAGTTTTATAAAACTCTAAATGGGAAAAATATATTTGTCACTGAGAAATACGTATTAACAGTTTTAGTTTTTACGTTTATGCTCAATTTTCATTTGATCATAACTCTAAAAATATAAAAGATAAAAAAATGAAATTTATGCCATTCGATTAGTTTTATAAAACTCTAAATGGGAAAAATATATTTGTCACTGAGAAATACGTATTAACAGTTTTAGTTTTTACGTTGATGCTCAATTTTCATTTGATCATAACTCTAAAAATATAAAAGATAAAAAAATGAAATTTATGCCATTCGATTAGTTTTATAAAACTCTAAATGGGAAAAATATATTTGTCACTGAGAAATACGTATTAACAGTTTTAGTTTTTACGTTTATGCTCAATTTTCATTTGATCATAACTCTAAAAATATAAAAGATAAAAAAATGAAATTTATGCCATTCGATTAGTTTTATAAAACTCTAAATGGGAAAAATATATTTGTCACTGAGAAATACGTATTAACAGTTTTAGTTTTTACGTTGATGCTCAATTTTCATTTGATCATAACTCTAAAAATATAAAAGATAAAAAAATGAAATTTATGCCATTCGATTAGTTTTATAAAACTCTAAATGGGAAAAATATATTTGTCGCTGAGAAATACGTATTAACAGTTTTAGTTTTTACGTTTATGCTGAATTTTCATTTGATCATAACTCTAAAAATATAAAAGATAAAAAAATGAAATTTATGCCATTCGATTAGTTTTATAAAACTCTAAATGGGAAAAATATATTTGTCGCTGAGAAATACGTATTAACAGTTTTAGTTTTTACGTTTATGCTCAATTTTCATTTGATCATAACTCCAAAAATATAAAAGATAAAAAAATGAAATTTATGCCATTCGATTAGTTTTATAAAACTCTAATTGGGAAAAATATATTTGTCGCTGAGAAATACGTATTAACAGTTTTAGTTTTTACGTTTATGCTCAATTTTCATTTGATCATAACTCTAAAAATATAAAAGATAAAAAAATGAAATTTATGCCATTCGATTAGTTTTATAAAACTCTAAATGGGAAAAATATGTTTGTCACTGAGAAATACGTATTAACAGTTTTAGTTTTTACGTTTATGCTCAATTTTCATTTGATCATAACTCTAAAAATATAAAAGATAAAAAAATGAAATTTATGCCATTCGATTAGTTTTATAAAACTCTAAATGGGAAAAATATATTTGTCACTGAGAAATACGTATTAACAGTTTTAGTTTTTACGTTTATGCTCAATTTTCATTTGATCATAACTCTAAAAATATAAAAGATAAAAAAATGAAATTTATGCCATTCGATTAGTTTTATAAAACTCTAAATGGGAAAAATATGTTTGTCACTGAGAAATACGTATTAACAGTTTTAGTTTTTACGTTTATGCTCAATTTTCATTTGATCATAACTCTAAAAATATAAAAGATAAAAAAATGAAATTTATGCCATTCGATTAGTTTTATAAAACTCTAAATGGGAAAAATATATTTGTCACTGAGAAATACGTATTAACAGTTTTAGTTTTTACGTTTATGCTCAATTTTCATTTGATCATAACTCTAAAAATATAAAAGATAAAAAAATGAAATTTATGCCATTCGATTAGTTTTATAAAACTCTAAATGGGAAAAATATATTTGTCACTGAGAAATACGTATTAACAGTTTTAGTTTTTACGTTTATGCTCAATTTTCATTTGATCATAACTCTAAAAATATAAAAGATAAAAAAATGAAATTTATGCCATTCGATTAGTTTTATAAAACTCTAAATGGGAAAAATATATTTGTCACTGAGAAATACGTATTAACAGTTTTAGTTTTTACGTTTATGCTCAATTTTCATTTGATCATAACTCTAAAAATATAAAAGATAAAAAAATGAAATTTATGCCATTCGATTAGTTTTATAAAACTCTAAATGGGAAAAATATATTTGTCACTGAGAAATACGTATTAACAGTTTTAGTTTTTACGTTTATGCTCAATTTTCATTTGATCATAACTCTAAAAATATAAAAGATAAAAAAATGAAATTTATGCCATTCGATTAGTTTTATAAAACTCTAAATGGGAAAAATATGTTTGTCACTGAGAAATACGTATTAACAGTTTTAGTTTTTACGTTTATGCTCAATTTTCATTTGATCATAACTCTAAAAATATAAAAGATAAAAAAATGAAATTTATGCCATTCGATTAGTTTTATAAAACTCTAAATGGGAAAAATATATTTGTCGCTGAGAAATACGTATTAACAGTTTTAGTTTTTACGTTTATGCTCAATTTTCATTTGATCATAACTCTAAAAATATTAAAGATAAAAAAATGAAATTTATGCCATTCGATTAGTTTTATAAAACTCTAAATGGGAAAAATATATTTGTCGCTGAGAAATATGTATTAACAGTTTTAGTTTTTACGTTTATGCTCAATTTTCATTTGATCATAACTCTAAAAATATAAAAGATAAAAAAATGAAATTTATGCCATTCGATTAGTTTTATAAAACTCTAAATGGGAAAAATATATTTGTCACTGAGAAATACGTATTAACAGTTTTAGTTTTTACGTTGATGCTCAATTTTCATTTGATCATAACTTTAAAAATATAAAAGATAAAAAAATGAAATTTATGCCATTCGATTAGTTTTATAAAACTCTAAATGGGAAAAATATATTTGTCACTGAGAAATACGTATTAACAGTTTTAGTTTTTACGTTTATGCTCAATTTTCATTTGATCATAACTCTAAAAATATAAAAGATAAAAAAATGAAATTTATGCCATTCGATTAGTTTTATAAAACTCTAAATGGGAAAAATATATTTGTCACTGAGAAATACGTATTAACAGTTTTAGTTTTTACGTTTATGCTCAATTTTCATTTGATCATAACTCTAAAAATATAAAAGATAAAAAAATGAAATTTATGCCATTCGATTAGTTTTATAAAACTCTAAATGGGAAAAATATGTTTGTCACTGAGAAATACGTATTAACAGTTTTAGTTTTTACGTTTATGCTCAATTTTCATTTGATCATAACTCTAAAAATATAAAAGATAAAAAAATGAAATTTATGCCATTCGATTAGTTTTATAAAACTCTAAATGGGAAAAATATATTTGTCACTGAGAAATACGTATTAACAGTTTTAGTTTTTACGTTGATGCTCAATTTTCATTTGATCATAACTTTAAAAATATAAAAGATAAAAAAATGAAATTTATGCCATTCGATTAGTTTTATAAAACTCTAAATGGGAAAAATATATTTGTCACTGAGAAATACGTATTAACAGTTTTAGTTTTTACGTTTATGCTCAATTTTCATTTGATCATAACTCTAAAAATATAAAAGATAAAAAAATGAAATTTATGCCATTCGATTAGTTTTATAAAACTCTAAATGGGAAAAAT